>JAYEVI010000532.1:0-600000 GCA_036346575.1 Dendrocalamus sinicus
GTTTATGGTTTTGTGAGGGCTTTTGATCTGTAGCGGCTGTTAGATTTTTCCAAGTTAAAAATAAAAATTGAAAACATCGGTTTATCTTGAGATAATGCAATAGAATAAGAGGGAAATAAGAAAAAAATAAAAAAAACTAAAATTTAGATAAAAAACTAAAATCGTTTTGAGCGGGGCTGTATCTTTTTGCCAAGAAGCGCAGGTTGTTCGCCATTTCAGGGTAATCTGTCCTGTCTAAGGTATGGTTGGTCACGGTTCAGCGTCCTGCCAGAGATCATGATGCAGCCATGCTCGTGCCGCTACTGATCAAGACTCTACCCACATTCCTTCTGGTGCAATACTGGAATTTTTCTGTGGGGCTAGGAACCTGTAGCGAAGTGGTTTTTACGCTGGTTGGCCTCACCAGTTACATTTTTCTAGAGCTTCATGGCTCGTTTCCAGAATGCTTTTGGATGATGCGAGTACGCGACAAATTGCAGCAGTTCCCTTGGAAGTTTCCTCACGTCTGGGTGGTACTGCTACCTGACCATCGAAGCTCCGAGTGATCCGACACCTCCAAGCTTGTGAGGTGTGACGACGACATAGGCGCCATTGGATCATGATGTCGTTTCGTTTGTTGGTTGAGCCATGGCAGTCACGTTTGAATCCTGGCCGCGCCGATCAAGCCAAGCCAACCCAACTAGCCATAGCAGCTGCCGCTACTAGCCTACTGCTAGCTCCGCCTGTCTCCACGACGGCCGGGACCATGGTCGATCGATCGAGATACATGCACGAGCCGCCATTCCGTGGATTCAAATGAGTGACGCGAAAAGATTTCGGTTGGTTGGGGCGTATCGTGGCGCCTGTGCCGCTACAGGGCGGTTGCTCGCTCGCTCTGCACTGCACTGCAGGTTCATGCATTTATCGGGTGTCTTTTTACTGGTAGTTTATAACCGTGTTTGATGTCTTTTGGTCCTAGCATGTATATTTGTACAAACGAAATAAATGACGGTAAATTGATAAGTCGTTTGAAAAGATTATCCCAATAAATTACTTTGAAACGACAACAGAGAAACCGCCCCGTTTGTTTGGTCGAGGAAAATCATAAGTTGAAAAAGAACGGGGTGGGTGCACCCCTGAGTCTAGCCAACAGAAGCTTAACAAGTAGTATCTGCCGTCGTGTTAATATTGCGGAGTCTAGGGTTTACAAATGTTTGATAAGAACTAGATAGGGGCCACCGATTAACTCAGATTAAGCTACTCTGGAATTGTTCTAGAAGGCTTTTCGGAAGTTCAAGCTGCTGTGGAAATGTTGCCTTTGTAGTAAAACCTCCGGAGGCAAACAAACAAACACACGTGTAAGCTGATCTAAAGAAACAGGGGAAAAAGCTGATTTGCGACGCTGGGACAGGGCACCATAGTGCTGATGTTAGATGCTCTATATTCTTTCACCTTAGCTGTCTTTGTTAGCTTCTTGTTTGTTTGGACGTCGCCATGATATCTCGCTAGGGGACAGTCATCCCAGCAGATGGAAGGGACCGGCACTGTGCGCGTAGATCGGTCTAATGAGACCGCCTACCTAACCAATCAAGCCAGAAACCTCCCTTCCAGCGAACAGTAAGAGGAAAATTCTGAGCATGAGATTTAGAGCACAGTTTTTTTTCAGACCATAGCTTATTAATTGCCTTGAATAAATAAATAAAATAATTTTTTTGTCACTGTTTCAAAACAACTTATTAGGATAGTCTTTTCGAAGCGGCTTATTGATATTTAGTTCATTTACACAAACAATCACGCTAAGACCAAACATCATAAGCTACAGTTGTATACTATAACCCGTGGCCGAAAAAGCCATATGTGGTTTTATCTTCATTACATGAAATGTTGCGCTTTTATGTACCAATCAGTCTAGCGAGAAGATTCAATTTGGTCCCTGAGAACAGGCAAACATTTTAACTCGTGCATCAACATATTTCTTATCATGTTTTAGCTCAATCAGGCCTATGATGTGAACTTGACATTCGCTGATACTTTGATCCACCTCTTCTCAATCAGGCCTATGATAAAAAGGTGGCCATTCTGCTCATACATGATTGTGAAGTATCAAGATTGAGCTCATTCCATCACGACGACTGATCCATTTATGCTTCACTAAATATTAGTCGATTTGGGGTGTTCATTTGGGCATAAGTTTTTAACTTTTCAATTTCATCTTTTTTATGGTTTTTTTTAGTCTTTTGAGTTTTTTGTATTTTTCTTTTATTCTTTTGCATTATCCGTGATGATATAACATTTTTATTTTTTTTAAAAAAAATTAATTACATTGAAAAGGCTACCAACAATTATAGTGCAAAAAACTACTATAGTACCAGAAAAACTAAAAGCTTAAGCTTCAAAAGCTCAAATGAGCACCTCACTTATTATGGAAAAAAATCCTTAGAACCTATGCTCATTTTGATCCTAGATTGATTGACCGCTAGTCTTGATCTGCGATGCATGCAAATTTGCCGGCACTGTCGATTTATTACATAGACAAGGAGAGCACGAACAGGTGAAGTTTTCAGGTGAACCTATGCATGGCTGCATTCTCCCGTTCATCTCTTGTCGTGTGGGTCGTTCCTTCGGACTCAAACCGGAGAAAAGGGTAAACAGTGGAAAAAATTACCACAGTTGCATATACACAAAGGCAGTAGTCAATGTGATAAATATTAGACCTATGGAAAACCGTACATGTCTCCCTTCTCTTTTGATGCTACATAAAGCATGATTAATACATACCTTTTAGTAAAATAGGAGCTGCTAACGAGTACTCGAGTGTTTTTATTGAGCACTTGATTTTCTCACCATAGTATTTTGCCTCGTGTTCCACGTCTCGCAATGAAGGCGAGCCGAATTTTTTCTATTTTAGCCTTTTTTTTGAAAAATATTCACATTTAGACCCCTGGTAGTTTTAATTCCGATTTTGGACCCAGGGGGTCGGAGCCGCGACCCACGGCGCCGAGATAACACATCTCGGCGCGGTGGTCCACGGCGCTGAGGTGCCAGGCCCGCAACAGCGTGGTGGCCTGCGTGGCACCGACGTGGCAGCACCTCGGCGCCGTGGGTCGTGGCTCCGAGCTCGGTGCCGTGGATCGTGGCGCCGAGCTCGAGCCGTGGATCTTGGCGCCGAGCTCCACCTGCCGCACGCGGCCTTCTCCTTTCCTCTGTCTATTTCGTTCGTTCGCCTTCATTTCTCCTCTCGCCTCCCGCCGCGCCCCGTACCGCCGCCTCCTCTCGCCGCGTCCGGCCGCCGCCCCTGTTCCGCCGCCTCCCCTCCCGCGACGTCCCCGCCGCCGCCTCCCGCCGCCTCCCCTCCCGCGCGTCCCCGGCCGCCGCCTCCTCCCGCCCGCCGCCTCCCCGCGCGCTGCCTGCCGTGCGCGCTCCCGCCCCCGCCTCCGCGCCGCCCCTAGTGCCGCCGCTCCCTCCTCACGCGCGCCCGGCGCCGCTGGTGCCGTCCCTCGTTCCGCCGCCTCGTGCCGCGCCTCCCCTCCCCACTGCGTCCCGGCCGCGCCTCCCGCCACCGCGGTTGCTCCTTGTTGATTTTGGTCGGTATATTTTCACAGTTGGTTGCTTCTTAGTCAATAATATATGAAGTATATGCTTACTTCTTACGTAGGAGTAGCATTGTGTATGATATGTGTTCTTGATGAGGAGGTTTACAATTGTGGAAATGTGATCTTTGCACCTTTATTTGGATTATGATGGGCTTGCATTAGGTTTTGCTTGATGCCCTTGCTCGTGCGTGCTATGTGTTCATGGTTAGATAGTGTGTTTGGTCGTTGAAATGGGACAGAGGAAACGATGATGTGGCTCGTAGGATGGGCGGTGTGATAGAGAAATCACCGTGTTCAAGTCTTAGTGTAGTGTTGAAGTCAAATGTCAACGGGGTGGGAGGCGTGAGTATGGTACTAATATCCTAAGGCGATACAGAATAGAAAACCCGCAAACCTATAATTATATTAAATTATTCATTTTACCATGTTGACGTTAACTTGTTGGTAATTTGCTTTTACAATGTTGACATTAACTTGTTGGCTTGAAGTTAGGTAGCATTTAGTTAGTGACTAGGTACTTATTAGTTACTATGTAGTACCCAATTTCGATTAAAGGTATTAAGTTTGATTTTCTGTATGAACTAGATGGACAACCTAGTCACCCTATATCATGGAGGCAATGTGACAAGTGATGATTATGGAAATGTTCGATTTGTTGAAATGCAAAGGTGCCTCGATATTCGATGATCGCCGTCGTTTAGTGAGTTGGTTGCTAGGGCCCGGAGGAGCTACATTGTCATGCAAACGAGGAGAGCATCACAGTTGAGGGTTACTTCACCGGTTCGAAAGACACAATTCTAAGGCGGTTGATCTTAATTGGTTGTGAGGATCGATGGGACAAATATGTCAAATTGGTTATGAGGAATGAGTTCCAATGTTTGGACCTTGTTGTGCGGAAGGTGTCCATTGATCCCACCCTCATGGTTATTCACGAACTAGGTGATCAGGCACCCTTTGACCCTCCGTTACCGGACCTTGCGGTGGATGTGGAAGAAGTGCCTGAGGTGCCCGATGCTCTATCTGCCCCGAACGAGGTTCAAATTTCTCAACCAGTTCGAGTTGAATGTCGGACTGATGATGTCGTGGCGGCCCCTCAGGATCATCCCAGTAAGTGTCGAGCAACTCTTTAACATTTTCCCGTCATTCCATTCTTTTGTCTCAATCCCATCGTTTTCGTGCTTATGATGTAGGAGACATTCCTGATAATGTGGGTGTTCCTCCCGTTGCTCCATCTGGCAACGTTGAAGAAGTCTGTAGGGACTCCAACAGTGTGGATGTTCAAATTGTGGATGATCTGGAGCCTTACGAGATCGCTAGGGCCGTTGATTCTGATGATGACCGCCCTTTTGGAGAGCTGATCGAAAGTGATATTGAGCTGATCAGGCGTTATTGCCCTGGCCGGGATCCATCAGTTCATGAATTCAGCGATCTTAGGCATTCTCATGAGGCTTATGCAGAAGGAAGGGATGACGAGTTGCTAGATGCTCCTGAGGCCGGGTCAAGCATGACAATTGAGAAGGGCATGGTGTTTGAGGACTTGTCAGCATTGAAAAGGTGGCTGCAGGAGTATTCAGTGATTCGTAAAAGGCCATTCAAGGTGAGGCATTCGTATGTGGAGCGGAGGTACACAGTTGTGTGCGAGAAGAAAACATGTGAATGGAGGGTTTGTGCTAGGAAACAGAAGGACACGGGAAAGTTCAAGATCATAAGAATCGTTGGCCCACATACTTGTGCCGAAGCAGAGCTCAAACAGAAGCATCGGCAGTTGACCTCTACCATTATTGCCAAGTCACTGTGTCACATAGTAAAGGGAGAACCCAATATGAAGGTGAAGACACTTGCTGGGATTGTTAAGGAGAAATTTGGATACGAGATAAGGTATGAAAAAGCATGGAGGGCAAAGCAACGCATCTGGAAGATGATATATGGGGATTGGGAAGATGAGTACTTGTAGTTGCCAACAACACTCTTCAATGCAACAAAGCGGTTAATCCAGGCATGCATTATGAGTACGTCCCGAAACCAAACGAATGGACTCCAGATGGGATGCAGATATTCTTCCGTGCTTTATGGTGCTTTGCTCAGTCCATCGAGGCCTTTCGGCATTGTCGTCCCGTCTTCTCCATTGACGGTACATTTCTTCTTGGCAAGTACCAGGGAGCACTTCTGATAGCCATTTCCTGTGACACAGAGAACGCATTGGTTCCTTTGGCGTTTGCTTTGGTTTAGAGGGAGAACAAAGACAGCTGGGGATGGTTCTTGCAGCTCGTTCGGAGGCACGTGGTCAGCCCTGGTAGGGAGGTTGGTGTCATATCTGATAGACACCAGGGCATACTTGCTGTCGTACAGGAGTAGATACCGGGGTATCCAGCTTTGCACCACCGTTGGTGCACTCGGCATCTTGCCGAGAATCTACTCCGTAAGGATGGTGCGAAGGATAACTTTCATCCGCATTCGAGGAGATCGCTCGAATGCTTGAGGTCAAGTTCTTCCAAGAGAAGTTGGAGCGACTTAATACTGCAACAAGCGCAGAAGGTAGAAAAGTGGTTGACGGGATTGATGAGAGATGTCGACAAATGGACAAGGGCTCATGGCGATGGTGGTGGAGGTGCGAGTTTGGACAAGCAACATGGCGAATCCTTCAATAATTTGCTTAGGGGTATCGTGGTATGCCCGTCAATGCTATCGTATCCTTCATCTTTTACAAGCTTGTTGCTGGTTCAACGAAAGACACGCACATGCAATGGCGCTCTGAGTAAACAAGTGAGATGGGCGCAAAACCGGCGCCACCTTGAAAAGGCAAAGCGAGGGTGAGGCACATGAGGTACATTGTTTTGACAACGCCACGGGCACTTACGAGGTTGTAGAAAGGGTGGTACAACGACCGATGGAGAGCTCCGACCGACAAGGAGGCATAAGGTTGTCCTTATTGATTTCTCATGCACATGTGGTAAACCGAGGCGATACCACTTTCCTTGTTCTCATTATGTGGCGGTAGCTAGGCATCGCAACTTTGACTACGAGCAAGATACCTCGGGAGTTCGGTGTTGAAAACCTTGTGCTTACGTGGTCTCCCGTTCGAGCCTTCTGGGATGAGGAGAGTGGCCACCATACACCGGGCCCAAATACATTGCGGATCCGGTAGCCGTTGGAACAAGCGTGGAACCGGGAAGAGGACGAGACACAAGATGGTTATGGATCACTTCGGGAAGAACGAGGCGAGGAGAGCAACCCCTTTCTTATCGACCCGAGCAGAACCAATGTAGCGGATGTGGTAGACTTGGCCACAATTCACGCACATGCCATTGGCCACTTAGTCAAAGTGCTAGTTGTTCGTTATGTTTCATAGTTCGTCTAGTTGTTTTCCCATATGCAATTTGCTATGTTTCTTGTTTAATTTCTTATTATTTCCATATTTTATGCATGTTCAAATTTTTGTTTACTTCTATGTTGGGTGACAAATTCAATTTTTTTGTAGGATGGCGCAATTGCACTGCTAGACCAGTACTACGAGGAGAACCACCGAGGACGGCTCACCGCGGAGGGGAGGTACTTCCTTCATCACTACTTGTGTAATTTCAGTTTATGTTGATGCATTAACTAAAAAATTGGTGTATTCTATACAGGAGCTGCCCATCTTTCGTCCTCGAACCCATGACGGGTTCCTGGACATGCGGTACGACGAGAGGTACACTCCCTTCCTGGAGAGGGCTGGCCTAGATGCCATCTCTTACCAGGTTCGCCGTGGGTTGCCCACCTTCAACCCTCCGGCCATCAACTGCACTGATTGACAGGTATTCTCCTAAACCATTGCTCCACTTGCATGTTCATTGTTTATCGGCTATGTGCGCCTCAAATTCTCTGACATGTAGTCCTCTTTTTTGTATCATGTAGGTGGAGGCCGGAGACTCACAGCTTCCACCTCCCTTTCGGGGAGATGACTATTACGCTCCAGGACACTCAGAAGATACTTGGTGTCGCCATTCACGGCCGTCGGTGATCGGACCGTGCGTGCTGCTGGTTGGAGAGCCGAGTAGAGGCCTTCCTCGGGAGAGCTTCCTCTTGAGGCGAGCCATCGCACTCCGGAGTTCCGATCACATGGCTCCGCGGGCTTTCGCGTGTGTCTGCAGACGGGACGAGCGACGATTGCCTACTCTGCGGTAGGGGTGGATATCGAGCCAACTCGTCATCTAATCGAGCTTTTTCTAAAATTGACATAGTTTGATTTAATATCATTTTACATATAACTGCAGGCATGGACCCCGCACTTGTTTGGTCTGCGTTCTCTTCCCGACGGAACGGGGACAGCGTCGTGGATATGCATCCACTGCCTCACTGACTGGGACACGGCGGGGCAGTACAGCTGGGCTTCCGGGGTGTTGGCGTTCCTTTACCGCCACCTCTGCGAGGCGTGTCGTTGGAGTTCGGCATTTTTAGACATTAAATATTATTTTTCGAAGTGTTTATAAAGTTTCTAGTAATTGCTGAAATTTATAACGAAAATAAAAATCAAATTAATCCTATTCCACCACGTGTCGCTCTCAGATTAAATCAACCTCTCTCCACGTTTTAATCCTAGCCACACATGATCACTTACCCCTTCATAAAATCCAAAGGCTCTCATCCACTCACTTGCCACGTGTCACGAATCCAACGGCCCATACCCCTTCACTTAGAATGTGTTTGGTTGCTGGGATGGAATGGGATGGTTCCTTTGACCAAGCCTATCCATGTGTTTGGTTTGAGGGATGGGGTGGGATGGAATGGTCCAAGTGGGATGAGCCTGTGCAAATTTAGAGAATATTCTTCTTAGATGCTGGACCATATGGTTCCACTTTTTTTGTGGAACCATCTCATCCTATCCCCATCCCATCCCATCCTACTCCATCCCAGCAACCAAACACACCCTAACTCACCCTCTCTATGACACATGGGACCCATATGTCATATCCTTCTTCAACCTCACCTTCTTCCTCCTCCCACCCTCTCTCTCCACCTCCATTAAACCGAAAATCAAGCTTTGATTTCGGCTGTTTTTCTTCGCGTTAATTCCCGATTGAAGTATGGAAACGGAAGCCCCATCAATTCCCCCTAATGCGCCGGCCGTTTCCCCTCTTTTAATTCCCCTAATCGCGGTTTGCATTAACTCCGGTGAGGCTCCAAAAATCCGGCCGCCCCTCCTCCCCTTGCCTATAAATACCGCCCTCCCCTCGGCCTCCTCACCACCGCCTCCCGCCGCCTCCTCTTCTCGGCGCCTCCGGTGCCCCACCGCGCCACCCAAACCCGCCGCCACCACCTCCAAGCTCCACCGCCGCCGGTGAGTGCCGCCGCCGTTCGCCGCCCTCCCGCGGCCGCCGGCCGGCCATCTCCGTCGCGGCTGCGCGTGCGCCCACGTGGCCGGTTGTGCCCGCGTGGACGGCCATGTGGCCGCCACCTCGCGCCCGCATGGCGCCATGTGGCCGGTGCGCCACGTCGGCGAACCCCACGTTCCGTGGATCCGGTTCACGGTAGACCGGACCCACCGGTCATTCAAATAATATTTCCCGCTCAGAAAATTCGAAAATTGATGACGTCATAAATAGCATTTTCCAGTGCAAAATTTATTCCCGAAATCAGCCTTTTCCTTTTTCCCTCCTCGTTAATCCTTCGGAAGCCATAACTTTCTCATTTTAACTCCGCTTTGAGCCGTTCAAATTTCTAAATTTTTCTAAAATTATAAACTATCCAAATATGGACTCTTTTTGAATTTTTGAGTTTTATTTAAATTTTGTTTGAATTTATTTGTTTTGCTTGTCTGTCTTTTCGCGCATAGATTTCGCCATCGCCGAGGAATTCGTCGAGTCGCAGCAAGAAGACCCAACCAGCGCTCAAGAAGGCAAGTCTCCTTTGATCATCTCGAACCTATGATTTTTGAAATGTTTTAATTATTTTAAATTATGTGCATTGCTATTTATATAAAATATTAGTTCAAATCTTAAGGCATTAGTTATATCCAACCTTGTTATGCCCTCATTTGAATTCGAATGCCATGTACCTTTGCAACCTTAGAAATTCCTTTGACTCACTAATGAGAGTAATATATTAAATTGTTGGTATTAGAATGGTAGAACCATGCTTAGCCATGCTATTCAATACCTCATAAATCTTGCAAATGGGAAATTATGAATTATTGTAATACCCCTGTGTTTATGAAAATTAGTGGTAATTGGAGTTGCCACTGTTCTTTTAAAATAAACTGAAATGTGGAAATTGGTTTAGATTAGGGTGGATGGTTGGTTTGGATTGGTGCAGGAAGCACGAGATCTTGTAAAGTGTATGTCCCACCCTAGTCAATTAAGGACCGACGCTTGTGTTTGTCGGTGAGCATTAACCGTACAACCACAAGTCTATATGGGTACGACCTGGTGACTAACTTATGATAGTCTAGTTTAGGTGCCACCGGTGGAAAGTGGGTGCCGAGGATGGGTGGTTATTCACGGTGAGGGACAGGATTTTCTTGTACTCATATGGCGCAAGAGGGGCTTGGTTGGGCGGTTAGCCTACTGCGGTGAAACCTCAGCGGGTGGTATCTAGCTAGATTAGAGTAAGGTAAAGGCTTTGTGATATTTTATCTGGGTCTCATGACAAAGGAAGCGTGTTGACTTTTAGGATAAATTATCTCTTGTGGGTAAAGTTGTACAACCTCTGCAGTTGTAAAACTATTGAATAGCCGTGCTTACGGTCAAGGGCGAGCAAGGAATGCATGCATATGGTAGATTCCTGGTTTTGTTTTAAAATCAAAAGTTTTGTATTCCGAGAGTGGAGGGAACTCTCGGAAGGGTATCCTGGCAGATGGAGCCAGAGAGGGTGGATGTAACCCGCAGTATTAAACTTGTTCAAATTGTTAAAGCTAGTGTTGGTAGATGGAACCTTCACTAGAGAATTATTGATAGTTTCTGTTAAAGCATTTACTTTGTTAAATTGATGCCTTTGAAAATTATTAGTAGTAATTGAATTTAAAATATTGCTTTGTGCAAAAGAACCATATAGCCTTCCTTTGTCAAGCCTTGCATCTATGCATTTTTCCCAAGACTTGCGGAGTACTTTATGTACTCACATGCTACACTTAAAAACAATTCTCAGAAGATCATGAAGCTCAAGAAGGTGTTTACGACTACTGTTTCGCCTGCGGCTGTGATGGATTTTTCTCGGAGGACTAGATCGCGCTTCCCCAGTCAACTGCCTGTGGCATCTTGATGGGTCTACTTTGATTTTTTCCTTGCTTCCACTGTGTTTTGATTGTGCGAGGTCTTGGAACCTCCAGTGTAATAATGAGACCTGAGGGTCAATACTCTTTATTATTGTAATAATGCGTTGTTGGTTATGAATCATTTCTGTTTAAACTGTGTGCACTAGCGTTGATCTGGGACTAGTGCAGTAATACACAGAGGGTCCGGGTTTGGAAATCCGGGGTCCCGACAGAACTGCTCTTAACAAAAATTCTACATAATCTAAGAGCTAACATAAGGTAATCATTCACTGAAATAATCAAAATATCTTAGTTATGCATAGGCTACATCGACTTTATAATATCTCTGTAATGCTAACATTGAATAGCCACATCTAAAAACATCAACTAGCATAGCAGTGATAACACCACAATGAGCACAAAGAGTGAAACTCAATGGTCGATGCAAATTCTTTCTCTCTCAAATGTTGCGTCATGCATTTACCTCAGAAAACGTCACATGTGTAACAATGTGTATAGAACCACAGTCCACAAAACGATCTCTAGAAGAAAGAAACAATAATCTTGAAGGTCACAAGTTTGCAGTCACTGAAAGCATACACGGTTGGAGCAGCCAGGTGACCATGATTGAATGAACGAATGCTAGCTTCTCGTCATTTCCTGATCCACCTCTCCTTCTGAATTTGAATTCGGCCAAACACAAGCAAGCCATTGAACATAACACGAAGAAATTTTGTACTAGATGGGTACCAAATCCCATGGTTACGACTACGCCGTCCTCATGATTCACGAATCAAATCCCTCGTAAATCACATTGGAGGTGTATTATTCCGCCCATCTCGTCCCCTAAATCACACACTAACCTGAATCTCAAGCCCTAGAGGTCCTAAACAATCCCGCCAAAATGGATCAACCACGCGAGCTGATCCACCGCACCAAGAAACCAGATCCAGACAGTTCTTGAACAAATTAGAGGGGAGTGCAGACAAGGATCCGTGAAAAGGTGCGTGGCAATCAAACCAAGCGCTAGGAAAAGGACTCGAGGGACTGATTGAATTGGACGGATTCGATCGATAGGGGAAGGGAGAGGTTCTGACCTTATCAGAGTTGGAGGAGGAGGGGAGAGACGCCTACGTTGCCGCCACGAGACGAGAGGGATACCAGGTTGTCAAACCCAGATTTTTCAATCCGGAATATACTGTGTTTAGCTGCACTATTCCCTGAATCAGTAGATAGTGCACACAGTTACAGTAATGGACATCAAAATACATATCATGCGGAAGCGTAATTAAAATAATAGACTTACTCATGGGCCGATTAGGCCGTAATCAATAAATTGCAGCAGCAGAATGAATCACATAGGTGGGACCTTCAAGACTTGCCCACAGGCAGCCAACTGGAGGTTCGCGACCTAGCCCTTGACATCTTCTTCTTTGACACCATGACCAAGAGTATTGTTGTAGCGATCTGGCGCCTGATTCTGGATTTGTTGTGAGAGCGTGTGTGAGCACAAACCACCGTGCTCTGCAAGCCAATACACAGGATGCAATTAGATAATATGCATGGCTTATCAAGGAAAGGCTCGGTTATTTTATTTACCATAAATTGCTTTGAAATACAATATATAGAAATTTCCGAGACCTAGCAGTTTGAACCAAAACATAAGTTGTGAAAGAATGCAATAGTAATAGTGATTCAGATTCCATCCAGCATTACATGGCCTCTGCACCATATGCTTAACCTTTCGTCATAACAGCTTAACTTATCAGCGGGCGACACCGGGCAACACAAATAAGGGCCTTTCTCTGCCCTCCACTTTACCAATTCCACCCACAAAGTTTTTGAAACAGAACTATATCTAGGTAAGTTCCCATGTCCGCCCTTAACCGTGAGCACGGCTATTCGAATAGTTTTTGACTCTGCAGAGTTTGCACACTTACCCACAAGAGATAAATCCACTCGTTGCCCCCACATGATTCCTTAGCCATGCGGTTGAGTAGACTATCACAGGACCTTTACAATGCATTTTTCCTAGCAGAGTTACGTCCGCTAAGGTTTCCACTTCCTTCGGGGTACGACCACCCTTCCAGAAGCCCCCTCTTGCACCGTCACGTCGGAGGATGTGGCCATCCTCTACCCGCTCGTGGTCACACCGGCGCAACTCTTACTAAGTCGATGCAAATTAGTTAGCCCTGCCTACACTTTTCCAGCTTGTGGTTGTACTTGTTGTACACTGAGAGGTCATCACAAGATTCGGTCCTTAAGGCTATCTGGGCGGTTCTGCCACTATCCACTTTGTGCTTCCACTGCATCACGACACACACCCTTGAACCATCCGCCCAGATAAATAAGCAAGTTGGGGTTTTTGGAGAACATAAAATACTCATACCAATATATACCAGTCATTACCACCATAAGCGCCCAAACCAATTTCTCATGATTCAAAGTGATGCTTTGGGGCATTGTTGGTGCCCCGATTATCTAAGCAGTACTAAGCATAGCGTATAATTATGGACTTATTTTCGAAAGATTACCATTATAATTTTGCTAGGGTGACAAGGCTCAGATATTCAAATATTTTCAAAGGAGGTATAATACTAGCAAGTCGATTAATGGGTGTATAACTAGAATCTTCAAACAAACATATATTTGCATATGAAATAACAGCATGCAATTTGATAATTTAAACAAAAGTAAATTTGCGAAAAATGTAGGTTCAACATGATCAAAGTATTGACTCGCCTGACGCGGTTTACCGCGGACTTGAGCTCACACAATACTTTCTCTTGAGGTTCTATTCTTTATCTTCTCTTGCTCTGACCACGCTTGATCCGTGGAATCTTCAGAACTCCAGTTTCTAATTACGCGTCAAACGACTGAATCCAAATAAAAGCAAATAACTCAAAAGATTCAAATAACTCCGAATAAACTCAATTTAGATTTATTATAAGGTAATGGGTGATTCGAGTGATTTGAGGCAAGATCTGTGGTAGGGTATGATGACTTGATCTTTTTATTTACAATCTCTTTTTATTATTTTTGTATTTATCAAGGAAGTTCCATGAGCTAGGTTAAACCTACGAATTGGTGTATTTTGTTGAGTGTTAATGTTTAGGGCATGTGATATATATAAGTAATGTCTACAAACTTTAGTTTACCGGGTTAATCTTGTGGTTCATGTTTTTAGCATTTTGTGGTATGATATTTTATGTACCTTTAGTTATTACCAGGCTAAGTTTAATTTGACTTAGGGCCTATTTATACAAGTCCTAGCTTGTTATATACAACTATGCTTACCATATTATTTACTAAACCTAATGCTAAGATTTAGTTAAAGATACCTTTGTTGTTATTAAGCTCAGCGTTGTTTTTAGTCGAATTTATCATGGCTTGTCGTACGAGTTCGTATACTAATATAGCTACTTAATTAAAGCTACCAAGGAGATTTGTTTAATGACGGTATGTTGAATGCTAGAGCATACATTATAATTAAGTGCGAACTTTATTAAGTTTGAGTATCTAACCATAGTCATTTTTATGTGGGCTGTTAATCCAAATATCGACTCTTATTTTACTGCCATTATTAACTAAATCTAGCGTGAAGATTTGTTTATTTGGTGATGTAATAAGGATGGAGTTTATATTATGAATCATGACCTTTTAACTCAAATATGTATTATTATTTTTATATAGATGGTTATGGCACAATGTTTCATTAGTTTTATGAAGCTGCTTGATTTGTCATTTAATTAAAGTTACCATTAAAATTTTATTTTACGATTATATGTTAACTGTTATGGCATATATTTAGCTAAAATTCAATGAAAATATTTAATTTAAAGTCTGGTTTTATAGGCAAACCTAATATCCGGTTTATCCCCTTAACCTCAACTTGTACATCTTTTAATTGGAGTCTTTAGGAAATATGACATTTAACCATTTCATGCGTAACGTTAGTCAAAACTCAAACTCCTATTTTACCCCCCTTACTTAATTTTATTAACTAACCAATTAATCACTTATATGCAAATATTTCTACGTTTTGATGGCGGCATTTTAATGTTAGGGCATGTATTTTCATTTACTATTATGGGTACTCTTGTACTTAAAGCCTTGTTGTTTTTTTTATTTTATTTTATAGCCAAACATGTTATCCAATATCTTTGCGAAATGTTGGATAATTAACCAATGTCAACTTGAATTGATACCCTTAACCCAAAACTTAGATTTAAATTTAGAACATTATTTACTTATATAAGACTTTTAATCTATTATTAAATCTCGATAACCTTACTTATGTCTCAATTAATTTTATTAGATTCCACTGATTATTTTCTAGTTTTTCCCAAATTTTATTAATTAAAATGGGCTGAGGAAAGCAAAATAAAAAAAGTGCAAAAAGGGGTGCGGCTGCCAGGGATCGAACCGGGGACCTGGGGAGTGAAAGCGGGCGCTGCTAGCCAGTGGGATATCAGGTGTTACTTGATTAGTCGGGGGGAGTAAACCAGGTAAGGTGACGTGCTGGGGTCGGCTCAAAAACAGAGCAAGGCGGCGGCGCTCGGGTCTAACCTCGCCGGCGGTGGGTGGTGGCCGGGGAGATTGAGACAACCAGCAAAATGGAGTTGGGAGGAGGCGAGGAGGCTAGTGGGGAGGCGGCACAGCCCGGAGCGGCCGGCGGCGGGATGGCTACGGAGCGGCGACACCGGCGTGGGAAAGAGACAAATTGACCTGGGCGTGAGCACTAGGGAGAAAAGAGGAGGCTCACCAATGTGTTTGCGGGGCGGGAAATGCGCTGAGGAAGGCGGCGGCGGAGGCGGTCGAGGCGGCGGTGGCGCGCGGTGCGGCGGCTTGGAGTGGGAAGAGCTCCGGCGGCGGTGGGAAACACTCCGGGGAGGCGTGTAGATGATACCCGCAAGAGGAATTGGCCCGAAGTGCTCTGAAGGAGGAGTGGCGCCAGCGATAGGGACGAACGCCCGTGCGGTGAGCTCCAGCGGGGAGTTTTGCAATTAAGATGTAGGGGGAGGACTAGATGCCGAGGAGCACGGGTGGATGCGCTTGAATTGAAGGGGGAGGCATGGGGGGCGGTACATCGAGGAGGCAATGGCGACGGTCACGGGCGGGTGCTCGGGCTCGGGCTGAGCAAGGAAGGGGAGTGCGCGGGAAGCCGTGGGAGGCTGGGGAGCTCCTTATAAGCGAGCGCGCGCTCTGGGGAGTGGAGACGCGCGGGGCGTGGGCGACATGGCCGGACGGCACAATGTGGGGGCACAGAGAGGGCGATGGGACGGCGGCGGCGCGCGCAGGCATGGCGCGAGCAGAGGCGCGAGGCGATGTGCGGCTCGAGGTGGCAGAGGCCGGCGGGGATTGCGCGGCATGGCAGCGAGCAACGGAAAAGAGGGAGGAGGCGGCGCGGACGGGCTCGACCACAAGAAACGAAGGCGAAGGAGGTAAAGAAAGAGGAGGCTTTGCTGCACTTTGTAGCGAGAAAGTGAGGTAGGAGGAAAAAGAAAAAAAGGAAGAGAGAAAAATGAGTTAGACCCACATGTAATAGAGAAAGGGAAGAAAAGAGAGAAAGGCTTAGAATTTGGATTTTTTTAAATTTGTATATTGGACTCCTATTTCCTCTTTAAGAATATGGATCCTAATTCCTGAAATTCTATTTCAAGTCTTTACTCATTTGTCTAAATGCAAAATATATTATTCCTTTTATTTTATCTGATGTTCTTATTTCCATACCCTTATTTCTTTTATTGCTTCGCTCATCATAATATATGTTTAGTGTGTTGTATATTTTGTCTTGTGTATATGTATATGATTTCACATAATATTATCTTACTGACTTGCTTAATTTTGCACATTTATACACACACACACACACACACACTATTCCCTATTTTGCTAAGCTCTTCTCCTTGCACAATTAGCATATATATACATATATATTTATATGTATAGGTGTTTGTATTTTATTTATTTACTTTTATTGCTATTTATGCCATTATTTACAAAATGAAGTTTTATATTTTTAACTCAGATTTCTCCCTCCTTGCGCTGGATCATCTTTTCAGATTCGTATTTGAAATTTCATCTTCCTATTATTTGCACATTTCCTTTTTGGGTATTACTAATGTTGTCTTTATGAATTCTTAAAAATTTGAAATCTCACCCAAATTAGGAAAACACCATAAAATCAAATTTCCATTAAATATATTGTAAAATAATGCAAGAGCTTCATATTTTTAAATTTTAAATTTTCAGGATGTTACACTGTGGTGGTGAGGCGGGCGTGGTGGATCTAGGTTGTTGAGGCGACGCGGTGGCTCCCAACAAACTCGGCGAACCCACGACTCTTGGTGGCGATGGCGGGCCGAGCCTCTGGCGGCGGTGACACGCTCTTGGGACTAGAGGCTAGATGGCGGTGGCGAGAACCTAGGCGCGTGTGGATGCAAGGGCAAGGTCGCGACTCACAAGCTTAGGCGGCGGTGAATGCGATTAGGTCAGTCGGGTTAGGGGCTTAGGTGCAGTGCGGTTAGGCATCAAGGCATGAAGCGATGGACCGTCCGAGGTGACTACACTCTCTCGCTCTTGCGCCTTGGCGAATATCCGCTCGGATATTTATCGTATTTACGAATACCGAGCTATTGGTCGGATATCTTGTATATCGAATTTGCTATTGAATCCGGCTACAACTATCCGGATACCATACCGAATCCGCGGATATCTATCAAACTTACGAATTTGGTACCGGTTGGTCGGGAATAACTCGCCCGTTTGAACCCCTATGTGTGACTAATTAATAATAGAAGTCCGCTCATGCTTTCAAAAAATCTGCTAATTTTCTAAAATTGTTTATGTGATGTTAAAAGAAAAGTCAAAAAATAATTACATTAATAGATATCGAAAAAGTAATTACATTAATAGATATATACTAACATAATCACGGTGTATCCGGTTGCTTGATCGGGTTGAATGACATAACCTACAGCTCAAGGTTTGGAAGAAAGGTTGGAGCTCGGCTATGCAAATTACTATACATTTATTGAAAATTCATAGAGTAGAGCTGTTAGATTTAATCTTGACTTAAGAGTCCTAGTCGAATTGAGTTCGATTTTGTGTGTAATTCGAGTTGAAGTAGTGTCCAATTCGAAGTTCTAGTCGTGTGTTAGTAGGAGTTATAAGCATATAAATTGAGAGGCTTGTAACCAGTTTATGCAATTGCAATATTTCAGAGAAATAAAGTAAAGAAATCAAGGGCTATTTTGTAACAAGAGCGCATGCTATGCATAATGAAATTACCATACCCTTATGAAGCTTCCAAGCAACTTTTCTTGACTCTGCTTTCATCTTCACCTCAAAGTATCTTCCCATGCTTTGACACGTAGCTGTAGTGCCTAATGTCTAGCCATCACATCTTTATGCATTCGGACTCCCGAATCATCTCTACGTACATCAACCTCATCACTTGGTGTACTATATGAAACAACTCACCTCTCGTGATTATTATCTTCTTTATGCTCCGCTTAAGCCACACAGTCTCACCTAGACTTACACGACCGCTCGGACCTCAATTCTCCCGCCTAGTCCCGGTCCACTGCTGCCTAGGCCTGGACGAAAAACTCGAAGCTCATTAGCTCGCTCGGCTCGTGGCTGGCTCGGCTCGGCTCGGCTCGGCTCGTTAGGATAACGAGCCGAGCCGAGCCGAGCCAAGATTTTAGCTCGTTAGCTATAACGAGCCAACTCGAGCCAGCTCGCGAGCCGCTCACGAGCCATGCTATGTTAACTTATGATGGAACTTGAACAATGTGTCATTCTGCTATGTTAACTTATGTAGTTATATTTATGCAGCCCTTCCTGTCTAGTCAATCTAGCTGATGTCGTACTTTGCAATTTGCATGGATGATAGTTGATGGATGAATATATGATGGAGATATGGACCTAATTTGTACTCTATTGCATGTGTATGCATATGCTGCTTGCTGCTAGCATGTATGATGGATGAATATGTGTTGTATGACTCACTGGAATGTAAGGTAGTCTTCATTTTACATTTTTTGGCCCTGGCTCACAAGCCAAACGAGCTAGCTCGAGCTTGTGGTCGAGCCGAGCCGAGCTAGCTTTTTAGCTCGTTAGTTATAACGAGCCAGCTCAAGCCAGCTCGTTATCCTACCGAGCCAGACCGAGCCGAGCCGAGCCAGCTCGATATCCAGGCCTACTGCTGCCAATCGCTATATCCTCCAAGCCACCTGCACATCCAAGACCCAGTAATCATATCGAACATAAGTGCCATGTACTTGACTGTATGATGTAACACAACACAACGAACCCATGGCACCAATCCCATGTGTGTACTACTGCAACGAACTTGATGAAAACAATTCTACTACAACCAATCTAATCACCATTACCAGGTCAGTTAGACCGTTGACACCATGTTGGTCAGACGGCATCGGCCAGACCGCCTAACTCCACAGAAAACACTATATCAGGAATTTCGATTAAACTCTATCTAGTTTCACTGCGATTTTCAATTCGGTGGCACAAAGTGCAAACTCATCTCCAAACAAACCTACACAATAGTTTGGTGTCCAATCTTCTAAATGTCCAATGGCGGTCTGACTGCATGCCCAATAGTGATCAAATCACCAACCCCATGGTGATCAAATCGGCTAAACTCTGACATCACAAACTAAAATATAAATTTTCTAAAACTTTTTGACTATGCACTATATTTAGATGGTCGTTCTTTCTATTACACAGCCCTAATGAGCGAGGTAGGCACTCCAGTGCAATCGTAGTCGTCGAGGCGTGGGCAACAAATTGGCATTTCTCGAGGTTGTATACTCCCAATATATAAGTAAAAACAAGATGTAATAGGAAAAAGCAGCATGGAAAGTTCCTGTTGAAACAGGATACAAATAAGGACGGCATCTCGAAAGAGCCCGGTTCGTAACATGACCTTTGTTGAGTTTCAAATTAAGTTTTAGACCAGTAGTGACAACCGATGCATTGTTGATAAAGGCCTTATTTCAAACAGAACCGGTTCTTTGCGGCTTGTAATTTTTGTTATAGTATTTAACTTTTAAATTAAGTATTTTTTAAGACAGGATCTATAAGTTAATTGTAGTACACATTAAAAGCCCAACAACTGTACCAACTAAAATCGCAAGTAAATATCTCTTTCTCCGTAATCTCTCTCACGAACAGATCAAAATTCAAAAATTTCAGCCATAAATCACAAGCATAAGCCAAAAAAGAATAGGCCCAGTGATAGCTTCTAGCTTAAACAAAAAATTGTTTGAAATATGTTGGCTTTTAACATAGCTTTTTTCTTATTTTCTTTTTCTTTCTTTTTTCGTTTGTATTATGTATGGAGATATAATAGTGTTTTTTTTATTGTTTTCTATATTTTTAATTGAATATCTCAAAAAAGACTAATAGACATTACAATATTATTTTAGCTAAAAAACAAGAAACCAGAACTAAAAACGAAACATCACATCACTTTAAAATAGGGTCAAGACCAAAGACACGAGTTCAGTACAAACAAGAGCAGCAAAAAACGATGGGGATCTTTCTTTCCACTCTACATCCTCGTGCTTGCCATCCTAGGCTCTCAGGAACTACCACTACCGCTACTCTCTTCCTACGGCTAGGACATGCAACCAGGAGCCCATGCCCATCACACAACCCCCGGCCCCTCTGGCCCTCTCTGCCATTTTCAACACACACACTCAACTCCTCCATACAAGACCCACCCTGCCATTGCATTGCATCAAATGCATCCAAAAGGCTTCACCTCTAGTTCCTCCTCCTTCCTTCCTTCCTCCGTTCCCAGGTGGGCCCACCCACCCACTCTGTGGGCCCCAATTGCACAGAGAGAGAAGGGGTAATAAAGGAGAAAGATGCCATGTATCAGGGTCCAGGGGACTCCTCTCATGGTAATGATTGTTAGTTTCCGAGCAGCAGCAGCTGCTGCTGGCTGCTTGTTGGTGTGCAGAAAAAAAGGGGGGAGTTCGTACGGCGTCTGGCGTATGTACAGAACAGAAGGGGCAGGCACACGCACATTTATGGTTCAACCTCCGTGTGATCTACTGGTCGCCTGGCCTGCGTTCAATTAGAGTAAACAGGAGACCTCAACAGACATGGACAAGAAGCTAGCCTACTATATTTTCAATTCAGCCACAGCCCAAAGAATTTTCAGATGGGTCAAAAATGATGGTGATTTCGTTTCACTTGCCGTAGAAACCACCGGGATGCGGCCATGGCAATGCTGGAGCAGCTGCCTGCTGGTCTTGGCCGTGGCTGGCTGCCCCATGTGCACCATGCTCTGCAGGTCTTGCTCCCAGCTGAAGGCGCCGCCGCTGCCGGGCTGGAAGGAGTTGCAGGCTTCTAGCCCGTGGTGCGCGGCGGCAATGGCGAGCGGGTCCGCGTGCGAGCCGGTGTAGGAGAATGCGGCGGCCGGGTCGTCGGACGGGTAGGCCGGCATCGCCATCTGATTCGTCTGAAATACATGTCGCAAGAGCCAGCCGATCGCGTATGTTAGTGGTTAATTTGACATTGACGACTGGGATTGAGTGTAAAACTGGAGCCGATTGAGTTCTTGGTTGGAACGGCCATCGTTACCGGAACATCGAAGTCCAACTGGGGCTTCGTCGTCGCTAGCTTCATGGACAGGAGCTGAAGCACGCGGAGTCCAGATCAAATTAGGATTCTTTTTTGCCGCAAAATCTGTGTATTATTACAGCAAATTTCGTGTATTATTACCTCGACCTGACGCTGCAGCGATTGGACGTAGTTGATGATCTCGTCGAGCATGAGAGCCTTCCCGGTGATCTGTCCGCCGCATGTGCCAATTAAATAAAACAAGACGAAACAAAGCAAATTCAAACTAATTAAACCCAAATTTGACCACCGGCAGCAGCAGCAGTACCACTACGGGGTTTCGGCTCACCGTCGCAATAATTGGGCGCTAAAATAATCGTGCGCGCCACCTAAACCACCCGCACCTCGCAATTAATTAATCGGTCGATTAATTATTCAACAAAGCAAGAACCTCGCAAGTTGATTAATCTACAGCCTCTTGGACCACACGGAGCTTTAGGCATCTACAATAACCTACCTTTTAAAATTATTTCTAAAGTTTTTATCTTATATAAAGACAACACTAGAAACAATCTCTCGAATAGTAAATCATTTCTTTAACTATTTTATATTATTTTCATCATAATTTCCTGCCTCACACATTCTCACCATTTTGTTGGTTTACGGGCTTAAGTCGTTTCTTGCATAAGAGATATTACATTTCTCTCCTTACCTCATCTCTCATCTAAATAGGATTGTACTTATTTAATATAGGTAAAAGATAGCTAAGATGATACTATTAGATATGTGTGTACATTATATCTAGATTACTGCCTCCACCGCAACGCTGCATAAACTTTACTTAACCATTGCCATTGCTTTGTTCTTACTTTCGGTAAATAAATTATACTTAATTATATCACTCCGAGTAGCAAAAAAGTCCAACTACTCGTACCGGCTAGGCAATATTAAACTCAAGCAATTAGTAGAAAGTACTGCCTTTAAACTAGCTAGTTAACAAGAGGAAGGTGACATGTACATCATTTACTCTATTTGTTAAAAAAAATATGTCATTTTCTAGGTAGTCACGGTCTTATAGTGTATTTTACGAAAAATCTAATAATATAACACTTTTATACGGTCAATCTAAATATTTTTCAGATATTAATACCTAGGTAGAAAATTTTGACTTTATATTTTCTAAGACAATCTATATATGACATGATTCTTTCCTGTTTATGGTTTATAGTTTTTTCTAAACAAACAAACGGGACGACTACTTTACCATTGCTTTGAAGTGGCTTATCGATATAATCTTTTCGAAGCAGCTTATTAATATTAGGTTCATTCGTATAAATATTAAGTCTAAACGGCATCGACAGTAGCAAAAAAGAACAGGCACCTAGGGCCCATATTTGAATGGATGGAGGCAGAAGTAGGAAATAGCTGCTCTAGTGTGTTCATACCTTGTTGCAGCCTGGCACCAGGGACTGCAGCATCTTCATCCTCTCGCTTATCCTCTCCCTCCTCACCTACCGATTGACAAACCAAGTGTTTACACCTCACACTAGACCAACTAAACAACAATTAATAAGATAACAAGAGTGGTTAATTTAACAATCACTAGTGATCAGTTAATGATGGTGTGCATTGTGATTCGGGAGTGTAGGTGCCGTACCCTCTCGGCGAGGCTGTGGCTATCGGTGGCCTGCCCCCTCCTCGCCCTCACATGGATGTAGTCCTTGGGCGGCTCCGGCCTCTCCTCCTCCGCCGCCGCGGCGGCGGCGGTGGCGACCTTTGACCGCTTTGGGCTCGCGTTGGTCGCCGCCGTCTGCATTTGTGCCAAGAATTAGTCCTCAAATTGACACCGTTAATTGAAGATTAATTAACTGGACAAGAACTGATGGGGCCGTTGGGCCGTACTACGGGTACAGAAGAGGTCTCCTTCGCCTTGCCCTTCGGCGCCGAGGCCTTGCGCTTCCGCGCGGAGCCTTCGCCGCCGGCGTTGGCGCCCTTCGCCGGCTGGTTCGGCATTGCGGGGTTACCGGCCATCTGGGAGCTCATCTCCGGTCCGGAGTTCTCCAATGCCGTCGCGGCGGGGGCGGCGCCACCGAGCGACTTGCTGCTGGAGACCCGGGACAGCCTGCCGCTCTCGAGCGCGGCGACGGCGTAGCCCCGGAAGGCCGTCTGCGGCGCCCCGCGGGGAGGAGAGCTGAGCGGCGTGCTGTAGCAGGAGTTGTTGGCGCTGGCCCCGTTGCAGATGCTGCCGAGCCGGCCGATCAGGTCGCCGATGGCAACATCGTCGTCGCCAACGCCGCCGGCGGTCGGCGTCGACACGAGGGAGCTGACAGCGGAGTCGAAATGCGCGGTGGTGGCGGAGGAGTCCGCCGCAGGCAGCTGGTGGTCGGCCCACGGCAGCCCCAAGGCGGACATTGCGGCGGCGACGTCGAGGCCGGGCCCGGGCGGCGGCGCGTAGGAGGAGCCGAGGAAAGGCGGGGCGAGGCCTGAGGGGCAGTACTCGCCCGGGAAGAAGTGCTCGTTGGCCATTGGAGCGCGGGGGCGGCGGCGGCGGCGGCGGCGGCGGCGCTGTCTTGCTTGTGTGAGACGAGACGAGAAGAGGGGAGGTAGTTGACCGTTTTATAAGAAAAGAGGAGGGAAGTAACCGTATTGGTGGGTGCCGCGATGCCGGGCCTTGCACGGTAACTAGCAAAAGACCGTGCGCGTACGGTATTCTACCGGTGCTCAATAGATTTTAAATAATTTATCGAGTCTAAAATTATATATATTGTCTATTGTCTATGTTGATATTTTTATCGTTTACTGATACCTTAAAAAATATTCTTAAAAACCATTAGCCATATCCTAAAAGAATACAACCATAGCAATACAACTTCTAATTAGCCGAACACTCGGTTCATCAAATTAACAAGTTTTTTTTTCTGCGAGTCATAGAATTAACAAGTTAAAAACTATCTCCGCCGTCAGCTCGCTCCACCGCCGTGAACCTCATCGGCCACCGTATTCTTGGGTGAGCCTTCGCCGCCTGCTCACCAACAGCAAGGTGCACCGGCGCACTGCCTTGCTGCCTATTTTCATCTGTGTGTACATGCCAATGGCTGATCAACGAGATCTGTGGTTGAGGATGGGTGGAACTATGGTTTATTTTTTTTCCAGGAAATTAACCATGTTACCTAAGGTTTAACAAAGCCTTTTTGATAGAAATTTCTCTTCGGTAGACTCTGCACCTGTTAGTTGTTTTGGATGAAATGGTTGCAACTTGCGGCAAAACCAATATGGTCTACTAGGATATGTACAATTCGATTCATGGACAACTCCAACAAAAAGTCAAATTCAATGAAGTGCCGTGCCTTCGTACATAATTAAGTTCCTAAAACTGAATGAAACAGTGAGCCGAAGCTCGAGCCAGCTGGCCTTTCGTCTAGACTTGTCCAGATGCTTAAAAACAATTTGTCCGGTACTCAAAGCAAGCAAGATTAATTTGTTTGGAGCATTACTGAATACTGGACTACTAGTTTGCAATAGAGTTAATTTCATAAAACTACACATATTTTCATGTGACTATCTAAAAACTACACATTTTAGTTTATATTTCACAGAACTACACATCTTTGATATAACACTTACAATTTACTACACATCTGCTTATTCCCGTTAATTGGTACAGAAATTGATAGATGGAACTTACTTGTCAGTGTAATCCCATTCATATCAATTTTAAAATTGAAATGGAATCATGATGTGTGTAGTTTATTGAAACGTTATGCCAAAGTATATATAGTTCTATGGAATATAAATTGAAATGTGTAGTTTTTTTTATAGTAATAACAAAAGATGTGTAGTTTTTGTGAAATTTCCTCTTTGTAATATTACATAACAGCCTCTACATATATAAATAGCTATCATATACACACATTTTTCTTGCATCCTATCTGTTCAAAATTCATACGTGGTGTACAGGTGCATTATATCAGAGAATGAAGAGTACACATCCTTTTATTTTATTGAAATGGTGCTCTTGTCCAACCAATGAAAGTTTGGTATGATTAAAAAATAATAAAGAAATCGTGCCATGCATATTTTGCACGAGAATGGTGTTTTGCTACAAATACAGTTTTGAATTTCTTTAGAGGACAAGAACATTTTCTTGGGGATTTGTAGGCCACTCTTTTAACAGAAAAAAATGCTAAACATTTTTCTTCCGCTTTTTAGACTCGTTATAGGCAACCGGTGGCTAGCTAGCTGGAGCATATATGCATGATTGATTCAAAAAAAAAAAAACAATCAAACGTGTGGCTTGCTTGCATATTTATTTATCAATTATGTGATCTGTTTGGGGTGCACGGAAGTCCAACAGTGTCCCAAATTATTGGGTCATTTGCAACTATATATCATCCTTGCATATATCATCCTTGCATGAGAAAAGATTATATTCACGGAACAAGGGAATTATGTCGTCCTTATTCGGTCCCCTGTTAGCTCCCTATTTGAAATGTCTACTTCTCTCCTAGAAATATAGGGGTGCAAACGGAGCGGATATGAATGGATATTGCTCATCCCGTATCCTTTTCCATATTTTTTATCAGAGACGGAGTCGGACACGGATAGTACTGGATACAAATACAAATACGGATATTCTCGGTCACGAATACGGAGAGAATACATGCCGCTCCGAATACGGTTAGTTTCGGTCACGAATATTTAATCAGATAATGCGCAAAAGGAAATTTCACATGGTGACAGGAATAAGTTAAGCAACTAGTAAATTCTAACTAGCAAAGTAGCAAGTAAATGATAGAGACTAGTTAAACAAGTAGTAGCTAACTAGCTACATGTCACATGGTTCAAAAGTACGAATTGCCCATAGCCAAGTAGTTAAGTACATCACTAGTTCATTTAACTTCATTACATTTAGCAAATAATTCCGCAAGGCCTTCGTGTCCGGTAACTATCCGGTAACTATCCGAAAATATCCGGATAGTTCCATATCCGTCGGATAATGCTTTTTCCGAATCCATTTTCATATCCGACAAAAAAAATATCTGACTTCGTTTCTGTATCCGATAAAACCTTCGGATATCTGAAAATTTGCTCCGAATTATATCCGAATTAAAACGAACGGACGGATGGTCGGAAAATATCTGCTCCATTTGCACCCCTATAGAAATATACTATTACAGAGGCGGTGTGCGTGTTATGCTCCATTTGTATCAAAAATATTAATTGCAGTCATCCTACTTTTCATAAAAAAGAAAGATCCAATTATCGATTACAATATCCTTTTTGCAATGATATTCCTTCCTATCTATGTGTGTGAAGAATCTAGACTCTCTATTATGCGTTAATGGTGAGTTTTAGTAATTAATAACAACTAAATAGTGAGATTAATATTTTCTATGAGTTGTGAAATTAGTTAGGTCCCATGATGATGGAAGACTTGGATGACTTCATGTATCGATAATCATCAAGTCATGCAAATAACACCATGAGTTGGTGCTCAAGTCAAGAAACCGATCTTGGAGAGTGGTTGTGCGTCATCAACCAAGAGCTCTAAGCAGATGTGCAAGGCAAAGGTATAACTAGCATAGACTAAAGGTGGATTCTTTTGAGTGATGGCTTATGGCATAAATATTTGAATTCGGTACATTCGCGAGAGGTAGTACGCATAGAAAAATAGTCACATGCCATTTTGGCTGGTACAGTGAACTCAATATACTTTTTACTACAATTTTTCTGTTGACACTGCTTTAAAAAAAACGCATCGTTTAAAAGCTAGTTACTGTAGATAGTACGAGTATAAGCTGTCTTTACGCCAAAACGAACCCACCCTAAGAATATGTTTCTTAGTCATTTTACTAGTCTTGCTGTATAGTTGGGAGATCGAATTGCTTGTGTAGGTTATCGTATTATTAAGAGAGCTTTTGACCGCTTGTGTAGGTTGTCGTACTATTAAGAGAGCTTTTGACCAATAACATGAGTATGTCATGTATTGATAGCTCATTATACTTGCTCTAGCTCTCCTTGGTATATTGCCGGTATTTGTGAATGTGTTTTACAAATAGTTGAGGCTCATGTACTATATCCTTGTAGCATGTGACAAGAGTTTGTAAATATGTTTTGAAAATGGTCGAAGTCCATGTACCTTTCCTTCTGGCATGAATCTAAAATTTGTGAATGTGTTTTGCAATTTATTGAGAATCATGTTTCACTTCTTGTCTGCATAGTACTAGGTTTTGCTAATGTGTATAACAAAATCATTGAAGTATATGCATTCTTGATCTTGCTCGAAAATTGGCAGTGGTTAGATCGCCATGTGTTAGCCAGTCTGACCAGTGGAATGGTCTGACTGGGCATTAGTTATCGATTTGACTGGCCAAATTAGGATTGTCTTAATTTATTGTTTCAGATATTCTTACATAGCATGTGATTCTAAGGTGTTCTTTGATTTTCTGGGAGTGGTCTAACCAGCAATGTGTTTCCAATATGATCGGTATAGCAGTCCAACCAGGCATTTGTTGTCGGTTGCTTTTTTTCAAAGAGCTAGTTTTTGTGCTTCGTCCAATCACCTCCGCGTCACCAAATTCGGCCGCGATTTCCTCTGCCTAGGCCGCCTATGACCGTCTTTGACCGGTTAGGCGGCGACTCCTAGGGCACCGATTTGGTCAAAATCATAGCAGAGACCTGCCGACTGTCGTCTAAGGCTGATTAATCGACGCCTAGAACCGATTTTTGGAACACTATATGTGCATATGGACATTGAATATTTTGGCAGAGTTCCCTCTATATTTTGCATCTGAGGAAGCATGACAACAATAATATCAATAATAATTTAAATATGCATGCATCCACTCACAAAGATCCAAAAGAGAACATATTTTGAACAAAGACATAATGAACCACAAAGGTCTACATAAACACATAAACAACCATCGTTGTCTGAAATATATCCAAAGCCATAAGCCTAACACATAGCTAGTGGAGGAGGTTCAATAAGCTTACATTATATGACAAGAATGAAATAATTCTTATTCTTACATACAAGGTCTATCAACCTACCTAGATATATATAGATAACTTCTTCTTTTGTTGTTAGTCTCTCAATTTATTAGGCTTCACTGTCTAGAAGAAAATGGTGACGACTATTGAGATAGTGCACCCCAATAGGGTTTCACACTTGATGACATAAGTTATGCTTATTGGAAGGTTAGAATGTCTACTTAGTTTAAGATCATGACTCCTCATATATGGAGAATCATTGATGCATTTCTGAACGTGGATTAGGGGAGACTGGCAAGTCTCTGAACACTGTGGTAAAAAGATCATGTGAAATTGTGATTTGCTCTCTTGTGCATATTTATTTTCTTGCAATTTACATTTCTAGAATTAAATTGCTTGCTTATCACCCTAGGATTGCAAGCTTTGACATAGACTTAGGTTGTTGGTTCATATAATTGATTTAGATTTTAATTGTGTAAAACCGATTTGATTGACAATTCCCTATAAAACTCGATTTTGGCCAAATGGATTTTTAGAAGCACCTAAATGCCCTCCTCTAGTTGGCCTCCTCAACCTTATAGTGTTGCCATCACACACACACAGGCGATCAAAGGGCTAGGAGCACTAAAACTGCCAAAAAAGGGGCTACGAGCAGTTCTCTTAGTCCTTGTCTTAGGCTCAATTTGTGGTTGATATATTGTGTTCATTTTTAAAGTTGATGTGAGAAGGAAGTTATAAAAAATCTATTAATTTGTATGGTAAATTAGATTAAAGTTAGATAAATTTTGTTACCCAATGGTTGTCCTCCCGCATTCTAGCTCGTATGTTTTGGAACAAAATAATATTGCAGCACACCCGAGTATCTAAAGAGTGGCTCAACCAAAAGAGATTATTATAATCCATTGTAATACCAAACAGAACCTTAGTTTTTTCCCAAAAACATTGTAGACAATGGCTAAAAAATGCAGAAATAAAAAATCACTACAATAGATTTGACATTTTGTGACGAAGCCAACACATCAAGAAATGTTGCATTTTCTCATAAAAAATAACCAGTGACAAAATTTTGGCGTCATCTTGGTCAGCATGTAATATGCGTCATAGAAAGTATATCATGACGAATTTTTTGTGTACTATCACCAAGGTGGTGACTGAGCTACCCGGCTGGGTAGCTCAATCAATGATGAAATTTAATCATTATGAATAAATTCATTTCGTGACAAATAAAATAGTCACTCATTGTATACTTGTTTGTCACAATTGAGTTGGTTACCTCTGCTTGCAATGAAATTTATGATAAAACACAAACTTCCTTGGTGGTATACATGCACATAATTAATACTAGAGTATTATATCATATATCACAATGAAAAGTCATTACAGAAGTAGATCCAAAAGGCACTGTATAAAAGCTTCAATGGGACAATTTTCAATGTATATTAAGTATTGGTATTCACAAAATATGTTCATACATATACTTCTATCCGTGCACCAATACACAATCTCTAACCAAAACAAAAATTCTAGCATCCATAAAATGACAAAGAAAATTAAAAAAATGTGAAATTGTTGTCAACAATAATATTAGGTTCCTCAACATCTTTCTAACCCTAAAAAAAAGAAAACACAGTGGTTAGAAGGCTAATATTTTGTGTTAACCAAAAGTGAGTGCAATCATGTTCACTTATGCCTACATAAATGGAAAACAAAATTGCAAAAAGAAAAGCAATAGTTGTAGAACATCTACACTTAGTGAATTAATAGAACAATAGAAGTCGCCACAAGAATTATGAGTTACGACAAAAGAAGCATGATAAGAATATTAAATGATTGTGTGAAGACTAAGTGAATGTTAGGTTTCAGGTTTAGGTTTAAGTTATCTTCATGTTCAAGGTTTCAAGTTATGTTCATATTTATATTCTAGGTTTCAGATTTGGGTTGCACAACATGTTTGATTTGGGATTGTACTTATACTCAATGCAATGCAAAATTAAAAGAAATAATTATGGCAGAATCTAGATGAACACAGAAAAGCAAAAACATAGTTCTAACTTACATTATTTAATGTAGCCTTACCTACATAACATAGGAAAAGGAAATATAGTTCTAACTCCCAAATTTTCAGACTTTAGGCTGTGAAAGGAAATGTAGACAAAGGAAAAACATCTGAAAAGGCTAAATTCGATTCATGAATCTGGTATTTATCTCAAAATGAAACTAAGAAAACTAAGTTGTAGTGATCATAGAATTATATGTGCAAAACATGATTGAACTACATAGTACCTTTATCAAACATTCTTGTTGTACTTGAACATCTCTCATTCATAAATTTTTCCAGAGGCAAGGGTATGATCCATAAGCTTAGCACTATGTAAAGAAAGAATAAAGTATATTGTTTGTTTAGAGGATATATCGGGCAAAAGACTGTTGCTTCTATCACACTACAACATAATGACAAAGTGCAATGGGGCAGAGACAAAATAATGTGATGAAGTTGGGTAGTAGGTAGAATTCTAGATTGCTTTACATACAGTCATAGTTATGCATAAAAATCAAATTGTTGAGCAAGAAACTACACCACATAATCATAGTTATGCTCAAACAAAAAAACTATTGATATACCAATGAACTTACTCTATTCCATATATCCAGTCATCAAATTACACATGATAAAGAGGTTCACTTTTTTAAAACCATTGCATCGAATTGTTTCACTACATTTTTCTACACTTTGGATCAGTGCATGTCATGGCCCATGTCTTGATGGAAATATAATAATGCCCTCTGAAGTTATAGTATGGATAATTTTGTATTATTCAATAGTAATTCTTAGCAACGAAAATCCTAATCTAACAGTTAAGCCTGTAGACTGTCACCCCATAGAGGAGCTTAGAATGCAATTATGCACTTGTGGATCATCCAGTGGTAGCACAGGCAACCGTATTTTGTGGCAAAATGCACATACTTAATTTGACATGGGGGAAATACCAGTGAAGACTTGCAATGCGCAACAGTTCACATGTCATTGAAACACCAAACTTTGCAAATCATTTAGCTTAACAACCAACCCTTTCTTACCTTTTTGTATTATAGCATGTTGAACTAGGGAGGGACTTGGCTCAGTTGTACATGTGAGGTGAGGAGATGGGCCCGCTTATAGATCCATGTTGGTGGCAACATGTTGGACCGGTGTGTGGGCAAGAGGGGGCGACGCATGGTTCACACACGCCCTCCTACTTTAGAGGGAGGGAGGGAGTTTGGGGAAATTGAAGGTTCTGGAGAATTTTGGCAAGGCTCAATTTAGAAAAATCTAGTGTTAAATGTCATAGCATCCAACAAATTTCATTGGAGCTGTGTTCCCCTCCCCCCAAAAAACCCAAATCCCCACATTCGCAAGTTCATGTGTTCCCACAACCCCCTGAATCCCCAAATTCCACAATCGGAACCCACACAAGAAATCTATTCGAACAATTCTTGTGCTCACAATACCACTACACAACAACCCAAAACATCCAAATCAACCCCAATTTCATTGATTTAGCCATGAGCCCTAGGATTAAATCCCACTAGGAAACCCTAATGTACCTGTGACCAGTGAGTCGATGGAGATGTCCTCAATGGTGTCCATTCTACTCATCACTATCAATTCTTCCTACTACTGGAGAAGGTGGAGAGGGCAGCACTTAGGTCTTTTGTTCTGCTCTCCAAGTGATTGCCTGTGCGCCCCTCCCTTCGTTGCAAGTGGGATGAGGAGCAGAGGGGAAGGTAGCGGAGGCGAAGGTAGGTGGTGGTGGTGCTGTGGTGTGGAGGCATGCTGGAGAGTGAGAGGGATGAGATGATGGTGGTGAGATCGTGGTGGCACGCTGTCTGGCCTCTCTAGTGGCTGCAGGTGGAGGAGGAGGAGGAAGCAAAAACCGGGCTCCAAGAGGGATTGCAGCTAGGGTTTTTAGAGAGGTGACTGATTTGGAACTTTTATAGTTTGGAAAGTCTGACAAAATTTTGGGTCCACCAAAACTTCAGGTGATGAAACATATTCAAATCGTCATAAATAGTTATACATTCAATGATGAACATATATTACTATCATATATTGTTGTATTTTTTATGACAAAAATTATTAATCATCACAAAAATAACTACCCAACCTGCCCTACTCCAGTTTCATGACAAAATCATTAGGATCATCACCAATAATAAACTATACGTGACATTTTTGCTTTGTCACAAATGGCCAACTTTGCTGTAGTGAATAAATGTGCTTTTGAAACTTATCACAATGCCAAATGGAGCTAGAATCATGTAAAGAAGCCAACATGTAAGAAGTAATTAAGCTCACTTCTTGCAGAAAAAATAGAGTGGTTTCAATTTGTAATAGAGTGGTTTTTTATTTGTAGAATTTTTCTGAGGACTTATTTGTAAGAAGTAATTAAGCTCACTTTTATGGGAAGTTAACTCAAAGTAAATGGGTTAAAAGGGCCAACATGTACTTTCAACCTTTTTGCTTGCCATGTGTTGTAAAAAATCTGTTTGCCATGATACGTGCAATTTTTTTGTATTGGGTTCATTTTTATGATTAGCACGTGGAGGTCATAAATTTCCCCTACTTACGTTCCAATAATTGATAGTGCCAAAGGCCTGTTGCACTGATGTCTATTTGCCATGGAGAACTTCGATATATTGATAACTAAAATGGTTGATAATGTTGTCTAGGTACTTGAATACTAGTGCCTAAAGGCCCATTTGAAACACCTCAATTTAGTAGGAAAAATAATAATTCCTCTAGAGCTTATATGAAAACAAGGAAGTATAAGAAAACCTCAGGTTTTATGGTAGTAGTTGCAAAAAACCGTGTGTTTTATGGCTTGTGGCATATAAAACCACACTCTAACCAATTTCTGCGAAACTAAAATATCAGTTCCACCTATGGCGCTACCGTGTACTATTGGCCGATCCACCTTGGCACACCGACAAAAAGATTGGTTAGAGTGTGGTTTTATGAAACTATACAACTATAAAATCAAGAATTTTATACAACTACATCCATAAAACACAGGGATTTCTTGAATTTTACTTTACGAAAATCCCAAGAATTCCAAAGGCACTCAAGAATCGCTAGTAAGGCCCAAGCGTGTGTTTCAGTAGAACACACATACATGTGTACGTGTGGTGTGAGTGTGGTGTGCGTGAGTGTGCATCCTTTGTTGTAATCTAAAAAAAGCAAGGCCCAAGCATACAAAAAGATAATTGTCGTAGGGGTGGCCCCCACCTAAACCCAGCAGGCCTGGTAGGAAGTTATAAGGCCCAGAATAGGCCACGTGTAATAACACAAATACCCCTGTTAAGGGGAGGATCAGCTGTAAGGGCATAATTGTAAAGGCACTCCCCATGTGTATATATAGAATACCGGCCATGGGGAGAAGGCATGCCATCATACTCATTTCCACCACTCTCCACTACCATCTCTCTCTGTTTGGTCTGTAGCCACAACAGTTGGCGCCGTCCGTGGGGAGGACAAGGACAAGCCTGAAGACCGAAGAAGAAGGATGGCACCGAAAAAAGCTTCGTCAGCGGCGGCGAAGGGAAAGAAGGCGGCCGGGCCGGAGCGTAGTGTGAGTACCAGGGCTTCGGCATCGGCAGCGGCAGGCACGGTGGCCGAAGACGTCGACGTCCGCGCGGTGGTGACCAACCTCGCCACCGCACGCGTGACAACCAATCTCGCCATCGGCACCGCGACGACCAACCTCGTCGCGGCACCGTGACGACCAACCCGTCACCGCACGGCGTCGACCCACCCGTCCACCGTCGCGAGGATGGACCCGCGGTCGAAGACATCGGCGGCCGTGCGGCGGATGCCGCCCGCCGATGCAACGGCACCGACCTCGCGCCCCGCTGCAACCCTCGCCGCAGCCATGGGCCGGGCGGTTCGAGGTAGCCACGACGAGGCGACCGGCAGCTCGGGACCTCGCGACGCGGTGCGTGCGCGCTGATCCGCCGTTGGGAGTACCGGCGACCCCCACGCGACAAAGCGGCGCCGCCTGGCGGCCCTCAACGCGTTCGGCGGGAGCTAGGGGACCTTCGCGGAGCTGTCCGAGATATGCAAGAGGCTCGGAGCCGCGAGCGCGCCGATGTCGCGCCGAGCCCACGGGAGAGGCGGATAGTCGCGAAGCCCCACGTCTAGCCGCGTGCGCTGCGGCGCGTAGATCCGAATCCCGCTTTGGCGGGGCTGCGACAGCGGCATGGCGAAGACTTCAAGTTTCCTAGCGCCATTGACTCGCACAAAGGCGACACGGACCCCGCGAGTTCGTGCGGCGTGTACGAAATCGCGATCGGCGCGGCGAGACGACACCACGAAGGCGAAGGACTCCCCTCGCGCGCAAGGCGTGGCACTCTCTTGGTTCTTTACCATAGAGCCGGGCTCCATCTACGGCGTGGGAGCGACCGCGTCGCCTCCACAACAACTTCCAAGGAAACTACGTCGACCGAGTCGGCGCGGACCAACTCTTTCTTTGTCAGCAAAACCCTCGGAAAAGCTCGGGACTACTTCAAGCGCCGCCAAGATTCGATGCCAAGTGAAAGGCGTTAACGAAACCACCATCGTTAATGCAGCCATACGAGGCCTTCGTCCGGGCCCGATGGCGAAAGTACAACGCGAAAGCCAATCAAGGCGGTGGCGAAGCTCTTCGACAAAATGGAGGAATATGCCGGGCGAGAAGACGCGCGGCGAAGGCAAGGGCGACTCGACACCAACCAGGCGGAGCCTCGGCAAGCCGAAGATCCCCGAACGGCTCTTGAAGGAAAGCGTGGCGAGTCGTCGAGGGCGCGCCGACCGCAGGGCGCCGCATAAGTCGTCCGATCAGCCCAAGCGCGGCCAGAGGTCGAGGCGAACCGTGACGTCCTCGACATTGAAGGCGGTTCGACGAGGGCGCCCGCGGGCCGAGGCGGTCGGCGCGGCCGGGCCGGGCGCGACGATAAAGGTCGTGGAGATTACGATGACCAGCACCAGGGCGTGGTGTGTGGTCCACGGCGCGGCAATCATGATACCCGCACTGCACCTCCATCGCGGCGCTCGCGATAGCGTCGCTAGGGACAGAACCGAGACGCGTCGCGCGCGGTGGCCACGTCCATTCCGTCACGAGGCCCCATGCGGTACAGCGCAAGGATGCAACCTCAGAAGGCACCTTGCGGATCAAGCTCACGTCTGGCAGCCTCGGAGGGCCTCCGCGCATTGCGCAGCCCGGAGGCAACCCACCGCAGGATCATTGCGTCATATCCGGAGGTTCTGCGCTGAATTCGCCAAGACGGCAAATGAAGGCCTATGCGCGAAGACTACAACACGTGGCGGCATACCGCGCGCAGCACCCCGATCGGGCGCAGCACGAAGTTACATTCACACCCGACGATGCCCAAGGCGTGGACTTCCCTCATCAGGACCCCCTGGTCATCCGGTCACTATCGCGGGATGCGACGTGGGGCGCGCCTTGGTGGACGGCGGCTCGCGAACGTATTATTTGCGGGGGCCTTCGACCAGATGGGGATCCCTCGAAGCCGCCTAGGGCCCTCGGGAACCCCACTGCAGGGCTTCGGGGGACAGCCTCTGCGGGCGCTGGGCCAAATAGGTCTTCAAGTCTCCTTCGGCCAAGGTGACAATGTGCGGGCCGAAGATGCCACCTTCGACGTGGTCGACCTTCCGTACCCCTACAATGCCATCTTAGGGCGCCCAATCCTCAACTCCTTCGGCGCGGTACCACATCACGGCTATCTATGCATGAAGATCCCAGGTCCCCGGACCATCATCACCGTCCGAGGTGACCAAGATATGGCCCGGCGCATCGAGCCAGGTACCAGGTGTCCGCGTCGCGAAGCCCAACGGCGCTCCTAGAGCTGGCATCACAGCGCGGAGGTCCGCGGGGCTATTCGGAGGCGCCTTGGCGGGCCCTGCAGACGTCTAGCGACTAGAGGCTTCGGCCGCACCAAGGGCAAACGGTTAGTATATCCACCCCTTGTAGTTGCTTACCCGCGCAAACGGGGGTGTAATGAAGATCGCCGTTTGTCGCTAATCTTTCTTCATCACGCGCAGAAATGCGGCGGGCGCGCGAGCTTAGCCAACGTGCGCGTTCCGCGATATAAACAAAGACGACGTTCGCGTGTGCACTCGCCGTAGCGAGTGTACGGGTGAGTATCAATCAAGTCGCATGTTCGCGTGTGCACTCGCCGTAGCCAGTGCGGGACTGAGTATAAATCGAAGTCGCACGTTCGCGTGTGCACTCGCCGTAGCCAAAGGTGACGGGCACGAGTATAAACAAAGACGCGCGTTCGCGTGTGCACTCGCCGTAGCTGTGAGTGCGGATCGAGTATAAATCGAAGTCGCACGTTCGCGTGTGCACTCGCCGTAGCCAAATGTCACATCCCAAATTTTTCTTTCTGGAGAAAAAATTAAATTTAAATCAACTATTTCAAAGTAATTGGATTTTATTTGGCTTTTCTGAATTTTCTGGAATTTAAAACCTATTTTTAGAATTTAAAAAGTAATTTAAATTATGAAAATTAAGTATCAACAGTAGTTAGAAATAATTTTATTAAGTCCAAAATATCTCCAGGAGCTTCTGTGAATTTTTCTGGAAATTTTGGAGGTATTTTCATATTTTTCTGAGGCCAAATGAATTTCCTAGCCTTTTCTGAAAATCTAAAAAAATTAAAAACCAAAAATAAAAATTCAAACCCCACCCCGGACGACGCGTGGACGGCCTGGATCTAGCCACGCCGCCCCCCCTCGGCCATCCGCTCCACCCCGCCTACCCTTCCCCGAGCAATCCCTTGGATGGTGAACACGAGGAGCAATCTGGCAGCCGTGGCGCCAACAACCAACAGACGGCAACATTCCACCACCTCCTCCTCAAGCTGACTTGGAACAAATGATGGCCATGCAGCTGCAGCTTCTTCAAGCTCTCGCCCGAACCAAGTGCAGCAAGCCCCACAAGCACCCAATCAAGTCCTCAATCTAGGATGGGAGAATTTGTGAGAACAAGGCCTCCTACTTTATTGGTTCGGTGGAACCAATGGAAGCAGACGACTGGACCAAGGACGTAGAAAGGAAGTTGGTCCTAGCCCAGTGCAATGACAATGAGAAGGTGCTGTATGCGGCTCACCAACTCAAGGGAATCGCCGCTAACTGGTGGGAAAATTTCCACGCCGCCCATCCAAACGCGCAAGCTATCACCTAGGATGAATTCGTGGAGGCTTTTCGCACTGCGCATATTCCTACAGGAATCATGGACATGAAGAAGAGAGTTCTACCAATTGCGGCAAGGAAACCTCAGCGTTTCGAATACTGAACAAGTTTACCCCGGTATGCGGTATGTAGTGAAGAGATCACCGAGTCAACCAAGACCTGGAGGTTCATGCAGGGACTTGACCCCAATCTCAAAGTACAGCTGGTGTCGAATGATTTTCCGACCTTCCAGCACATGGTGAATAAGGCTTTTGTACGGGAAGATGCTCAACGTCACCGTATGAGAGTCGGAAGAGGAAGTTTGAGCACGACATGGCGCGGCGATTCTCGATTCGCCCACCACTTCGGTTCCACGAACCCCGTAACCCAGTGCGCCAAGGACTCCATTCACTGGACCTCGCCCAAGTAACCAAGTTCCCTGACAGCAATGGTGGCCAACCACGGAAGAACCGGACTTCAGAGCAGGAGTGCGATGTTTCAACTGCAAGAATATGGGGCACTATGCCGATGCTTGTCCCCGAAGCGTTCGGTGACTCGGTTCGCTTCAACACAGGAACGACACCGGCCACGAGCTCCAAATGCAGGACAAGGTCGTGGGACCCCTCAAACCCCAAGGGCTCCACAAGTGGTGAGCAGAGGACATCTCAACCATGTGACCATGAAGCGGCCGAGGATGCACCGGACGTAGTTAGGTAAGTTCGTTGTCAACTTCGATTCTGCATCAGCATTATTTGATTCTGGAGCTTCGCATTCCTTTGTATCCAAAGATTTTGTTGAAAGATATAGCTGGGTTGTGCATAAGCTAAAGAACCCTATGCTAGTCCAATCCCCTGGGAAGGAAATGAGGACTAACACAGTTTGCCCTAATGCAACTGTGGATATAAATGGAGTTAGGTTCCTAGCGAATCTTATTATAATAGACTCCAAGAGTTTAGATGTGATACTTGGAATGGATTGGTTAACCAAATATAAAGGACACATAGACTGTGCCGATCGTGCGGTTACTGTTACCAACTCGGATGGAATCCAAGTAAGGTATAAGTCAAACCCCTCCTCTCAGAATAGGTGTGGATTGAATAGTGTCAAGGGAGTGACTCTTGAAAAGGTACCCATAGTAAATGAATACCCAGATGTGTTCCCTGAGGATTTACCGGGAATGCCACCGGACAGAGAGATTGAGTTTGTCATCAACCTAGTACCTGGAACAGCTCCAATTTCCAAGAGACCTTATCGGATGTCTGCAAATGATTTGGCGGAAGTTAAGAAACAAATTGAAGAGCTGCAGGATAAAGGATTTGTAAGACCGAGCTCGTCACACCGGGAGCACCAAGTATTCTTTGGTGAAGAAGAAAGATGGTAGTCTCCGCATGTGTGTGGACTATCGATCTCGAGCGATGTGACGATCAAGAACAAATATCCTCTACCCGGATAGATGATCCGTTTGATCAATTGAAAGGTTCATGTGTCTTCTCCAAGATTGACCTTGGTCGGGTTATCACCGGTGAAGATAAGACCGGAAGATATAGAAGACAACCTTTGCCACTCGGTATGGATTGTATGAGTATACTGATGATGTCTTTTGGCTTAACCAATGCCCCGCATATTTCATGAACTCGATGAATAAGGTGTTCATGGAATATTTGGATAAATTTGTGGTGGTATTCATTGATGACATTTTGATATATTCCAAGAATGAGGAGGAGCATGCAAAACATTTGAGGATAGTTTTGGAAAAGCTCAGAGAGCATCAGTTGTATGCCAAATTTAGCAAGTGTGAATTTTGGTTGAAGAAAGTAGCCTTCTTGGGTCATGTGATTTCCGCAGGAGGAGTGTCAGAGACCACGAAAAGGTAAATGATGTTCTTAATTGGGCGCAACCCAAGTCAGTAACAGAGATTAGAAGTTTTCTTGGATTGGCTGGCTACTATCGTCGCTTTATTGAAGGCTTCTCCAAACTTGCAAGACCTCTCACCCAGTTACTAAAGAAAGAGAAGAAGTTTGAGTGGAGTAAACCGTGTGAGGATAGTTTCCAAGAGCTAAAGAAGAGGTTAACTTCCGCACGGTGTTGGCGCTCCGGATATCGGGAAAGACTTTGAAGTCTTCGTGATGCGTCCCAGCAAGGGTTAGGTGTGTTCGATGCAAGAAAGAAAGGTAGTAGCCTATGCTTCAAGGCAATTGCGGCCCCATGAAGAGAACTATCCAACCCATGATTTAGAGCTCATGGTGTAGTGCATGCTCTAAAAATATGGAGGCATTATCGATCGGCAACATTTGTGAGATCTATACGGATCACAAAAGTTTGAAGTACATATTTACTCAACCCGATCTCAATATGAGGCAAAGGAGATGGCTTGAGTTAATAAAGGATTATGATATTGGAATACATTACCATCCGGAAAGGCTAATGTGGTAGCCGATGCCTTGAGCCGAAAGAGTTATTGCACCAAGTTGTGGATTAAGGACGGTATGCCTGCACTTCAAGAAGAATTTTGTGACTTAATCTAGAAGTAGTGGGAAAAGGATTTCTCGCTACTCGGAGATTCAACCAACCTTAGAGGATCAAATCGAGCAGCTCAAAGGAGGACAAGTATGCCCGGAGATCAAGGATAATATGAAGAAAGGGAAAGCATTAGAATTTTCCGATGATGAACAAGGTACCATTTGGTATGGAAAAAGAATTGTGGTGCACGAGAAGAAGGAGATAAAAGAGTTGATCATGAAGGAAGCTCATGAAACAGTACTCAATTCATCCTGGAAGTACCAAGATGTACCAAGATCTTAAAGAAAGATATTGGTGGCGGGCATGAAAGAGAGCTTCTTGAGTATGTAGCTTTATGTGATGTATGCCAACGGATTAAAGTGAACACCAGAGACTCTTTGGACTTTTGCAACCATTGTAGATCCACGAGTGGAAATGGGAAGAAATTGGTATGGATTTTATAATGGGTTCCGAGAACCAAATCGGACATGATTCAATCGGGTTATCGTGGATCGTCGACAAAAGTCGCCCATTTCATCCCAATAAAGACCACATACTCGGGGATAAACTCGCAGAATTGTATATGTCAAGGATTGTGAGTTTACATGGAGTCCCAAAGAAGATTGTGTCGATCGAGGAACCCAATTCACCTCAAGGTTTTGGCAAAGCTACATGAACTTTTGGGCACAAACTTAAACTTGATATGACCTATCATCCCAGCACGGATGGACAAACAGAAAGAGTAAATCAAATCTTGGAAGATATGTTGAGGGCTTGTGTCTTAGCAAACAAGACAAATTGGGATCGAGTCTACCCTATGCGAGTTCTCCTACAATAATAGTTACCAATCCAGTTTACAAATGTCTCCATTTGAAGCCTTGTATGGTAGGAAGTGTAGGACTCCCTTGTATTGGAAGGAGACAGGAGAAGGACAAGTATTTGGACCAGACGTGTTAAAGCAAGCCGAGGAACAAGTTCGCCTAATTCAGACAGATTAAAAGCAGCACAAACAAGACGAGAAAAGTTATGCGGACAATCGTCGAAGGGCATTGGAGTTTGTACCTTGGGATCATGTTTATTTGAAGGTGTCACCTCTCAAAGGAATGAGGCGTTTTGGGGTCAGTGGAAAACTTGCTCCTAGATTCATCGGACCCTTCCTGTCGTAGCAAAGCGAGGAGAAGTGGCTTACGGTTGGAGCTTCCCCTCAAGCGTCAAAGGTGCATGACGTCTTCCATGTGTCTCGGCTAAGAAAATGTCTTAGAGTTCCGAAGAGCAGATGCCTCTAGATGAAATCAATGTGAAGGAGGACCTCACCTATCGAGTATCCGGTCAAGATATTGGAGGAAGCGAGCGCCGTCACGCAACAAGGTTATCAAGTTACGTAAAGTGCGGTGGAGCAACCATTCAGAATCGGGCGACTTGGGAGCGTGAGGAGGATTTGAAAGAAGAGTTCCCGACCTTTTTCCCGATCCGTCCGAATCTAGGGTCGAGATTCTTTGTAAGGGGGTAGGTTTGTCACATCCCAAATTTTGCTTTCGGAGAAAAATTAAATTTAAATCAACTATTTCAAAGTAATTGGATTTTATTTGGCTTTTCTGAATTTTACGGAATTTAAAACCTATTTTTAGAATTTAAAAGTAATTTAAATTATGAAAATTAAGTATCAACAGTAGTTAGAAATAATTTTATTAAGTACAAAATATCTCAGGAGCTTCGTGAATTTTTCGGAAATTTTGGAGGTATTTTCATATTTTTCGAGGCCAAATGAATTTCCTAGCCTTTTAGAAAATCTAAAAAAATCAAAACCAAAAATAAAAATTCAAACCCCACCCGGACGACGCGTGGGCGGCCTGGATCTAGCCACGCCCCTCGGCCATCCGCTCCACCCCGCCTACCCTTCCCCGATGGCCGCCACGTCGTCCCTCACTCCCATCCACCCGTCCGCCTCACCCTCATCCTCCACCGCCCGAACTCCATCCGACGCACGCGCGCCCCCGGCCCACCTGTCGGCGCGTCTCCCCTCCGTCTCCGTCTCTCTGCACCGCGGGCCCCGCCCGTCAGCCACACACGCCTCCGCTCCCGCTGCAACCCCGGCCCCGCCTGTCGGATCCGTCTCCCGCGGGCTCCGCTCCTTTCTTCTCTCCCGCTTTCCTTCTTTGCGCGCGACCGCACCGAGCCGAATCGGCTTTGCCTTCCTGCCTCTCCCGGTTTTGGAATCCCGAGCTCCCGCACGACCGGATCCCTAACGCCGCGCCTCCTTCCCTTCCCGGTCCCCTATTTCCTTTTCCCCAAACTTTCCCCGCTGCCACCGAGATCTCGGCGAGCATTCCCGCGCCGTGTCCCTCCTCCGCCCTATAAAACCCCTTCGGCCGCCTCCTCCAGCACCACCTCCTCGGCCCTCCGCTCTCGCCGAGCCCCGTAGCGCCCAAACCACCGTGCCTCCGTCCCTCGAGCTCCGCCCAACTCCGCGAGCTTTCCTCGCGCCTCGGTCATCCCGAGCTGCGTCGCCTCCTCGAGCTTCCTCACGCCGGGCGGTCCTCCCCAACCCTCGGCCGCCCTCCCGTCACGGAGCGCCGCCGCGCCGGAGCTCCCGAGCCGTCGTCGCCGCCACCTCGTCGCCGGCCGTCTCGTTCGTCCCCAAGCCGCCAGCCCTTCCAACCGAACCCCCTCCACGCCAGGATCATATTCTCACGCCGTCCCGAACCCCTCGGCACTCCTCGCCGCAGCGACGACCCGCCTCCGCCATCTTCCCGGCCTCCCCTCGGGGTAACTCAAAAGGGTTACCTACCCATACTGGGTAGGCAACGCCTCCCCGCTCCCCTGGCTAGCAGCGCTCACTCGTAACTCCCTCGGCGCGCGTTCGAGCCTCCGGCTCCGCGCGCGGAGGTTGAGTTTTTCGTTTATTTTCCGGGCTGACAAGTGGGTCCCACCCGTCAGCGGCCGCCGGTCTGCGCTGGCCACTGCCGCCTGGGCCCCACTCCTCTGTGCTGGACTCTGACAAGTGGGCCCGAAGACCAGTGGGTCCCACGTGTCAGAGGTTGACTCTTTGGGCTCAATGTCCAGTGGGTCCCACATGTCAGTGACCGCCAGTGGTTACTGTTCAGTGGGCCCCACCTGTCAGTCTCCCGGAATAAAAATAGAAATTAAAAATCTAATATTCCAGTGGGCCCCACCTGTCAGAGATTTCCTAATTTCTGGATTTATTCAAATCTGAGATTTTCAAATGGGCATAACTTTCTCATTTTAACTCCAAATTCAGCCATTCAAATTTCTAAATTCATCTAAAATCAAGATCTATCCAACCATGGCCTCTATTTGAATTTTTGAGTTTGTTTGAATTTTCATTTTGAATTTATTTGTTTGTTGCTTTTCTCTCGTGCGTAGAATCTAACGTTGAAGAAGACCTCCCCACTCCTCAACAAGAAGACCCAGAGCCCCTGCAAGAAGGCAAGTCTCCTTTGATCATTTCGAACCTATGATTTTGAAATGTTTTAATTATTTTAAATTATGTGCATTGCTATTTATATAAAATATTAGTTCAAATCTTAAGGGTTAGTTAAACCAACCTTGTTATACCCTCCATTGAAATTGAATGCCATGTACCTTTGTCACCCTAGAATTTCATTTGTCTCAATAATGAGATTATTACTGAATCTTTGTGAATAGTGGAATGGTAGTATAATGCTTAGTCTTGCTATCTAATACTTTGGATAATCTTGAAAATGGGAAATTATGAATTATTGTAATACCCCTGTGTTTATGAAAATTAGTGGTAATTGGAGTTGCCACTGTTCTTTTAAAATAAACTAAAATGTGAAAATTGGTTTAGATTAGGGTGGATGGTTGGTTTGGATTGGTGCAGTAAGCACGAGAACTTGTTAAGTGTATGTTCCACCCTAGTCAATTAAGGACCGGCGCTTGTGTTTGTCCAAAGCGAGCATTAACCGTACAACCACAAGTCTATATGGGTACGACCTAGGCGACTAACTTACGATAGTCTAGTTTAGGTGCCACCGTGGAAAGTGGATGCCGGGGATGGGTGGTTATTCACGATGAGGGACAGGATTTCTTGTACTCATATGGCGCAAGAGGGGCTTGGTTCGGGCGGTTAGCCTACTGCGGTGAAACCTCGTGGGTGGTATCTAGCTAGATTAGAGTAAGGTAAAGGCTTTGTGATATTTTATCCGGGTCTCATGCCAAAGGAAGCGTGTTGACTTTTAGGATAAATTATCTCTTGTGGGTAAAGTTGTACAACCTCTGCAGAGTAAAACTATTCGAATAGCCGTGCCCACGGTCAAGGCGAACAAGGAATGCATTCACATGGTAGATTTCTGGTTTTGGTTTTAAAATCAAAAGTTTTGTATTCCGAGAGTGGAGGAACTCTCGGAAGGGTATCTGGCGAGATGGAGCAGAGAGGGTGGATGTAACCCGCAATATTAACCTTCTTCTAGTTGTTAGCTAGTGTTGGTAGATGGAACCTTCACTAGAGAGTCAATGATAGTTCTGTTAAAGCAAATACTTGTTAAAATTGATGCCTTCAAAAATAATTAGTAGTAATTGAAATCTAAAATATTGCTTTGTGCAAAAGAACCATATGGCCTTCCTTTGTTAAGCCTTGCATCTATGCATTTTTCCCAAGACTTATGAGTACTTTATGTACTCACATGCTACACTTAAAATAAACCTCGAGAGGACCATGAAGCTCAAGAAGGTGATTACAACTCGCTTGCAAATGCAGTGGTCAGGTGTGATTCTTCCGGAGGACTAGGTCGCGCTTCCCATCAAGCGCTGTGGCAAATTGATGGGTCCATGTCGAGTTTTCTTTGCTTCCATTGTGTTTGGATTGTGCGAGGTCTTGAAACCTCTAATGTAATAAGGAGACCTTGTGGTCGATACTCTAATTATTGTAATAAATAAATCGATGGTGATGTTTTCCATTACATTTAGCGTGTGCACTAGCTTTGATGCGGGACTAGTGCGAATTACACGAGGGTCGGATTTGATAATCGGGGCCCGACACCAAAGGTGACGGGCACGAGTATAAACAAAGACGACGCGTTCGCGTGTGCACTCGCCGTAGCGTGAGTGCGGGACTGAGTATAAATCGAAGTCGCACGCGTTGGCGTGTGCACTCGCCGTAGCCAAAGGTAGCGGGCACGAGTATAAACAAAGCGCGCGTTCGCGTGTGCACTCGCCGTAGCGAGTGCGGATCGAGTATAAATCGAAGTCACACGTTCGCATGTGCACTCACCGTAGCCAAAGGTGGCGGGCCCGAGTATAAACAAAGGCGCAGCGGGGGCGCCCGCGCGCGTACTAGTCTACGGACTTTAAATAAGACGTAGCGTCGAGGTCCGCCTCCGCACGCACCGATCTACGGACTTTAAATAAGACGTAGCGTCGAGGTCTACCTTCGCGCGCGAGTCTCGGACTATAAAGGAAGGCGTGGCGTCGAGTCGCCTCCGCACGCACTGGGTCTACGGACTATAAAGGAAGATGTAGCGTCGAGGTCCTTCTCCGCACGCACTAGTCTACGGACTTTAAATAAGACGTAGCGTCGAGGTCTACCTCCGCGCGAGTCTCGGACTATAAAGGAAGGCGTGGCGTCGAGGTTCGCCTCGCACGCACGCGGTCTCACGGACTTTAAATAAGGCGTAACGTCGAGGTGCGCCTCGCGCGCGAGTCTCCGGACTATAAAGGAAGGCGTGGCGTCGAGGTTCGCCTCCGCACGCACCGATCTACGGACTTTAAATAAGGCGTGGCGTCGAGGTGCGCCTCGCACGCGCAAGTCTCCGGACTATAAAGGAAGTCGTGGCGTCGAGTGCGCCTCGCGCGCGCGAGTCTCCGGACTATGGCGGAGTGCCGAGGTCCGCCTCCGCACACGCCGATCACGAACTATAACAAGGCAAAGTGTGGGGTCCGCCTCCGCACACGCTTGATCCACGGCTGTAAAGGTGAGATGCCAGCGACCGTCCCGCAAGCGCCATTCTAAGGAACCCTTGCGCGCTACTTCGCCAACGATGGCATCAACACACGCGCATATCCTAAAATGCTAGGAAATGCATCTGGAAAAATCACAAGTACAAAGGCCCTGCAACATCCTTGCCGCTCTAAGCCGCTATCCCGCGGGTTCGTCCTTAACACGCGCTAAAGCTGGGGCCTCGCTCGAAGAGGGCCGGCCCGCCCAAAAGTCCAGCGACTCTTCGGCCCTTCGCCAGCGTCGAAGGCGTCGCCGGGTTGAAAGGTCGGCCGCAAGAAGTCGGCCCCACAACGGTTGTCGGGATATAGGCGAGTCGAATGCATGCGCAAGTGTGTACTTCATTAAAAAGAAGCGATACAACACACGCCTACATCTAGGTACCACGGTGTTAGACCTGCGGGTTCCCGGCGCCGGAGGCCGGCGCCGCCCTCGTCGCGTCGAGGACCCGCCCGAAGCGGCGAGGCTCCCGCCCGTGAGCGACCGGGCTCGATCCCGCGCATCCGGCCCGGCGTAAGCCCAGATCCGGTCGAAGAAGGCCCGAGGCACGGCGAAGCGGAGCGGACGGCGCGGACATTACTCCGCCCGTCGGGCATCTCGGTGGGGTCATCGGCCGGCGGCGTGCGTACATCCGCGGTGCTGCAGAGCGCACACACCAAGCATGCCGGCGTACGCACGATGGGTGCCAAAGGGCGTCGCCGCGTCGCGCGCAACATTGGCGGCATCCCGATCAGCGGAGCGTCGAGACAACTCCGCCGGGCGGCGCGAGCGGCACCTCGATTACCAGCTCTTGAAGATGGCTCTCCAGCGCTTGCATGGCGTCCCACGCAACCACCGAGGCGTCGCCAAGCGTCTGGTTACGCTCCGCCAGAGTCAAGGTAAGTTCGCCTTTTTCCCTCTCTAGCGAGGCGACTGCGCCAGAGCCCGCCCCGCTCCACCGCAAACTTTTCTTCAGCACCGCGCGTCGACTCTGCGCCGAGCGCAACAAGTCCTCGCGTGTGCCTCGCCGGCACATTCCGCTTCCGGTGGCGGATGCGGGCGTCTGGGCGAGCGGGCTCGGAGGCCCGCGTAGCTCCTCCTCGGCGACCGCGATCTATCCTCGGCGCCTTTCGGTCACAGTATGGACCGCTTGCAAGGCCTGCCCAAAGCACAAAAGTCTGCAGACGGAGAAGACTCGGCAAGCTCGGCTAGATCGGCGTTGTCGCATGAGTACTTACCCTCACCCCAGACACCTCGAAGGCGTCCTCGAGGCGTCCCACACCGTAGGCCTGCAGCACTTGCGGGTCGACGCTCGTGGCCGCGTCATTCACAATCCCGCGCCACGCCCTCAACGTATTCGGAGGCGGCACGAAGTCAGTGGGGCTTACGCGCTCGGAGGCTCCGCATTCCGCCGAGTGCTCCCCATCCGGAATGAGCAACGCTGCAAATAGGGATACGGGTGAGTGCCCCAAGACATAAAAGCACACACCAGAGTAAGCTAAGCCACCTTACCTTCGGTAGAAGGCATGGCCCGCGCGGCGAGAACCTCGCGTTCGGGAGGGCGACGCTGTCTCCGCGGCGGGTGGCGTGGCGAGGAATAGGCGCGTATGCGCGGTCTCGGCGCTTGCGCCTGGCGTCCACAAGCTTCGATGCCCGTGGCCACGCGAATCCCAGCGGTGTTCGGTGGAGCTCGGCGCGCACGCACCGTTTAGCGGGCGGCGGCGACACGCCCCGCGGCCGCGATTAGCGAAGCCCGCGGCTGCCGCTCCCGGGGGCGAAGGTTCCACGGTGGCAGTTGTCGCAGGGGGCACCTCGGTTTCTGCGGCTGTTAGTAAGGCTAGCACGGCTCCGTGCGCCCCCGCGGAAGGCGCCTTCGGCACCACGGCGGCCACGGTCGAAAGCTCCACCTCGACATCGCCGGTCCGCACGGGTGCCACCTCGGTGACTTCGGCGGGCGGTGGGGCTTCCCCCCTTCGGCCGCTCGCGGCAAACCCGCCGTCCGGGACGCTCGGCGAAGATACCTCGCCTTCAACGCTCGCGCCCAACCGGAATCGGCATACCTCGCCGAGTCCGACCGCGCCCGCGCGCCCTCGGACGCACTAGCGGCAGCCGGCCGCGCTAAGCGCGATAGGCGCCCGCGCGGCCCCTCTTCCGAGACGGGTCTTCTTCTTCTTCGCTGCACCATAAATGCGGAGCGACACGGATGCGGCACGGCAAGGCCGAGCCTCGCACACGCGGTTGATTCGCCCACCCGCCTCGGCAATAGCGAGCGCGACTTTGCGCGTGCTCCCCTGCGATTACGGCCCAGAATCGCGCGGCTTGCGCCTCCTCCAAGGAAATCCACGAAACAAAGGAAGACCATCGCATATAACGCATTCGCGTGAACAAAGGAGAGACGCGGCGAGGCTTACGGAGATCGCCGGGCACCGCAGCAAGCAAACCCATGGCAAAACATTGTCGCCTCGGCGCCTCTCGCGGCAAGGCGCCGATCGCGAGCAAGCGGCGCCACGCCGTACATCACGAACTCTTTGGCGAGGTCACGCATGTTGAAGCGGGGCCACGCCACGAGCCGCTGGACCCTCGCTTGTCCTCGTCATCGGCGTTCGGCGGCGAGGCTTGAACGCGATCGGTCGGCTGTGCACTCAAGGCGCTCCCGCTCTCCACGGTGGTAGAACCACCGCTTCATCGATAAGACTCCACTTCCCGCGAGTTGCGTTCGCGGGAAGAGCTTCTTGCATGACGGACGAAGGACAAAGGTGGCGCTACGGCTCGGCGGCGTCCGTCCTTCCGGTCCTTGCGCCGCATCGGGCCTCGTGAAGGTAGGCGAACAACGAGGCGCCGGGCCAACACGCCCAGCGCAAGGCCCGGTGTACACCACGAGCCGCCACGACGTTGGTCGATTGCGCCAGCTCGGCCGAAAGGTCGCAAAGACGTCGCCCACGGCGGCCGTCGCGGGATGCGAGCCTGCGTCGAAAAAGGCAACGAACACGACCGCGTCCGACCTCTCGGGATGTGGTTCCGTCTCGTCGGCAGCGGGCAATCGTACCTCCTGGCGCTCGGACAATTTCCCCACGCGCAGTAGCCCTTGGATCGTCTCCTCGCCACGGCGAGGCCTAGCTCGCCGGAGAATGTGCCTTCCTCCTCCGCCACAGACCACTCCTTGTCGGCGCGGCCGGGCGCTCTTGGGCGTGTATTTCACCTTTAATCGCGAGGACCGCGGCGAATGAGCGAGCCACCAACCATCGGCGGCGCTGCATCTGGAGGCCATTGCTTCCACGGAGAGATTGAAGCGGTGAAGATATCGCGAAAGTGTCGAAGCGGGCGGCGGGAAAAAGAGGCGTAAAGGTGCGGGGCTGTTACACGGGGCTATTTCAAGCCACCTCGCCCGCATCGCGCTATCGAGCGTCGCAACGATCCGCGTGCGGATGCAGCCGCAGAGTGTAAAGGTCCGCCCGCACGATCCCGTAACGAAGCGAAGTGTCGCGAAGGTCGCGTCGAGCGCGGCCGCATGATCGTAAGCGCCCGTCGGCGCAATGCCCCATACCCCAAGTGGAAGGCCACGACCACAAGCGCCAAGGGCGTCACAAAGACGGCGCTACCTAGCGCGATTAAAGGCGCATTAATGGGCGAGGATCACAACCGCTCGGCGCCGTGCCATTCACTGCCGCCCGTGTCCCCCTTGCCTAGGAAGAAGCGGCGGCGCGCTGCGCGCAACCGTCCACATCCCCGCGCCGCGATCGTAGGCCGCCACGTGCCGGGCGCGTCGGGTCGCCGCGATGCGGGAACCTAACCACTGGTAGGCGGGGGCGGCGTGATTCGGGAACCTCTACGGCGCAAGACCGCATCGCAAGATCCCGAGTCACCATGCGCGTGGCGGTATTCGCGGCGGCGCGGCCGCCAGCCGCCACCCGTTGAAGGGTAGGAAGCGGGCGCGGCGTCTCGCCGACTAGGCGCCGGCCGCGCCACTCGTTGAAGGGTAGGGAGCGGAGCGCGCGCGTCGCCGACAGCGCGCGGCCAGCGCCACCCGTTCAAAGGTAGGGGACGGAGCGCGCGTCTCGCCGACTAGGCACGGCCGCGCCACCCGTTCGGCGGGTGGGAATGGAGCGCGCGCGTCTCGCCGACTAGGCGCCCGGCGCGCGCCATCCGTTGAAGGGTAGGGGCGGAGCGCGCGGCGTCGTCGACTAGGCGCCGGCCAGCGCCACCCGTTCGAAGGGTAGGAAGCGGGCGCGCGTCTACGCCGACCAGGCGCCGGCCGCGCCACCCGTTCGAGGGTAGGGGACGAGAGCGCGCGTCACGTCGACAGGCGCCGGCCAGCGCCACTGTTCGAAGGGTAGGAAGCGGGCGCGCGTCTACGCCCGACTAGGCGCCGGCCGCGGCCACCCGTTCGAAGGGTAGAAGCGGAGCGCGCGCTACGCCCGACTAGGCGCCCGGCCGCGCCACCGTTCGAGGGTAGGGAGCGGAGCACACGCGTCTACCGAAGGTAGGGGCGGGCGCGCGTCTCGCCGACTAGGCGCCGCCGCGCCACCCGTTCGAAGGGTAGGAAGCGGAGCGCGCGCCTGCCCGACTAGGCGCGGCCAGCGCCACCCGTTCGAAGGGTAGGAAGCGGGCGCGCGTCTACCTCGACTAGGCGCCACCTTCGCTGCCACCCATTCGAAGGGTAGGGGACGGAGAGCGCGCATCTACTTTGACCCCGGCGCCAGCCTCCGCTGCCACCCATTCAAAGAATAGGGGATGGAGCGAGCTTGAAGAATGGAGAACAGCACATACGACCACCATAACTCGAAAATGCAAAGGTCAATTTGCGGCAAGAGCGAACATGATCTCGAAGCGGATATCGTCGCCACACAAAGATATGCTCGTTCGCACGATCGAGCGTATGGATGACTTCATATCTGCACGAGAGCAAGTCGAACCTTGCCATTTCCGCATCAAGCGTGAAGCATTCCGCAAACAGGGCGTATCTTGTTCACCGGCGCTCGCGGGCATTGCGCCGATCGGCGGTCATCAAACGCAAATGAACAAAATTTTCCTTACATATGAGAAATTAACCATGGCGAGTGCAGGATGTGCGGCAAGGATGTCTAGAGAGCGGCCCCGGCGCCAACATATTTATACTCGGCCTCACGGGCAAAAGCCGCCGGCGTGGAGGATGCCAATCGGCACGCCAACCGGTGGAAGCACAAGCGGGGCGTCGGGCGGTTCAGCTACGGGCGCGTGAGTGCAACCGTCCGCACCCACCGCGTGCACCGAAACCGTCGCGACGCTCCACTCACGAAGGCGCACTACGATGCGACAGCTGCCCCGGCAAGCCAACCGCCATCTCAAAAGCACATCACCGAGCGGCAAGGTCGCGGTGACTACGGAGCGCGCGCGCCCAAAGTCCAAATGCCGAGAATCGCGCCACATTGATGGTCACGGCGCCTCAAGGCCCCGCGCGCCAAGCACGCTCCACCACGTGGGCGGCCGGAGAGAAGCGCCGCAGCGCGTGCGTCCTTATCGTTTAAGGCCCGCGCGGCGGCTCGAGCCCGCCACGCTTGCTATGCGATGCAACGCCCCGCGCGTGCGTCGCGCCGGCGGGGCCGCTTCCGCCGCCCAATTCGAAGGTGAGGGCGGAGCATACGCATCCGCCCGGCCACAGCGCAGCTCGGGTCAAGTTTGGAGAGGTTCACAGCCGCGGGACGGAGGGCCAAAGGACTCGGCGACATAGCTTCACCCCTGTGAAGCCCTTCACCATGAGAGGCTCCTGTCGTAGGGGTGGCCCCCACCTAAACCCAGCAGGCCTGGTAGGAAGTTATAAGGCCCAGAATAGGCCACGTGTAATAACACAAATACCCCTGTTAAGGGGAGGATCAGCTGTAAGGGCATAATTGTAAAGGCACTCCCCATGTGTATATATAGAATACCGGCCATGGGGAGAAGACAGGCCATCATACTCATTTCCACCACTCTCCACTACCATCTCTCTCTGTTTGGTCTTTAGCCACAACAATAATGCTTATATATTTGAATGTTGCATGTGCACAAATTCAAAGCTACAATTGTTTGTTATGTTATCCTCTTAGAAATGTAAGAAGTGATCTACGATCTATACATCTTTAAAATACATTGTTATGCTCTTATACCCCTCTTTATGTGTAGTAGCTTAGATCATATCAAAGTTTTGAGATACAATACAAGCATGCACGGTATCAAGAATGAAGTAGATGAATCTCATAGAGAGAACTGAAATAACGACATCGAAACAATCACGACGAGAGAGAGAGAGAGAGAGAGAGAGAGAGATTTTGTAAAACCAACTGCAAATTTATTAAGTAAAATCTTGAAATAGTACAAGAGATTGTCACTTTCTCACAATCCAGTTGAACTTTTTAGGATCATCAGATCCTTGCCCTATACAAGCTAATGCTAAATAATAACATAGCCTCTAATCCTCTCATGCACATCTGGTTTTGGATGACTTGGTTTGTGGTTTAGATTATCTATAGCTATATCTCATGGCTTTATATAATCCCTATAGTTTTGCTCCAAAGTAAAGTAGAAATTATACTTCAAAGAGAAGTATGAATCCTGATCCAATTAGAATTCGTATAGCAATCCTTATAGCACAGGTCTTCAAATCCTATTAGGATTAGGATATTGTTGAGAGGTAATTCATATAATAACTTATTAGGACTTAGAGAGGTGTGCTATAAGGATTCTTATATGAATCCTAATAAGATGAGTTGACTCATATACTAATGTACTATAGCTTGGAGAGGTGTACTACAAAGATTCCTATATGATTTCTAATATGATTAGGATTCCTATTTATCTTTAGAGGAGAACCAGGGGACACTATATAAAGCCATAAAGGATAGTCATGAAGAACCCAAGTCACAAATCAACTCATCCAAAGCAAGAGGTGCATGAGATGATTAGATGCTATATTATTCTTTAGCATAAGATTCTTGTATAGAGCAAGAATTCAAGGGTCCTAAAAGGTTTAGCAGGGTTATGAGTGACTGACAATCTCTCTTACTGTTTTGATGTCGCGTTTAAGGAATTTGTAGTCGGTTTCGTCAAATCTTTGTCTCTCGTCGTGATTGTTTTGTTGTCGTTATTTAGTTATCTCTACGAGATTTATCTACTTTGTTCTTGATCCTATACATGTTCATGCCAATCTCGCACCTCTGATTTGGTTTGTGAGTTATTGTACATAAGAAGAACTATTAGAGTATAACAGATGGGAGTCACCGTAGTACGACATACATGAGCATGTGCCTACACCGCACCGTCTCTCTCGACTCATCCACCCCATGCTTAAAATGCAAACAAAGGGAGAGCGGCTGCATACATCTTCCCTGTGTGTCGGGGCTGGCCCGGCTTAGCTTTTGTAACCAACGAAACAGTGAGGTTAATAAAGGTTCTGGAGGCTGGCAGATGGCCGATAGGGGTAGACGATGGGCAGCTCTAAATGCGCGGATGCACGGCCGAAATCTACCTTCTCCGTCCGCCTTTATTGCCGCGCGCTGCCACACTGACAGCAGTTTCAGCCTCCATATCGACGAAGAACACGCCAGGAAAAGCAGCGGCGACATGGGAGATGGATCGTCTGCGACGGTGCCGGCCAACCACGGCGGCAGGGGGCGGGCACTGTGGCCTGAACGATGGCATGGCTGACACCGCTGCCGATCTGCGAAAGCACACATGCACCCGCGCGCGGTTGTAGCCCAAACTCACGGGGAATACGTATGGAGAGCGACGGAAATTCAGTAGGGGTCCGGCGCTACAGGTAGAAAAATGGGTGGCTTCGTCGATTTGAATGTACATACTTCTGAAAGGGATGCATACCGTCAGCTGCCAATGATTGGATGACTCTTGAAACACACTACTTCGTGCATAGCCATTGAGCTTTTGTCAAGGCCTCAAGCTTGGGCCATCGATTGATCTTCTTTCTTTTTACTGTTTTGTGAAAGGGTGGAGTTAGAGGAAATCTGGACACATTTGGACCTCTAAACACCCGAAATTCCGTTTTTGGCCCCTAAACCAAAAAAATTCCATTTCTGGACCCCTCCCGACCGCGTGTTTCGCGAGATGGCGCCACGTGTCCCGGTCGCGCGGTGTGCTACCGCACGACCTGCCTGTCTCAGCGCCGGCGCGCGACCGCCCGCTCCACCGCGCGACCACGCGACGCCGCCCGCCGCGACGCGCGCGCGCGCATCCGCGCGCGCGCGCGCCCGACCGCGCGTTCGCCGCGCGCGCGCGCGCGCGCGCCGCCCGATCGCGCGTTCGCCGCGCGCGCGGCGCAGCGCGCGCCGCGCCGGCCGCAGCGTTCGCCCGCGCGGCCGCGCGCCGCCGCGCAAGCGTCGCCGCGCCGCCGTAGCGACCGCGCGCCGCCGCGCTTCGCCCAGCGTCGCCGCCCGACCGCAGCGTCGGGACACGTGGCACCAGCTCGAACGCAGCAGCGGTCGGGAGGGGTCCAAAATGGAATTTTTTTGATTTGGGGGCCAAAAGTGGAATTTCAGGTGTTTAGGGGGTCCAAATGTGTCCAGATTTCGAGTTAGAGCATCTCCAAGAGATACTCTATATGGCTCTTAATATTTAAATTTTAGAGTTGAAAGGTAAGTAGTAGCTCCAACAGATTCCCATATAGACTCCCAAAAATAGAACACACTCAAAAAATGGGCTCTCGCTCTCTACTTATAGAGGATGATCTAGGTTCTCAATACTGTTTTTTTGATTTAGGGTATCTGTTGGAGGGAATGATTATTTTGGGACCTTATATCGTGATTAGGATCTGTAAAAAGAGATTTAGGGTTTGAATTTATTGGGCATCTCTTGGAGATGCTCTTAGTTTTTTTTTTTAACGCCAACCGAGAGGCCACAACATCAAATACGCAGAATCCACAATTAAACCCACTTAATATTCCGTGAGCATGATTTGAACGTTAGCCCTTAAGTTCTGTTAATTTCTGTTCAAAAGTGTTGTGATTTTTGATTTTTTTAACTAAAATAGTATTATATCTGCTGTTAAATTTTTCTGAGCTATTCAATTAAAAGAAATTCGGTTGGCAACATGACGTTTTTTTTCAAGTGTGCAAGAAACCATAACCAATTAAAAGATCAATTCCGTTTGCAACCTAAGTTACAAAAATCAATTTGCAACCTAACGGACGACGTCCAGCACTAACACTGAGCCACATCGCCCGATAGACGGATTCTTTCTAGCTTTTTAGTTTCGTTTTTTCTAGTTTTTTATTTTTTTTGTTCTAATTTCTTTTCACTGTTTATAACGATATAACATTTTTTATTTTTTAAAATTTAATTACACTTAAAAAACTGGATTTAAAAGCTCAAATAAGCACACCCAAGTCCCTATTCGGGTAAGGGTTGGTTGATGCATGACAGGTGATGGATCATCAGACCCTGCCTCTGCCTGCCTGCCTGCCTGCTTGCCTGGACCAGCGGCCAGGGAGGCGGTACGGCCGGCGCCTCTCGCATGGCGTCGCGTCGCATGCATTTGGGTCGCGTTCCACCGTCCACGTTGTGCATATCGGATCACGCTCTCTCTCTGTCCATCGTCTGAATCAGAGGAAACACATGCGTCTCGCAGCTGAAATGCTGCCGGTTCGCTACAAGGCTCCAAGCACCGGCACCGCCACGAACCCCGCGCACTGTTCAAGTGACGTCCCTGCGCGCTTCAGCTTTCACACTCTGCAAAAATAATAAATAAATAAACATTTGCAGAACCTACAAGAAAAAAAACTTGCAGTATTTTCTTTCTGTTCTTTGGGTCCGAGAGACGTATGTTCCGACAAGTCAGGGCTACAGGTTTATGAAAGGACAGAAATGAGAAATTTTATTTTTTGAAACTGTGAAGGATCGATGTGATGCGATGGTAGCTCGAGGAACTAGTAATAATTTTCGTTTAGACAAGTGTTACCCGGAAATTGCTAGATTCACTGAATTTTAAAGCGTAGATAATGAAGTTAAATCTTGTGAAAATTTCAGGAGGAGATGTAATTCTTTAGGATACGAAGAGCTAGAGTAAGGCGGACAAAAAAAAATCAGGAGTTTAATCACTAATACAATTTTTCAATCCTGGAAAAGAAAGAACTTTTCAAATACAGATCGAGTATAGTAGAATGTTATTTATGCAAATTACGTACATTTTTCTCCAAACGCTCGTGTCTGCTTCCATAGTTCACTCAGCATCCAACCTTATTTCACCATGGGCCTATTTTGTTTGTTGGAAGTTACACGTGAGAAGTGTGTAAACTAAGAAGACACCAGGTGTCTGAAGTGGATGGTGCGAATTCAAGCCCCATTGAAAGCATTATAAGAGTATATTCAATGTCCACTCACGGGAGAGAGCATGCTACACCAGTCGAAGCTATAATCTAAAAATGTCCACTCCAATACAATAACAGTTTCAGGAAAGGTTAGCCATATCTGAAGCGAAGCTACCTACAAGTCTACAACCCCACCCTAATGCAAGGTATATTTAGAATGGGTCCACAATAATCTGAAGCGAAACTACCTATCTCCAATACAAAGGCATTGCTTCGAGGAAAGAGATTCTACGAGAAGGGTCCTAACTCCCACCTCTTAGCTTTGTGACACGTGATAAACACTAATCTTATAGCACAATAGCAATTTAAAATAAAAAGGTCCAACTTCTTCCCCACCTCTTATCTGTTATACAATTCATATATCTCTGTCACAATGGTAATTTAAAATTCATGTGTTTCAAACGAAAGAGATAATCAAGCTACTTTAAAATTCGATTTTATCATATGTCATAAATCTAAAAGAGGCATCAAAAGGCGAGAGCTAGCGCTCTGTCCTATAACATTTCTTTCCCTTATTCCAGCTTGACCCGCATGAATTAGTGAAAGCTACCATAGCTTCATAAAGCTAAAATTTGTGTTGACGTGGCGTCTCTCCCATGTGGATCATTAGAGCGACTGTCAATGGTGGGGCTTTGGAGATTCTCTAATCGGAGTTTCCTTGTTAATTAAAGATACAGTTGTGTTGACGTGGCATCTCTCCCACGTAAATATTTGGTTATGTTTGTATTGACTTTTATTTCTAGCTTTTACTTAAAAATCCAAAAGGCAATATGAACGTCTAATTTTTCAAAGCGGCTTCTTTACTCCTCTCGCTACTGTCTCGCTTCAGGATAAAACAGAGAGTCATAGGTGTATCACGCACCCTACTTCTCTCACTTTCATCACACGCACACATCTCTCCCTTAATTTTTCACCGCTCGTCCACTCCTTCTAAAAACCACTTCTTTCAGCTATTACTATTTATTTTCAGCTAAAAGTCATAAGCCATAACTAAAAACCATCGGCAAAATTCTATACGAACGCCCCTTAGAATAAAGGACAATTCATTATATGCTACTGATCGATTCACTGTCATGTGCCTCATAATGAGTAGCATATTGTGAATTATGTAGTTATTCATTGGCGTATTGCTAATTTTCTCTTAGAACTACTATCCATGGTAGAGCACTGGAGATGCTCTACTGGTTTTATGTAGAAATCATGGTTTCCCCTTTATTTTCAGAAAAGAAGAAGCATACAACCATATTGGTGCGAACAATTGGCTAGTTCAGCCAACTTATATCTCTTAACCTGTAATTATGGAGAATCAAACTGTCATCAGATAGAAAGACAAAGTATCCATCGCTAGTCCGTGCTATGGTTAGCAAGAAGCATGTAAACAGTGAACTACCAAACAGGGCAGGCGGAGGGCTTGCATAGTTGCTCTGTTTACCACGGTTCTTGTGTGGTTTACTAGTAAATTTTCTCTAGCATTTATTCTCCAGTACAATTATACTACATGATACTGGACTGTAGTCGAACTTAGCTGGCGATAATTTTATTGAACACTTTTTGTCGTTCTTGGTCATCCGACCAGCCGAATTAATATATACACGGCGCTAAAGTACAAGTGAGCATTAATAAATTCATATCTATGTGCTCTTCTATAATATGAGGAATCAAAAGTTATTTTAACGAACTCAGAAGAGCTAATGGTGTTGTGATATTCCTTGGCTCTTTGACACGGTTATGTCCCTCTTACTCGCAGACAAGAATACAGGTAATTATAAAAAAGAACAAGAAAAACCAATACTTCATCGTTCAGAACAGAGTAATCAATTACCTCTAAAAAACTTCATCTTTCAAAACTTGTAATTGCTAGCCTGAAATTAATAACCAATAGCAATATGATATATTATCTAATGCGTTCGTTTCAAAAAAAAATTACCTAATGCATGCGTTGATCAATTTTTTTTGAGAGACATACATTTGATCAGTTGGTAATGCTCTCTTATGTTTCGAGATCTAGCATAGTTTATATACGCTCCAAGTCAATTTACACGGGGCATCTGGTCAAGATCTACCAACCACATTTCGCTGGCTCTATTGTCCCTTTGAATTATTATTTCCAATAACCTAAGATTGGACTAACAACTATATGGTGAGAAAACATTTGCTAAACTAGTTGCATCTGAAGCTTCGAAGATGCCTCTTGCTCGTTGCATTCGACGATTGAACTGCATATAGATCCATGTGGTGTGCTGCGTAGGATGGGATAGACAAATCAGTAACCTCAAGGCAAGACAAATTAATATATATCGAAAAAATGAGAGGAAAAAAATATACCAGCAACACACATCCACATGTCAGCACGCAAAGAGGCGATATAATTTGAGTAATTTTTTAGAGGAACATAATTTCAGTAAATTTCATTATTCAATTTCACTTTTTTAGTTGCGAGGAAGAATTTTGCGTTAGTTCTAATTAAATTTATATATAAATATATACTTCTATTAATTTCTATTTGATTTGCCAATATAATTGATCTGCGAGGAACAGTAAGTTAATTTATCAAATAGAATCAATCGAGACTTTCTTATCCTCCAAAAGTATATAGGAACTACCTTTTGAAACCAGTATGAACTTAAGCCGCAATGTTAAGGAGCTTTAGGGGTGGATCCACCACCGGTGATGCCCAATGCATGCAAGTCTGAACTCCAGATCCAACCCGGCCTTGTGTGATTGTGTCGTGGCCGTAAGTCTAAGCCCGACGGAGCTAGAACAAAATTTACGTCCAAAGGCCGGACCGGGCTTAGGGCCTTCAGCTGTTCAGCACTTCGGCCTGTTACCAAGCTTTATGTGATAATGGTCGTTCCAATTTCCAAAGGTGGAGGTTTTTTTCAAAGAAAAACTAGGAAACCAAATACCATTGTAGTATTTTCGATGACATGGCAATCGGCCGTCCGATTTTGAAATCTAGCCCACAGCCTCCGCTCGATTTATTGTCTCCGGCCATGGTGCCGCGACGTCTCACCATACCTGATAGTGGCGCTTGTGGATCCGGTTGTCCCTAGTGGACCCAGTCGCCGATGGCGAAGAAGAGGATGGAGGGCCACTGGATTTGGGAAAGAGAAGCGTCAATTAGAGGAGCTGAGGCGTTGTCACCACAGATAGGTTCACCATGCCAATCGGATGTAGAGGGAGGTCCGAGAGATGGTGGTCTGGCGGTGGGCGACGGTAGAGGGAATTGGGCGGCGGCGAAGGGTATTCAAATTTAGAAACAAAACACATTTAGAATATTTGATGAAGGTGTCTTGGTGGGGGTGTGAGTCCTCAAATTTTGAGCTATTTGATCTAGATCTAAAGAATCTCATCCCTTCCCCAAACCATATAAATTCCTCTCCTTCCCCTCCCCTCCCACAAACCCTAGCTGCCACCCCTCCTTACCACCCCCGTGGTGCCACCACACGTCGCCTTGCCGTCATTGTCCCCACGCTAGCTCCCTCCCACGCCACCATCGTCGACTCCCCGCCGCTATCTCCGATGAGTTTCCCTTGGTGCTGCCCTCCTTCCTCCTCTCTGGTGAGCTTCCCCCGTGGCGCTCTCGTTCCTCCTCTCTAGCAGCTAGCACCGTCGGATCTGTCACCACCTCCTGCCGCTTCCTAACCACTCAATCGTGTTAGCCCTGCCGACCTCCACCACCCACCATCCTCCTCCGACTCGTGGCTTCGGTGGCGCCATCGCTACCTTGCTGCCCCACCATCATTGTCGCCTACCATTGGTTTGCCCCCCACCTCCTCGTCCCTCTATACCTCGGGCACTAGTGAACCCAAACCCTAACTCGCTGGAGAGTCGTTGTTGCCGGAGATAAAGGTGCATCATGAATCTTGCTAAAGATCCAAAGGTGAGAAATTCGAGTACTGTTAATCCCAAAAAACACGTGAGTACTGGGCATGTCAAGCAAATTTACACGCTTTCAATCTCAACCTTTGAATTATAGTAACACTACTTATCTCTTTTTTTAAAATTAATATACCTCTAAGCCAACTATCAAATCTAAGCCTTTAAAATTAGAGTCTACCAAACTAAGGGATAAATGTTTTTAGAACTATTTCAAATTCTAGTACCACTAAGCCAACTATCAAATCTAAGCTTTTAAAATTTAGATCCACAAAACTAAGGGTTAGATTTTTTGAGAGTTTTTACCATATTTCTCTTTTATCTTTGCGGTTGTAAATCAATTGTCAACAACTTTCATTATATAATAGACAATAGATGCGAAGGCATTTTTTTTGGGAACTTTCTCACTTCAAAACTTGGCAACTCAAGAAATGCCATTCCAAAAGTTATACTCCTTCCTCGAAGGGCGTGTTTGGGACTGCTCCACAAACTCTGCTCCACGAATTCTACCGTGGAGCAGCTCCACAAAAAACCTAGAGTTTGTGGAGCACCCCTTTAGGTGCTCTCACAACTCCACCTTTTTTCCTCGAACAGAGTGCGTGGAGCAGAACCTGTTTGGCTAAAAAACATAGAGCAGAGCTGAAAAACGTGGAGTGGAGCGGTCCCAAACAGGCCCTAAATGAAGGTTGCAGTGTGATCTGCAGTCAACGACTTAAACTTTGACCATTAATATATATAAAAGTATATACATTAGCGACATGAAAATATTCTCATTAGGTTTGTCTTGCAAAATATTTTCGTAATATATAATTTATATTATTTTTGCTAGTATATAGTGATAAAAATTACAGTCAAAGTTTTGTTTTAGAGACTATAAAAAATAAAAAATAACTTTTATTTGTAGTAATTTGGAAATGTTGTCCAACATGTTCTTCTTCGGTTGTGTTGATGACGACAACATAGGTGGTGCAATGGGGAAAGTGGAGTAGTTGGACGCACAAGCCATGGCGATACTGGGAGGAGGTGGAGGTCGTGTCCCATACAGGTTTCAAATTTGGATGAAAAAATTCGCGACGTGAAAGGAACGAAAGAATGAAATTTCATTCATTTCGTTCAGAATTCGGACGAAAAAAAATCAAATTTTTGATGAAATTTAATCAAAATTTGAATAAAATTTGAACAAATTTCAAATAGGATCAAATTCGGCCAAATTTTACCCGAATGAAACCTATTTCGCTGGGCACCGAAAGGGACGAAATTTCGGACAAAATTTGAAACTCTGGTCCGATGAGGATGGACGGTGGCATGCACGAGAAAGGAGGGCACATTGGAGGGCGGCGGAGCGGGTCAGACACAGTGCCCAAGCCAGAGTTCAACACTTGCTGGGCGAATCATTGAGCATGTATGTTAAGGGGATCAAATCTTCTAAAAACTCTTCATTCCTTTTGTATTTCTTTGTAGTTATATGTTATAAGGACCTTTTAAAAAATGATGTGGGGATTAACTGACCTCACACCAGCCCATGTCCCTCTGGCCTGGTCAGATGGGAGGAAGAAGATGCGCATAAAGGTAAAATCGTTCGTATGAAAATGGGAGTGGCAAGAGTCACCTGTAACACATTTTGAAGTCTCTCAAATGTGACTTTTGGAGCGGCATTTGCCTAATTGCTAGGTCTTGAAGTGGCAAGGTTTCGTAAGTGTCAAATGGAAATGGAAAAAAAATACATAGTGAAGTGTTCAATGATTTAACCACATTTTTAAGAGAGAAAAGCTAAGTTTTGCATTTCACACTAATCTTTTCCATTCATTACGTTTGCATTTTAGTCATGTTCAAAAATAGCTTGGGCGAAATTCGGACGGATATTTTCTAACCGATCTGAAGCCAGATCCGCTCAAGAACGGATTTGGGAAGCAAGTCTAGCCAATGTTTGGTTACCTACATATATGCTCCTATCCTGGCTCGGAAAAGCAACCAAGCTAAGCTAAGACAAACTCTTGGGATACAAGCGTGTGTTGTTTGGTTTCCCAATTGTGATCAGTCTGCATCTACGAAGACGCTGTTTGGTTGGTTGCATTGGAGATGTAGGATGCATCATGTGAAGATAGAAAACGTTGTTAGCAAAGCTTCTAATTGTCTTAAAAATATCCTAGTAGCCATTACTTATTAAGCCTTAATCCACTTTAATATACACTAATATCACTTAATATGCACTAATCAATTCCAAATCACGCAATTAGCTGGGCCTGGCTCCCGAGGGAAGCTCAATGTTTCCTCCAGTGAGCCTGGCTCTGGAGAGAATCTCGCATCCCACAGTTCTGGCTGCCTTTTGCATGCATGCGATCAAACAGGCGTTGCAAAAAAGATTTTACATCCCACGAGTCTGATTCGAGGGCATCTAGGCAATCAAACACATCATTAGTATCCGACCAGGTCCAATTTGGAGAAGGTGATACCCAGCGGATATAGATTTCGGTCCATATCTGGATTCAGGATCGGATGTCAAGATAATTGCTTAGCAGATATGGAGCACTCCCACAAGCCACAACCCCTCAGTCACAGCCATGAATCATAGCCGTTTTTTTAAAAATAATCTATTTTATTCTAAATTACAGTAATATAACTTTAATTTTTTTATTTTACACTAATGATTCTTTGTCATTTCATCGTTAAAGTGATTTGGGTTAGTCATCCAACGGTTGAGCACCAACTGTCCAAATTGCCCACAGGTTAAGCGATTAGGACTAGTCGCCCAACGGTTGAGCGACTAGTCCATGCCCAACCGGTGGGTGACACGTTGACAAGTCGCACACCGGTTGCACGATTGAAAATAGTACTAATATTATTTTATTGATCTGACGAAAATAATTGTGGAGAAATAAAGAGCAATTTTTATATGTAATATAAATTTTGTTTATAGGTTGTTATTTTTTTTTGAAACAAAAGGGCAGACAATGTAGGTTGGTCTTTGTGATTTTTGTAGATTCTCAATGGTACGAAATCTGTCACTCCCAATAACATTTTGTGATCATCGTATGTTGTTGTAGTGCGAAAAATTTCTGGAGAATTTTGTGAGGCCAATTAAGGTGGCAATGATTCGTAAGTAGGAAGTTAAGTGATATTACGATGCAACAGGGAATTCATATATGGAGAAGAACTTTGGATAAATGGCGTAATGATAACAACACAACAGTTAATCTGATAAGGGGGTTACATGGCTAACGAACTCAGAACAGTGCACATATGCCTTTAGGGAATTAGAAATACATGGGACATATGGATGAAAACGATCGAGCTACTACGTGGAATGTGGCCATTTGCACTTTCTCCCGAGGTCGGCATTGTAGTCCTTGCCGGCCACCTTGGCCTTGGCTGTCAGCTCCCTGTGCCTGCTTGGCTCTAGATGAGATTGCGTTTCCTATTGGATACAAATCTTTGTTGTGCCACCACTCCTCTCTCCTCTCGCGTGCCGTCTCGACTTCCCACTCCCCATAGTCCAGACACTACTGGTCGTGCAGGTTAATCTCCCGGTTGATCCATTTGCGGTACGCGCATAGCAGATCCGAAGACTACAGGAAGAGGGGAGAACTTGTTAGCGTATGCTATAGAAGATAACTGGTAGAGGAATGTACTGTAACCCATTCTTATCGGTTGTCGGTAGCGGGCCGTGTCCCATCATCGGTCAGGATAGTCTTAGGCGTACTTACCGTAATCCCAGTAATGCATGCCCAAGCTCAACCGCTCCTTGGACTTGAATAACTTGCATTCATCCCTACACCAGCAGAGGGGGGGGGCATCTCCCCCACGGCGCGTCTTGAGGCGAATGCTCGATGAGAATATTGAGGTATGAGTTGGGGTTGATATGTGGGGGGGGGGGTTTTGCTTTGGGAAGGTAGCCTCCTAGCGGGTAATACTTATAGGCTAAACCGACACGGTGTACGCTTTACAAGTCCAATTCAGTTAGGGCAAATTCATGTCCGTGAGGTAGTGACACGCCAGACGATTCGTGGACCAGTGAAGTATCATGTTGCTGCACAAAGCTGCCCCGTTTGGCTTATCGCTGTGTAAGGCTTTCTCATTTGGTCTTGTCACTGCGCAAGGCTGCTCATTTGGTTTTGTCACTACGCAAGGCTATTTCGTTTGGTTTTGTCACTATACATGTATGTCTTGTTTGGTCAGGTCAGGACACTATGCAAAAGCTACCCCTTTGAGTTTACTATAACTTCAAATATCTATAGTCACTCGTATTGACCATTACGTGTCTTCCATTAGGGATACAAAGACCATTTTGTCCTTAGGCATGTCCCCTACATTGTTAATGACGACGGATTGACACTGTAAATAAAGTTAAAGTTTGCAAATAAAGTTATAACATGGTATCATTTCTTATCTTAATACCACTACACACAACAAGAAGTGGTGCTGCACTTCACGCCAGTGTTCCTACTCATCAGTAGATGTCTTGCAATTTCTCGCAGTGTAGTCTTCCTAGCCACAGTGCCCACAATGTCTACCCGTCACTCTATCTTCCCCTTCATCCATATCGTCCCTAATGCGTTGCCTCTGCCAACGGTCCTTCCCACCCTTTAATAGGCCAGGATCCGAAATCCAAGTCCTCTGTGCAATATCTGACGTGGTGAAGTTGCCCAGAATCTTGAAACCTCTTAGCTTACGGCACCACACCTGTAACATCCTCTCCTTCATGAAGTTCGATGGGTCCATGTTGATAGTCCCACGTGTGGCGAGGATATGAGAACATGGCTTATGAAGGAGCTTTGGCTTATTGCATGTGTAGCTAGATTCATTCACATGATCTCTAAGGCATATCTTATGGGTAACAAGAGAGCGGGCTGTTTCAAATCCGGCTCTGTCCTGAAGGAGCATGTTAGAATGATACTCCATATTACCCATCATGAAGACCATGTGTGACTGGCCATTCTTAGTCTTGGCCTGCATGCACACTCTAATCTTCGAGCAATATAGTGTTTGTGGGCTGGCTGCATAAAGTGTCACATTTGCATGCCTTCCCCTGAAATACCAGATTGTACCTTGCAGAACACCTTCCATGTTAGCAGCGAGGGGCTGAGAATGGACACCCCTAAGAACCCAATTGTACACCTTTATAAGGTTAGTGGTCATTATGCCATACTCACATCATCCGTGTCATGCAACAAGGACCACTTTTCCAATGGCTCGGTCTCAATCCAACAGGAGAAGCACTTGATGTTCCTCAAGGTCTTCTGCATCACACTAGAAGGGTCAAGCTTCAGCAATAGTGTGAGGCATTTGGGTTACAGCACCCAAGGAATAGGTGGACGCTTGCTCCCACAACGCATCGAATTTACATCTTTGGTTCGCATAGCCGCCTTTTGAACAACTTCATCAATGTTTGCTGTGGGAACTACTTGAAGAAGTTGGCCCTCAAATGATGAATGTACCATCTGTCCCGAGGTGGCGATCATGGATTATACAGACATTAGGATGTACCCCAACTACTCCCTCCTTCAGATGTTGAAGAAACCACAACCAGCTGTCAAAATTCTCACTTTCGACGGATGTGATGGCCAAGGGACGAATCTGACTATTGCCATCTATGCCAATTGCCGTCAGGATCTGCCCCATGTATTTCCCAGTTAGAAACATCCCGCCGACTGAGATAACAGGCAACATGTGCGTAAAAGTGTTCAGGTACCCTCTACAAAACCATGAAACTTGGTGGTCTTCTGGATGGCTTGTCCTTCATAGCAATATATATATACCCGAGTTCCTGTCTCACAACACCTGGAGCATATGAGGAAGGTTGTCGTATGATGTCTCGAAAGAACCGAGCCTCCTTTCTAAATCCTTCTACTTCGCACACTATGCCTTTGCATAGCTAATCTTGTACTTGAATTTCTGCTCGATAGCCACCATGATACGCTTAGCCTTCAGGTCATTCTTCTTCACTATTTCTTCATACATGAGATTGGCTATGAAGGTGGACATTAGGTTGCGATGCTTCAGCAAAACACTATTGAGCACGCAGGAGTGCATCTCCACCTTGGTTCAGTGAGTCTCGTACTTGGTCTACGTATGTGCACATGCCAAGGACAACAAACCCGCTCGCAGACCACAGTGTATTGCTCCTGGCTAGATTTTAGGATCCAAAACATCTGCTGCATGGACAAGGCCTACAACTTAATGGCATTCTACAGTGATACCTTGTCAGCAAACATTACATGAACCGAACCTCCGTATCATGGTACTCCTACGGTGATTCATGCTCATTGTGCATAGAAAGACCCTCAACATCCACCCTATCCCTTCCCTACATCATGTGACCTTCATCCTCATTGGAAGAGTCATTGCCATCCTCTTCTAAAGCTTCCTCCTTGGCCCAGACTATCCGGTCATCGATCTCCATCTGACGCACTATGCTATCGACATGCTCCCCTGCGTCCGCCTGTCTAGTGGGCTCAGTATGCGTTGTGCGATCTTCCTATTCTACCTCAACAACATCTGCATCTGCTTGTCCAGTGGGTGCAGCTTGCGGTATGTGATATTCCAGTTCTGCCTCTACAACATCGGTCACCGTGTCCTTTTCATGAACCATGCGCTGCGCGCCCGATATGCTCTCACCAAGTGGACGATAGCCCTTGGCAAGGCCTCCTGCGACTCCCTTCGGACATGATTACATGAGTAGCACGCACTCGTATCCATGTCACCAACATCTTTCCACAAAGTCCTTCCATGCAACCATGCGCATCAGTTTCCTCAACTCTTACCGAATGTGCGTGGCAGACTGACTCCAAAGCCCATGTGGGACGACACTGCACACCTCGGGGGTCCAAGGAGAAGCTGCGTGTGAGCCAGTGTAGGTGATCTTCAATTAGAGTATTCTCCACGTCTGAATGTACCAAACTGACTTGTGGGAAACCGCTCAGGTCCACACATGGACCTTCACAAATGGTACCCACACCATAATGCACTTTTTATCTTGTGGGCTCGGACATGACTGATTTCGCACTGTAAATATTATAATTTGTCAACATACATTCACTAAATATGTGCTAAACTAATAATTAGCAACACGTTGGGTGCATTCGGATAAGAACAAGAACAATTGGGACTATTATCTTTACGCGAAGAACTTCTCTCCTTATCAATGAGCTTCCTTCGTCTTTCTCTTTTACCTCACGAGCTCCTCTCTTATCCTCTCCTTCTCTCCCTCTATCTCTCCCGAGCTTATCTCCTCTCCTTCACTACCTCTCTCGAGGTCCTCTCCTCTCCTGCACTCCCTCTCTCTCGAGCTCCTCTGCTTCTCCCCTCTCCTCTCCCTTTCCTAAGCTTCTCTGCTTCTTCTCTTCACTTTCCCTTTCATTCTCTCCCACTTTTTTCTCTTCTCTCAAGCTTATCTCATTCTCTTTCGAGAGAAATGGTGAGAGAGACCGTGATAGGGTTGGGTCAAAGAGAAATAGATGAGTAGCAGCAAGTAGTTGCCCAACCATTGGACGACTAGAAGACTACTAGCCCAACCGCTGTGCGATTTGGATAGTTGGCGCCTAACTGTTGGGTGACTAGTCCAAGTCGCTTAATGGTGAGTGACAGAGGATCATTTGTGTAAAATAAAAACGAAGGTGCATTACTATAATTCGGAATGAAAAATAGATTATTTGAAAAAAAAATTCAACCATAGCCCATCCTAGCCCATGAAGGCTGGGTTCCATTTGGTTTATGCTTTTTGGTTTTTGTACATTGCTATAAAAATTTGGTTTCAAATGGCATGTTTTTTAAAATGAGATATACTAGTTGATTATAGTATACATTATACTAATTTCAGCTGTACCGATATGCTGTTGTTTGTGTGTTGGTCCATATGTAATAGTCTCGTCAGAATTGATTAAAGATCGAACTTTGTGCGTGTTGAACCGGGCATCGTGCTGAGTAATTTACGCAGGCGACCTCCGAGTGGTCTGATGGAGTGAATAACGTTGTACAAAGATCAAGATTTTATCGATGCCCTCCCGCCTCCACCTCTCTCCTCTCCTCCATGGCTAGTCGGCTATGTCCGGCCGCCGCGTCTCCTCCATATCCAGCATCGCCACCACCGCTGCTTCGTCCTCCTCCACGGCACCTTCACCACACGCTCCCCATCCTGCCTTCGCCACATTCACGGAGCGCCTGCGCTCCGGGATGGTTGGGCCTGATGACGCACGCCACCTATTCAACGAATTGCCGCGGCAGGACAACCGCGCACGCCCTGAACGATCTTCTTGCCGCCCTCGCCCGTGCTCCGCCCTCCGCCGCCTGCAGCGACAGCCCCGCTCTCGCGGTCGACCTCGTCAGACGCATGGCACGAGTGGGCCACCGGGCGGCGGCGCCCACGGTCCACATCTACGGCATCCTCATCGACTGCTGCTGCCGCGGGCGCCGCCCGGACCTAGCGCTTGCCTTCTTCGGCCGCCTCCTCAGGACGGGCCTGACGCCACACGTCATCACTTTCAGCAATCTCCTCAACGGCCTCTGCGACGCAAAGCGGACAGGCGAGGCTTTGGACGTGCTGCTTCACAGGATGCCTGAGCAGGGCTGTGTGCCTAATGTTATCTCTGTCTGAATTATTGATCAAGTTGTCAGGATGTTGAGCACGACGTCCTGGTCGTACGTGTCAAGTAGTCGAGCACGATGTCCTACTCGTGCGCTTAGTCGAGTCTTTCTTGTTGTTCAGTTAGAGAATGTGCGCAGTTTGCGGTCCAGAGATGGTATGATCATGCAGTCGTGGCGTACGTTTAGGAAGGGCCAAAACAGCTATTACTTGTACTCTTTTGGCATAAATAGAGTCCTAAAAAAAGCTGTAGAGGCGATACGTACACAGCACAAAACCCTGTGTCTTCCATCTCTATCGCGTGAGTTTAGCCAAGTGTTTGAGGAACTCATAAGTCGTAGAGCATTTATGACTTGCAAGTCAGAATCGACTTGCTAGTCATAGAGGGCCTCCGACTTCCTAGTCGTATACGACTTCCGACTGCCAGCTGCGACTAGATACTAGTGGTAGCTTCGAGTGCTCGTATACGACTTCGTGGTCGTAACTTTGAGTGCTCGTAAACGACTATGTGGTCGTAGCTCCGAGTGGTCGTAAGTTCGACTGCATGATCGTAAGATGTTCTGTATGGTCGTAAGATGTTTTACGTGAGTTCGATGTGTGGTCATAACAAGTACCAGGTACTCAGCCGTGGGACTGGACTTCAACAATCTCGTACTTGATACTTCTGAAGAGCTTCTGTGATAGACAATAGGAGGTGCCCTCCGGATGATGGCCGAAGAAGAGGGTAGCTGCTCCCCCAACGTGGTGTCATACAACACGGTCATCGATGGCTTTTTCTTAAGGAGGGTGAAGTGGGCAAAGCATGCAACCTATTCCATGAAATGATGCATCAGGGCATTTTGCCAGATGTTGTCACTTATAGCTTGATTATGGATGCACTGTGCCAGGCCAATGGAATGGACAAGGCAGAGGTCGTCCTTAGATGGTTGAAAATGGTGTTCTGCCCAATAACATGACATATAATATCCTGATCAATGGATATTCCACTTTGGGCCTATGGAAGAAGGCGGTTAGAATATTCAAAGAAATGACAAGTCAGGGTCTTCTACCAACTATTGTTACTTGCAATTCATTCATGGGCGCTCTTTGCAAGCATGGTAGAATCAAATAAGCTTGAGAAAATTTTGATTCAATGGTTGTGAAGGGCCCAAAACCTGATATAATCTCCTACTCTACTCGCTTCATGGGTACGCTCTTTGAAGGATGGGTCGCGATATGAGTAATCTCCTTAATTTGATGATTGGTAACGGTATTGTACCTAATCACCATCTTTTCAACATATTAACTAATACACATGCTAAATTTGGAAATATGGATCAGGTTATGCTTATATCTAAAGAAATGTGGAAACAAGGAGTGAGTCCGAATGTAGTCACATATTCAACTGTAATATCTGCACTTTGCAGGATAGGTAGGCTGGCTGATGCTATGGACGAATTCAATCAGATGATCGATATGTTAGATTGATCTCTCCCTGATTAGCCCAACGGCTAATCGGGACCTTGATCCGCGCCCTGATCGGGGGCGCTCAGTCCAACTATTGGCTAATGGGCCCTCGTCGCGCTGCGCAATAAATAGAGGGTGGGGGCCGGCGGCTCGACTAACGAGGTTCGCCTGAGCCGCAAACCCCACCCGACAAACCCTAGACCGATCTAGAGAGGGACACGCAGTCAGCGGCGGGAAGCTCCATCGCCGTCCCCGTCATCGGATCTCCGCCGCCGCCGCCGCCCTCCTCTTCCCCGACCGTCGCTGCCCGTGCGCAGACTTCACCAACGAACCAGCGATGGCCAGCTCCTCCTCCAATGCATCGGACGGTCGGTACCCCTAACCCTAATCCTCTCTCCTTCTCCCCTTCTCTCTCGAATCCGATCTAGAACCCCCCTCTGATCTAGACCTAGAAGATCCTAATGGGACTAACAATGGTATCAGAGCGCTAACCTAGGCGTAGATCTAGATGGGGAAAGAGAGCGCCGTCGGTTGACCAGCGTGCGGAAAAGAAAAGACAAAGCAAAAAGCAAATCCCCAACCCTAACCCTAGATCAAAAAGAAGGAGGGGATCGGGTCTTACCCGTTGCGCCGCTCGGGCCGCCGCCGACCGCGAGCCGCCCATGCGCCGCCTTGCGGGCGCCGTCGCCAGCGGCCGCGGGCCACCGCCGACGTTGCGAGGGGCGCCGACACGGAGCCGCTGACGGCGGCGCTCCTCTCAGGAGCGCGCGCCGCCGCGAGGCTGCGCGGCGGCGCGGCTTCTCCTTCTCGGCGGTGGGCGAGGTCGCGCCGCCGCTCCTAGTTTCGCTCGGGTGCGAGACACGATCGGGAGAGGGAGAGAGGAGAAATGATGCTAGGGTTTTGGGGGAGACGGCTGCGAGCGAGTTTTGATCCGGCGAAAACGCCGCTCAGCCGTCGGATTAGAACGGACGGCTGAGATCGCGCCGTGGACCCTCGGGCCACTTTTGGCCCAAAGCGGGAATGGTTTCGCGCCCAGGCCCAGTTGCGGCTGGCGCGGGGAAGCACGTGGCGTAGCGCTCGGCCGTCTTTGAGCGGGCCGCCATGGGCCGCGGGTGCGCTGAATGGGCCAAATGGCCATTTTGAACAGTAATCCCGAAAAATGAATTTTATTGATTTTCAGAAGCAATTTTGAGTGAATTTGAATGAAATTTGAATCAAATCTCTGTAAAATTTTGCACCAACGTGTTAATTTTTCAGAGATTAGATGAGTCTGATAATAAATGCTTCTGAGTAAGAATTATTTTTAGAATAATTTCTTTTTTCCACTGCAAAAGTTAATGTTGATTACTCTTTCAATTAAATTCGAACCAACGGGAGAATTTAATTTTTGAGAATTGTTATGAATTATGATATTGTTATTTTCGACCAACGTTGATAATAAAGATTATAATTTTAATTGATGATTTTATGCATTATTTCTATTTCTGCCCAACGGTGATGTAGATTTAATGCATAGATAAAATTGTATATCGTATTTTAACCAACGTTGAAACCAAGGCATGCAGTTGTTGTTATTATGTTTAAATGTTCTCACTGTATATGAATTGTGTTTTCAGGAGGATACTCTTTGATGAGCTACATCAGGGATATCCCGGTTCTCAAAGGAGACAACTACGGTGAATGGAAGAAAAAGATTGACCTGGCCTTCATCTTAGGTGAGGTGGACTGGGTAGTCACCACACCGTGTCCCACAGAGCCTGTGGCACCGGTGAGAGATGAAAATGAGGCTGATGCTGCTTGGCAGACCAGACAGAGGGACTATGCTCCCATAAAAATGTCATATGATCTTGATCATAAAAAGTGGGTCACTGCCAACAAGAAATATTTGGCTGTGATAAAGAACACGATTGAGCCCGGCAATTGTGGGCTCATTGCAGAGTGTGACACCTGTCACAGAGTACCTTGAGAGAATAAAGAGTCGGCCATTGACTCTTCAAAGACTTATGCTACACAGCTGATTAAGCAGCTTGTGACAGAAAGGTACTCTGGTGGTGGCAGTGGCATAAGAGAGCACATACTAAGGATGAGCAACTTGGCATCCAAGCTTAAACCAATGGATTTGGCTCTCAAGGATGAGTTCCTTATTCATTTGATTTTTGCTTCCTTGTAGAAAGAGTTTGACACATTTGTTGTCAACTACAACATGCAGCCCGAGAAATGGGACTTAGAAAAGTGCATAGCTATGTGTGTGCAAGAGGAGGAAAGAATTAAATCCTCACATGGTGGTTCTATCAACTATGTGAAGGACTACAAGAAAAAGAACTTTAATCATTCCTCCTCAAAGACAGGAAAGCCTCAGCAACAAATTTTCACAAGTGGAGAAAGATCGATTGCCTTCATTGCAAGAAAAAGGGACATTACAAGAAAGATTGTCCCGATTTCTTGAAAATGATTATGTCAAAGAAAGGTGAGGACATCATTACGTTCATAAATGAGTCCCTGTATGTACAATATTCAAAATCTACTTGGTGGATTGATTCAGGTGCAACTGTTCATGTTGCCAATAATTTGAGGATTCCGTTCGACGAGGAATACGCAAAGAAAAGAAAGATGCGTTAAAGTCGCAAATGGAGTCCAAGCTGAAGTTGAAGCCGTTGGCGATCTTTCATTAGAGCTAGCTGATGGCTTCACTCTTTTACTTAGAGATGTTCTTTAGGTTCCCTCTTTACAGAGGAATTTGATTAGTGTTTCAAATTTGGACAATGATGGTTATGATTGTCATTTTGGAAATGGCAAATGTGAAATAATGTTTAATGATAAATGTATTGGTCTTGCCATCAAACAAGACGAGCTTTATTTATTGTCACTTCGTGAAAATGTGAATTCTGTATGTGATGTGAATGAGCGTATATCCTCGCCTTTGAATGCGAACAGAAAACGAAAGAGAACTCATAATGCATCGTCAAAATTATGGCACTGTCGTTTAGGCCATATTTCGAGGGGGAGAATAGAAAGACTAGTTAAGAATGAAATTCTTCCTCTATTAGAGTTCTCAGACTTAGAACAATGCAGAGAATGCATTAAAGGAAAATATGTAAAGAAAATTAAGAAAGACGCCAAAAGAAGCACAGGAGTTCTACAAATTATTCACACAGACATTTGTGGTCCTTTTCCTGTGAAAAGTGTGGATGGTTATGACTCGTTCATAACATTCACGGATGATTACTCCCATTTTGGATATATTTATCCAATCAAAGAAAGAAATGAAGCCTTGGATAAATTCAAGATATTTAAGGCTGAAGTTGAAAACCAACACGATTTAAAGATTAAGATAGTCCGATCGATCGTAGGGGAGTACTACGGTCGACATACCCCATATGGACAAGTTCTGGACCTTTGCAAGGTTTTTACAAGAAAATGGCATAGTAGCCCAGTATTCTACACCGGGCGAACCTCAGCAAAATGGAGTAGTGAAAGACGCAACCGTACTCGATGGATATGGTGCGAAGCATGATGAGCTATTCCACACCGCCATCGAGTTTATGGATGGAGGCGTTGAAAACCGCCATTCATATTCTAAGCAGAGTGCCTAGTAAGTCGGTGCCCAAAACACCTGCGAGTTGTGGGACAGGAAGAGTTCCTCACTAAACCACTTACGTGTGTGGGGAGTCTGCTGAGGCTAAAGTATTTAACCCAAACCTTGGGAAGCTTGATCCCAAAGCGATGAAGTTGCCATTTCATTGGTTACCTGAAAAGTCAAAAGGTTTTCGTTTCTACTTGTCGACATGGATATACAAAGTTTGTAGAAACGAGACACGCTGTCTTCTTAGAGGATGAAATGATAAGGGGAAGCATGATAGCTCGAGATATTGACCTTGAAGAGAAGCGGGCGTATGCGCCCACTCCGATGATTCAAGAGCCATTCTTTACACTACCTGCTGTCGCTGCACCGACGGTGCAAGACACTGTGGTGCCAGCACCTGTTATTGTTCCTCCTGTGGCAACAATGAATGAGAATGAGGAACATGTTCTTCAAGATCCTATAGAACCTATTGCCACAGATGAGGGGGAGTAACAGCAGCCTCAAACTGAAGATGTACCAAATGAGGAGGCCCCGAGGAGGTCTCAAAGAGTAAGAAGATCAGCTATTTCTGATGATTATCAGATTTATCATACAGAGGAATTTCAAATGGAGGATGATCCCACCTCATTTGAAGAAGCCATGAGAAGCGAAATTGTTCAAAATGGCTTGAGGCCATGGAAGAGGAAATGAGGTCCATGAAGGCTAATAAAGTCTGGGACTTGGAAACTATTCCTAAAGGAGCCAAAACAGTAGGCTGTAAATGGGTCTACAAGACAAAGCTTGACTCCTAAGGGAATGTAGAAAGATACAAAGCGCGACTTGTAGCAAAAGGCTTTACGTAAAGAGAAGGGATTGATTACAATGAGACCTTTTCTCCAGTCTCATGTAAAGATTCCTTCAGAATCATAATGGCATTAGTAGCACATTATGATTTAGAACTACATCAGATGGATGTAAAGACGACATTTCTTAATGGGGATTTGGAGGAAAATGTTTACATGGCACAACCGAAAGGTTTTGTCATGGAAGGAAATGAAACAATGGGATGCCGCCTAAAGAAATCGATTTATGGGTTAAAGCAAGCTTCAAGACAGTGGTACTTGAAGTTTGTGAGACAATAAGAAAATTTGGGTTTAAAGAGAATGTAGAGGACAAGCGTGTTTAGGCAAAGTTTAAAGATGGGAAGTTTATCTTCCTAATCCTGTATGTGGATGATATCCTACTAGCTAGTAGTGATGTCGATGCACATCGGAGACAAAGAAGTTTTTGTCCTCAAACTTTGATATGAAAGATCTTGGTGAAGCTTCGTTCGTTCTAGGGATCGAAATTCACCGGGATAGAAACAAAGGGATATTGGGACTGTCACAAAAGGCATACATAGAGAAAGTCTTAACGAAATTTGGTATGCATAAATGTAGTCCTTCACCTGCACCTATAGTCAAGGGCGACGAGATATGAGGATTTTCAATGCCCGGGAACCGATGCGAGCTCGATCAAATGAAATCGGTTCCATATGCTTCAGCTGTCGGAAGCTTGCAGTATGCTCAAGTGTGTACACGCCCTGACTTAGCGTTTGTTACCGGGTTACTTGGCAGATTCCAGAGCAATCCTGGAATAGAACATTGGAAATTGGTAAAGAAAGTCTTGCGTTATTTGCAAGGAACAAAGGCCTCATGATGACATCTGTAAGATCGATTCACTCCATATAGTGGGGTATACTGGACTCGATTATGCGGGAGATGATAGAAACTTGACATCCGGATATGTGTTCACTCTCGCTGGAGGAGCTATATCGTGGAAAAGCTCAAAGCAAACCGTCACTACATCGTCCACAATGTATGCCGAGTTTGTAGCATGTTATGAGGCCACGGGGCGGTGAACGGCTAAAGAAGTTCATACCCGGTTTAAAAGTGGTTGACGACATCAATAGACCACTTAAATTGTACTGCGATAATGAACCCGCAGTAACGTATGCTCACAACAATAAGTCAAGTGGTGCTGCCAAACACATTGACATAAAGTACTATGTTGTGAAAGATAAAGTCCGGGATCATATCATAAGTCTTGATCATATAAGTACCACAAAGATGTTAGCGGATCCGCTTACAAAAGGCTTACCACCCAACGTGTTCAGAGAACATGTAGCCGGCATGGGTTTAAGGGAAAGCCTATGATTCCTGGACTATAAAGGGCCCAAAATTAAAGAATCTATTTCAGAACAGAGATGTGTATTGTAGCTGTTAAATCTATCGGCGATTGACCGTGATGATGAAGCATGCTCTATGCACTAATCTGTGATGAAATGGTAAAAGAAGAAAAGGTATGATATGAGAGGAGATCAAGGGGGAGAATGTTAGATTGATCTCTCCCCGATTAGCCCAACGGCTAATCGGGACCTTGATCTGCGCCCTGATCGGGGGCGCTCAGCCCAACTATTAGCTAATGGGCCCCCGTCGCGCTGCGCAATAAATAGAGGGTGGGGGCCGGCGGCTCAACTAACGAGGTTCGCCTGAGCCGCAAACCCCACCCGATAAACCCTAGACCGATCTAGAGAGGGACGCGCAGTCAGCGGCGGGAAGCTCCATCGCCGTCCCCGTCACCAGATCTCCACCGCCGCCACCGCCCTCCTCTTCCTCGACCGTCGCTGCCCGTGTGCAGACTTCACCGACGAACCAGCGATGGCCAGCTCCTCCTCCAATGCATCGGACGGTCGGTACCCCTAACCCTAATCCTCTCTCCTTCTCCCCTTCTCTTTCGAATCCGATCTAGAACCCCCCTCTGATCTAGACCTAGAAGATCCTAATGGGACTAACACGTTAAGGGTACACCACCTAACGCAGCCATTTACCACTGCCTACTTCAGGGTTTTTGTACTCATGGTGATTTGGTCAAAGCCAACGAATTGGTTTCTGAAATGGTGAATAAAGGTATTCGTCATCCTTGCATTGCGTTCTTTAATTCAATAATAAACAATCTATGTACAAAAGGAAGGGTAATGGAAGCGCAAGATATCTTTGACTGGATTATACGTACTGGTGACATGCTTGACGTTATTAACTTATTATGTTTACTTAGTGATTGATGGATGTTGCTTAGTCGGCAAGATGGAGAAAGCATTCAGAGTACTTGATGCTATCAGCTGGCGTTGAGCCGAATGTTATTACATATGGCACAGCTATCAATGGCTATTGTAAAAAATGGAAGGATCGACGATGGGTTGACCTTATTCAGAGAAATGTTGCGTAAGAGAGTTAAACCTACAACTTTTACAAATAACATCTTACTGGATGTGTTATTTCAGACCGGGAGAGTGTTGCTACAAAGCAAATGTTCCATGAGATGATTGAAAGTGGAATAACAGTGAGCATTTCCACATACACTATAGTTCTTAGTGGATACAAACTATTGCATTGATCAAGCAATCCCGCTGTTCCAGAACTTATGTGCAATGGATGTGAAGTTTGATATTACAATTCTCGATATTATGATTAGTGCAATGTACAAGGTTGGAAGTGTTGGGATGAACTCATCTCTATTCCTTGGGCCAAATGGGCCATAATAAATCATGTACAATGCATGAGCAAATAACAGAAAACTCTTTATACAATAGACTAATAATAATATGTATGCATGCATGCTGTATGTATGTATGTACACGCACGCACTTCTAACACCCTCTCTAACTCATGGTGGATCAACAACACCGAGTTAGGAGAGATAGAAGCTATGCTGAGTCTTAGTATACGTTTTCATGAAGAAGTTAGCTAGCTAAAACTCTGAATGCACATACTGAAGAATGACAATTTACTGCGCACCTGTGACCACATGTAGGAAGCATCAACTCCAATGTACTTGGTGAGTTCATGTTTCACTGGATCTCGAGCAATACTGATCGCACCAGTGTTATATGATAGTAATGTAGTCAGTGCAAAAAAAACAAAACATCAAAGTCCTCAAGGAGCCACCGTATCTAGGTGATCTCAGATGCACATACGCTAGAGCCCTCAGCTCAGCCTCAGCACTGGAATAGAAAATTGTGGTCTACTTCTTAGTCTTCGAGACAATCAAGGAATAACCAAGGAAGACACAGAAGATAGAGTAAGACTAACGATCGAAATGATCACTAGCTCAGATCGCATCAGAATAGGCCTGAAGTTGCAAAGAGCTAGAGTGAGGGAAGAAAAGACGTCGAGTGATGGTCCCATGAAGATATCGTAGAACTCAAAGAAGGTGACTATAATGGAGCTGAGTGGGAGTAGAAATGAACTAACTCAGGATGTGAACATAATGGGATATGTCAGGATGCGTGGTGCCAAGATAAACCAAACTCCCAACAAGGTGGCGATAGCGAGTGGGATCCTCAAGAGGGGTACGATCAATAGATTAAAGCTGAAGGTGAAGCTTCATAGGAGTGTCCACCATGAGCTGATAAGTAAGACAAGAGCACTCAAGGAGATCCTAGATGTACTTCTACTGGAATAGGCAGTAGCCATCAAGCATGGAGGTGGCCTCAATCTCAAGGAAGTAGCGAAGAGAATCCAGATCAGACATCTAGATTTGCTCATTGAGACGCTTCTTCACAAAGTCAATATAATGAAGATCATCTCTGGTGATGAGCATGTTATCCATATAGAGAAGAAGAAGCGTCTGATCATGAGAGGAGGTGTAAACAAAGAGAGTAGGGTTGTGATCACTAGCAGAGAAGCCTGTAGTGGTGACAATAGAAGTGAAAAGCTCAAACCAAGCACAAAGGGCTTGTTTAAGCCCATAGAGAGAACTATAGAGGTGACAAACTTGACCATTAGTAATAGAATACCTAGTAGGCTACTGCATATAGACCTCGTCTGGCAGCTCAGCATCGAGAAAGGCATTCTTGAAATCAAGCTACCAAATGGCCTACTGACGAATAGAAGCAATGTCAACAAGAGTGTGAATAGTGGTCATATGGGCAACATGAGTAAATGTCTCATCATAGTCACGACCATACTCCTGTTAAAAGCCACGCGCAACAAGACACGCCTTATAGCGCTCAATGAAAACATCAGAATGGGTCTTGATCTTATAAACCCACTTACATGTGATAAGAGTAACATGAGCAAGAAGGGGAACAACGTCCCAATTTCCAGTATGCTCCAAAGCATCAATTTCCTTAGCCATATCAAGTTGCCACTCAGAATGAGATGCAACATCACGATAAGAGGTCGGTCTAGTAATAGAGATAGTAGAGGCTACAAAGCCATAGCGGTCAGGACGTAGAATCGCAGCCCAATTACGAAGAGCGTACCTCAAAGAAGATGCTAGAGCAGTGCCCAACAAGGAGGGAGAAGAAGGCATGGAGCAGGACCCAACAATGATAGAAGAGTAGAGGTAGAGGGTGATAGAGTTGATGGAGAAGCATTAGAATATGGATGACGAGTGTAGTGGAATGGAAAGGGGGGGAACCTCAATAAAAGAGATGGTGGGATCCTCCGGTAGGGAAGAAGCAAGGGAAGGCATAGGTGAAACCATCGAAGTGGTGGAGGAGACGGAAACAAAACCAATGGAGTGGAGAGCTAACGATCAACAAAAGTCAAATTGGAGATCGACTCAGCAAGGGAGTCCAGACTCATCAAAGGTGACATCACATGAAATGCACATCTGACGAGCAACAGGGTGATGGTAGCAATAACCCTTGTGCTCAACAATGTTGCCAAGGAAAACACACTCAACTAACTAAGAAGTTAGTTTTGTGTGCTCACGAGATGAAAGAAGAACAAAGCAGACGCAGCCAAAAGTGCGAAGGTGACTGTATTGAGGAAACCTACAGTAGAGACGCTCAATAGAAGTAGAACCCTAAAGACTAGTAGAGGGTTGTATGTTGACAAGGTAGGTGGTAGTAGAAGTGGTCTCAACCCAAGTGAGGTAGAACATAAGAGGCCAGCATTAGAGTGTGGGCAGTCTCAAGAAGGTGATGATGCTTGCCATCAGAAACATCATTTTGAGCATGAGCACATGGACATAAGTACTGAGGAAGAGTGCCCTGTATAGAAAGAAACTAACAAAAAGTAGTAGACATGTACTCACCAGCAAAATTAGCATGAAAGACACAAATGGCTGAATAAAACTAAGTATAAACCAAAGTAGCAAGAGACGAACAAATAGAAGGGATCTGGTTATGAAAAGACATGAAATAAATTCAAGTATGGTGAAAGTAGTCCTCAATGAAGATCACATAGTATCAATGACCCCCTTTCAAAACAAATGGAGTGGGACCCCATACATCAGAGTGAATCAAATCAAAAGGGCTAGCAAAAATAGAGTCACTAGAACCAAAAGGGTGTTGCGGCTGCTTGCCAAGCTTGAAGCACATACAAGATAAAGAAGTAACACTAGAAAAAGACCCAAGAATGCTACCAACTAAAGAAGAAAGATGCAACCCACATAGGTGACCTAAGTGATGGTGCCACTAAGCAAAACTAATGGAAGTGGTGGCGACGGAGGTAGTGAAAGTACTGGTCGACTGGCTGAGATAATGGAAGTGGAATGAAGGCAAAGACAGTAGAGTTCCCAGAGATGCTAACAATCAAGGCAATGTGGGCTGGAACCAACCATAGTCCCCGTGTGGTGGTCCTGAACACAACATTAGTCGGGCTCAAGAATGATACGACAATCATGATCAGTAATGTGACCAACTGACATAAGTTGCATAGCAAGTCTAAGAACATGAGAAACTACTTGAACAAGAAAGCTAGGAGTAGAAAGAGTGCCTCAACTAGTAACTGGAAAAGAGGTACCATCTGTAGTTTGGATGGAAACAACTAGGATGGAAGGACTCAAAGAAGTGAGGTGAGTGAAATCTAGTGCCATGTGGAAGAAAACACCAGAGTCTAGGATCCAAGGATATGGTATACCTGAAGTGGAAGACAGAGTGGCAAGACTGCCAACACCTGAAGAACCTAAGGGAGGGCTGATGACTAGGCGCTGAAGGAGGGAGACTAACTATTGAGTGGTGTATGGCTGGCGAGGAGCATAAGCACCACCTAACTGAGCAAAGCCACGGTGAGGATGAAGTGCGTGGCGACCAAGATCTTTCAAGAAAGATAGGCGAAGTGACATGCATCATTTTTACATATATTTACCCATCATTTTACCCTCATATTCCTCGTATTTTGGGACCATTTATCATCATTTACATGCTTTTCTAAAATTAATTGCTCGAATTGGACCATTTTACATTTTTTTGCAATTTTCCACAGGCTGGCCCGATCGAGGTGCATAAACGATAAATCTGGACTTTCGGGACTACTGCGTACAGATGTACACATCGTCATGGATTCGTAGGATCAAACCGCGATGAAATCGGACTTCCAGAGGGCTAGAACAGAAGAAATTAAATGTGAGAATGACTTAATTGCAATTTCTTAAATCCTGGAGGGCTAAATCACAAAATGGACAATTCCTTATTCCTGCCTCAAAAACCCTAGCCGCCACTGATTTCGGCCGAGCCCGGCATTTCTCTCTGTCTCCTCTTCGCCTTCTTTTCCTCCCCCTCCTTCTCCAGATCCGCCCGCCGGCGAGGCCGGGCCGACTCGCCGGCGCGCTACCAACACCACCACCTCCTCCTTCTGCTCTTCCTCTACAGCACCTCTCTCAGCCGCTTCTCCACCATCGACCGGTCATCACGTCTCCTTGCGCCGCCGCACCTCTGCCGCTTCTCCTCTTGCTCCACCTCGGCGCCGCCACTTTGCTTTCCCTCCTGTGAGCCCGACATCTTCTTCTCCCCTTGCCCCCTACTGCTTCTCTCCTCCCTCGATCCATCTCCGGCAGCCAACCCGAGCTCCCTCTCCGATCCCCATCTCACCAGCGTGCCACTGCCCTTTCTTCCCCACCACTGTTGATCTCTCCTCCACCAGATCCACCGAGCCCACCGCGCCATCCCTCTCTTCTACTTCTTACTTGGCCTCAGCTTGCTTCTTCCCTTGCCCCCATGTGCTTTCCCCAACTCCCATCTCTTCCACCGCCGGCCGCCCCTGTGCCTTCCTCCTTCTCCACTCATGCGCCGCCTACTCGCGTGCACCGCCGTCCTCCACCAAGCGCTGGGCCGCCGATCTCCATCACCACCGACCGATGGAGACCTCTCCACTGCTTCCCCTTCAGTGCCGCCGCCAGCCGCCACCACTTCATCGACGTCACCGGCGACATCACCACCTCCTCGGCCTCCCGTCTGCTTCACCTTCTTCCTCCTCAATTGTCTAATTTCTTCCTCTTATTTCTTTAGCTCTTCATTACTATTACTCTGTTAACTGATAATTACCATTTGCACTATGGATGTTAACTTGTGAACTGTGATTTTGATTTGTGGATCATGATGGATATGGATATTGGTTCAGCTCATGTGATTTTGCTAGTTATTTATCTATCAGTGCTTGTGGTGATATGATCTTGTGTTAGACATCTAATTGTTATCTGTGATCAGTATCTGTTGATGAGTAATTGGTTGAAGTCTCTATTTAGTTTTTATGTGTTATATGTGTAAGAGGTTAAGTTGTGAGTTGTGCTTGTGTTCACTGATCTGTTAGTCTAGAATCTGTGTTTGTCTTTTTGTTGTCCTACGCGAATTAGCTACCCGGTGACCGTTTCCCTTCCCCTTGCTGTCTCGACTCCCCCTTGCTTCTAGACTCCGTCTTTTCTTCTTTCTGTGGTCTGTCGATAGTTAGGTCGAGCAATCATAGTCGTAGTTGTTTGTTGTGTTGTCCAGCCGCCGTCGTCTAGTTAGCCGTCGACTGTTTTCTCCCTCGTTCTCTCTCAACTCCCTCCGTGCTTCTAGACTCCCCCAGTGCTTGTCGACTCCCTCTTTCTGTCTCGCGGTCGATAGTTAGTTAGGTCGTTGGTCGGTAGTCGTGTCATTGTTCTTGTAGTCGTTCTAGTTCATGCGTGTTTGTTTGTGTAGTCAGTCGTCGTGTTGTTCATTTGATCGTATGATGTCCATTCGTACAGTCGTTCGTTCCATCGTCTTTCCATTGTTTAGTTCGTTCGTCGTTTCGTCCGTGCGAGTTAGAGTTCATTCGATAGTTAGTTCGTTCGGTCATTTTAGTAGGTGTTTTAGGTTTAGTTCTCCCCCGTTTCGTTTGACCTAGATTTAGCTAAGCACCGGTAGCCTCAGTCTAGTCCCTGTGGAGAACATGACACTCGCCACTATTTCAGTGGCAACCCGTGCACTTACGGGTGTGCTATTTTTGCACGATCACGAAGTCATCCAAGCCACAATCGATACGTGCACTCCATCACCCCGGAAGTTGTGGGGGCTGAGCCATGGTTCTAGCCCCTTCCTTTAGCAAGTGGATCCCCAAGTTGACGCTTGATGGGTGTGACTTGGGCCGAGCCCCTCTCAGAAACTGATCTCACCAAAATTGTGCTACTTACCACGGACCTCAACCCGGTGATGGCGAATGCCATATTGGCAACCTTGCGGGAAAACCATGATATCTTTTGCTTTGAGGCCTAAAAACCTCCCTAGTGTCCCAAGGGAGATCATTGAGTATCGGCTCTCTGTGAAGCCTGATGCCAAGCCTATTAAATAGAAGCTCTAAAAGATGTTAGGTGAGTGCTAGGTTGTGGCAAGATAGGAGGTCAATAAATTTTAGAATGCCGACGTGATCCAGGAAGTGGTGTACCCTGAGTGGCTTGACAACCCAGTTCTCATTGAAAAGTCTCAATGAGCGGTGGTGCATGTACGTCAACTATACTAACATGAACCACGCATGTCCGAAGGACAACTTCTCGTTCTCTAGGATTGACTAGCTAGTCGTTGCTACTTCAGGGTGTGAGCTCACGAGCTTCCTTGATGCTTACTTAGGGTACCACTAGGTGTGGATTGCCATGGAGGACGAGGAAAAGACCAGCTTCATCACACCCTCCAAGATGGTTTGCTACTTCCAGATGGCTTTTAAGCTAAAGAATGTTGGTGCCACCTTTGCCTGGCTTGCTTACAAGGCTCTTGCCCTTCAGATCGGTCACAATATGGAAGCCTATATCAATGACAGCGTTTTCAAGAGCGTCCTCGCTCGAGCACATGCTACCAACCTCCAAGAGACCTTCAACATCCTATGCTAGGTCGGCATGAAGCTTAACCTAGAAAAGTGAATTTTCGGAGTGCAAGCCGAGAAGTTGATGGGCTTCTTGGTATCAAAGTGTGGGATCAAGGTGAACCTTACAAAAATCTAGGCCATCCCCAACATGAAGCCTCCCCAAAACATCTGTGAGGTGCAGAAGCTAGCTGGCTGCACTAGAGCGGTTCGTCTCTCGCTCAGCTAAGAGGGGTTCCCCTTCTTTAAAATTCTGTATGGCTCAGGCACCTTTGAGTGGACCGTTGAGAGTAAAGTCGACCTAGATGACCTGAAGAACTACCTTTTGGCCCCCTTACTATTGTATAGCCCCAGGCAGAGGAGGGTGTCCTTGCTTACGTCATGGCAATCTCTATCACTGTGAGTGTTGTGCTTGTCTGAGATGAAGAAAGGAAATAACACCTCGTACACCACATGTCTGAAGCTTTGCAAGGGCCTAAGGTGAGGTACACTGAGCTGAAGAAACTCACATATGCCGTCCTCACGGCCTCAAGGAAACTCCGGCATAACTTCTTAGCCCACGAGATCCAAATACCGTCATCACTCCTAATCGGTGAAATGCTTCGCAACAAGGAAGCATCCGGGTGAGTAGGGAAGTGGGCTACTGAGATGGCCCCATTCTTAGTCATCTTCATCTCCCGCATAGCTATCAAGTCTTTGGTGCTGGCAGACTATGTCACAAAATGGACCCCGTAGAACTGCCCCTGTCTACACCACCAACTGACCCTTTTTGAACAATTTATGTTTATAGCTCTTTGTGCTCGGTAGGTGCGGGGCTAGAGTGGTCCTTGAATCACCAAGTGGGATGTGCACTTTCTACTCTACCTGTCTGGACTTCTAGACCACTAACAACATCATTGAGTATAAGGCTTTGCTGCTAGGGTTGTGCAAAGCTAGGCATGGGGGCCAAGCAACTCTTTGTGAAAAGTGATTCCTAACTCATCACTTGTCCCATCGACAAGAGTTACCAAGCCAGGGACCTAGCATTGGTAAGGTACCTAGCTCTTGTCCGAGCCATGGAGAAGTACCTTAGTGGCATCACTATTCAGAGTATCCCACACTTGGACAATCTTGAGGCAGACATCTTGACAAGGGCCGCTACCATGCAGATGGAGAGACCCACTGGCACCTTCTCTGAGGTCTTGACTGAGCCAGTAGTGAAGGGGCTTCTAGAGATATGCGCCCACCAAGGTGGATTATCAAGTACCTTGTTGACGAAATCGAGCCTCCTAATCCTACCAAGGCGCGAAGGCGGAAGAGTCATGCAAGGGGATTTGTCATTCACAGCAACACCCTCTACAAGCACAAGTTCCTTGGTGTTGAAAGCCTTCCGTCAAGGATTCTACTGGCCCACTACCCTACAAGATGCAGAGTTTGTCATCCGTACGGATGCCACCTGCAAGTGGATGGGGCGTGGCATGAACTCACCCACAAACGACCTGCAACCCATATTGCCATCGTGGCCACTTGCTCGTTGGGGGATAGACCTAGTCGGCCCTTCAAGCCCCAGATAAGAGAGTACAAGTTTGCCTTGGCAGTCATCGACTACTTCTCCAAGTGATCCAGGCCGAGCCTCTGGCCAATATAACCTCAGCAACAGTTTAGAAGTTTGTGTGGAAGAACATTGTGTGTTAGTTCGACATGCCAAGGGAAGTAACCATTGACAATGGGACTCAATTTGATATGGCCTCCTTCCCCAAGTTCTACGTGGGTCTGGGCATTAATCTCTGCTTTGCATTGGTCTTTAACCCAATGGCCAATGACATCGTGGAGAGGGCTAATGGCATCATCTTGCCAGGGCTTCTCACTCATCGCTTTGATCTCCTAGAGGTCTGCTGGGTGGATGAGCTGCCAAGCATGCTTTGGTCGACACGCATCTCACTCAGCCGAGCCACTGGATTTACCCCCATTCAACCTCCTATATGGTGATGAGGCCGTGATTCCGGAGGAAATCAAGTTTGGATCTCTCAAAACCACAACAGTCCTAGACAACAACGTTCACCGGGCCTCGTTGGAGTCAGCTGATGCCATTTGGTAGGAAGCAACTGTCAACATCGACCGATACCAGGCGGTGATGGCCAAAATGTACAACAAAGTTGTTCAGCCTCAGCCTATCCAAGTTGGTGATCTTGTCCTCAAGAAAAAGGCCAACCCAGACCTCAACGGCAAGCTAAGCTCCAAGTGGGAAGGACCATACGAAGTCATCCGCGCTACCTGTCCAGGGTCGTTCCAGCTGTAGTCACTCGATAAGACTGAGCTCAAGCATAGCTAAAATGCGGACAACCTCTGTAAGTATTATGCATAACTACCAGGCCTATCATGATGCCCCCTTACCATCTCTTTGTACCGGGCCTACTATGATGCTCCCCACCCCGTCAATTATATATATATATGTGTGTGTGTGTGTGTGTGTACACTCTGGGGTACGGTCTGCGACAACTCACCATCCAGGGTCTGGTTGTCTAACATTTACCCACCAGGTTTGGGTCTACGACAACTCACCCTCTAGGATCGAGTCATCTAACACATTCCGGGGTTGAGTCTGCGACAACTCACCCTCTAGGGTCGAGTCGCCTAACTCACCCCTAAGGGTCAAGTCTCCTTACACTCATTCTCCAGGGCCAAATCAACAAATTCTCACCCTATGCTAGCTGCTTATGAACTTTATCACGAGCGCCAAGTTTTTTTTATGGAAGATGGTGACGGTCTCGCCTCCCGAAACAAATAGCCGCTCACACAAATGCCAAGTTTTCTCTGATGGGAGACGACGACATTTTCTCCTCCCCAAGCACATAGCCACTCGTGAACTTTGTCACGAGGGCCAAACTTTTTTCGACGGGAGACAGCGATGTTACCGCCACCATATTTGGTCACGTGGAGGTCCTAGACAGTTGCCACCACTGGATCTGGCCGCATGGTTGTTGGGGCAGCATCCTCACGGCCGTCATCTTGCAAATCTGGTGAAGAGGCACAACAGCGGTGGTGTGGAGAGGGGAGTGGTTGATGACGGTGAAGAGGGGCAGTGATGGAGAGGGGAATGGTCGATGACGGTGAAGAGGAGCGACGACAATAGGGTGCTTAGTGGCAGTGGGGTGTAGAAGGGTTTGGAGTGGCAGCAGCGGTAAAGACTGAGAAGGATCAATTGGATCTAATGAGGAGGTGAGATGATGGTGCAGTGGGGACCGGGAGGCTAGGTGCGATTATTTAGAGAGAGATTGCTTTTTATTATTCCATGGACGCACTGTAATGCCTCCTTCAAGCCATAAACATAACATTGTAGCTATTTTCATAAACCATGTGATTTCACCTTAAAACTACTTTAGGTCATAAACAAAACAAAAAATATTGGAGATACACTAAGCACTGTATCATACGGTAGTGTTTGACCCGTGTCCAAACATTTTAATAATTGATTATATGCCATTGAATAGCATCTACTTCTACAAAATACCATTAAAAACTATTCTCTCTATTATATACCACTGAATAGCACCAAAATTATATTATATGGCATTACCATCAGTTAGGGTACGTTTACCCCTGAAAAAAGATGATTTTGCCCACAGTTCAAATATGTCCCTATGATAAAAATTAAATATAGAGCAAATTGGCTTAATAAAAATACTAATTTTTTTGGTGGATCACTGGGGAAGTGTACAATTCAAATATAAAATTTTGTGAACTGATTCTTCAATTTGTTCCATTTTTGAAATTTAAATCCAAAATCATCCTATTTTGGCTATTTTTAAACTGGGACAAATTCAGTGTATAAAAATAAAAAATCATATTTTTAAGGAGCTATGTGACATCTTAGGAGCATATGAGAATTTTTTTCATAAGTTTTAGACCTCGTTTAGTCTCAGTTTGTAAATATTAGCCTTTATTAACATTTAAATTAAAAATCTGAAAAAAATTTTGAACTGTACCTTAAAAGTTTTTCTAGCTTACTGAAATATTGGAAAACATCTTTATAAATTTTCATAATTTTTGGAAGTTATTCACTATTTTAAATAAATTAGGTCTTTAGTTTTTACTTGGGGTATTTTGGTTTTTTTCAAAGTATAACGGCCAGCCTTAACGATCAATTAACAACAATGGCATATAATAAATTTTGGTATTATTCAGTGATATATAATAGAGAAAGTATTTTTAATAGTATTTTATAGAAACAGATACTATTAAGTGGTATATAATAAATTATCTCTTTGTAAATTGCGACCCCAATATGTAACGGGCGTTCGCGGGCTCAGTCAAGAGTCCAATACCAGCCTCCATGCCGGCCAGCCTCCTCTCCACCGCACGGCAATGTCCCGCCCCCGCCTCACCTCCATATTCGCCACCTCCACCGCCTCCTCCACCACGGCGCCTTCACCACGCGCACCCCACCTAGCCTTTGCCGCAGCCACGGAGCGCGTGCGCTCCGGGACGCTTGGCCCGGAGGACGCACACCACCTGTTCGACGAATTGCTACAGCAGGCCACCCCCGTCCCAGCCCGCGCGCTGAACGGCCTTCTTGCCGCCCTCGCCCGTGCGCCGCCATCTGCGGCCTGCTGCGACGGCCCCGCCCTCGCCGTCGCCCTCTTCAACCGCATATCCCGAGGTGCCGGCCCGCGGGTGCCACCTCCCACTGTCGTCACCTACAGCATCCTCATCAACTGCTGCTGCCGCGCGAGGCGCCCGGGCCTAGGGCTCGCTTTCTTTGGCCGCCTCCTCAGGTCGGGGCTGGGGACGAATGTCATTGCTGTCACCAACGTCATCAAGGGGCTGTGCGACTTGAAGCGGACACAGGAGGCTATGCATGCGCTGCTCAGTCGGATGCCCGAGCTGGGCTGTACGCCTGATGTCTTCTCGTACTCCATACTTATGAAGAGCTTATGTGACAATAGGAGGAGTCAGCGGGCGCTCGAGCTGATCCGGATGATGGCCAAACAACGAGGTGGCTGCTCCCCCAACGTGGTGGTGTACACCATGGTCATTGATGGCCTCTTTAAGGAGCGCGAAGTGGTCAAAGCGTGCGACCTATTCCATGAAATGATACAGCAGGGGATTTCACCTAATGTGGTGACATATAACTCGATTATTGATGCGCTGTGCAAGGCCAGAGCAATGGACAAGGCAGAGAACATCCTTAGACAGATGGTTGATAATGGTGTTCTGCCAAATAATTTCATATATACTAGCCTTATCCATGGATATTCCACTTTGGGGCAGTGGAACGATGCAGGTAGAATGTTCAAAGAAATGACAAGTCGGGGTGTTCTACCAAATGTTGCTACTTGTAACTCGATCATGGATGCTCTTTGCAAGCATGGAAAAAATAAAGAAGCTAGAGAAATATTTGATTCCATGGTTGTGAAGGGCCCAAAACCTGATATCATCTCCTACACTACTCTGCTTCATGGGTGCAGTGCAGAAGGATGCTTGGTTGATATGAGTATTCTCTTTAATTTGATGTTGGGAGACGGTATTGTACCTGACCACCATGTTATCAACGTATTGATTAACTCATATGCTAAATGTCAAATGATGGATGAGGCTATGCTTATAGTTGAACAGATGCAGAAATACGGAGTGAACCCTAATGTAGTCACATATTCAACTGTAATAGACGCACTTTGCAGGATGGGTAGGCTGACTGATGCTATGGACAAATTCAATCAGATGATTCATAAGGGTATACCACCTAACGCAGCCGTTTACCAGTGCCTAATTAAGGGTTTTTGTACTCATGGTGATTTGGTCAAAGCCGAGGAACTTGTTTCTGAAATGGTGAATAAAGGTATTTGCCGTCCTTGCATTGCATTCTTTAGTTCAATAATAAACAGTCTATGTAAAGAAGGTAGGGTAATGGAAGCGCAAGATATCTTTGACTGGATTATACGTACTGGTGAGAGGCCTAATGTTATTCTGTTTACTTCACTGATCGACGGTTATTGCTTAGTCGGTAATATGGAGAAAGCATTAAGAGTACTTGATGCGATGGTATTGGTTGGCGTTGAGCCTAATGATGTTACGATTGGTGCACTTGTTAATGGCTACTGTAAAAATGGATGTATTGACGGTGGGTTGACACTATTCAGAGAAATGTTGCGTAAAGGTGTTAAACCTACAGCTTTTATATATAACATCATATTGGATGGATTATTTCAGGCTGGGAGAACCGTTGCTGCAAAGAAAATGTTACATGAGATGATTGAAAATGGAATAACAGTGACAACGGTGACATACAGTATTGTTCTTAGTGGACTTTGTAGGAATAATTGCGCTGTGAAGCAATCATGCTGTTCCAGAAATTACAGGCAACGAGTGTGAAGTTTGATATTGCAATTCTCAATGTTATGATTAGTGCGATGTACAAGTTTGGGAGAAGAGAGGAAGCTAAGAATTTGTTTGCTGCTATCTCAGCCAGTGGGTTGGTACCTAGTGTTTGTACATACAACATAATGATGACATATCTTATAAACGAAGGGTCAATGGAGGAGGCTGAAAATCTCTTTTCATCAATGGAGAAGAGCCGCTGTGCTCCTGACTCACGTCTTTTAAATAATATCATCAGGATGTTATTGAAAAAAGGTGAGATAGTCAAGGCAGGAAACTATATGTCAAGAGTTGATAAGCATAGCATGTCGCTTGAAGCTTCGACTACTTCGTTGCTCATCTCTCTCTTTTCAAGTAAAGGGAAATATCGGGAACACATAAAATTGCTCCCTGCAAAGTATCAGTTTGTTGGGGGCCGGCCACAGTTGATACATTATATCTGAACTTATATCCTCAGAAGACACTCCTGAGTTGTTGTTTCTCATAAGGCCCTTCTGCTGAAACAGGGAATGCAAATTATGTGCGCGTAAAAAGGTTGCTGTTGACCCTTTTGTTTTGTTCATTTTGCAATGTTGTGTTGGAATCACAAGAATGCGAATTATCTGTCAACTTTTTTCTAGTTGCAGGATGAGGGAAGGTGGACCATGGAGAACAAAACTGTTTGCATTTTTGTGGATTTTGACTTCTGACATGGAAGGTGTTGTTCTGCAAGAAGCGTATTGAATCTATGCAATCTTTTCTAGCATGGTTTACCTGCCACCTGGGATGTATATAATCTTTGTTAAAACAGCTAGTTTACTTCATATGCATGTATTTTTAGCAGATGTGACTCTAGGTGATCTGTTTGGTATACAAGGTTTATTTACTTTTGGTTTGATGAATTTGGTATATGTGAGGGCAAAAAGGACAAAAAAAGAAGGGTTGTTTGAAGTTGCTGATACTATGTTCATTAAGTGGATAAGAGATAGCAGGAGGAGTCAGCGGGCGCTCAACCTGTTCCAGATGATGGCCGAAACTAGCGGAGGTAGCTGCTCGCCCGATGTGGTGGCGTACAGCATGGTCATCGATGGCTTCTTTAAGGAGGGCGAAGTTGTCCATGCATGCAAACTATTCGATGAAATGATGCAGCAGGGAATTTCACCTACTGTGGTGACTTATAGCTTGATTATTGATGCACTGTGCAAGGCCCGAGCAATGGGTAAAGCACAAGTGATCCTTCGGCAAATGGTTGATAATGGTGTTCGACCGAATAATGTGACATATACTAGCCTTATCCATGGATATTCCACTTTGGGGAAGTGGAAGGAGGCGGTTAGAACGTTCAAAGAAATGTCAAGTTGGGGCCATGTACCGGGTGTTATTACGAATCTCTTTGCAAGCATGGAAGAAGCAGTGAAGCTAGAGAAATTTTTGATTCCATGGTTGTGAAGGGCCACAGACCTAATGCTGTCTCCTACTCTATTCTGCTTCATGGGTACGCTACAGAACAATGCCTTGTTAAAATGAACATTCTCTTTAATTCGATGGTAGGAGACGGTATTGTACCTAATCACCATGTTTTCAGCATACTGATTAATGCATATGTTAAATGCGGAATGTTGGATGAAGCTATGCTTATATTTGAAGACATGTGGAAGCAAGGGTTAATCCAGATGTAGTTACACATTCAACCGTAATAGCTGCATCTTGCAGAATGGATAGGTTGGACGATGCTATGGAAAAATTCAATCAGATGATTGATATGAGAGTACAGCCGGACACAGTGGTTTATTACTGCCTAATTCAGGGTTGTTGTACTCATGGTGATTTGGTGAAAGCCAGGGAATTGATTTCAGAAATGATAAATAAAGGTATCCGTCCTAACATTGTGTTGTTCAGTTCAATAATAAACAACCTATGCAAAGGAAATGGAAGCACAAGATATATATGACTTGATTATACGAACTGGTGAGAGGCCTAATGTTATCATGTTTACTGCGCTAACAGATGGATATTGCCTAGTCGGCAAGATGGAGGAAGCATTGGGAGTATTTGATGCTATGGTGTCAGCTGGCCTTGAACCCAATGTTATTACCTGTGGTGCACTTGCTAATGGCTATGTAAAAATGGAAGGATCGATGATGGGTTGATTCTTCTCACAGATATGTCGTGTAGGGAGTTAAACCCACAACTATTATGTATAACATTATGCTGGATGGGTTATTCCAGGCTGGGAGAATCGCTGCTGCAAAGGAGCAGTATTGCGAAATGATTGAAAGTGGAATAGCAGTGGGCATTGACGCATATAAATAGTTCTTGGTGGACTTTGTAGAAATTTGTACTGACGAAACAATCAACCTGTTCCAGAAATTACGTGCAACGAATGTGAAGTTTGATATTGTAACTCTCAATATTATGATTAATGCAATGTCCAAGGTTGGTAGACGAGGGGAAGCTAATGATTTGTTTCCTGCTATCTCAGACTATGGGCTGGTGTCATCTGTTGAGACCTACCACTTAATGATTACAAATATTATAAGAGAAGGGTTGCTGTAAGAGGCGAACAATCTCTTCTCATCAATGGAGGAGAGTGGTTGCGCACCTGACTCTCGTCTGCTAAATCATATTACCAGGATGCTATTGGAGAAAGGTGAGACCGACAAGGCTGTAGGTTATCTGTCAAAAATTGATGAGAAGAACCAGTCACTTGAAGTCTCGACCACTTCGTTGCTAGTATCTCTGTTCCCAAAGAACGGCAAATATTGGGAACATGTAAAATTGCTCCCCACAATGTATTGGCTTTTTGAGGGAATCAACCGTAGTTGAAACATTACATCTGAAGCATTGAAAAGGAACTTTGTCAAAAATTAGGTCCTTGATCTCTTTGTTGTTGATGTTTATTTGGTGATTTGTTGGAATCATGGGCATAAGTATTGTCTGAGAACTTTTCTCTAGTTGTAGGATGAAGAAGGGTAGACCAAGTAACACCGCTGGATTTATATTTGTGGATGAGGACTTCTGAAATGAATGCTTTGGATTTGTGTTGTTTTCCATGAAGCTTAGTGATATACCTTTGCAATATTTTCTGTCACTGTCGTCTGTCGTTGTACCATGCCAGCCACCAGGGATATATGATTCGAGTTAAAAAGTCTTTTCCTGCATATGCATGTGTTTTTGGCAGATATCATAGAAGAAATATTGTCAGCATAGAAGATTGAGTTCATGTCAAATTCTCCTACACACTATGCTGCATAAGGGGAGACGAGTAATGCAATATCTTGATGAAAACTATGTTGAAGCTTCAACTACTTGGATGTCTCTCCTAACAATGTGGGGAATATATTTTCAGTGAATTACTCTCTATCTAAAGTAGCTATATGTAGCAATAATAATTAATTAAATTGAATTAAGTAAAAATAGACTATAAATAGACTAAACCCTAAACCCTCAATCAAGCTAGATGTAAAATAATCTTCTCTCTACATCAAGCTAGTTAGATCTAAACTATTTTCAATTATCTTTTCATCAAAAGCTAGATCTAAATTATAATACAATTAGAAGCAAATTCTAATAATAGGCAGTCATGAACTTAATGGATTTATAATTATTCTTGTCAAATAGTCTTCTTTTACCAGATGGCCATAAAACCCCGCCTCCAGCTCAAAGCAGCAGCGTAGATTTGGAATTTAAGACAAAGGGTCGATGTGCCTGCACGCAATTAATATAATGAAATTATCACAGATAGTTTTTATATAAACCATCAATGATAGCTTAATTATCATAGCCTGTTTGTAATACAAGTCGTCTATAAAGTATTACAGATGGTTCAAAGAAAAAAACCGTCTTTGATATTTAGTTATATCACAGACGATTTTCGTTAATAACTGTCTGTGATACTTCATAGACGGTTTTCACCATGAGCCGTCTGTGATATTATCTCTTCACAGACGGTTTTTATCGTTGGCCGCGACACAAACGATCTCTAAAATAAAATTGTCTGTGATTGTATTCAATACTAACAGTTTTGTGGAACTATCTCTGATGTGGCGTCTAGTATTAGACTTTTTGTAGTAGTGATTATTGATGTTTATTTGGTGATTTGTTGGAATCATGAGCATAAGTATTGTCTGAGAACTTTCCACTAGTTGTAGGATGAAGAAAGGTAGACCAAGTAACACAGCTGGATGCATATCTGTGTTATTTCCATAAAGCTAAGCTTAGTGATATACCTTTGCAATATTTTCTGTCACTGTCGGCTGTCATTGTACCAGGCCAGCCACCAGGGATATATGATTCGAGTTAAAAAGTCATATCCTGCATATGCATGTGTTTTTGGTAGATATCATAGAAGATATATTGTCAGCATAGAAGATTGAGTTCATGTCAAATTCTCCTACACACTATGCTGCATAAGGGGAGACGAGTAATGCAATATCTTGATGAAAACTAACTATGTTGAAGCTTCAACTACTTGAATGTCTCTCGTAACAATGTGGGGAATATATTGTCAGTGAATTACTCTCTATTGAATAACTGTAGGGTAAAAAGCCTTAGGATGGATATTAGGATGGGCTTAGGATCACAATATTTATAAAACTTATAAAAATGAAATTCGAAAAATATAGCATACTACTTCCTTCCTTATCCTTCTTAGATCTGTTCTACTCTACCTTTCATTAAATATTTTGGAAAGTTACTGACACTAGTGATTTAATTTACAGATGGCAGGAATTGGCGATGAAGGCCACTGAGACTACATGGCCCATGGGGCCCAAGAGGGAGAGTTTGCTAGAATACTGCGCAAGCTCTTGCACTACCTGGGCTATAAGGATCAGCCCATTTACCGGGGGCTCAAGGCTACTACAGGAGGAGAGGAGTCTTGGTTGATTGAGGTGTTCATTTACCCCAAGAGAGAGCACGACCCACCCCACGTCTTCACGTCGGAGCACTAGAGGAGCACTCGGACGGCGGCTCTTCAGGACGCTGCACGCCTAGCCGCTGCGCGGCTATGCGATATCTACAAGACCCCCCTTCGACATGCACCCTACTGCTACTACCCATCGCGCCGAGATGGCGCGCGATACAATGAGACCAACCTGCCAACCGACGAGGATGACCCGATGCTCACGCATCAGGTCAACCTCACTAGGGCCATGGGAGCGGCCCACACTGTTGCCCTGGAGGAGATCGCAACCCTCCGCCAGCACCTCGTCGCCAAGCACACCGTGATGGCGACCCTCCAGGAGCAGCTCGCCCAGTGCGAGCGGTGCTTTGCGAGCCAAAGCGGCGGCGGCCGCGCAAGCCCAGCTTCAGCAGGCTCCCACCCCCGTAGCAGCTCCAGCGCCACCGCCGCCAGAGTTAGGCCCCCGCACTCGACTGACCGCGCGCAAGAGCGTGCGGCCCCCAGGGCCTCAGTTTTCTCTTCAACGGGGAGAGCCTCCCCACAGCCGTAGCCCCCCACGCGCTCCCTCGGACTCCGACCCATCGGAGTTCAGCGGCAGTCGGTCCTGCTCCCAGTCTCCGAACTACAGCCCCTCTAGCACTAGTGCCGGATACATGGAGGTGTAGGTAGGGCAGTGTCGTACTTGCCATGTGTAGTGCAAGTACTAATTTATGTATCGTAGTATGTTGTACCAGACCCTCAGTACTGTAGTCGCTATCATGGTGAACTTTATTTATCATGTTGTAACTGTAAGTCCAGCATAAAAGCTGGCTATGTGGTGTTTGTATGTTTAATGCAGACTTTATGTTGGAAGTTATCTTGTCGTTTGCGTTTTTGGTTTTTAATTGCTTGAAATGGTACTTTTCTTTTATCTACCTATTATTAGTATTAAATCGCAGAGCTATAACTGCAGATGGCTAGCCAAAGGATAACGAGGGCCCAAGCCAATGCTAACCCCAATCAAGTCGAGGTAGATTCTACCCAAGGAGCCTTGCCCGAAAGGCGAGGCAGGAACCAAAATCTAGATGACAACCTTCTGTCCCCTCCAGTTAACCCCACTATGGCTCAAGTCATGGCGCAACAAACTCAGCTGTTGCAGGCCATTTATGCTGGACAGCAGGGAAGCTCCAGCGGACATAGGGCCGATTTGGCTGACTTCCAAAGGACAAGGCCACTTACTTTTTCATCAGCCGATGAGCCACTCGAAGCCGAAGATTGGCTTCGGGACACAGAGCGAAAACTGCGTTTGGCCAAATGCGCAAAGGAAGACAAGGTCATGTTTGCCACGCATCAGCTCCAAGGAGTTGCAGCGGCGTGGTGGAAAAACTATCTGGCCACCAGAGGCCAAGAAGATGACACTACAGGAAATAACATGGAGGCTATACCATGGACAGAGTTCAAGACGGCCTTCAAGGCCAACTTCATCCCATTAGGAGTAATGAGGATGAAGAAGAATGAATTTCGCACCCTCAAGCAGGGCAACATGTCAATTAATGAATATCTTACTAAGTTCACACAACTGGCCCGCTATGCCCCGAAGGATATGGCGGATGAAGAGGAAAAGATTGACAGATTTTTTGAAGGAATGAATGAGGAGTTAAGAGTTCAACTGATCACCCAAGACTTCACCAGCTTCCACCAGCTGGTAAACAAGGCTTTAATCCTGGAAAACGAGAGGAAGAATTTAGAAGCTAGCCGCAAGCGGAAGCTGTTAATTCAGAGACCCTAAGGAAGGTTTACCCAGAAGTTCTTCAACAACCCCACATTCTCAAGGCCTAACCCGTCCAAGGCTCTGACATCAACATCCCGACCAAGTGGAAGTTCTTCTCAAGCTCCTCGCACAGGCAGTCAATACACGGGAGCAAATCCTGCAGCTAATCTTAATTGCTATAGCTGTGGGGAGAGGGGCCATTTTTCCAACAAATGCCCACAGAAACAGAATACCTCTATCCGCAGCCAAGCATCGGTGCCCAACAAGGGGCAGCAGGCCTCACAAGCTAGCAAGAATTCTTCAGCACCAAATCGCGGCCGGGTTAATCATATCACGGCCGAGGAAGCCCAGCAAGCAGCGGGAGTCCTTATGGGTACGTTCTCTGTCAACTCCAAGCCAGCACAAGTTCTTTTTTATTCTGGGGCTTCGCACTCATTTATAGCAAGGAGATTTGTGGATAGGCTAGAGCTGCCCACTTACCCTTTAAAGAAAATATTGTCACTTAGCTCTCCCGTGGGAATTATTAATGCCACCTTAGTGTGCCCTGGGGTAGTAGTTATTATGGAAAGATGTGACTTCTTAGCAGATCTAATAGTTTTACCCTCCCAGACCCTGGACATCATACTAGGGATGGATTGGCTCGCGAGATATCAAGGGGTCATAAGCTGTGCCACTAGGAAAGTCAAGCTAACAAAGTGTCCTGGGTTAACAATAGAAGTGAAGGTGGACCGCCCGTACCGCTGGAGTCGGGCAATCTATTATTGTGAAGATGTACCATTGGAAGGAATGATTGTGGTACAAGATTACCCTGAAGTATTTCCCGAAGAGCTACCAGGCATGCCACCCGACAGAGATTTGGAATTTGTCATCAACCTAAAGCCCGGTGCTGCACCCATCTCTAAGAGGCCATACTGGATGACGGTGGATGAGTTAGAAGAATTAAAGAAACAGCTACATGAGCTGCAGGACAAGGGATTCATTAGGCCGAGTTCCTCACCTTGGGGATCCCCGGTAATCTTTGTTAAGAAGAAGGATGGTACTGCTCGGATGTGTGTAGATTATCGGGCCTTGAATGAAGTGACCATCAAAAACAAGTACCCTCTTCCTAGGATAGATGACTTATTTGACCAGCTTGGAGGAGCCACTGTATTCTCCAAAATTGATTTGAGATTAGGTTACCATCAGTTAAAGATCAGGCCCGAGGATATTCCAAAAACTGCTTTCACCACTAGATATGGGCTGCATGAATTTACAGTCATGTCTTTTGGTTTGACCAATGCCCCGGCCTATTTCATGAATCTCGTGAATAAGGTCTTCATGGAGTATCTGGATAAGTTTGTGGTGGTGTCCATCGACGATATTCTTATCTACTCCAAGACTGCAGAAGAGCATGTTGAGCATTTGCGCTTAGTGTTAGAGAAGCTAAAGGAGCACCAGCTCTATGCCAAGTTTAGCAAGTGTGAATTTTAGTTGTCAGATATCAGCTTTCTAGGTCATATAGTGACTGCCGGGGGAGTGTCAGTGGACCCAGCTAAGATTGCCGCTATAATGGAATGGCAACAACCCACCAGTGTCACAGAAGTGCGCAGTTTCCTCGAATTGGCAGGATACTACTGAAGATCTACAGAGGGATTCTCTCGAATTGCCAGACCTTTGACACAGTTACTCAAGAAAGAGCAAAAAATTGAATGGATAAGGGCTTGTGAAAAGAGTTTCCAAGAATTAAAGAAGAGATTAACCTCCACCCAGTATTAGTCTTGCCGGATGTACGCAAGGATTTTGAGGTATACTGTGATGCCTCACATCAAGGCCTTGGGTGCATACTCATGCAAGGGGGTAAGGTTGTGGCATATGCATCAAGACAGCTTCGCCCTCATGAAGCAAATTACCCAACCCATGACTTGGAGTTAGCTTCGGTGGTACATGCATTGAAGATTTGGAGGCATTATTTGATTGGCAACCATTGTGATATATACACAGATCACAAGAGCCTCATGTTAGTGATATGCCCTAGAGGCAACATGGAGATGTTATATATATCACATACTATGTTTATGATACATTACTTTGTTCCTTGAGATAGACATTATCATTATTGATCAATGAGTATGTGACTTATTCATGAGACTCTTAATGCTAAAATGTTGCTATTTCTAACTGATCCCTGATCATATATCATATGAGGAACAAATATGATTCAAAGATCAGCATATGTATTGATTGATGATCATGTCTCATGGATCATGGTATGGTGATACCAAATCAATAATATGGACATGTGTTAATGAACATATGTTGAATAGACCCGCCATGAGACATTGCAGAGATTTCATGTGTCATCAGTTGGTCTCAAGTGGTGTTTATGTAGAATCCTTAGACTTGAGATCATCATGGTTCTCAACATGCGTAGTAGCTTATTTTGGCACTACTAAACACTACTCCGTAACTGGGTAGTTATAAAAGTAGTCTTCGGGTTTGCCATGAAACATGTAGTCGGATGTGAATGGTCAAGATCGAATTTGCCCCTCCTTATGGGAGAGATATCTTTGGGCCCCTCGATGTAATGGATTATGAAAGTGCATGGCCATGCCAAGGTGATTGAGGAGTCAATCACAAGTTTATAATCCATCACGGAATCGAGAGAGTGATTGAGCTATTAAGAGGATGACACAGGTCTCGCCTTGAGCTCAATCTATATCGTGAGGCAAAGGGATTCGTACATAAGAACATTACAGGTTCAGCCGATATGATCTTTACGTATAATTTGGGGTTAATATGTCTTACTAGAGGCCGCTATTAACAGGGTGACCGGAAAGACGTTTCCGGGTCGCGACCAAGTATACGTGAACCTACAGGGTCGCACGCTTAACTGGTTGGAACACTAATTCGAATATGATTCGGATGTGGGCTCAATTCGGATAGAGATCCGAATAGACTCCTATTGGGCCTTGGTCCACAAGGCCCAAGTGAGGAGGTCTATATATATGGAGGCGAGGGGCTTAGGAACACACGTTTTCTATGAACCTCTAGCAAAACCCTAGCCGCCACCTCCTGAGCCAAACCCTAGCCGCTCACGAGTGCTAGTACACTCGCGATCGGCATTCCAACCCCGGACGTGTGGATACCGGTGGAGGCACTGCTCGTTGCGGTGTTGATCGGCATCAACAACCTACAGATTGGATCTGCTCGTGGTGTGGTTGATCGCGTGGAGGAGACGACCTGTTCGGGACGATCGGCTAATTCCACTACTACCTCGACGCGCGTGGTTGGATCGGCTTCTCCAACTCTTCTTCCGCTGCGCTGCGCGTCTAGTGGTAACGATCCATGATCCCTCCTTAAGCATGATGTCCTTGTGTGCGCGGTAGAAAAGTTTTGTTTTCTGCTTTTGTAGCCTACGCGCAATCCTTTAGTGGTATCAGAGCCATCTTGCTTAGTTTGTGATCTAGATCAGCGCATATGTTGATATGCGGTAGTAGTAGATTGGATCTATTACAGTCTAGATCAGTTGATTCATGTGATGAATCGGTGGTAGCACGGGTTGATGAGATCAATCGGTGAATAGGGGTTAGATGAGGCGCAGATTGTATCACTACTAGTGCCCTAGAGATTGTCTCGGATTGGCATAAGGTGGTTATGTCGAATACTAGTAGGATATGAATCTGGTAGCCTCGGGCCAATGGAAAAACTAGTGTCCTAGAGAATGTCTCGGATCGACATAAGGTGGTTATGTTGAATACTAGTAGGTTATGGATCTGATGGCCTCGGCCGATGGAAAACTAGTGCCCTAGAGATTGTCTCGGATCGGCATAAGGTGGTTGTGCCGAATAGTTTTTCCATTGCGATTTCATAGATTGGATCTGTAAATTTCGTAGGGTGTTCAGGGCGCTGCCCTAAAACCCGCGGGTGACTCCCCTCGACCCCTCACGACCGGTCGGTGGGACGCGTCACGTACCCCCTTGTATAGCGTCATGGGTTCACATCGTTAGGTAGAATGCGATTCTACGTCTAACTTGTTTTTGCAGGGAATGGTGTGAATAGTATGGCCCTATAGCTTATTGGAATGTATGAGATGTATGTGATGCATGTAACATTCGTTCATGGCTGCGTGTCATGATTATTTCAGCTATTGTTAGCTGTCTATATTGTATTTAACGACTGCGTGTCGACCTTAATGCTTGAATCTATCTTTGTAATCTTCAATTTCTAGCTATTATAGGTAGTAGCCTAGTTTTGATGTTACAGGCTTTCAAGCATGGTGGCCTAAAGGAGTGATGTGGAGGATGGAGATCGTCTACACCTACATGGAGATGGATATCACCATTTTTGGGCCATACTACTTCACAGTTAAATGTGTTTATCTGTGATGTTATCTATCTTATTCTTATGCAATGATATATGTGATATGTTGCTATGGTAGGATAGAATCCCTCATAAAAATTAGGTGTTAATGCCCTTCCATATGTTGCACCAAAAGATAATGATCACCGTATGGTAGGTCTACCAAAGTAGAGTGCCGTCGGTTATCATCATTATTTGGGGTAGATGTCGACATCTACATGCGGAAGCATTTGGTTTACTTAACAAGGTTATCAAAATAGTTTTGGACCTTGGGGCATGAGAGTTGGGGCGGGCATATTGATGTCACCCAACAAGCGAGAGTCACATAGGGATGTGATTAGTAAGGTGTTGCTTACCCATGTCACTAGTTTTCTAGCCGTGATGCCAAAGCTCACTAGGAATTAGTGAAATGAGGATCTTGACCCACTATGTAACTTAGAGGAGTTTTGTTGCAAAACACATAGTGGGAGTCTTTTGTTAAATAGTTTAATAAAAGATGAACATAAACATAGAGCTAAACTTTGCATATTCTTTTGTTGTAGATCATGTCACTAATGCGCATCCAGTTCTTTTAATTTGCGATCTATTCTTGAGAAAGAAAAACTCAATGGAACGAACTTTATGGATTGGTATCGCAACTTGAGAATTGTTCTCAAGCAAGAGTGCAAGGAATATGTCCTTGAATCTCCTTACCCGAAGACTTGCTCGATAATGCTCTGCTGGTGCACGGAGAGCTTATGAGAAGCAAGCGAATGATTGCCTTGATGTGAGCTGTCTCATGCTTGCCACAATGTCCTCTCGAGCTTGAAGCAATATGAGAACACAGATGCCTACAATATCATTGTGGGGTTGCGTGGTATGTTTGAGAACCAAGCAAGGGTGAGAGGTTCAACACTTCAAAGTCCTTGTTTGCATGCGAGCTTGCGAAGGGAATCCGTCACCCTCATGTGATTAAGATGATTGGCTACATTGAGAGTCCGGAAAAGCTTGATTTTCCTTAGCCAAGAGTTGGCTACGATGTGATTCTCCGATCGCTTCCCCGAGCTTTGAGCCATTCATACTGAACTATCACATGAACAACATGGACAAGACCTTGGTGAGTTGCATGGGATGCTAAAAGCTGCCGAGGAAAGCATTAAGAAAAGTAGCAATCATGTGATGATGATGCAGAAAAGCAAGGGCAAGCCCAATGTCAAGAAAGCGCGGTCAAAAAAAGTTAGCTCCCGATGAGATCGCGAGCGGTTCTAAGGCCAAGCAAGTCAAGAAGGGCGCTGCTCACGATGCGATTGTTACTCGTAAGCAATCAGGACATTGGAAAAGGAACGCCCAAAGTACTTGGAGGATCTTGAGAAGAAGAAGAGAAGTACGACTTCCACCCGGTATAAATGTTATAGAAATCAATCTTGCTATATCATCTACTGATTCTTGGGTATTTGATACCGGATCGGTTGCTCACATTTGCAAATCGTTGTAGGGGCTAAGAAGAAGTAGAAGTTTGAGGAGGAGCGAAGTGGATCTTCGCGTTGGCAATGGGGCAAAAGTTGCTGCGGTGGTTTGTTGGCACCATGCCATTGTCTTTACCTTCAGGATTAGTTTTGGAATTGAATAATTGTTATTGTGTTCCATCTCTTTCCAACAACATTATTTACGCTTCATGTTTGCAAGCGAGGGTTATGACTTTAGATCTGTGAACAATGGTTGTTCTCTTTATTTCAAAGATATGTTCTATTGTCATACTCCATTGGTGAATGGGTTATATGTTCTTACTCTTGAAGAGTCACCGGTCTATAACATTAATGCAAAGAGGCAACGTTCGAATGATTTGAATCCCACGTTTATTTGGCATCGTCGCTTAGGTCACATAAATGAGAAACGCATGGAGAATCTCCATAGAGATGGTATTCGCACTCATTTGATTTTGAATCATTTGAGACATGCGAATCTTGTTTACTTGGCAAGATGACAAAGGCACCTTTCACCGGTCAAGGTGAACGGGCAAGTGACTTATTGGCACTCGTACATTCGATGTATGTGGACCAATGAGCTCAACGACCAAAGGTGGTTTCAGTACTTCATAACTTTTATCGATGACTTTAGTAGATATGGGTATATCTACCGATGAAGATAAGTCTGAATTCTTTGAAAAGTTCAAAGAATTCCAAAATGAAGTGCGAATCATTTAGGTAAGACAATCAAGTTTCTACGATCTGATCGTGGAGGCGAGTATTTGAGCCATGAGTTTGGCAATCATCTGAAGGATTGTGGAATTGTTCCACAATTGACTCCATAAAAACACCTCAATGGAATGGGGTATCTGAACGGAGAAATCGCACCTTATTAGATATGGTGCGCCCATGATGAGCCAAAGTGATCTTCCGTTGTCTTTTTGGGGTACGCTCTTGAAACAGACCGCGTTCACACTAAACAGGTTCCATCAAAATCGTAGAAAAGACACCATATGAGATGTGGACGGGACAACGTCCTAGCTTGTCTTTTCTTAAGATTTGGGGATGTGAGGCTTATGTAAAACGTTTACAATCTGATAAGCTCACTCCTAAATCCGATAAATGCTTCTTTATCAGGTATCCTAAGAAAACAAAAGGATATTACTTCTATAATCAAGAAGAAGGCAAAGTGTTTGTCGCTCAAGCATGGTGTCTTCTTAGAGAAAGAGTTTCTCTCAAGAAGGGAAAGTGGGAGCACGGTGCAACTTGAAGAAATTTGAGAAACACCAAAACGTTTCAGCTCCTACAGAACCACAACAGGATGAACAAACCGTTGAAGAACTGTTGTGGACACACCGCACCACGTAGGTCGAGAGGTCACGTCGTGCACACGAGAGGTACATGTTCTTAACTACTCAACAACGGGACATATTGTTGTTAGACAACGATGAGCCTAAGACCTATGAAGAAGCGATGGTGGGACCGGACTGAGAAATGGCTTGAAGCCATGAGATCCGAAATTGAATCCATGCACGATAATCAAGTTTGGAACTTGGTTGATCCACGATGGTGTTAAAACCATTGAGTGCAAATGGGTTTTCAAGAAAAAGATAGACATAGATGGAAATGTTCACATCTATAAAGCGCGATTGGTGGCCAAAGGTTTCAAACAAATTCAAGGTGTTGATTATGATGAAACTTTTTCGCCCGTCGCAATGCTAAAGTCTATTCGGATCATTCTAGTGATTGCTGCATATTTCGACTATGAAATATGGCAAATGGATGTCAAAACAGCTTTCCTTAATGGAAATCTGAGTGAGGATGTGTACATGACACAGCCCACGGGTTTTGTCGATCCGCAATCAGTTGGAAAGATATGCAAGCTGCAAAGATCCATTTATGGATTAAAACAGGCATCTCGGAGTTGGAACATTCGTTTTGATGAAATAATCAAAGGGTTTAGTTTCATCAAGAACGAAGAAGAGCCTTGTGTTTACAAAAAGGCTAGTGGGAGCGCACTCGTGTTTCTGGTCTTATATGTGGATGACATATTACTGATCGGAAATGACATTCCTATGCTCGAATCCGTTAAGTCTTCATTGAAAAATAGTTTCTCTATGAAAGACTTAGGAGAGCGGCATATATTCAGGCATCAAGATCTATAGAGATAGATCAAAAGGCTAATTGGATTAAGCCAAGATACGTACATTGACAAGGTGTTGAAAAGGTTCAACATGCGGATTCCAAGAAAGGCTTTTCGCCTATGTCACATGGTATAAATCTTAGCAAGAATCGGTGTCCTAGTACACCGATGAGCGGGATAAAATGAATGCGATTCCATATGCTTCGGCTATTAGGTCCATTATGTATGCCATACTTTGTACACGCCCGCATGTCTCATATGCTTTAAGTGCTACGAGTAGATACCAGTCAGATCCAGTGAAGGTCATGGATTGCCGTAAACAACATCTTGAAGTACTTGAGAAGAACTAAAGATGTGTTCCTTGTGTATGGGGGTGAGGAAGAGCTCGCTGTAAATGGTTACACCGATGCTAGCTTCCAAAATGACAAAGATGATTTTAGATCGCAATCTGGATTTGTGTTCTACCTGAATGGCGGTGCGGTGAGTGGAAGAGTTCCAAGCAGAGACGGTTGCTGATTCTACAACGAAGCCGAGTACATAGCAGCTGGAAGTCGCTAAAGAGGCTGTTTGGATTAAGAAATTTGTTTCTGAGCTTGGTGTGATGACTAGTGCCTCCAACCCAATGGACCTCTACTGTGACAATACTGGGCTATTGCGCAAGCCAAGGAGCCTAGATCACACCAGAAGTCCAAGCACATTTTACGGCGATTTCATCTCATCCGCGAGATAGTGGAGAGAGGCGATGTGAAGATATGCAAAGTACAAACGGATTTGAACATTGCAGATCCGTTGACAAAGCCGCTTCCCCAGCCAAAGCATGAGGCTCACACTAGGGCAATGGGTATTAGATACCTACATAGTTGGCTCTAGTGCAAGTGGGAGACTGTTAGTGATATGCCCTAGAGGCAACATGGAGATGTTGTGTATATCACATACTATGTTTATGATACATTACTTTGTTCCTTGAAATAGACATTATCATTATTGATCAATGAGTATGTGACTTATTCATGAGACTCTTAATGCTAAAATGTTGTTGTTTCTAAATGATCCACGATCATATATCATATGAGGAACAAATATGATTCAAAGATCAGATATGTATTGATTGATGATCATGTCTCATGGATCATGGTATGGTGATACCAAATCAATAATATGGACATGTGTTAGTGAACATATGTTGGATAGACCCGCCATGAGACAACCGCAGAGATTCCATATGTCATCGGTTGGTCTCAAGTAGTGTTTATGTGGAATCCTTAGACTTGAGATCATCATGGTTCCCAACATGCGTAGTAGCTTATTTTGGGACTACTAAACACTACTCCGTGCTGGGTAGTCATAAAAGTAGTCTTCGGGTTTGCCATGAAACATGTAGTGGGATGTGAATGATCAAGATAGAATTTGCCCCTCCTTGTGGGAGAGATAACTCTGGGCCCCTCGATGTAATGGATTATGAAAGTGCATGGCCATGCCAACGTGATTGAGGAGTCAATCACAAGTTTATAATCCATCACGGAATCGAGAGAGTGATTGAGCTATTAAGAGGATGACACGAGTCTCGCCTTGAGCTCAATCTATATCGTGAGGCAAAGGATTCGTACATGAGTAGATTACGAGTTCAGCCGATATGATCTTTACGTATACTTTGGGGTTAATATGTCTTACTAGAGGCCGCTATTAATGAGGTGACCGGAAAGGCGTTTCCGGTCGCGACCAAGTATACGTGAACCTGTGGTCGCACGCTTAACGGGTTGGAACACTAATTCGAATATGATTCGGATGTGGGCTCAATTCGGATAGAGATCCGAATAGACTCCTATTGGGCCTCGGTCCACAAGGCCCAAGTGAGGAGGTCTATATATGGAGGCGAGGGGCTTAGGAACACACGTTTTCGTGAACCTCTAGCAAAACCCTAGCCGCCACCTCCGAGCCAAACCTAGCCGCCACGAGTGCTAGTACACTCGTGATCGGCGTTCCCGCCCGGACGTGTGGATACCGGTGGAGGCACCGCGTTGCGGTGTTGATCGGCATCAACAACCTACAGATTGGATCCGCTCGTGGTGTGGTTGATCGCGTGGAGGAGACGACCTGTTCGGGACGATCGGCTAATTCCACTACTACCTCGACGCACGTGGTTGGATCGGCTTCTCCAACTCTTCTTCCGCTGCGCTGCGCGTCTAGTGGTAACGATCCATGATCCCTCCTTAAGCATGATGTCCTTGTGTGCGCGGTAGAAAAGTTTTGTTTTCTGCTTTCGTAGCCTACGCGCAATCCTTTACCTCAAGTACTTCTTACCCAGTCACACCTTAACCTGAGGCAGAGAAGATGGCTAGAATTGATTAAGGATTATGACCTGAGTGTTCACTACCACCCAGGAAAAGCTAACGTGGTAGCAGATGCTCTAAGCCGTAAGGCTTATTGCAATAACCTCATGGTTCAAGAGCAACAACCTGAGCTGTACAAGGAGTTACATGCATTGAACTTGGAGATAATAGAGGAAGGTACTTTAGCTGCAATGGAAGTGCAACCAAGTATAGAAGAGCGGATCATAGCGGCACAAAAGGAAGATTCAACCGCTAAAAGGATAAAGAGGCTAATGGAAGAAGGAAAGGCTCCAAAAATGAGGATGGACCGACAAGGAGTGTTGAGATATGGGACTCGTATTTTTGCGCCTCATCAGAAGGACCTTAAAGACCTGATACTCAAGGAGGCTCATAGCTCTGCGTATTCCCTTCACCCTGGGAGTACCAAGATGTATCAGGATTTGAAGCAATGTTATTGGTGGCCACGTATGAAGAGAGACATTGCAGAACATGTGGCGTGTTGTGATGTTTGCCAAAGAGTGAAGGCTGAGCACCAGAGGCCAGCAAGATTGTTACAACCATTGCAAGTACCTCAGTGGAAGTGGGAAGAAGTCGGAATGGATTTTATCACAAGGCTTCCACCAACCAAATTAGGGTATGACTCCATATGGGTTATAATCGACAGGTTGACCAAGGTGGCACATTTCATCCCTGTCAAAACCACATACAAGGGAGATAAGTTAGCAGAATTGTATATGTCTCGCATCGTGTGCTTGCACGGAGTTCCAAAATGGATAGTCTCAGATCGAAGTTCCCAGTTTAGCTCTCATTTCTGGGCTAGCCTACATGAAGCCCTTGGCACTCACTTGGATTTTAGCACCGCCTACCACCCCCAGACGGATGGCCAAACTGAGAGAGTGAACCAGATATTAGAAGATATGCTTCGGGCTTGTGCCCTGGATTTCTGCAAGGATTGGGATCGAAGCCTACCCTGTGCCGAGTTTGCTTACAACAACAGCTATCAAGCTAGTCTTCAGATGTCACCATTTGAAGCCTTATATGGAAGGAAATGCCGAACCCCTCTACACTGGTCAGAGGTAGGGGAAAGTTACATCTTTGGGCCAGACACACTAAAACAGGCTGAAGAAAAAGTTCGCTTGATCAGAGACCGATTGCTAGCAGCCCAGTCCAGGCAAAAGAGTTATGCAGACAAGAGAAGAAGACCCCTGAGTTTTGAGATAGGGGACTAAGTCTATCTGAAGGTATCACCATTGAGAGGAGTTAAGCGATTCAAGGTTAAGGGCAAACTTACCCCACGATATGTTGGACCCTTTCCAATTGTGGCTAAGAAAGGGGAAGTTGCCTACCAGCTAGAACTACCCCCGAACTTGTCTGACATACACAATGTCTTCCATGTATCACAACTCAAGAAGTGTCTACGAGTACCCGAAGACCAAACCCCGTTGGAGGCAATTGAACTTGAAGATGATCTGACCTACAAGGAACGTCCAATTAAGATCTTGGACACCGTAGAGAAGAAGACAAGAACCCAAACCATCCGCATGTACAGAGTGCAATGGAGTCATCACTCAAAGAAAGAAGCCACCTAGGAACGTGAGGATCAATTGCGAAAAGATTACCCCGACTTGTTCACTAGCTAGGCTGAATCTCGGGGTCGAGATTCTTTTTAAGGGGGTAGGTTTGTAACATCCTGAAAATTGTAAATTTGAAAATATGAAGTTTTTGAATTATATTTGCAATATATTCTATTTTGGGTTTGGAGTTTATGTTTTACATTGGAAAATTTGGTTGAAGTTCCAAAAATTGAAAAGTACAAGAAAGGAACAAGGAGAAAACAAAAATGCTTGAACAATAGAATATTAAAGTTTAAAATAAGAATCTGAAAAGATGATCCATAAAAGATAGGGAGAAAATTGGGTTTAAACATAAAATCTTATTTCTGAAAATAATGGCATGAATAGCAAGGAGCAAACAAATTAAAAAAGTCAACATTTATGAATATGTATATCTGTGCATAATAAGAAAAAGGCACCTAGGGAAATAAACCAGTAAATGGGGAATAAAAAAAATATATATATATATATATAAAAAGATATATATACCCATAAGTATATATATACATACCCATGTACATATAGTGATGATAGCAAAAATAAAAATAAAAAGTAAAAAAAATGATCAAGGGTCGACCGGGCCGGTGCCCAGTCCAACCCCGCGCCCCTTTCTACACCAGCCCGCCCGCGCCCCTTTTTCCCTGGCGAGTAGCCCCGCATCCACCGCGCCTCTCCCTCTGCGCAGCGGGCCCGAGCGCCTCGCCCGCACCTTCTTTCCCACCCGCGCCCGCGCCTTCTTCTCTTTTCTCCCCTTCCCTCTTTTCCCGTGCGCATGCGCTGGTCCTCTGCGCCAGCCCGTCCCGTCGCCGCTCACCCGTCACCCTCCGCGCCGCGACGAGCCTCGTGCCTTCACACGCCGAGCCCCGTGCCGGGCAAGGACCCCCGGTCCCTCGCACCACCACCTGGTCCTCCGCTGCAGCCCGGTCTGCCGCTCATCCGCCCGGCTGCTATAAAGCTTCATCCTAGACCTCCGGCAACACCGCACATTCGCCACCTTTCTCCCACCACAAGCAATAGAGCTCCCACCCCCTATACGCCCGCCAGCGACTTCATCTTCTCCACGGCCGGCCGACAACCTCCCGGTGAATTGCGCCAACATAGCCCAATTCCTTCCGCCAGAGCCATCTCTAGGACGTCGTGCGCTCATCCCCGGCCTTCCCCGCGCCTCCCGAAAGTCGTAGCTCGCCGACGCCGGAGTCCTCCCCGAGCTCGCCGCCGGCCCACCCCGACAGTCCCCGGGCTCCGCCGACGCTCCCACTAGCTTCACCAGCCCTCGGACAACCCATTTTGGTAGTTCCCCGACCGCACCGCCACCCCTCGCCACCGGCGCCGCCGCCCCGAGCTTCCTCTGCCTCCGCCCTGCACGCTCTACTCAACAGCATTTCTCCATGCTACCCAGTCAAGTGACACCCGAGCCCGAGTGGCTAGCCCCGCCCGTGCTCACCAGGCGACCCGTGTTCGATTCCCCTCGGGCGCAAGTATAATTATGATTTTTCATCCATTATGCTAGAAGCCATGGTATAAGGGGATTTATTTCCCTATAGGGGTAAGCAACACCTTGATGGATCTACTAGCTAGCAGCGCTAATCTTTCCTCCCCCCAACTCCTCGGCCGCGCACGTTCGAGCCCCCGGCTCCGCAGCGTGCCGGGTTGAGTCTTCTTTTAATTTGGGCTGACAGGTGGTGTAACATCCTAAATTTCGAGGATTCAAAAATACGGAGTTTTTTTTAAAAAAACTTTTCTCGCATTTTGCTGATGTTCGAAATCTCTTTTGAATATATGTTTGAAATCTTTTGAGTTTTGTGACATGCAAAAGAATATATTGAGAAATAATATCCAAGTAATAATGATAATAGTGTTAATAAAAGATATGGGAAAAATATAAGACAAGAAATTATGAATTCAAAAACCAATTTCAAATTACACTTTAATCCAAACTAGAATTGAAATTTTAAACTCAGAGCGATGACCAAAATAATTGGAAACTAAAATCAAAACAATATTTAAATTTACCTTCCAAATGATTAGAGTTGAGCCCTTGATTTCAAATCAAGATTTAAATATTTAAATATTGAATTCTGGCAAAAATCCAAACTTTGGTTGCAAGGCATTTGTTCCCCCTTTCTTTTTCAACCATTCTCTTTTCTCCTTCTCCCTCTTACGCGCGGGCCCCGCACCCCACCCCTCTCTCCTGCCGTTGGGCCCCCCGGTCTCTCTTTTTCCCCTCCTCTCTCTGTGCACAGGCCGAACACCCTCGCCCCCTTTCTTTTCTTCTCCTTCCTCCTCCTCTCTGTGGCCATGAGTCGTCCGCGTCTCCCTCTTCCCTTCTCTCTACTCTGCGCCGCCTGTGTCCAACTACTGCGCCCTGCTCGTCCATCATTGCCGCCTGCCTGCCCCGTCGCCATCACGAGCTGTCACGTGCAGGAATCCCGCTGCAGCCCCTCGCCTCTCTACCCTGCCATGCGCCGAGCCCCGCGCGCTGCAACAGCCAAGCCCCGCCGCCTGACACCACTGCCGCACGCCCCCGACGCGACCAAACAGCCCTCCTCCGCGGCTATAAGAAGCTCCGCGCTACTCCCCTTCCTCTCCCTGCTCCTTCCCCGCCCTCTCTGTGCCGCCGTGAGCCGCCCGGCCGCCTTCCGGTTCTCCGGTGCCTCCCCCTTCAATCCGAGCCCACCACCTGGTTCCCCTGAGCCTCTAGTCCCTCCCCTCTAGCTTAATTGAAAATCGCCACGCCGAGCTCGCCGCACGGCCTTCTTCCCCACGCCCGGCTGAAAACCGCCGCCGCCAGCGCCATTTCTCCTCTGCGACTCCTTGGCTCGATTCCTCTGCGGGAGAGCACCCCCACGCCACCCCGAAGACTTCCTCGCCACCGGCCGGAGTTGCCTTCCACCCCAGCTCGCCGGCGACAATGACCCCCTCCGCGCAGCCGCCGGCTCACCTCAGCACTCCTCCGGCCCGGTCAACTACATGGTGAGGCTTAACACCACTCTCTCTAGCTCGTGCCCCTTCTACCCCGCCTCTCCCCTGCTCCGGCCGCCGCCGCCATCAATGACCTCCCCGCCGTCCGCCCTCCACCGCCGTAGACTTGCCACCGAGCCCCCCGACCAAAGTCACCGCCCCCAGTGGCATCCTCGCCTCGGGGAGGTCCCATTTTAGTGGTCTCCGGCACCTCCCCGGGCGCCCCTCGCCGGCGACGCCACCACCCGTCTCAGGCCGCCCCTACTCTGTTTTCGGCCGCTTGCTCCCCTGTGTTGCCCCGGCTCCTGCAATACCCTTTCTCCTTCACCCCCTCTTCTAGCCACGAAACACCTACTGCCCGATTGGTTATCAGCGCATGCGAAAGAAACCAGTAGCCACCCCCCAGGTCGCGAGTTCGAGCGCCGTCGGCCACAACTTCTTCCTTTTTCCTTTCATTTTGGTTTTTATTAGTCCATTCTAATTAAGAAAATCAAAGATAATTTGTGGATAAATTAGAAAAGCCAACAAACTTTATTAGGAGGTAAATAAGATTATTTAAGGTTTGGTATTTGAGTAGTTACCACATATAAAAAGTTAATGTGCCCTTGTTATTTAGTCCCAAAGTCAATTAGTGATTTTATAGGTGTCAATAAAAGATGACTATGGTTAGTTATCAAAGAATTCATAAAAGACATTAGATATCATGTTTAGCTATAAAAATAATAATGATAATAATATAATAATAACAACGCTAAAATAGTAACTAAAATGTACGTAAAATATCTATGATAACTAACCCAAAGGGCGCATTTAACTAAATTCATGTTGGCGTGTCTATTAAAATCTCTAGGTCGTTCGTAATTAAGATAACCCCACCACTTGACATATTAATGAACAAGATAATGTTAGCACAACCTAAAAGCATACATATAGAATTGCTAAAAATATAAACCGTAAGATTAATTCAATAAACCAGAAATCATATATGTCGTGTGTATAGCTCATGCCCTAATCATTAAGCTAACACTAGGTCTAATAATAATTAAGCTGTAGACAAGAGAATAGTGGTGCTATTAATTAAGCCCTGACACTAAGTTTAGTAAATATGTTAAGCATGATTGCATGTAACAAGTTGGTGCCCATATAAACGGATCCTAATTCAAAACAAGATATGTTTAGTGGCAACTAAGTGCACATACAATATCACACCACAAAATGCTATACCCTAGACTATAAGGCTAACTTGGTAAGCTAAAATTTGCAAACATTACTTATGTATCTATATATCATATGCTCTGAACATTAGCACTCGACAAAATACACCAATTCATAGGTTTAACCTAGCTCATGGAACTTCCTTGATAAATGCAAAAATAATAAAAGAGATTATTAGTAAAAAGATCAAGTCATCATATCCTACCACCGACCTTGCCTCAAATCACCTACATCCCCTAGTAACTTATAATAGAACTAAATTGAGTTTATTCGGATTGAATTGGATCTTTTGAGTTATTTGCTTCTATTTGGATTCAGTTGTCTATCGCGTAATTAGAAACTGGAATCCTGAAGATTTCACGAATCAAGCGTGGTCAGAGCTGAGCGAAGATATGGGATAGCAACTCAAGAGAAAGCATCGTGTGAGCTCAAGACCGCGGTAAACCGCGCCAAGCGAGTCAATACTTTGATCATGTTGAACCAACGTTTTCTGCAAATTACTTTTGTTTAAATTATCAAATTGCATGCTGTTATGTTATATGCAAATACATGTTAATTTAAGATTTTAGTTATATTCCATTGCGTACTTGGTTAATGTTACACCTCCTTTGAAATATTTGAACATGTGAACATTGTCGCCCTAGCACAAACTATAATAGTAACCTTTCGAAAATAAGTCCATAATTATATGCCATGCTTAGTATTGTGTAGATATTCATGGGCGTGAGAGCGCCCCAGCATCATTTTTAAGCATGAAAAAAAAAGTTGGTTGGGCAGTCATGGTGGTAATGACTGGTATATGTTGGACATGATTATTTTATACTCCCAAAAACCTCAAACTTGCTTAATTATCTGGGCGGATGGTATGGGGGTATGGTGCAGGTGTGCACGAGAGTGTGGATAGTGGTAGAACCGCCCAGATACCTTAAGGACTGAATCTTGTCATGATCTCCCCTGTAAAACAAGTACAACCACAAGTATGTAAAGTACAACTTAGCCTAGTAAATTTACCGGACCCTAAAAGTCATCATCATCGATGGAGTGAAGTGGTGCAAGTGGCTGTCTGTGTGGCGGGCTCGAATGGGACACCCGCGGAGGGTGAGGTTCTGCTGTGGCGTGCTAGCAATGCGGTAGTCAGCTGCTAGGCGTTCAGAAGGAGAACATCCCGCACAACGTATGGGACCCACCGCAAGTGGGAACGGCCCATAGGGTGAGATGATGGAAGGGGTGAGGTACTTTGAACGGTTACTGTGATGGTTTGCTCAACCGCACGACTAAGGAATCGTGCGGGGCAACGAGGGAACTGTCTCTTGTGGGTAAAGTGTGCAAACTCTGCAGAGTCAAAACTATTCGAATAGCCGTGCCCACGGTCAAGGGCGGACATGGGAACTTAACCAGATATAGTTCTATTTCAAAATGTGTTGTGGGTGGGATGGAAAGTGGAGGCGTGGAAAGCCCTGATTTGAGTTGTCCCGGTGTTGTCCCATGGTAAGTTAAGCGGCTATAACGCTGAAAGGTGTTATACGGTGTGATGCCATATGTATGGCAAAATTTTGGTGTTATTAGGCATATGGTGTGATGCCATATGTATGGAAAATCATGTTAATATTCCTTGAACATTATGTTTTGTGCCAAAGCTGCTAGGTCTCAGGAAATTTTATGTATTGTATTTCAAATAGTGGCATTTCTATTCTTACAAAATAAAATGTGGGTGGAATAAACAGGGTCATGAGTAAAGGAGATGGAAGTTTGTGGTAAAAACATAAAGATATTGGTGGACTCAGGTCGATTATAAAAAGGAAATGATAGTGTGGGATCTGGGAGAAGTAATTTGGTGGAGTCTAAATGAGTATATAGGTTAGATAGATGATTTAAATGATTTTTGGAGTATTAGGGATGCAAAGGTAATTGCGGGATTACAACACTGATAACTAATATAAATTCTTGGAAGATGATGGCAGTAATGGGCTTAACAGGATTGGATCAAATACTAGATGGATGAATTAAATTTCTAGGAATATTGGAGGAATGATAACAATTATTGGATTATAATCTTGATCAATGATATTCTTGGTGGATGTATCCTAGTGAGTCGTAGACTTAATCATTGATATTCTTGATGGATGTATACTAGTGAGTCGTAGACTTGATCATTAATATTCTTGGGGATGTATACTAGTGAATTAGTTAGAAATAGATAGTGGAAAATAAGATTAATTATTGGGAGAACAAATTATGGTTTTGGATCAATAACAAAAGGATTGAATTATTAGGAAGTCCCGATACGAAGGATTTCGGTGGATTTAAAAGCAATTATGTTGGATAGTCATTAGAATTTAGAAATGAAGAGTTGATGATTAGCAACCACAAGATTGGATTTTAGAATACAAAAGATATTGGTGGATCTAAATAAAGGATGACCCTCACTGCTTGGAGTCTTAAGCAGTAATGAGTGCATGATTGGTGGATTATATAAATGATGATATTCGCTGTTTGGAGTTTTAGACAGCAAGCAATACAGAGAGAATATGATCGGTGGATTGAATAGAGGATGACACATGTTGTTTGGAGTTTAGAGAGCACTCAATAAAGGAAGTGTAATTTCGGTGGATTAAGTCAATTATGGCAATCGCTGTTGGTAGTCTTAGACAGCAGTTAATAAAGAGCGTGAGTCTTTGGTGGATTAAGTCAATGATGTCATTTGCGGTGAGGAGTCTTTAGGTCACAAAAACAACAATATGATATAATAATAGAAATGCTACTAGACGCATTTTATGGAGAATAAAACAACTCGAGCCTCTCCTTTGTTAAGCCATGCATACTATTTATTTGCATTCTGTGTATTGGCTCGCGGAGCACGGGGTTGGAGTGCTCACACTCGCTTTTGCGATAAAATTCAGAATTAGGAATCAAATCACCTCGTCTCAGCAACAAGATTGGACAAGTTGGCCGAGAAGATGAAGATGTCAAGGGCTAGGTCGCGAACCTCCAGTTGGCTGCCTGTGGGCATGTTCTGAAGGTCCCACCTGTGTGCTTCATTCCGCTGCTGCAATTTATTGATCTCGGCCTAATCGGCCCATGAGTAAGTCTATTAATTTACTTTAGCTTCCGCATGATATGAAATTTGATATCCATTACTGCAACTGTGAGCACTATCTACTGATCCAGGGAATAGTGCGGTGGAATCACAGAGGAATCCGGATTGTAAAATCTGGGCTCCTACAGGTGGGCCCCACTGTCACGCTATAGCTTGAGCGGCCCATCGACAACGAGGACCCATCTCGCTGGCACCGAGATGGGAGTAAACAAATAATAAGAGCAAGTGGGCCCCATCTGTCATTGGTACAACACATAAGAATTAAAAATAAAAGAATGAATTAAAAATGCCCTGTGGGACCCACCTGTCAGGGATTTCCTATTTTCTGGAATTACATTGGACTGAGAACTTTAAATGAGCATAACTTATTCATTTTAACTCCAAATTGAGTGGAACAAATTTCTAAATTCATCTAAATTCAAGATCTACTCATTGGAACTGGAACCATGATTTTTAGAGTTCATTTTAAATTCTGGTGATATTTTGAGCGATTTGCTGCTTTTCTTTTTATTTGGATTTCACGCACGATAAAATAGCGTACGAGGCTCAAGAGGAAGAGGCCGAGGCAGTCACCCTAGAAGCTCAAGAAAATCAAGACCTCGATCCCTGTGACCCAGGCGAGTTAACACTTTGATCATGTTGAACCCATGTTTATGCAATGTTAATTTCCTTTAAAGTATCCACATGCATGCTATTATTTCATGTGACAAATTACTTTAACTTTTAAAGTTGCTAGTTATGCCCCCAATATTATGCTTGCTACTATTATTCCTTTGCCACCTTTGAATGTATGAACCTTGTCACCCTAGGAAATTAAATTAATGTATACTTTGCAATTAAGTCCTTAATATATTGTGTTGCTTAGTATTGCTAGATAAATGGGGGTACAAAAATGCCCCAAAATCATCTCTTGCAAATATGAATTGTTTTGGGCAGTCATGGTGGGAATGACTGGAGTATGTGGGTACGTTATTTTATGTTCCCGAAAAACCCCAATAATGCTTAAGTACCTGGGTGGATGGATTGGGGGCTGTTATATGGTGCAGTGGATGCACAAAATATGAAATGTGGTAGAACCATCCAGGTAACCCTAAGGACCGAATCTTGTCATGATATCCTGTGTAAAACAGTACAATCGCAAGTCTGTAAAATACAACTTGGCTAAGTAGTTTTATCGAAACCCCGGCCCCGGACTCATCTCACCGGTAGTGGATAGGAGTGGCTATGCAAGGGCAAGAGAAGGCCTAAAGGGACACCAAGTGGAGGGTGAAGTTTCCCAGCTGTGCTAGCGTTGCAGGGAGTGGAGCCCGGCTGCGTTAGTGACTGTGGGAAACATCCCGTGCAATATATGGGACCCACCGCAAGTGGGAGCAGCCCATAGGGTGAGATGACAAAAGAGGCTAGATAATCTGAACAGTCACTGTGATGATCTACTCAACCACATGACTAAGGAATCGTGTGGGGCAGCGAGTTGATTATCTCTTGTGGTGAAAGTATACACACTCTGCAGAGTCAAAACTATTCGAGTAGCCGTGCCCACGGTCAAGGGCAGACATGAGGACTTAGCTAGATATAGTTCTATTTAAAAATGTTTGGAGAATGGAATAATGGAAATATGGAGGGCAACGGAAAGCCCTAATTTGAGTTGTCTTGGATGTCGTCCCAGTGGTAAGTTAAGCGGCTATAACGCTGAAACATGCTATATGGTGCAGATGCCATGTAATGGTGGATGGGATCTGTGTCTTTATTATGTTGGTCCATTTTACAAACTCTAAGTCTTGGATTTTAAACTGCTAGGTTTTAGAGATTTTTAAGTAATTGTATTCAAAAGCACTCTACGCAAAACAAAATAAGCCCAAACCTTCCTTTGATAAGCTGAGCATGCTAAATATTGCATTCTGTGTGTTGGCTCGCTGAGCACGGTGTATTTGTGCTCACACTCGCATTACCCAAAACAGAGACGCCGGATCATTATGCCCACGAAGACACCCCTGCAACTGAAGGAAGAATCAACGAAGGAAATTAGGGCATAGGCTTCGTTTCTAGCCATAGACAAGTTGGCCCAAGGCATTGTGTGCACATATATTATCGGATTCCCGGTGATATATACTGCACACATTACCCATCAGTCGCTTGATTGTGGATATGGTCTCACTTTTGCTTCTGTTTCCACTGCTTGTTTGTAATGAAGACAATTGGCCTAATCGGCCCTTTTGTAAACCCTCACCCGATGTGGTGTATTTTAATTCTGTAATATTATTAATGTTCATGCGGTGTATGATGTGATTCAGCAATGTACCTGTGCGCACTATCTACTGATCCAGGGAATAGTGCAATAAACACAGTAGATTCTGGATTGAAAAATCCGGGTCTGACACCAGAGCACATGATTTTGCTTGTTCAGCTTCTCCGAGATTGGGAAGCCAAACAGCGGATTGGAGAGGGTGGATGATGATGAACTCGCCATGATTAGCTAGATGGCTCTGATACCATGTGAGATTATCAGAGGCGCTGGGCAGGAACGTCGGCGGAGCGACGGTTGCGTGTTGATATACCAAAACCGCACAAGGCGAGATTACAGGGAGGAGATTATATATAGAGGAGAAGATCCGGTAGCTAACTCAATACAGGAAACAAACTCTAGCTATTCTATCTAAAGCAAACCGGAATTATCTCCTTCTATGTTTGTTAGAAGATTATATCTCAAAGTATCTAACACTATGAACATCGAAAACCTAGTCGGAGGAGAAATTTCGAGGCTAACTGAAATGACTGTACTACAAAAGAATGTCAACTCTCTTGATATGCCTTGCTGCTGAAGCTGAACACCTGTTCAAGGTAGCCTGGCCCCGTTATTTTTTTTCCACTACAAAAATATACATATTGATTGAGATGGCCGAATATATATCATCCTAATTAATCAGACCATAGTTAAATACTTAAGCTCCTGTTGGCGTTGCATTGGCTTTTCAAAAGCACTTACCGTTTCTACTTTTGGATGGAATTGGTAGTTGAAATAATCTTTTATAGAGTTGTAGCAGCAAAATATTGCTGAAATAGTAAAGATTTCTCAAACTAACTGGTTCCACAGCATAGCAACCGCAAAATGATCGTCAAAATGTTGGCTTTTTTTTTGGGAGGTTGCTGGAATTTCTGGACGAAGTCTCGCTCTCAAATTGATACGAACCCAACTTCGGATGTGATTTCGTAGAGATATCAGACTCTTTTGTTTGTGGGACAAGTTGAAATGGGCTGGGGAAGGCAGGGAAAGGACGTCGCCGGCGATGAGCACTGACGTGGGATTTCTTAATCAAAATAATTCTTTTATCTGAATAAAAAAACATAGGAAATTAACATCACAATGGAAAATTTTAAATAAAATCGAAAATTTTCCAAAAAAATGCTTTACTCAAATAAAATATTTTCAGCTACAAATAAAATTTTTATTATTCACATCAAATCATTTTTAGATTAAAAAATTGATTAAAGCATTTTTAAATTAGGAAAATACAAGAAGATTAGAAAGTCCAAAAAATCGTATTAATTTATTTTCCATAAAATTGGAAAAATTAGGATATTGCACGCTGCTACCGCTACATGGACCGCTACCAAAGCTATTTAGTACCTTACTGATGGTTCAAATGCAGGTAAATTATAGTAGAAAGTCCATACAAATAACTCAGCCAACTGTACTCAGTGGAAGTTGAACTCGATTTGCTCATTAGCTAGACAAACAAGGTGCCACACCATAGAGCTATGCAACGGTTGTCTACGTACAGTACATAGAACCTCCTAATTCATAATCTGAGAGCTATGCAACGCTTCGTCCTCACGAGCGACGGCCTTGTAACATCCCATTTTGGGCATGTTTCCTTGTACCTGTGTAATCTCAAATTTTGAGTTCAAATTTCGAATCTTGGCTTCTTGATTTTTGCTTGAATTTCAAATTTTGCAAAAAAAAAACGAATCTCCTAGGGCCCCGGCCCATTTTCCCTCCCGGCCAACCCGGCGCCTCCCTCCCTCCTCCTCCCCGCTGGCCGTGGACCGGCGCTCTGGCGACCTGCGGTGCGCCACGCCACCGTGGTCTGGCTCCCCAGCGCCGCCCCGTTGCGTCCCCTCTCGCCTCGGCTCCCGCACACGCTGACCTCCCCGGTTCCCTCCGCCCCGCGAAGGACTCCCACCCGCCACGCCGTTTCCCTCCTCGGCTCGCCTCCCTTCTTCCTCCCACAAAAGGGCTCGCTCAGGCCTCCTCTCGGTCACCCCCACCTCCCCATTCTCCCCCTGCCCTTCCGAGCTTGAGCGCCTCCCCCTCTCCCCTTCTTCTTCCTCACCGGTGAGAGCGCCGCCACCATCGCCCTCGAGCTCCGATGCGCCTCCAGCCGATTACCGGCGAAAGGAGCTTCGCCCGAAGACCCTCGGCCGATCCCCATCGCCCTCGAGCTCTCCCTCCTCCTCCGGCGAACTCTCCTCGGCCGCCTCCTCACCGTCGACCCGGTCGCCTTCGCCAGCTCCCTCCACGCCTCCTCGAGCCACGCCAGTGCTCCCGGTGAGGTCCCCTCCCTCCCTTGTTCCTCTCCCCGCGAGGAATCGGCCTCTGGTGCCTCCCTCCGCCGAGACGCCATGAGCGCCGCCCCTCCTCAGCCTGGCTTCGCCGCCGGCCGTCGCCGAAGTCAAATTGGCCAGCGCCGCCACCCCTAGAGGAGTGCGCATGGCCATGGAGCCCGTTTTGTCCACGGCTACCGGCCGCCGTCGGCGAGCCGCGCCTCTTGTCGGCCGGGACGGCGCACTGTGCGCCCGTCATTAGTAGTTAATTGCCTTGATTAGCGCTAATGACGCCCGGTTTAATAAGACGCTGACATGTGAGCCCCCTCGCCGGTTTAAACTAAAACGTTAGGCTAGTGTCACATCCCAAAATTTGGCTTTTTGAAAAATTTAAATTCAAATTAATTATTTTAAGGTAATTGGATTATTCTTGGCTTTTATTTGCCTTTCTGGATTTTCTGGAATTTAAAAACTATTTTTAGAATTTAAAAAGTAATTCAAAATATGAAAACTAAATATCAACAGTAGTTGGAAGTAATTTTATTTAGTCCAAAATATCTCCAGGAGCTTCTGTGAATTTTTCTGGAATTTTTGGAGGTATTTTCATATTTTTACGAGGCCTAAATAATTTTCTAGCCTTTTCAAAATCAAAATCAAATTCTGAAAATAAAATCTCTCCTTTTCCTCCACCGACGCGTGGGACGGCACAGATCCGCCACGTCGCCGCTCGGCCGATCCAGCCGCACCTCCTCTCCTCTCGCCCGGCCATTGCCCGGCCACACCGGCGGCCCCGCCTTCCTCCTCCTCGCTCGACGCGTGGACGGCTCGGATGAGCCGAGTCTCCGCGCGGGCCATCCAGCCGCCCGCTCTCACTCCCGCCCTCACTCCACTGACCCGCGGGCCCCGCCCGTCAGCCGCGTCTTCGCGCCCGGCCTCAATCCACCGCCCGATCTTTTCCCCGAGCCGCGTGGCAGCCATCCGCGCCGCCCGCCCGCTCCCACCTCTCTCTTTGCACGTGGGGCCCGCTGTCGGATCCGCTGCCTCGCGAGCCGCCTTTCCTTTCTTTTCCCCTCTTTCCTTTTCGCCGGCCCGAGCTCAGCGCGGATCCGGCCTTGCCTTCCTGCCTCTCCCGGTTTGGAATCCACGAGCCGTGGAAGCAAATCCCCAACGCCGCGCCTCCCTTCCTTCTCTGCCGCCCCTTTCCTGTTTTTTCCCCTCCTTCCTTTTCGGCCGCAAGACCGGCGAGCAATTGCCGCCTCTGTTCCCCTCGCGCCCCTATAAAGCCCCTCGGCTCTGCCTTCTTCGCACCACCTCCCGGCGCCCTCCACTTCTCCCCTTGAGCCCCGAGCGCCGTCGCAGAGCTCCCGTGCGCGTCCGGTAAGTGCTCCGGCGAGTAATCGCCGTCGCCTCGGTCTTCCCCGAAGCTCGCCGCCGCCACCCCGAGCATCCTCACGCCCGTGCGATCCTCCCCGGCACCTCAGCCGCCCCTCCCCGCCGCCGGAGCTCCGTCGCACCGGAGGACCCGAGCCAGCTCCGCCCTCCCCTCGTCGCCGGCCACCTCCGCCCGTCCCCGAGCCCTGCCGACCCCTTCGTTGGACTCGTCTCCGCTCCGGGTTTGCATTTCACGCGTCATCCGCACCCCTCCGCCACTCCCTCGCCGCCGACGACCCTGCCTCCGGCCACCTTCCCGGCCTCCCCCAGTAACTCAAAGGTTTGATTGCCCTATATGGGTAGGCAAAGCCTCCTCGCTCACTTGGCTATCACCGCCGCTCTCCTCCCGACTCCTCGGCTGCTCGAGCCCTCGGCTCGCACGCGAGGTTGAGTTTTCTCAATTAAACGCGGCGACAAGTGGACCCCACCCGTCAGTGGCAGCTGTCCTCGCAGGCCACTGTCGACTGGGCCCCACCCCTCTGCGCTAGTCACTGACAAGTAGGCCCAGAGTCCAGTGGGTCCCATGTGTCGATGGGCTCCTTTGTCGATGGGTCCCACATGTCGGGACGACTCTGTGGACTCACTTACCAGTGGACCCCACCTGTCAGTCTCTCAGAATAAAAATAGAAATTAAAATCTAATATTCCAGTGGGCCCCACCTGTCAGAAATTTCCGAATTTCTAGATTTATTCAAATCTGAGATTTTCAAATGAGCATAACTTTCTCATTTTAACTCCAAATCCAGCCATTCAAATTTCTAAATTCATCTAAAATCATAATCTATCCAACTATGGCCTCTGTTGAATTTTTGGATTTTATTTGGATTTTATTTGTATTTATTTGCTTTGTTGCCTCGTCTTTTGCGTAGATTCCAACGTTGTCAACGAACCCTCTTCACAGCAGCAAGAAGACCCAGAAACCCTGCAAGAAGGCAAGTCTTCTTTGATCATTTTGAGCCTATGCTTTTGAAATGTTTTTAAAATATTTTAAATTATGTGCATTGCTATTTACATAAAGTCACTAGTTCAAGTCTTTAGGAATTAGTTATTCCAACTTTGTTATGCCCTCATTTGACATTGATTGCCATGTACATTGTCACCCTAGAACTTCCTTTGTCTCAATAATGAGATTACTATTAATCTTTGTGAATATTAGAAGGGTAGGTTAATGCTTAGTCATGCTATCTAATAACTTTGGAAACTCTTGAAAATGGGAAATTATGATTTATTGTAATAGCCTTGTGTTTACAAAGTGTAGTGGTAATTGAGTTGCCACGATCTTTTAAAATAAAATAAAATGTGAAAGTTGGTTTAGATTAGGGTGGATGGTTGTTTGGGTTGGTGCGAAGCACGAGAACTTGTTAAGTGTATGTTCCACCTAGTCAATTAAGGACCGACGCTTGTATTTGTCCGCATGAGAATTAACCGTACAACCACAAGTCTATATGGGTACGACCTAGTGACTAACTTATGATAGTCTAGTTTAGGTGCCACCGGTGGAAAGTGGATGCCGGGGATGGATGGTTATTCACAAGTGAGGGATGTGGATTTATTTGTACTCATATGGCGCAAGAGGGGCTTCAGATTGGGGATTTAACCCTTCTGCGGTGAAACCTCAGCGGGTGGTGTCTAGCTAGATTAGAGTAAGGTAAAGGCTTTGTGGTATTTTATCTGGGTCTCATGCCAAAGGAAGCGTGTTGACTTTTAGGATAATTTATCTCTTGTGGGAAAAGTTGTACAACCTCTGCAGAGTGTAAAACTATTCGAATAGCCGTGCCCACGGTCAAGGGCGGGCAAGGAATGCATTCACATGGTAGATTTCTGGTTTTGTTTTAAAATCAAAAGTTTTGTATTCCGAGAGTGGAGGGAACTCTCGGAAGGGAATCCTGGCGGATGGAGCAGAGAGGGTGGATGGAACCGCAGATTTAAAACTTGACCAATGGTAATTGGTTAGCTAGTGTTGGTAGTTGGAACCTTCACTAGAAAGTTAGTTCTGTTAAAACATTTACTTCATTAAATTGATGCCTTCGAAAATAATTAGTAGTAATTGAAATTTTAAAATATTGCTTTGTGCAAAAGAACCATATAGCCTTCCTTTGTTAAGCCTTGCATCTATGCATTTTTCCCAAGACTTGCGGAGTACTTTATGTACTCACATGCTACACTTAAAAATAAAATCTCAGAGGAAGTTGAAGCTCAAGAAGGTGACTACGACTCATCGCTTCGCTTGTGGTCGCGATGGATTCTTCCCGGAGGACTAGGTCGCGCTTTCCCAGTCAACTGGCTGTGGCATCTTGATGGGTCTACTTTGCTTTCGCTTTGCTTCCGCTGTGTTTTGATTGTGCGAGGTCTTGAAACCTCCAATGTAATAATGTGACCCGTGGTCGATTTTATCTATTGTAATAAATCGTTGATGGTGATGTTTCCCATTCTGTTTGTCTGTGTGCACTAGCTTTGATATGGGACTAGTGCTGTAATACACAGAGGGTCCGGGTTTGGTAATCCGGGGGCCCGACAGAGATGGTATCAGAGCCAATTTGACTGTAGGACGTGACCTAGATTAGGAATGGCAAACCATAAGGACTTATATTTATAAAAAGAGTATATTAAAAATATATAAGCCTCTTTGCTTCTACTCTCTTCTTACTTAGAATCTCGTTCTTGTCTTTATATTCATTCACTAATTCTTTTCACTAATCTCTTCCTTTATTTCAAACTTTGTAGATGGCGGTTCGTCATCCGCTGCCGTGGGACTACTACTCTCATGGAGAGGATGCGGGAGGATTCGCTAGCCTCCTTCTTCGACTTATGCGGTGTTTGGAGTACCGTCACCGCCCATTTTCAGGGCGGAAGACGCGGATTCGGACCGTGACTCTGGTCGATGGAGGTATTCCTGTATGCACGGATGGGGAATTCAAATCCCAAACATACCCCATCAAGCACCCTCGGTCCCATTGTTTTGACGCGATCCGAGATGCGCACGCCTTGCCTTGATGAGTTGTGCCATCGCACAAGGATGCTGTGCACCGATCCCCTTTTGCTTCTTCATCAACCCTGAGGCGGGGCGAGGTATCCAGATCCATTTGATATTCCGTTGATGACCCTCGATCGCCGCACAGAGATCTGACTCGCAGCGATGGCGATCACTTACTCCAGAGCTTTGGAGGAGATTGGACAGCTCCGGATGCTTCTTACTTCCAGCTACCAGCATTCCGACACGCTTCGCACACAGCTTCTCCAGAGCCAGGCAGCTGAGTTTGAGTTGGGACGTCTCAGGGCCGCAGCCGACTACGCGCCGTCTTCACCCGTAGTTGATTACACGCCATCTTCTCCAGTACCAGCTGTCATCCCCAACAACCCGGCACCAGCTCGACTTTCAGGACTCCACATCAGACTTACCGCACGCAAGAAGGTGCGACGCCCCAGTCCGCCACCTGTCATTACTCTCAAGAAGCGCAAGCCTTCTCCTTCTCGTTCTCGGTCGACTGCCTCCAGTCGTAACCGTGCCTCGGCCGAGTGTGACTGTTCACGTCACCACGTGAGAGAGCGTCAGGAAGACCCGGAGGAGGATCCAGAAGAGGACCCGGAGGAGGACCCTGAGGAGCGCGTCTTTGGAGAGGATTAGTAGTCTTTTGAGTCCGTAGTACCCAAATAAAATGTCCGCGTCCTTAGAACGCTTATTGTTATGTTTTGGTGTGCTAGATGGACTGTACCAGGCCTATGTGCACTTGTGGTATAGCCATCCTTGGAGTTATCTGGTTTTTAATAAAAGTTTTTCCCTAAGTGGTTGCTAGTTCTTTCTTGTGTGTTGGCTTGGGATGTGGTTTAGTTCCCCTAGTCTCTTACCTTTGCTATTTCCCTCTTACCTTCTGCTAACCTAAACCGCTTCAGATGGTGAACACGAGGAGCAACCCTGGCAGCAGCCGTGACGCCAACAATCAGCCAGAGGACAACATTCCACCACCTCCTGCTCAGGCCCCCAACATGGAACAGATGATGGCTATGCAGCTGCGGTTACTTCAAGCTCGCTCGAACCAAGTGCAGCCACCAAAGATGCACCCAACCTGCACCTCGGTCTAAGTTGGGAGAATTCATGAGACAAGGCCTCCCACTTTTGCTGGATCGTGGATCCCCGGAGGCGATGATTGGATCAAGGATGTGGAAAGAAAATTGGTCCTAGCTCGATTGCAACGATAATGAAAAGGTGCTGTATGCTGCTCACCAGCTCAAGGGAATGGCTGCCAACTGGTGGGAAAACTACCGCGCCGCCCATCAAAATGCACAAGCCATCACTTGGGAGGAGTTTGTTGAAGCTTTCTGCACTGCCCATATTCCTACGGGAATAATGGAAATGAAGAAGAGAGAATTCTACCAACTACAACAGGGAAACCTCAGTGTTTCCGAATACCTGAACAAGTTCACCCAACTGTCCAGGTATGCATCTGAAGAGGTCACCTCAGAGGCGACCAAGATTTGGAGGTTCACGCAGGGACTTGACCCCAATCTCAAGGTGCAGCTGATATCCAATGATTTCCCTACCTTCCAGCACCTGGTGAACAAGGCCTTTGTCCAAGAAGATGCTCAGCGTCAGCTATACGAAACTCGGAAGAGGAAGTTTCAAGCCCAGCAAGGAGCAAGCAGCTCTCGATTCCGCCCCAACGCACCTCACTTTCACAAGCCTTCAGAGTCAAGCGTGCCAAGGACTCCCTTTTCAGGACTTCGCTCAAATCCACAAACTCCCCGGGCAAGCAATGGTGGACAACCCCAGCAGAACAAGACTTCAGCAGCAGGAGTGCGATGTTTTAAGCTGCAAGAACATGGGGCACTATGCCACAGAATCGTCCCCGAAACGCCCAAAGAATGACCCAGTTCGTTTCAATCTAGGGACTACACCAGCACGAGCTCCAAATGCAGGACAAGGCCGTGGGACACCTCAGACCCCAAGGGCTCCTCAAGTGGTAAGCCGAGGGCATCTCAACCATGTGACCGTGGAAGCAGCCCAGGATGCACCCGGCGTAGTTAGGTAAGTTTCTTGTCAACTCGATAATTGCATCAAGCATTATTTGATTTGGAGCTTCGCATTCTTTTGTGTCAAAAGATGTGGTTGAAAGGTATAATTGGGATGTGAGTAAACTACAGAACCCCATGCTAGTCCAGTCCCCTGGAAAGGAAATGAGGACTAATACAGTTTGCCCTGACACAACTGTGGATATAAATGGAGTTAAGTTCTTAGCGAATCTTATTATAATAGATTCCAAGGGTTTAGATGTAATACTTGGAATGGATTGGTTAACCAAGTATAAAGGGCAGATAGATTGTGCTGATCAAGCTGTTACAATCACTAACTCTGATGGGATTCGAGTAAGGTATAAGTCTAACTCCCCTACCCAGAGCAGGTGTAGTTTGAACAGTGTGAAGGGAGTGACTTTGGAAAAAGTACCTATAGTGAGTGAGTACCCAGATGTATTTCCTGAAGATTTACCCGAAATGCCGCCAGACAGGGAAGTAGAGTTTGTCATCAACCTAGTACCTGGAACAGCTCCGATTTCAAAGAGACCTTATCGGATGTCTGCAAATGATTTGGCGGAAGTTAAGAAACAAATTGAAGAGCTGCAGGATAAAGGTTTTGTAAGGCCAAGCTCGTCACCTTGGGGAGCACCAGTACTGCTAGTAAAGAAGAAAGATGGTAGTCTTCGCATGTGTGTGGACTATCGATCCTTGAATGATGTGACGATCAAGAACAAGTACCCTTTACCCAGAATAGATGATCTGTTTGATCAGTTGAAAGGATCATGTGTATTCTCTAAGATTGATCTTAGATCAGGGTATCACCAATTGAAGTTAAGACCAGAGGACATACCCAAGACCGCATTTGCTACCCGTTATGGATTGTATGAGTATACAGTAATGTCTTTCGGTCTAACCAATGCTGACATACTTCATGAATCGATGAATATGGTGTTCATGGAATATTTGGATAAGTTTGTGGTTATATTCATCGATGATATTCTGATATATTCCAAGAATGAGGAAGAACATGCCGAACATTTGAGGATAGTTCTGGAAAAGCTCAGAGAAAATCAGTTGTATGCCAAGTTTAGTAAGTGTGAGTTTTGGTTAAAGAAAGTAGCTTTCTTGGGCCATGTGATTTCGGCGGGAGGAGTGTCCAGTAGACCACGAGAAAGTTAATGATGTGTAATTGGACACAACCAAAGTCAGTATCCGAGATCAGAAGTTTTCTTGGATTGGCTGGTTACTATCGTCGATTTATTGAAGGTTTCTCCAAGCTCGCAAGACCTCTCACCCAGTTGCTGAAGAAGGAAAAGAAGTTTGAATGGAGTAAACCATGTGAGGATAGTTTCCAAGAGTTGAAGAAGAGGTTAACTTCTGCACCAGTGTTGACGCTTCCGGACATTAGGAAGGATTTCGAAGTCTTCTGCGACGCGTCAAGGCAAGGACTAGGCTGTGTACTGATGCAAGAAAGAAAGGTAGTAGCGTATGCCTCAAGGCAGCTGCGACCCCATGAAGGAAATTACCCAACTCATGATTTAGAGCTTGCTGCCGTAGTGCATGCACTGAAAATATGGAGGCATTACTTGATTGGTAACATTGCGAGATTTACACGGATCACAAAGCTCAAGTACATATTCACCCAACCTGATCTTAACATGAGGCAAAGGAGATGGCTTGAGTTAATAAAGGATTATGACATTGGAATACATTATCACCCAGAAAGGCTAATGTGGTAGGCGATGCCTTGAGCAGAAAGAGTTATTGTGCCAAGTGTGGATTAAGGACGGTAGATGCGCCTTCAAGAAGACTTCCAACGGCTCAACTTAGAAGTAGTGGAGAAAGGATTCTAGCCACTTTGGAAGTTCAACCAACCTTAGAAGATCAAATCGGGCAGCTCAAAAGGAGGACAAGTATGTCCAGAGATCAAGGATAATATGAAGAAAGGGAAAGCTTGGATTTTCAGAGGATGAAGAAGGTACCCTTTGGTTTGGGAAAAGGATTATTGTACCTGAAAAGAAAGAGGTAAAGGAGTTAATATTGAAGGAAGCCCATGAATGGATATTCGATTCACCACAGGAGTACCAAGATATACCAAGATCTCAAGGAGAGGTATTGGTGGTCAAGTATGAAACGAGAAATTGCAGAATCACGTAGCCTTGTGCGATGTATGCCAACGGATTAAAGCTGAACACCGAGACTCGCTGGACTTCTGCAGCCATTGCGGATCCACGAGTGGAAATGGGAAGAAATTGGTATGGATTTTATAACTGGATTACCAAGAACCAAAACAGTCACGATTCAATTTGGGTTATAGTGGATCGTTTGACAAAGGTCGCCCATTTCATTCCAAAGTAAAGACCACATACTCCGGGATAGACTTGCGAGTTGTACATGTCAAGAATTGTGTGCTTGCATGGGATCCCAAAGAAGATTGTGTCGATCGAGGAACCCAGTTCACTTGAGATTTTGGCAAAAGCTACATGAACTTTTGGGCACAAACTTAAACTTGATGATGACTTATCATCCACAGCGGATGGTCAAGCAGAAAGAGTAAATCAAATCTCGAAGACATGTTGAGAGCTTGTGTACTTGGCAAACAAGAGTAATTGGGATCGAGTTTGCCCTATGCGAGTTCTCCTACAACAATAGTTATCAATCCGGTTTGCAAATGTCTCCTTCAAGCCCTATACGGCGAGAAAGTGTAGAACTCCATTGTATTGGAAGGAAACAGAGAAGGACAAGTGTTTGGACCAGATGTGCTGAAGCAAGCGAGAAGAACAAGTTCGTCTAATCCGGGATGATTAAAAACAGCACAAACCAGACAGAAAAGTTATGCGGACAATCGACGCGAAGCTTCAATTGCACTGGGATCATGTTTATTTGAAGGTGTCACCTCTCAAAGGAATGAGACGTTTTGGAGTCGATGAAACCTAGCTCCCGATTCATTGGACCTTTTCTGTTGTGGCGAAACGAGGAGAAGTGGCTTACCGTTGGAGCTACCACCTCAGCTGTCAAAGGTGCATGACGTCTTCCATGTGTCTCAGCTAAGAAAGTGTCTCAGAGTTCCAGAAGAGCAGATGCCTCTAGATGAAATAAACGTGAAGGAGGACCTCACCTATCCAGAGTATCCAATCAAGATATTGAGGAAGCAGAGCGCTGCACGCTGCCGACAAGGTTATCAAGTTACGTCAAAGTGCGGTGGAGCAACCATTCAGAATCGGAAGCAACTTGGGAGCGTGAAGAGGATCTAAAGAAGAGTTCCCGACCTTTTCCCGATCCATCCGAATCTCTGGTGAGATTCTTTCTAAGAGGGTAGGTTTGTCACATCCCAAAATTTGGCTTTTAAAAATTTAAATTCAAATTAATTATTTTAAGGTAATTGGATTTTACTTGGCTTTTATTTGCCTTTCTGGATTTTTCGAATTTAAAACTATTTTTAGAATTTAAAAGTAATTCAAAATATGAAAATTAAATATCAACAGTAGTTGGAAGTAATTTTATTTAGTCCAAAATATCTCCAGGAGCTTCGTGAATTTTTCTGGAATTTTTGGAGGTATTTTCATATTTTTCGAGGCCTAAATAATTTTCTAGCCTTTTCGAAAATCAAAATCAAATTCTGAAAATAAAATCTCTCCTTTTCCTCCAGTACGCGCGTGGATCGGCACAGATCGAATCCGCCACGTCGCGCTCGGCCGATCCAGCTGGCCGGCCCGTCGTCGGCGCCCGCCTTCCCCTCCTCGCGCGCGCGCGTGGAAGGCTCGGATGAGCGAGTCTCGCGCGGACCATCCACCGCCCGCTCTCACTCCCGCCTCACTCCATCGACCCGCGGGCCGCCGTCGCCGCGTCTTCGCGCGGCCTCAATCCACCGCCCGATCTTTTCGAGCGCGTGGCACCATCCGCGCGCGCCGCCGCTCCACCTCTCTCTCATCGCACGCGGGGCCCGCTGTCGGATCCGTCGTCCCATGAGCCGCCCTTTCCTTTCTTTTCCCCTCTTTCCTTTTCGCCGGCGGCCGAGCTCGCGCGGATCCGCCTTGCCTTCCTGCCTCTCCCGGTTTTGGAATCCCGAGCCCGTGGAAGCAAATCCTCAACGCGCGCCTCCCTTCCTTCTCTGCCTCCCCTTTCCGTTTCTTTCCCCTCCTTCCTTTTAGGCCGCCAAGACCGGGCGAGCAATTGCCGCCCTGTTCCCCGCGCCCTATAAAGCCCCTCGGCTCGCCTTCTTCCGCACCACCTCCCGGCGCCCTCCACTTCTCCCCTTGAGCCCCGAGCGCCGCCGCACGGGAGCTCCGTGCGCGTCCGGTAAGTGCTCCGGCGAGTGTCGCCGTCGCCTCGGTCTTCCCGGCTCGCCGCCACCGAGCATCCTCACGCCCTGCGATCCTCCCGGCACCTCGGCCGCCCCTCCCGCCGCCGAGCTCCGTCGCACCGGAGGACCCGAGCCGACTCCGCCTCCTCGTCGCCGGCCACCTCCGCCGTCCCGAGCCCTGCCGACCTTCGTTGGACTCGTCTCGCTCGGGTTTGCATTTCACGCGTCATCCGCACCCCTCGCCACTCCTCGCCGGGCGGCGACCACGCCTCCGCCACCTTCCCCCTCCCCTCGGCAGTAACTCAAAAGGTTTGATTGCCCTATATGGGTAGGCAAAGCCTCCCGCTCACTTGGCTATCACCGCCGCGCTCCCCTCCCCGACTCCTCGCGCGTTCGAGCCCTCGGCTCCGCACGCGGAGGTTGAGTTTTTCTCAATTAAACCGCGCTGACAAGTGGACCCCACCCGTCAGTGGCAGCTGTCCTCGCAGGCCACTGTCGACTGGGCCCCACCCCTCTGCGCTAGTCACTGACAAGTAGGCCCAGAGTCCAGTGGGTCCCATGTGTCAGTGGGCTCACTGTCCAGTGGGTCCCACATGTCAGGGACAGCTCTCTGTGGACTCACTTACCAGTGGACCCCACCTGTCAGTCTCTCAGAATAAAAATAGAAATTAAAATCTAATATTCCAGTGGGCCCCACCTGTCAGAAATTTCCGAATTTCTAGATTTATTCAAATCTGAGATTTTCAAATGAGCATAACTTTCTCATTTTAACTCCAAATCCAGCCATTCAAATTTCTAAATTCATCTAAAATCATAATCTATCCAACTATGGCCTCTGTTGAATTTTTGGATTTTATTTGAATTTTATTTGTATTTATTTGCTTTGTTGCCTCGTCTTTTGCGTAGATTCCAACGTTGTCAACGAACCCTCTTCACAGCAGCAAGAAGACCCAGAAACCTTGCAAGAAGGCAAGTCTTCTTTGATCATTTTGAGCCTATGCTTTTGAAATGTTTTTAAAATATTTTAAATTATGTGCATTGCTATTTACATAAAGTCACTAGTTCAAGTCTTTAGGAATTAGTTATTCCAACTTTGTTATGCCCTCATTTGACATTGATTGCCATGTACATTGTCACCCTAGAACTTCCTTTGTCTCAATAATGAGATTACTATTAATCTTTGTGAATATTAGAAGGGTAGGTTAATGCTTAGTCATGCTATCTAATAACTTTGGAAACTCTTGAAAATGGGAAATTATGATTTATTGTAATAGCCTTGTGTTTACAAAGTGTAGTGGTAATTGGAGTTGCCACTGATCTTTTAAAATAAAATAAAAATGTGAAAGTTGGTTTAGATTAGGGTGGATGGTGTTTGGGTTGGTGCGATAAGCACGAGAACTTGTTAAGTGTATGTTCCACCTAGTCAATTAAGGACCGACGCTTGTATTTGTCGGTGAGAATTAACCGTACAACCACAAGTCTATATGGGTGCGACCTGGTGACTAACTTATGATAGTCTAGTTTAGGTGCCACCGATGGAAAGTGGATGCCGAGGATGGACTGGTTATTCACAAGTGAGGGCAGGATTTCATGTACTCATATGGCGCAAGAGGGCTTGATTGGCGGATTTAACCTTCTGCGGTGAAACCTCAGCGGGTGGTGTCTAGCTAGATTAGAGTAAGGTAAAGGCTTTGTGGTATTTTATCCGGGTCTCATGCCAAAGGAAGCGTGTTGACTTTTAGGATAATTTATCTCTTGTGGGAAAAGTTGTACAACCTCTGCAGAGTGTAAAACTATTCGAATAGCCGTGCCCACGGTCAAGGCGGGCAAGGAATGCATTCACATGGTAGATTTCTGGTTTTGTTTTAAAATCAAAGTTTTGTATTCGAGAGTGGAGGAACTCTCGGAAGGAATCTGGCGGATGGAGCAGAGAGGGTGGATGGAACCCGCAGATTTAAAACTTGACCAATGGTAATTGGTTAGCTAGTGTTAGTAGTTGGAACCTTCACTAGAAAGTTAGTTCTGTTAAAACATTTACTTCATTAAATTGATGCCTTGAAAATAATTAGTAGTAATTGAAATTTTAAAATATTGCTTTGTGCAAAAGAACCATATAGCCTTCCTTTGTTAAGCCTTGCATCTATGCATTTTTCCCAAGACTTGCGGAGTACTTTATGTACTCACATGCTACACTTAAAAATAAAATCTCGAGGAAGTTGAAGCTCAAGAAGGTGACTACGACTCATTTGCCGCTTGTGGCTGCGATGGATTCTTCCCGGAGGACTAGGTCGCGCTTTCCTACCAAGCGCTGTGGCATCTTGATGGGTCTACTTTGCTTCGCTTTGCTTCCGCTGTGTTTTGATTGTGCGAGGTCTTGAAACCTCCAATGTAATAATGTGACCCGTGGTCGATACTCTTATCTATTGTAATAAATCGTTGATGGTGATGTTTCCCATTACGTTTGATGTGTGCACTAGCTTTGATATGGGACTAGTGCTTAATATACAGAGGGTCCGGGTTTGTAATCCGGGGCCCGGCAGAGATGGTATCGAGCCAATTTGTATGAGGACGTGACCTAGATTAGGAATGGCAAACCATAAGGACTTATATTTATAAAAAGAGTATATTAAAAATATATAAGCCTCTTTGCTTCTACTCTCTTCTTACTTAGAATCTCGTTCTTGTCTTTATATTCATTCACTAATTCTTTTCACTAATCTCTTCCTTTATTTCAAACTTTGTAGATGGCGGTTCGTCATCCGCTGCCCGTGGGACTACTACTCTCATGGAGAGGATGCGGGAGGATTCGCTAGCCTCCTTCGTCGGCTTATGCGATGTTTGGAGTACCGTCACCGCCCATTTTCAGGGGCGTAAGACGCGATTCTGACCGTGACTCTGGTCGATGGAGGTATTCTGTATGCACGGGATGGGAATTCAAATCCCAAACATACCCCATCAAGCACCCTCGGTCCCATTGTTTTGACGCAGATCCGAGATGCGCACGCCTTGCCTTGGATGAGTTGTGCCATTCGCACAAGGATGCATGCACGATCCCCTTTTGCTTCTTCATCAACCCGTAGGCGACAGAGGTATCCGATCCCTTTGATATTCCAGCTTGATGACCTCGATCGTCGCACGAATCTGACTCGCGAGCGATGGCGATCACTTACTCGAGCTTTGGAGGAGATTGGACAGCTCGGATGCTTCTTACTTCCAGCTACCGGCATTCGACACGCCGCACACGCCTTCTCGAGCGTGCGGCTGAGTTTGAGTTGGGGCGTCTCGGGGCGCGGCCGACTCTGCGCCGTCTTCACCGTAGTTGATTACACGCCATCTTCTCCGGCACCATTGTCATCCCCAACAACCGGCACTGGCTCGACTTTCAGGACTCCACATCGGACTTACGCGACGCAAGAAGGTGCGCGCCTGATCCGCCACTGTCATTACTCTCAAGAAGCGCAAGCCTTCTCCTTCGTTCTCGGTCAATCGCCTCCGCCGAACTGCGTGCCTCGGCCGAGTGTGACTATTCACGTCTACCACGTGAGAGCGTCGGGAAGACCGGAGGAGGATCCGAAGAGGACCGGAGGAGGACCACGAGGAGCGCGTCTTTGGAGAGGATTAGTAGTCTTTTGAGTCCGTAGTACCCAAATAAAATGTCCGCGTCCTTAGAACGCTTATTGTTATGTTTTGGTGTGCTAGATGGACTGTACTGTGCCTATGTGCACTTGTGGTATAGCCATCCTTGAGTTATCCGGTTTTAATAAAAGTTTTTCCCTAAGTGGTTGCTAGTTCTTTCTTGTGTGTTGGCTTGGGATGTGGTTTAGTTCCCTAGTCTCTTACCTTTGCTATTTCCTCTTACCTTCGCTAACCTAAACCGCTTGGATGGTGAACACGAGAGCAACCACGCAGCACTAGTGACGCCAACAATCAGCCAGAGGACAACATTCCACCACCTCCTGCTCGGGCCCCAACATGGAACAGATGATGGCTATGCAGCTGCGATTACTTCAAGCTCGCTCGAGAACCAAGTGCCGACCAAAGATGCACCCAACCGGGCACCTCGGTCTAAGTTGGGAGAATTCATGAGACAAGGCCTCCACTTTTCTGGATCGATGGATCCCCGGAGGCGATGATTGGATCAAGGATGTGGAAAGAAAATTGGTCTAGCTCGGCAACGATAATGAAAAGGTGCTGATGCTGCTCACCACTCAAGGGAATGGCTGCCAACTGGTGGGAAAACTACCGCCGCCCATCAAAATGCACAAGCCATCACTTGGGAGGAGTTTGTTGAAGCTTTCAGATGCCCATATTCCTCACGGAATAATGGAAATGAAGAAGAGAGAATTCTACCAACTACAACAGGAAACCTCGGTGTTTCGAATACGAATAAGTTCACCCAACTGTCGGTATGCATCGAAGAGGTCACCTCGAGGCGACCAAGATTTGGAGGTTCACGCAGGACTTGACCCCAATCTCAAGGTGCAGCTGGTATCCAATGATTTCCTACCTTCCAGCACTGTGAACAAGGCCTTTGTCCAAGAAGATGCTCGGCGTCGGCTATCTGAAACTCGGAAGAGGAAGTTTCAAGCCCGAGAAGGAGCAAGCAGCTCTCGATTCGCCCCAACGCACCTCACTTTCACAAGCCTTGAGTCAAGCGTGCCAAGGACTCCCTTTTCAGGACTTCGCTCAAATCCACAAACTCCCCGGGCAAGCAATGGTGGACAACCCCAGCAGAACAAGACTTCAGCAGCAGGAGTGCAGTGTATTATGGATACCTTGAGCCTTATCATATCTTTACTAGCATGTATTATTCTTGACATATACATCATCACACTATACTTATGGATGCTCATATGTCTCACTATCGCTTATGATTTTTTGAGCTTTCCTCCTGCTTTTCATTGCATCTTGCATGGGTCTTGTTAGTTGCAGGGAGAGTTTGGCATAGAATAATTAGTCTACACACCTCTAGCATGTGGCTTTTCTTATACACCTTTCTTGTCTAATGGTTTCAGGCTAGTTTTAGTCGCTCCTATCACCTCTTTTTGATCTAAGTTAGAGATGGCAATGGGTACCCGAAACCCGATACCCGGTGGGTTTTTACTCTATTAGGGCATAGGTGCAGTCAATTTCCTAACCCATGGGTCTCTTAATGGGCAAAAGCCCAACCCATCGGGTTTGCCGGTCGAATGCGTTCTATAGTACCCAAACCCGTAAACCCATGGATAATATAAACCCGATCCATAGGAGTTATAAACCTAGGCTCCCAGCCTGCTAGGCAAACCAGTCCAGTCCATAACCCATTAGCCATTTAGCCCCAAGCCCCCAAATCCAATGCGGCAATGCCCCATTACCCATACGCTAACCCTAGTTAGTACTCGGTCACGGTCACTACTCACTAGGGCTGTGCACATCTCCACCGAACCGAAAAAACCGGATTAAAAAAACCGAACCGAACCGGTCAACTCGGTTTGACCGGTTTTCGGTTTTTGGTTCGGTTTTTATATTTATAGTTTTTTTGGTGTTCGGTTTTTTCGGGAAAAACCGATTAAAAACCGAAAAAACCGAAATATTGAACGGCCCAGTTCTCAGATCTCATGGGCTGAAAATATCTGGCTCCACCGCTCCAGTCACGAGCCGGCAACGGATGGAAGCGGCTCGGATCACCGCTTCTAACCGTGGGGGTCTGGGGGATCCGTGGGCCATGGCATCACCGCATCCTGTGCAAGACTACTTTTGGCGCCTCGGCCTTGCCGATTTACCTTTTTTACATTGTGTTTATTTCCCAGAAGATAACAACAGTACAATACATCCATGAAGCCCATTACCGAACCAAATTAAAAGCGCCTTACATTCAACTGAACTGTTATGACAAAAAATTATACCAATTAACATCAAGTTTGCAACTTCTATCTAGTAGACTAGTATTAACTGCTCATCATCCGAGAGTGCACAGTTGTAATTTTACCAAGTTTTAGCATAGGGCTCTAGCAAGCTCTAGTCACTATATTGTTTGCAATTTGCGTTAACTTTGGTAAATATGGTATTTACCGATACCGTACCGAAATAAATTGGGATTTACCGATACCGAACCGTATTTTCAAAAATACCGTATACTACCGAACTAACAATACCGTATTTACCGTATATACCGTATTTACCGAACCGATCTTACCGAACTAACCGAATGCACAGTCCTACTACTCACTTCTCCCCAGTCCACACCCCGATTCAACAGTCGCCACAGCGGCGGAGCATCTGGCGCTCCGCGCTCGGTCTCCGGCAGTCTTCACACTCGCCCTCCCGCCCCACAGCTCCCGCTCCTGCTCCCGCCACTCTCGCCGCACGCTCGTCCTCCCGCATGCCCTCGCCGTCACCTCGCCTTCCAGTTCAGCCCGCCACCCCCACGCCGCGGCCAACGCGCATCGCAGCAGTAGGCCCTTGGCCATGGCGCTGCCCTCCGGCTCCAACGAAGATGGCCGGTGAACTTCTTCCTCCTCTCCATTAACCATTGTTGCAGCTCGTATTACTGAACCCACGGGCGACCCGTGGGTACCCGTTAACCTAGTGGGCACGGGTCTGGGCAAAAATCTACACCTGTCACGGGTATGGGTTTTTTAGCGGGCACGTCCAACTTTCATGGGCACGGGTTTGGGATAGCAAAACCCAGCGGGTTTGTGCCCGTTGCCATCTCTAATCTAAGTTGAGCTCGCTTATGCATTCGCTAGAGGTTAGTAATGGGGATGTTAGTGGTGTAAATTCGCTACTTAGCATGAGGTTTTTTGGGCTTAGAGGCCACATGGAGTTAAGGTTATATTTGCAAGTGATCACTTTAGAGTCTTTCTCTTTTGAGCCCGTTTTGATCTAAGGTAATTTGCTTTTATTTGTTTAGTTTTCTCGAGTTTGTGTTTCAGTGGAGCCTGTCGCTCTTTTTCTTCTGCAAGTGGTATACTTGATTTCCTTTAGAGTTAGATTTATGCTTTTGCACTATTCTGCATGGCATTGAATTGATAAAATTTATCGATGGATGTGAGCTTTGATTATTACTTATGTTTGAGGCAATTTTGAATTGATGTTACTCATTGCCATGCTATGTGTCCTTAGTTGGCCTTGTCATGCCTTCACGTGTATATTTGAAATTTTGCCATGACTAGCTAAAACAAATGTCAACTTGAATTAAAATTGGCAAAGATAAATCTTTTGACTAATTGTATCTCTAATGATCCTTTTATGATCCCCGCCATGTCTAAAACACTAAGTTAAGTCATGGATCTGTGTTGAGCCTTAGTTAGAGCTTTGCTATTTCTTTTAAGGGATCATATCATTTGCTCATGAACTAGTGCCTAACTTAAGGAAATGATCTCATGTGCTTACTTCTGATATCAGCAATTCTTCCTTATGATACTGCTTGTCAATGCATTTAGCATGAACTTAGGAGGAGTTTTGTTTTAAGCTTCATGCTTGAGATAGTCAACTAAGGCTTGACATCTTCTAATCTGATCAAACTAAAATTGTGAAATAGTTGAAGCTTAGGGCGGTTGTGGATGGCTCCTAGTCCAGAAATGCTTTTCTAAGATAAGAACTAAAAAAAAGTTAAATATTGGTCAAACTTGGCTTTAATCAATTACTTGAGCATAATTGGTGTTTTCTAGAACTTCTAGTACTTCTAATGTCTCAACTTTAGCTTCTAGACTTCATTTAGTTTTTTTGACATGTCATGACTTCTATTATGATACCTTTGGTAAACTTGCCATTTTTTTAAGTCTTGCATAAATTGTAATACACTTGACTTGCTATCTTATTTGAGATTGCATGTGTGAAGACAACTCTAGGGGACTGGTTGCGTGAAGACGTGATGGCTAGTCATTGGACACTAAGGCCCCGTTTGGCAGAGCTCTAGCTCTAGGAAATCTGTAGATTTCCTAGAGCTGGTCATCTGTAGCTCTAGGAAATCCTGGATCTAGAGTTGCAGGCATGTTAAGTGCATTTATATGACTCATTTCATTTATATTATATATTAAATAAAAATATTTAAATCACTTTAATTTAGTCAACAAATTACAGATCCAGCATAGATCTCGAAGCTAGAGCTGTGCCAAACGGGGCCTAAGAGTTATATGTCAAAGCATACTGAGATGCTTTAATGGATTGGATTAGCGTTTTGGGCTATTGGAGCCCTTTTGGATGAGATGCTATGAAAATTGTGCGTGTGTGTAAAACCATGTATAGTGTTGGGTTAATGGGTTAGCCTATGTAAGTGGATGAAATCCAACTAGAGGTATTTGTTAGGGTTTCTTGTGAGCCTCCACAGATAAGGAGAAAGAGATGTTCGTTTAGGTGGTAAGCCTTAGAGAGAATATGGTTAGTGTTTCTTGAGAGAAACTTTGTGTGTGTTGTCCATGGAGAGGGAGCTATGTCCTCTAAGAGTGGATGGCTTTAAACATTCATCTTCAAGTAAAATAAAGATCTAAATTTCGTCTATGTGAATTTTGCCATGGATTTCTCCTTATGCTTTTGATTTATTTGGTTTTATTGTTTGGATTTCCTCCCTCAATGATCTTGTTGGTTTCTAAGAATGTGTGGATGATGGAAGAAGCTCTTAGAGGCTAGATCTCATCCATTTAGGTAGCTCTATAGTAAGTACTTGGTGTTTACCCTAGTTTGCCTGGTTTTGAAGTGTTCTGCTTTATTTTGGGTAAAGGTCAAATCTTTGTTAAATATCTTGCCGATCTCTTGATAGAATAGGTTCATTATCTCAAGGAAGCTACATTTCAAGTTTGAAGTCATTTGCTTGAGTAGATTAGAAATTAGACCTTTTTGAGCTCTTAGTGGTAGGCTATTTTTCTGTTCTGGAATGGCGAGCGGTTAGACCGCTGTGATCTGAGCAGTCAGACCGCCCAGGCCTGGTCAGACCCCTGTGACCAGAGCAATCAGGATACCCAGGACTGGTCCAACCAGTGCGATGCCTGTGGTCAGACCGGCCAATTGATGTTGTGGCCCGTTTGTTGCTTGTTTTGTTCTCTTGGCTTTGGCTTATTAGCTTCTGTTGTGTGTCTGTTTCCACTATGCATCTGACCTTGTTAACTTCTCATAGCGAATTGAGTGAGGAAACCAAGAAAGATTGATTTTGTAGAAGTTTAAAAAGAGACATTCACCCGTTCTAATCTCTGCCATCGGTTCTACAACACACATGCCCAATGGCCTTGTCATGATCAAATTAGTTTTTGCATGCAGTCGTGAAGACAGTGCCAGAGAGCCAGATATTGGTAGTGATAGGGCGAAGTTTTTAACTGACACAATTTTTAAAGCATAAGTCTGGATGGTTAACTTATTGATGATCCAATTATATCAAGTCTGGATGGCCAAATCTTAAAAATGACTTCTAAAATGAAACTTTTCACGCCTGTTCTCGGTCCTAAATTTTAAAATAATAATATTTTAATGCGTGCAGTGTGTTATGGCAAATGACTAATTTTGTAGCATCCATCAGTGAATTATCAAATTTCTAGTATTCTACAACAAATGCGTCCTAGAGACAATTTTTATGGAAAGACACATTTCTATGACACGATTTAAAGTATATAAACAGACGTTATTCAATAAAACTGCAGCAAAGCGCGGGTGGTATATTAGTTTTTGATAATTGATGATTAATCAATACACACAAAAAAACATCTTTCCTGTTTCTTTTTCCATGTTTCTCGCGTATTTTCGTCGACATAGCAAACATCCAAAGCACTGGTGCTCTAGATGTTTGCCACATCGACGGAAACACGAGAAACACGAGAAGAGCACGAAAAAGAGATCAAAAGCCACGTTCTACACACGAAAACACGAGCATACAGGACAATACAGACACACGAGCACCCAAACATTTGATTGTTTATTGCCCTCCCTTCATCTCAGTCCACGTCCTTTTAAGCACAGGCTGCACAGCAATCCTATGCTCCGGAACTCCAATCTCATTACATCGGTCCTGAAAAGCCCTAATTTACTACTTTTTCTTCACTAATAAAATCAACTCATTCTAAAAATAGGATTCTGTGTAATAAGTTGTTGATATTCAACTTCTCATAAAAATTAATCATATAAAACTAAACATTTATCAATCCATCTATAAGATAGATTAGCGGCTACACCTCCAATGCAGAAGTAATTTTGCATCATTCGTGTACCTGTAGCAGTTTTAAATAAATCGTATATCAATTCTCTCAATAAAAATATCTAAAAAGACGAGTCTGTGTAGCGACGAAACGCTCGTCGAAAACAACTTCAGCTTCAGCTTTCTTTGCGCGCTCTTGCATTTGGCCCCTGCTAGCAGAGCTCGCGCTTTAGGTGGTGCTCAGTTGGGCTGAATTATTGTGGTTTATAGCTGAATTTCACTGTAGCTGGCTGAAATTACACTGTAACTGATGGTGACTTATTTGGCATAATTAAATTTAAAAAATTTAAAAACGGGTTAGCCCAGCACGTGTAATGCAAACAAATACGGGAAAAAAGAACCGGTAAAAAAGATCGAAAAAATTCAAAAAAATCAGAAAAAGACGAAATTTAGGAATAGTGAAAAATAAACCGAAAGTCAGAAGTTGAAGCCGAAACAAGTGGGGCCTTACTGGTAGCTTCATCCCTCCCAGGTAGTAGCACCTTAGGATCGGTGAGGGAGGATCAGGCCTGGCATAGTTTGAGATTGACCACCTCCAGGTGCAGCAGGAGACGAGTCGTCAACACCTACTGCTCAAGCTTGACCATCTTCCGGACCATGGTTGCGGCTAGTTGTATAAATAAAGATTTTCAGGGGTAGAAAAAAAACTCTAGTTTTCTAACACTTTGACCTCATGATTTATGAACTCGCACGGCGAAGTTGATTTGTGGCCAACCGGTAGAGGGGGTCAAACTTTGTGGTCAAACCATACCTCATTTTTCTTCTCCTTTTTCCTCATCTATCGTGGCGCGGGATACAACGCTAAAGGTACAAATCAGCAAAGCTTGTTAGCTTGTTTGAGAATAAAATTTATCTTGAACGGCAAAACGAGTGTACGTATGTTAAGTTCGATCCGATCTATGCGACTAATGTCAGCGCTAAATTTTAGGCCCTCTTTGAAAGAATTGTGGTTTTTTAGATTTTGACACTGGTTTTTTGCTTTTGATTGAATGGAAGAGAGAACGAGGGAGTAAGAAACACTCGCGTTGAGAAATCATTCTATTTAAAGCGGTTCCTGTAATAACTCATATAAACAGTTTATAGAAATCACCTTGTGAAACCACTCTAGTTCAACTTCCAAAAACCAAAAGGCAGAAACTGTTTGGAATATGGCCTTAAGACAGTGGGGTAAATACATGTTTATTTCTGAGGTGATTTATACTTTTTAAGGGGCATTCGTATTGGTTTTTGCTGATGGTTTTTTATTGTGGCTTAAGGCTTTTAGCTAAAAAGAATAGTAGTGGCTGAAAGAAATGACTTTAAGAAGAAGGGTACAAACGTTGGAGAAAATAATGAAGAGATGTATGCGCATGACAGGAGCAAGAGGAGTAAGATACATGATGCACTCGTGATCCCCCTGTCTTATCCCTGCAATGAGACAATAACGAGAGGGAAATAAATTCTCTAGGAGAGAGCCTCAAATCCCACCTCTCAAGACCCTATACCAGATTTGTGCCACTTGTAAGCACCAATCTTAAAGCAATAAAAACATCACCCCACTTCTTTCTCCACCCCATCTCTCCTTTGCTCAACGTCACTACCGCGCACATGAAGCCAAATCATCAGTGCGTGCGGAAGGACAAAACCTAGTGATGTTGAGGAAGATGACAATGAGGCTGTCGTTGTCGATGATATCTCTGTAGGAGAGAGCACGAGTAGCGGTGGTGATGAGATGGAGGAGGTAACGGCATTGCTAATGGAAGGAGTGTGAGCGGCGGGAGGAGTGATGGCGAGTTAGGAAGCAGCTGAAAGGTGGTGGCTACGGCCGTCTAACTATCGACGTGGTAGGTGTCCATGTCATTGGGCAACAAAACTTCTATGGGATCGCAAGGACATAGCGTCATGGGTGTACCATCAAAACCTCTATCTCACTGGAGCCTAATGCCGCTACCACCTCCTCTGGCCGTCGACCGCCTCTATCCCTTCCCAAGCTCTACGCCAAGGTGAAACAAGTTCTCCTTCATGCCCTCTCCCTTTTCCACTCATCGCCACCCACCGCTATGCACCGAAGCAATGATGACCCTCGATCCCAGTGCGCTACCACCGGCTGACGATGCCACATCAGCACTTGGGCACACGTGGCTGCCACCTAGCTACCATGCGTCACGCCACACCAGCACAACAACACCCAATTAATAGCCACACCATGGCTGCTGTAGACCTTGTCCACCGTGGACCACGCAAAGTCTGTGGACCCAATCCATAGACCCGGGCTCACATGTCAGTGACTCTAAGCCCTTTTCCTTTACAAAAATAATTCAGCCGATGTCATAATTCTGAATTTTTCTTTAGAAAAGTAAATCCAAAAAATACTAAAATAGTGTTTCCCTCTCTTTTTCTTAGATTTTAATCTTCTGAAAGCTCGTTCTTCCCCGTTTTAGCTCCAATGAACCCATTATTTTCCCTAAATTCATCTAAATTTCAATCTACCCATTTCCTCCTTCCTTTTGAATTTTTGGAGTTTATTTGATTTAGTTTATCTTTTTTACTTTTATGGGTAGACTATGATGTTTCTGAGTACTACTTCATCAATGATTTTCACCATCCATTCACGGAGCAAGGCAAATTACACAACTTAACCATGTTGATCCCAGTTTGCAAATAAAATTATGTTGTTTTAAATTATTTTGTATGCTTATGTTTACTCAATATATTGTAATTCCAGTTTTAAAGGCATAGTTAATACCTATTTTGTTATGACCCCTTTGACATTGCAAATCCTTACACCTTGGACACCTTAGATAAAAATCCACTAGTTGGTACATTAATACAATATTGACTAGTAAATTTTGTAGCAAAAGTTTAGACATATTTAGAAATGAATATAGGCTTGGGTATACCTTTTCATATGAAATGATGATTATTAAAATGTATTGTTGACTTTGGTGAGTCAAGAAAATGTATAATATGTTTGGAAAAATAAAATTAAAATATGGTTTAGACTTGGCAACTGGTTAGGTGGTGGGTGATTGGTGGTACAAAGGGTATGTGAAAAGTTTTCCTAAGTCAATTAAGGATTAGCCTGTGAGCTACTGCTACAAATCCATATCGTACTACCACAAGTATGGTATGGGATAGACCTAACTAACTAATTTGTAGGTCCCAACCTTGGTTTCGCTATAGCTTGAATGTAGGTGTGGCGTAGGCCACTGAGTCCCACATGACATAAGAGGGGGACCTGATTTAGTGGATTCTTTTTTGGGGTAAAACCTTAGCAGCGCATGACCAGGTTGATAACTTTGCATTGTAAAGGCCTTATGATAATTTCTTAGTCGCACACATTTAGAAGTGTATCAGACGGGCATTATAAGTTGATTATATCTTTGAGTAAAACTATACAACTTATATAAAGTGTGAAACTATTCTGGATAGACGTACCCACGGTCATGGGTAAGCCAAGTAATGTTTTCATGGATTATACTTTGGTTTTTAAAAACTAGTTAAAATGAAAGATGATGATAACTTTTGAAAAATATGGTCTGGGTGGGATATCCATGGATAGGATAGCGTGGGAGATAGACCTACATTAATGATATCATTTGATTAAAATATTATTTGTTTATGTATTATATTAAATTCAGTAATTTACATCTATTTACTGTATTTACTCCAATTTGACTTTACGCTCAAATAACCCTATTATACCTTCACTTGTTATCCTTACATTAACATTGCATTTCCTGTGTAACTTGCAAAGTACATTTTGTACTCATCCTTACTTAAATTCTATTGCTCAGAGGAGGATTGCTTCAACTATGGTGAGGATCAGGATGCGTAAGCCATGTTCCACTGTCATTTGGCTATGGGCGGACCTTTTGGGCTTCTTCACTTTATTTATTATCTTTTTGTTGTTATTTTCCCTTATATTTGACCTGTGGGCCATGGAGATATAAACTTGGCCACAAGTCTCGTACTCTTTTATGTAATAAAGTTTGTTATTATATGCATGATATGTATCGCTATTACCACTATGTGAACCAGCTTTTTCTGGATTAGTGCAATTGACACAGAGGATCTGGAGGTGTTGTTTTCGGGTCCGACAAGCTCTAACTCAACAATTTCAATCTTAACATTCTCTAATTGCTCAAGATGAGAGGAATTAGTCTTTTCTAACCTTTTCATTTTCTTCCTAAGAGCATTCAATTTGGAATTGTGAAGCAATAAGCTCTTAATAAGTTTCTTCTTGCTCACCTTAGCTCATGCAGGAGATCATCCTTGGAAATATCCACATCTTCAAGATCATCCTTGATAAGCTCCTCAATAGAAATTCTATACATGCCCTCTGATACAATCTCCTCCTTAGGCTCATCATTGGGTGTCTTCTCCTTGAACCTAAGACACATGGAGGTATAGTAGCCAAGATTGCCACACAAACCATATCTAACATGTTTCTCCCTTGCCAAATTTCTCATAAAAGAATGCCTCACATGATCATCAGCCAAAAAATCACAAGAAGAGATACATGACAAAGACTTGATACCACTTGTAGGAAAGCAGATATCAAAGCGGGTGAATGACCTTTGCCTCTTTTTGACTTCTACAAAATCAACCCCCTTTGGCTTCACTTAATTAGCTATGAGAAGCTAATCAGATCAGTTACATAGCAGAAACAAACACAAACCAGAAGCTAACAAGTCAAGGGAACAAAACAAGCAACAAATGGGCATAAGCATCAACTGGCCAGTCTAACCACAGACATCACATTGATCAAACTGAGCCTAGGCGGTCTGACTGCTCACTATTTCAAAACAGAAAACAGCCCACCGCCAAGAACTCAAAAACACCTAACTTCTAATCTACTCAACCAACTGACTTAAAACTTGAGACATAGCTTCCTTAAGGTCCTATGAACCTATTACATCAATGTATCAATAACTACTCAACAAAGATTTGACCTTTGCCCAAAATAATGCAAATCACATCAAAACCAGGCAAACTAAGGTAAACACAAATAACTTGCTATAGGGTTACCTAGATGGATGTGATCTAGTCTCTAGGAGGTTCTTCAATCATCCACACATCCTTGAAAACTAGCAAGATTAAGGAGGGAGGAAATTCAAATAAGAAAACCAAGCAAATCAAAAGCACAAGGAGAAATCCATGGAAAAACTCACTTTGACAAAATTTGAAGCTTTATTTCACTTCAAAATAAATGTTTAAAGCCACTCCACTATTGGATGACAGAGCCCCCTCTCCATGGAGCACACACAAAGTTTCTCTCAAGAAACCTAAACCCTAATCTCTTTAAGCTTAGCACCTAAGCTAATATATCTCCCTCCATAATATGCAAGCTCACAAGAAACCCTAATCAGCACATGTAGTTGGATTTCATTCACTTACATAGACTAACCCATTAACCCAACACAATACTAGGTTTTACACACACGCATGCACACTTTTCAAAGCGGCTCATCAAACAGGGCTCGGATGACCCAAAACGCCAATCTAATCCATCAAAACATCTTTGCATACTTTGACACATAGCCCGTAATGACAAATTACTAGCTGTCACATCTTCATGCATTTAGGCTCCCTCAAACCATCTCTACATGCATCAGTCTAATCACTTGGCGCACCACATGCACCAACTCACTTCATCATGATTCTTGTCTCTTCCGTGCTTCACACTTGAGCCACGTAGTCTCACCTAGACTTACCCGACCACATGGACCTCAGCTCTCGGTCCATTGCCATCGACAGTCACTGTACTCCAAGCCACCTGCACATCCAAAGACAAAGCAATCCGATTCACACAACACATTCAACTAATGACACCCATGCCATGCACACACTCAAACAAACTCAAATCACGCTCTGAACCTACAGGGCCGGTCTGAGTGTCTAACTAGCCTATGGCTAGTCTAACTACTAACCATAGGCTGGTCAGACCCCCTAACACCTCCTAACCTCACCCCAGAAATAGGGGAATGATCTTACCACAAGCCCAACGCCGGTCAAACCGCTTAAGAGCACTAGAAAATACTCTACAAAATTTTAGTTAATCTCTATCTAGTTTCAGCTTAAAACTCTAGTTTCAGTGATATCTAGTGTAAACACATCCCCAAAGATATATACATAATTGTTTGGTATCCAACTTCCATAAGACCATATGGCCGGTCTAACCAGTGATAACGGTATCCAACTTCCATGAGACCATATGGCTGGAGTGACCGCTCCATTGCCGCCGGTTGGACCGCTCTTCATAGAGTCTGAAGAAATGCCTAGGGCTAGTCTGACCGTCATTGCCAGGATGGTCAGACCGGTTAGAACCTGGTAGCAACTCTAAAAATTGAAAAGCTTCAAAACCAAACTCAAACTACGATAAACCTTACACATCAAAATCAAATACTCATCATACACTATGGGGTAATCTCCACATGATCTCACAGTTGTTCTTTTTCTTTTCCCTCTTTTGATTTTATTCCGTATGGTATGCATGTATACGCACATGTACTTTGTTTCCTCACCACGAACCAATTCATTTTTTTTAAAAAAACTAGGTTAATACCCGTTTGTTGCTACAAAAAAAATCATGAGACAACACGTCAAGCTGATGTTGATGGGCCTAGCTTGTGCTATGCTTTTGGCTCTGCCGCAGTGCCTTATCAAGCTATACTCTAGGTTTCGTTGTTGAGCTTAGCTTGCACCACGTTCTCAACCAGACGTTGGCATTGTCGTATCGTCTATGGCCAAATTAGACCATGTTGGGGTTAGTTGAGGTGGCCTTACTTGACGGGGATGAATAGGATGACCTAGCGGCATCAACATCTATTGCAACTTTATTTGTTGGTGGTGACTAAAAAGCGTAGAGATATGAGGGGATAACGGAGACCCATATAAAAGGAATTTGTGGGAGGCAAAACAATTTAGCAGTTAATTTGTTTGTTATGAGGCAATTTTTTTGTTGGGAGTGTCTAGGCATCACCCGGATATTTTCTTTCTAATTATCATCCAAATTTTTGACCTTTGGATTAAAGATCAAAGGGTCTCTTGTTTTTAAAGAGGGGGGAGATTTTTTTCAAATGGGAGGGAGTAGAATTCAATAGGGGGGATAATTCATGTCCATTGGATCTCTAATCCAATGGTTCTAAATTTGGATGATAGCTAAGAAGAAAATATCCGGATGATGTTTAACAAAACTTTTTTTGTTGGAGATTTTTTAAGATGAGAAGGGGTGTGAGAGGAGAGGTGAGACAAGGTAGAAAAGGCATCAGTCAAACGCTTATCAATTCTTGCTTTTAAGTAGCAGGGAAAAAAAAGAAAATGATCTATGATTTGACCGTGCACAAAGTTTGACCCCTACGTTGGTTTGGGAGAAATCAACTTGCCGTGCGAGTCACCAGGTCAAAGTTTTAGAATACTATAGTACCACGTCGATCTTACATACTGGGAAAGACTCGAAAACGCCCCAAGAAAATGAAAAATCTAAGACTCGGAAACCGAGGACCGAATCTACACGAGATGCATGTAGTCTTTTCGTGCACATATATATATACATGCAAAATTTTAAGGGTGTGTCCTTTTTTTAACCCCCTGGTTTAATCTATGCTTCGAACATAGGTATTAAAAACGTTGAAACAGCAGTCTTAATCGTTGCCACTTGCGAGTGCAATACCACAGTAACAAAAGCCTCATGGACAACGACAGAAATGGACATGGCGATCGAGATGTAGCGTCTGTTTTGAAACGACACACTAGAGCCATTATATTAGTATAATAGCCGTAGAGCTTTAAGATTTTGGGCGATTTAGTCATTGCCGCACTCAAATGGACCATGTCACACCATTAGACCAGGCCAGCCTTTTCTTTCATGCATCGATCGATCCGTACGTGCTGTTTCACATTGAACAATCACAGATCGATATTCTTCTCTTTTGACCGGCACGGTCGACATGGAAAACAAGCATGCATGCATATGTGACCGCGTGCATTTCCTCCTTTTTTTTTCTCTTCTCCTTGAGGAAGAGCTACCATTTCCCCATGCATGCTAATTAACGCAAGTTCGACGACAATTCCTAGAATGACTCATCAGCAGCCGCTACCCTACTTGTCAAGCACACGAGCTACGTACTCGTACGTATCACACCTGAAAATTGTTGGACGGGAACCCCGTGTGGGTTACCAAAAGCAAATGCAGACGATGGAAATCTGGACCCATTCTAGGACGAATCATCCTTTCTTCTTACGTTTTTAGCGTGCCAAACAAATCAGGAACTAGCTTGCTGGGCATGCATAAAAGTAACACCAAGAACACAGAGACTTCAAACCAAGCGGAAGAAGATTCAACCATGGCACAGTGTCCCTACCTAACCTAACCACGGCTATATAAACGAGCTCGACTTGCAAATCTTTCTTCATCAAACAAAGCCTCAAGCTAGCTAGCTGGATCAACAAACAGAAAAGCTGAAACTCGAAAGCGAGCTTTCTGTACGTCTTTCTGTCTCCTGTTTACACGACGATGGCGGCGGCGGCGGCGGTGGTGAGGGTGGCACTGATGGTCGTGATCTTGATGCAAATCCTGAGCGTCCTCGCTGTCGCGGCGAGGCCGTTGCAGCGGGACGACTGGCTGGAGAGCGGAATCGGGATGGTGATGCAGATATTCGGTGGCTCCAAGTCCGGCGGAAGCGGCGGCACAACCTGTTGCTAAAAGCTCTCGCATACATATATACAGAAGACGCGGCAAACGGCCACACTGTTTTCTGTTCTTCCAACTTTTATTAGTTCATTCATGTATATTCTTGTGTGATCAATTTTTTTCTCTCTACGGGAGATAGATGCGTGAAGGTGGTGTTGGTGATTAATTTGTGTATATCTATGTGCATTGTTTGGCCTTTGTACCTGATTGTGCAACATTTGTTCATTCTTTTACACACTATGGTCAAAATTTCAAAGAGATCAAGTTGTTTGTTTGGCACCTTGTGTTGTGCATACAAACAAAACGACACATCTACGCAATTTTTGGCAATGGAAAACGTTGTTTTTGCATTCAACTGGTGTACAGTTTAGGTTCTGCCATTCGAAGGATGCTTATTTTATTCTTGCCAGTCCATAATCTGGTTTTACGCTACTACAACATTTCTAATATTTTCCGATGGTTGTCAGTTTATAGCTGACTGCAGTACCTTTGTAACAATTTTTTCAAGAGCCTGATATCTTGTCGAGTATCACTTTTTCAGCAATATTTTGTCGCTGGTTTATGTCTAGAGGTAGAGGGTAAGTCAGGCATTTTGACAAAATCTGACCACTTTTTTGGGGGGCTACAGCGACAGGGCCTAACGGAGCTAACTGTAGTGCCATGAAAGGGCAACGTTTTTCAATCCAGAAGGAAACAAGATTTTTAGTGACATATCAGGGAAGAGAGGAGCTTCCAATGGTATATAAGGAATTTTCTATGTAATTATTCTAACCGTCGGCAGAAATTTGTATTGCACTGGAAACACCGTTAGCTCGCTATACGGGAAAGAAATACCAAATGAGTATAATTACCATCGCTCATTGACATGGAACTAACTGTTGGGAAAAACGGTGAGTAGAACATACCGATTTTGACATTAACGACGTTGGTTAGCATCGGTTTGACCGTTTTTATTGACTGTTTAACGGACTCTTCTTTGTATGAACTTGTTAGAAAATCTAGGTCTGGATTTGAAGTCTTGATCTATGATAGACACCTCATCACCAGGATATAAATAGAGAGTACTATTAGCTATTTTATATACGGAAGCAGAGAGAAAGCAATAAAGAAATATCAGGAGTTCTCTCTATCTTCCTGTGTTCCAATCTATTAATTCTGTCTTCTGTAATTGATCTATTTTGCATAAGCAGAGAAATCAATCAGACTGGTTGCCAGTGACGGTTCCTCATCAGCACTAAGAAAGCAGTACAAACACTAGCAAAATTTGTGTGTTTCCCGGATGCCTGGAACACACAGGAAATCTTATCGATATAGTCACAGCAAAGGGAAAGTAAAGAACTCGATCGAGCATGAGTTTTCAAGTCTAGTTCTCGGTCTTCCTTCGCTGTACATGTGCTTACTTTGTGAAGCTTTCGGCTGCTTCAAATGTGAGAAGACTTCGTGCAAGACTTGGTCTCCTTTCTTGATCGTTTAATTTCTACTGCGATTTCATTAGGTCAACCAAAAAGAATATAGATATTTGTTCAACAGGCGGGTTGCTCTTGGTCCTGAACCTGACGGAGGTTGCATGCTGTGTGTGTCCTCAATATTTATGTCCCAAACAGTGTAGTCATAGTGGTGGGTGGTTTTGTTCCACGTTAGCTCAAAGTGCATAACAGTACGTACTCCCTGCGGTCCAAAATAGATCGTGCTTTCTATTTAAAAAATTGATCATGTTTTAATTAGCTCTATGTGCACATAGAATCTTTTCCTACAGTTTGCCCTCTTAATTGCATACACATATGTAATACTGGTACCAATTAATAAGCATTTAATATGTTTTTGTTGCACAAAGATGCCTAGAAGAATCAAAATAATAAGTATCTGTAAATCAAAACCATCTTAGGCCCCGTTTGGCACAGCTCAGCTTCACTAGTGAAACTGTTTTTTTTAGATTCAGCTTCACGAGCAGCTTCACGGTGAAGCTAAAGCTGCTTTTAAGCTGTTTGCAAAACAGCTTCTGTGACTTCATGCATGGTGAGAGAGGTCAATTGTCCAAGATGCCTGTCTACGACTTGTTCTAACATTTGGAGTTGTATATTTGTATATGGTCATATGAATTAAAAATAATATATTTGAATGAGTATGAATTAAAAATTAAAATAATAAAAAAATTAAAATACGTGAGCGGGAAAGAGCGGTGCGTCTGCGAAAGAAAAAAAGTGAGCAGGATTTTTGTGAACTGGCGGTGCGTGCGCTGAGGGAGAGTGGCAAATACGTGTAAATTTTTGTGAACTAGAGGGCATTCGCTTCCTTGGAATATGGGCTGAGGAGAGGCGTGAAAAGCTACTTTTTCAACTTCACCTCTCCTATCTCCTTTGTGAGAGCACAAAAAGGAGCTTCATGGGTGAAGCTATTTGCAAAAGGGTGTTTGGCAAAAACAGCTCACTGACTCATGAAATTTGTTGGTGAAGCTGTGCCAAACAGGACCTTACTTAAGTGACATCTAATTTGGACAGAATGTGTTGGGATTAATCCCATGTCGGTTGTGGGAAGGAGAAAAACACATTTTATAAGTATGAGGGAGACCTCACCTATTAGACTAGTTTTTTAGAGGAGAAGGCCTAATACCACTGTCGTAGGGGTGGCCCCCACCTAAACCCAGCAGGCCTGGTAGGACGTCATAAGGCCCAGGATAGGCCATGTGTAATGACATAAGTGCCCCCAGAGGGGATAACCAGATGTAAGGGTATAACTGTAAAAGCACTCCTCATGTGTGTATATATATGAATACAGGTCATGGGGAGGAGGCAGGCCATTAGACTCATCTTCATCACTCTCCACTACCATCTCTCTCTCTGTTTGGCCCGTAGCCACAACAGTTGGCGCCGTCCGTGGGGAGGACAAGGACAAGCCTGAAGACCGAAGAAGAAGGATGGCACCGAAAAAGCTTCATCGGTGGCGAAGAAAAGAAGGCGGGTGGGTCGGGCGGCGTGAACACGAGGGCCGGCATCGACCGCCGAAGAAGGCGGCGGCGTGGCGCCGTGGTCGTGGCGTCGGCCTCGCGCTTCAACGACCGACCCGCCCGGCGCTGCTGCGACATCCAACCTCGGCCTTTCGCTACTACGCGGCCGACCCGCCCGGTGCTGCTACAGCGACATCAACCCGTCATTTGGCGCTACAGCGGCCAAACCCGCCGGTAGCTGCTGCGACATCAACCCGTCGCTGCGCTGCGCTGCGCAGCGACCCGCCACCCTCGCCGGCGGCGCGGATCGGGCGGCGGGGTAGCCGCAATGAAGCATCCGCGGATCGGAGATCGTGGCGGTGGTCCCTGCACCGACCCGTCCATTGGGTGTTCGGCGGCCCGGCGGCACTGCGGTGGAAGGCGCCATACTAGCAGCCCTCAGCGCGTTCGGCGGGAGCTAGGGGACCCAGCGGGCCGTCCAGAGATATGCAAGAGGCTCGGGCCAGCGGCTGCGCCCGATGTCGCGTCCGAGCCCACGCCGGAGAGGCGGACGATCGCGAAGCCCCACGTCCAGCCGCGTGCGCTGCGGCGCATAGATCGAGTCCCCACTTTGGCGGGGCTGCAGCGGCATGGCCGAAGACTTCAAGTTCCCTAGCGCCATCGACCCGTACAAAGCGACCACGGACCCCGTGAGTTCGTGCGCGTGTGTCGACACGCGATCGAAGCGCGGCGGAGAGCGACACCACGGCGAAGGACTCCCCTCGCGCTGCAAGGAGTGGCGCTCTCTTGGTTCTTTACCATAGGCGGGCTCCATCTGGCGTGGAAGCGGCCGCGACCGCCTTCACAACAACTTCCAAGGAAACTCGTCGGCCGAGTCGACGCGGACCAACTCTTTGCTGTGAAGCAAAAACCCGGAGAAGCTCGGGACTACTTCAAGCAACCGCCAAGATTCGATGCCAAGTGAAAGCGTTAATGAAACCACCATCGTTAATGCAGCCATACTGGGCCTTCGTCAGGGGCGATGGCGAGTACAATGCGAAAACCAATCAAGGCGGTGGCGAAGCTCTTCGACAAAATGGAGGAATATGCCGGGCGGAAGAAGCGCGGCGAAGGCAAGGTGGCGACTCGACACCAACCGGGCGAGCCTCGGCAAGCGAAGATCCGCCGAAGGGCGGTTCTTGAAGGGAAGCGTGGCGAGGAGTCGTCGAGGGCTACGCCCGACGCGAGGGCGCCTCGCATAAGGAGTCGTCGATCAGCCAGCGCGGCAGCAGAGGTCGGCGAAGCAGGTATGTCCTCGACATTGAGGCGGTTCCGCGGCGTTCCGCGGGCCAGGCGGTCGGGGCGCCGTGGCGAAGTGCGGCCGTGGCGAGGCGCGACGATAAAGGTCGTGGAAATTCGACGACCAGCACGAGGGCGTGGTGCGTAGTCACGGTCGCGGCAATCATGATACCCGCACTGCACCTCCATCGCGGCGCTCCGCGATAAGCGTCGCTGGGGCGGGAACCGGAGGCGCGTCCGCTGCGGTGGCCCGTCAATTCCCGTCACGAGGCCCCATGCGGTACAGGCGCAAGGATGCAACCCTAGGAAGGCACCTTACGGATCCAAGCTCACGTCTGGCAGCCTCGAGAGGGCCTCACGCCATTTGCGAGCTCGGAGGCAACCCACCGCAGGATCGTGCGTCATATCCGGAGGCTCTGCGGCGGGATTCGCCTCGGCCACGGCAGCGAAGGCCTATGCGCAAGACAACATCATGTGGCGGCATACCCAGCGCAAGCACCGCGGGCCCGGGCGCGGCAGTTACATTCACACCGACGCGCCAAGGCGTGGACTTCCCTCATCAGGACCCCCTGGTCATCCGGGTCACTATCGCGGGATGCGACGTGGGGTGTGCCTTGGTGGACGGCGGTAGCTCCGCGAACGTGTTGTTTGCGGCGGCCTTCGACCAGATGGGGATCCCTCGAAGCCGCCTAGGGCCCTCGGGAATCCCACTGCAAGGCTTCGGGGGACAGCCCCTGCGGGCGCTGGGCCAAATAGGTCTTCAAGTCTCCTTCGGCCAAGATGACAATGTGCGGGCGAAGATGCCTGCTTCGGCGTGGTCGACCTTCCGTACCCTACAATGCCATATTAGGCGCCCAATCCTCAACTCCTTGGCGCGGTACCACATCACGGCTATCTATGCATGAAGATCCGGGTCCCGGACCATCATCACCGTCAGGCGACGAGGATATGGCGGCGAATCGAGCAGTACCGGTGCGCGTCGCGAAGCCCAGCGGCGCTCCTAGAGCTAGCGTCATAGCGGAGGTGCGGGGCCATTCGAGTGCCTTGGCGGGCCTGCGGATGTCTAGCGACTAGAGGCCGGCGCACCAAGGGCAAGCGGTTAGTATCTCCACCCCTTGTAGTTGCTTACCGGCGCAAGCGGGGATGTAATGAAGATCGCCGTTTGTCACTAATCTTTCTTCATCACGCGCAAATGCGCGGCGCGCGCGCGTGGCTTAGCCACGCGCGTTCCGCGATACAAATCAAAGTCGCTGCGTTCGCGTGTGCACTCGCCGTAGCCAAAGGTGGCGGGCGGTATAAACAAAGGCGCGCGTTCGGCGTGTGCACTCGCCGTAGCCAGTGCAGGGTGAGTATAAATCGAAGTCGCGCGTTCGCGTGTGCACTCGCCGTAGCCAAAGGTGGCGGGCTTGAGTATAAACAAAGCGCTGCGTTCGCGTGTGCACTCGCCGTAGCCAGTGCGGGGTGAGTATCATCGAAGTCGCGCGTTCGCGTGTGCACTCGCCGTAGCCAAAGGTGGCGGGCACAGTATAAACAAAGACGCATGCGTTCGCGTGTGCACTCGCCGTAGCGAGTGCGAGGCGAGTATAAATCGAAGTCGCATGTTCGCGTGTGCACTCGCCGTAGCCAAAGGTGAGCGGGCACGAGTATAAACAAAGGCGCAGCGGGGATGCCTCGCGCGCACGATCTCGGACTATAAAGGAAGTCGTGGCGTCGAGTCCGCCTCGCGCGCACTAGTCCACGGACTCTAAATAAGGCGTGGCGTCGAGTGCGCCTCCGCGCGCGAGTCTCGGACTATAAAGGAAGTCGTGGCGTCGAGTCCGCCTCGCGCGCACTAGTCCACGGACTCTAAATAAGGCGTGGCGTCGAGGCACGCCTCGCGCGCGCGAGTCTCGGACTATAAAGGAAGTCGTAGCGTCGAGGTCCGCCTCGCGCGCACTAGTCCACGGACTCTAAATAAGGCGTGGCGTCGAGGCACGCATCCGCCGCGCAGTCTCGGACTATAAAGGAAGTCCTAGCGTCGAGGTCCGCCTCGCGCGCGCTAGTCCACGGACTCTAAATAAGGCGTGGCGTCGAGGCACGCCTCGCGCGCGTGAGTCTCGGACTATAAAGGAAGTCGTGGCGTCGAGGTCGCCTCCGCGCCCTAGTCCACGGACTCTAAATAAGGCGTCGGCGTCGAGGCATGCCTCGCGCGCGCGAGTCTCGGACTATAAAGGAAGTCGAAGCGTCGAGTCGCCTCGCGCGCACTAGTCCACGGACTCTAAATAAGGCGGCGTCGAGTGCGCCTCCGCGCGCGAGTCTCCGGACTATAAAGGAAGTCGTGGCGTCGAGGTCCACCTCGCACGCACTAATCCACGGACTCTAAATAAAAAGCGGCGTCGAGTCGCCTCCGCCCACGCCGATCTACGGACTATAAAAAGCAGCGTGCGAGGTCGCCTCCGCCCCGCCGATCTACGGACTATAAAAGGCAAAGTGCGAGTCGCCTCGCCCACGCCGATCTACGGACTATAAAAGGCAGCGTGCGAGGTCGCCTCGCCCACGCCGATCCCGGACTATAAAAGGCAAAGTGCGAGTCGCCTCGCACACGCCGGTCACGGGTTGTAAAAAGGTGGCGTCAGGACTACCCCATAGCGCCGTTTCACGGAACCCTGCGCAACCACGTCGCTGCGGTGCGCGTCGGCGTGGAGATCCGTCCCGCGCAGCATGTGGCGTCTGCGGCGAACCCGCGATGGCATCAACACTGGCGCGCATATCCCAAAAGGCGGAAAATCTACATCTTTGGAAAAATCACACAAGCACAAGGTCGGCAACATCCTTGCCGCTCTAAGCCGCTATCCGCGGGTTCATCCTTAACACACGCTAAAGTGGAGCCTCGCTCGAAGAAGGTCGGCCCGCCCAAAGTTCAGCGACTCTTGACCCTTCGCGCGTCGAAGGCGTTGCCGGGTTGAAAGGTCGCCGCAAGAAGCCGACCCTAGCAAGGAAGCTGCCGGGATATGGCGAAAGTCGAATGCATGCAGCAAGTGTGTACTCCATTCGCAAAAAGAGAAGCGGTACAACACACGCCTACACCTAGACACCACGGCGTCGGACTGCGAGTTCGGCGCCGGAGGACCAGCGCCGCCCTCGTCGCGTCGAGGACCCGTCGAAGTGGCGAGGCTCCCGTCCCGTGGCGACTTACGGGCTCGACCGTGCGACATCCGCCCGGCGTAAGCCGGATCCGGTCGAAGAAAGGCGAGGTAAGCGGCGAGCGGCGGCGCGGACATTACTCGGCCCCGCCAGTCATCTCGGTAGGGGTCATCTAGCCGGCGGCGTATGCGTACAACCGCGGTGCTGCAGGAGCGCGCACACCAAGCATGCCGGCGTGTGCACGCGCGGTGGGTGCCAAAGGTCGTAGCGGCGTCGCGTCGCGGCGTTGGCGGCATCCCGACCCAGTGGAGGGTCGGGACAGCTCTCCGGGCCAAGGCGTGGTCGGCACCTCGATTACCAGCCCTTGAAGATGGCTCTCCAGCGCTTGCATGGTGTCCCACGCAACCAGGCGTCGCCAGCGTCTGGTTACGCTCCGCTAAATCGAGGCAAGCTCGCCTTTTTCCTTCTCTAGCGGCGACTGTTCGAGAGCCCATCCGCTCCGTCGCAAACCTCTGTTCAGCGGTGCGCGGCCGACTCCGCGCCGGCGCAACAAGTCCTCGGCGTGTGCCCCGGCAGCGCATTCGCTTCGGTGGCGGATCGGGCGTCTGGGCAAGCGGGCTCTAGAGGCAGCGCGGCTCCTCCTCGGCGGCGCGACCTATCCTCGGCGCCTTTCGGCCACGAGTATAGGCCGTTGCGAGGCCTGCCCGGCACAAGTGTGCGAGACGGAAAGACTTAGCAAGCTCAGCTAGCCCGGGCGTTGTCGCGAGTGCTTACCTCACCTAGACACCTCGGCGTCCTCGGCGCCCGTCCGTAGGCTGCGGCGCTTGTGGGTCGCGCTGGTGGCGCGTCATTCACAATCCGCGCCACGCCCTCGGCGTCTCGGAGGTGGCACGAAGTCCGCGGGAGCTTCGCGCGTGGAGGCCCGTGTTCGCGAGTGCTCCCCCTCCGGAAGAACAGCGCTGCAAGCGGGGATCGGTGAGCACCCCAAGGCATAAAAGCATACACGAGTAAGCTAAGCCACCATACCCTCGGTAGCGAAGGAATGGTCCCCGCGGGCGAAGCCTCGCGTTCGGGAGGCGGCGGCTGTCCTGCTGCGACGGCGGCGTGGCGAGGGGCAGGCGCGTATGCGCAGGGTCTCGGCGCTGCGCTGAGTCCCTAACCGATGCCCGTGGCCACTGCGAATCCTCGCGGTGTCGGTGGAGCTCGACGCACACACGGCCGTTTAGCGGCGGCAGGCGGCAGCGACACGCGCCCCGCACGCGATTTAGGAATACCCGCATGCGCGCCGGCGAAGGTTCCGTGGTGGCTGTTGTCGCAGGGGGCACCTCGGTTTCTGCTGCTGTCGGTAAAGGCAGCACGGCTCCGTCGCGCCCGCGGGCGCCTCGGCACCACGGCGGCGCGGTGAAGCTCCACCTCGGCATCGCCCGTCGCGTAACTTCCGCCTCGGTGACTTCGGCGGGCGGTGAGACTTCCCCCCTCCGGCTGCTCGCGGCAAACCCGCCGTCCGGGACGCTCGCCGAAGATACCTCGCGCCTTCGGCGTCGCGCCACCCAAGCCCGAATCGGCATACCTCGCCGAGTCCGACTCCGCATCCGCCGCGCCCTCGGAAACACTAGCAGCAGCAGTAGCAGCTGCCGCGCCAAGCGCGGCAGGCGCCCCGCTGCGGCCTCTCTTCCGAGCGGTGCCTTCTTCTTCTTCGCGCACCGCGTAAATGCGGGCGACACGGTCGCGCGGCAAGGCCGGGACCTCGCACACGCGGTTTATTCGCCCAGCCCGCCTCGACAATAGCGAGCCGCGCGCTGCTCGTGTTCCTGCGGTGTACAGCCCGGGGAATACGCGCGCGGCTTGCTGCCTCCTCAGGACATCCACGAAGCAAAGGAGAATAGCGTCGGCATATAACGCATTCGCGTGAACAAAGGAGGGACGCGATCGAGGCTACGAAGGCAGGCGCGGCGGTGGCAGACCCATGGCGAAACATTGTCGTCTCGGCGCTTCTCGCGGCAAGGCGCGATCGCGAGCAGCGGTGCCACGCCGTACATCACGTACTCTTGGCGGTCGCGCATGTTGAGGGGCGGCCACGCCACGAGCAGCTGGACCCTCGCTTGTCCTCATCATTGAGCGTTCGGCGGGCGAGGCTTGAACGCGATCGGTCGGCTGTGCACTCAAGGCGCTCCGCTCTCCCACGGTGGTAGAACCACCGCTTCATCGATAAGACTCCCACTTCCCGCGAGTTGAGTTCGCGAGGAAGAGCTTCTTACCTGACGGACGAAGAATAAAAGTGGCGCTCTGGCTCGGCGGCGTCCGTCCGCCGGCCCTTGGGCTGGCATCGTGCCTCGTGAAGATAGGCGAACAACGAGGCGCTGGGCCAACACACCCCCGAGCGCAAGGCCCAGCTGTACACCGCGAGCCGGGCCATGGTGTTCGAAGTCGATTGCGCCGACTCGGCCCGAAGGTCCGCGGCACGTCGCCCACCATATCCGCCGCTGGGATGCGGAGCCCCGCGTTGAAAAAGGCAAGCGAACACGACCGCCTCGACCTCTCGGGATGCGGTTCCGTCTCGTCGGCGGCGGGCAATCGTACCTCTGGCGCTCGGACAACTTCTCCGCGCAGAGCCCTTGGATCGTCTTCTCGGTCACGGCGAGGGCCTAGCTCACCGGAGAGCGTGCCTTCCTCCTCCGCCACCCGGCCGCTCTGGTCGCGCCGCCGGTCGCGCTCTTGGGCGCGTATTTCCTTCAACAGCCGAGGACCGCGGCGAATGTCGGGGCCACCAACGCTGGCGCGCACTGCTCACGGAGGCCATCGCTTCCCGGAGGCGAGCGGTGAAGATAGCGCGAGTATAGAGGCGGGCGAGCGAGAAGAGGCGTAAAGGTGCGGGGGCGCCATTACGAGGGCTATTTCAAGCCACCTCGCCCATACCGCCGCTACGGCGTCACAGCGATCCGCGTGCGGATGCAACCACACCGGTGTAAAGGTCCGCCCCGCACGATTCCCTGTAACTGAAAGCAAAGTGTCGCGACGGTCCGCGTACGGGACGCGACCGCACTCGTACAAGCGCCCGTCCAGCGCAATGCCCCATACCCAAAGCTGGAAGGCCCGACCACAAGCGCCAAGGCGTCCGGCCACGGCGCTACCTAGCTGCTATTAAAGCGCACTAATGGGCGAGGATCTGCGGCTTGGCGCGGCGCCATTCATCGCCCGCCCGTGTCCCCCTTGCCTAGGGAAGAAGCGGCGGCGCGAGCGCGCAACCGTCCACATCCTGCCGCGCACCGGTCATAGGCCGTCGCGTGTCTGTGCGCGCGTCGGCGCGGTCGCGCGCGATGCGGGAACCTAACCACGCAGGCCGGGGCGGCGTGATTCGAGGAACTTTACGGTAGCGAGGCCGCATCGCGAGATCCCAAGTCACCGCCGCGAGTGGCGGTGTTCGCGAGCTAGCTCGCCGCCACCCGTTCGAAGGTAGGGGCGAGCGCGCGCGTCTGCGCCGGTGGCGCCGCTCGCGCCACCGTTCGAAGGTAGGGGCGGGCGCGCGCGTCGCCGGCTGGCGCCCGGCTCGCCGCCACCGGTCGAAGGGTAGGGGCGGGCGCGCGTGTCAACCGGTGGCGCCGGCTCGCGCCACCCGTCGAAGGTAGGGGCGGGCGCCGCGCGTCGCCGGTGGCGCCGGCTCGCGGCCACCGTTCGAAGGGTAGGGGCGGGAGCGCGCGTCTCGCCGGTGGGTTCCAGCTCGCGGCCACCCGTTCGGAGGGTAGGGGCGGGCGCGCGTCTGCCGGTGGCGCCGGCTCGCGGCCACTGTTCGGAGGGTAGGGGCGGCGCGCGCGTCTCGCCGGTGGCGCCAGCTCGCCCCACCCGTTCAAAGGTAGGGGCGAAGCCGCAGCGCGTCGTCGGTGGCGCCCGGCTCGCGCCACCGTTCGAAGGGTAGGGGCGGAGCGCGCGCGTCTCGCCGGTGGCGCCGGCTCGCGGCCACCGTTCGGAGGGTAGGGGCGGGCGCGCGCGTCTGCCGGTGGCGCGGCTCGCGCCACCCGTTCGAAGGTAGGGGGCGGGCGCGCGCGTCTACTGCGGCGGGTGCCAGCTCGCGCCACCCGTTCGAAGGGTAGGGGCGGCGCGCGCGTCTGCGCCGGTGGCGCCCGGCTCGCCGTCACCCCCGAAGGTAGGAGGCGGGCGCGCGCGTCTGCGCCGGTGGCGCCGGCTCGCTGCCACCGTTCGAAGGTAGGGGCGGCGCGCGCGTACGCCGGTGGCGCGCGGCTCGCGCCACCGTTCGAAGGTAGGGGCGGAGCGCGCGCGTCTACCGGTGGCGCCGGCTCACCGCCACCCGTTCGAAGGGTATGGGGCGGCGCGCGCATCTACTTGCGCTGGCGCCAACTCCGCGCCACCGTTCGAAGGGTAGGGCGGAGCGCGCGCGTCGTCGGTGGGCGCCGGCTCGCGCCCACGATCGAAGGGTAGGAGGCGGAGCGCGCGTCTATTTCGCTGGCGCCCGGCTCGCCGCCACTGTTCGAGGATAGGGACGGAGCAGCGTCTGCCGGTGGCGCCGGCTCGCGCCACCCGTTGAAGGTAGGGGACGGAGCGCGCGTCTCTGGCCGGTGGCGCCGGCTCGCGCCACCGTTCGAAGGGTAGGGGCGAGCGCGCGCGTCTACGCCGGTGGCGCGGCTCGCGCCACCGTTCGAGGGTAGGGGCGGAGCGCGCGCGTCTCGTCGGTGGCGCCAGCTCGTGCGCCCGTTCGAAGGTAGGGGCGGAGCGCGCGTCGCTGCCGACTTGGCACCATCCCCGCTGCGTCGATGTCGGCACCTTGGTACCGGCGGGTCCCCGCTCTAGCTAAGGCACTTGGCCGGCCGCCTCGGCCCCGCGCTGGGGAATAACGACAAACCGCAAAGTTTACCTCGTTCTCCTTAACAGGCCACCTACAGTGCATCAGCATTTTTTCAAAGCGATGCGGGCGGGCTCCATAAGGAACACGGTGTAGGTAGGTGCGCTAAGGAGAACGAGGCAAACCTGCCATCGTGTGCGGAAGCTTGCAGCGCGAAGGCGCACGCGCGGTGCCACCGATCAGCGCGACCAAGCTCCCAAGAAAAATGGACCACCATCGTACATCAACATTCCCCAAGCCGCTCAGCGGCGCTAGGGAATGCTGATGCACGGAAGGAGCCCATTTTAGGAGCGATTCCTACCAAAATGTATGCGGGAACAACGCCGCACAGCGCATATATATACCCCAGCGAGGAAGCCAACCGCGGAAGTCCAATCGCGAAGTCCAAATGTCGGAGTCGCCGTCACATTAATGATCACGGCGCCTCAAGGCCGCACTGCGCCAAGCACGCCGCCACGTGGGCGGCGGAAGAAGCGGCGTCGCGGCCCCTTATGGCTTAAGGCTCACGCGGCGGCTCGAGGCCCGCCACGCTACGGGGCGATGCAACGCGCCCGGCGCGTCTACTTTGGCTGGGGCCACCTCCGCGCGCGCCCGTTCGAAGGGCGAGGGCGGGCGTCTGCGTCTGCCGACCTGCAGCGCGACCGGGTCAAGTTTGGAAAAGTTCACGGGCGCGGGGACGGAGGGCCAAAGGACTCGGCGGCATGGCCGGCCCCGTGAAGCCCTTCACCATGAGAGGCTCTGTCGTGGGGTGGCCCCACCTAAACCAGAGCACAGTAGGAAGTCATAAGGCCAGGATAGGCCATGTGTAATGACATAAGTGCCCCAGAGGATAACTTGGATGTAAGGTATAACTGTAAAAGCACTCCTCATGTGTATATATATATATATATATATATATATATATATATGTATATGAATACAGGTCATGGGGAGGAGGCAGGCCATTAGACTCATCTTCATCACTCTCCACTACCATCTCTCTCTCTGTTTGGCCCGTAGCCACAACAACCACTTATAAGACTGTTACTTTAGGGTTTGCATATGGTAGCCCGTAAACTTAGTTGTGTTCAGCATATTCGGACCTAGAGCCCAGGGAGTAAGTCTGGTTGAATCTAGATATACGGCTATGGTCTGATCTAACAATTGGTATCAGAGCTCAGGCGTCTAACATCTCCTTGAACTTCATAGTTGTCAGGGTAGGAGTGCACACCTGATGTGTGAGAGGGAGAATGTTGAGAATAATCCCACGTCGGTTGTGGGAAGGAGAAAAGCACAACTTATAAGTGTGAGGGAGACCTCACACATTGGACTAGTATTTTTGGCGGGAGAAGGTCTAATACCACTTATATGACTGTTGGTTTAGGGCTTGCATACGGCAACCCGTGGGATTAATTATGTTCAATCCTTTCGAAACTGGGGCCTGTGGAGTAAATCTGATTGGATCTAGGCTACGCCAAGGTCCGATCTAACAGAATGCACAACCATATATAATGCTTGAATCCATGGTTAACAATTTTGCAATATTTCACTGAAATTTTGATAATTTCGAAGATTTTAGTCCCCTCCGAAATTATTTTGTAAGACCGAAATTTGAGTTCAAATTTAAATCTTGAGATAAACTTCAAATATCAGAGCAAGTTTCATCTATATTTTCATCTCTATTTCATCTATATCTAATATCTAGTTCATCTCTACCACTTTTGATAACCTTTTCTCAAAATTCTAAAGTTTTACTAAAATTCAAATTCAAATTACCGAAATTTGAACAAAATCCAAACCGAAATTGGTGATTTGGATCATTTCGCTACCTTCAAAAAATTTTCCCTACCGACATTGTTAACCCTGCTTGAATCTCCGGATGTTGTAACTCCATGTTAAACTTGTTGAGCGTAGCGGGGTTAAAAAGCCCAATTACATGTAGGCAGGCTTCAACGAATTTTGACACTGTAATGTTGTTGATCTCCGAAAAAGTGACCAGTGTTTCTACTTTCTCCAACGAAAAGTTTCTCTCAAAACTACAAGTGAATGAGACAGCTTTCCGAGGAGGTTGATTGCCTGTGTCTGATTTAGGTGACTATACTACTAGTACTTTATTACTTCTCCGTTGCGCTATATTTGTTCATGGTATGGAGAGTATCCATTCAATATATTTGTTCATTAGGAGAATCTAAAAATGTAGTTATTGCAGTTTTTAACTTTCTACTCCTACTTAAATGCTTTGGGAAAACAATTAAATGGTTGTGGTATATCATTTAATAAAGATATGCATGACCAATTCTCATTAATTATTTACTAGATTTAGTGCTTCCTTGATCTGTACGTACAGTGGACCGTGAACAAATATATCGAACTATTCGACCTTTTGGCACTGTCGTCACTGTTTTATTTCAAATTTAGCCTCTAGACACCTTTTTTTTTGTGCAAAAATAGCCCTATCTCTGAGTTCGGATAGGCGACACCTGCAACCTATCGCGCCTAGGGAGGTCAGCAGGAGAGGGGGTGCAACAACCAAGCATGCAGAGTGACAGCAGGGTGGGCTCAGGGCACTACCAAGTTCACGTGGCTCGGCAGCTGCCTCCCAAGACTGCCTTGCTCGGTATGGTGCTACCGAGCAGCACCATCTTGGTAGGTGGAAGCGACGTGGGCGTAGGGGGCGGGGGCTCAATTGCAACACCAACTCAACAACGCCATGCAGTGAATTTAATTTTTTGTAATTAGGTGAATACCCATGCAAACTAGTCAAATACTCGTGCTTTGATATGTATTAAAAAATCGTATTATCCAGATACTATTTTATTTGTGTGAGCGTAGAAGTTTTTTAGGAATGTGCAAGGGGGTTCAAAGGGGCAAATGAACCATCATCCCCAACTCTTTGTGTTAAGTAGTAGAGATACATTATTGCAAACAATTGTCGTAATAGACCATGTGTAAGCCAACATAATACTTCGTAATAAAGGTGCAAATTACATGGCATGTAGGGTTTGGTTAGGTGCTTATGTTTGCCTCACTACTTGTATAATACAAATGGCAACAAGCGCAAATCGTAAACCCCAACTACCGGTAAGATACATGTGCGCCTTTTAGAACTCATGCTTGTAGTCATTCATCGTGTACATTGGGTCCATCGATGCCTTCCCCTTCTCTCATTTGTGGGCTTTAGCCCTCGCGACCCACACCCAGTACTTGACTTCCACGACTTCTGTAGATTTGTCCCAATCAGAAATAACCTATCATTCAGTGGGGGCAACAGGGACCATGGTGCCTTATCCTTGTCCGCATGTGTACTGCGTTCAGGTGGCTGTTGCTAAGTGTATGGACTGAATGATATATTTTGGATTGCCGTAGTCATACTTCAGCCACGAAAACTCTGGTGGCTCAGGTGCATCCTTACAAAGATTATCATGGTATGATCCCTTATTCTTGGCCATCCACTTTCGTTTGCGAAGCATCTCTCCGTAGATCGACATCCCTAGCAGTGAAGTCCTGTACATGTGCTCTCTTCTCCCTCTCCTCTTCCCCCAATTTTGGAGAATAGCTCAAGTGGAGTCTTGCATCCGATTGTGGAGGCTGGGCAGATTTTATAGGCGGTACTGTTCAGAAGTAAAACTTGTATGTGTTGTTATTTCACTATGGAAAGCTGGTGCTTTATGTCTGATCAATGAGAAAAGATGTCATGTGCTGTCTATTCAGTTGGAAAGCTGGCATGTGCTGTCAACTCACTAAGAAAAGATAGTATGTGTTATCAAATCACTAGATAAAGCCGGTGTATGCTATGAACTCACTAAGAAAAGCTGATACATATTGTCAAATCACTCAAAAAATCTGATGCATGTTTTCAAATCATTAAGAAAAGTGGTCGCTACGGTAAAATCTCTAAGAGAACCTTGGCGTTGCAGAATTACACTACACTCATCGATAAATTCCATATCAAACTGTTACAATAGGGACAAAGTATTAACGAGTACATATTTAATTTTGACACTAGGAACGCAAACACAGGGTCAATGGAATAGATTTTTGACTTGCTCGAACTGAAGAGCTGACACCAAATATAGTACTAGGTCAAGGGCTACCTGTTGCCCACTTCCTCTGGTGGCAAAGTTGGTTCTAAGGGAAGGTTAGCCTTTTTGGGGAGCGTCGTACGTCGTGCAAGTCATATTGCAGTAGTGGCTGAGTGGGAACCGATGCACCATATAGTTGACTGGGCCCAATCTCTTGAGCGCTAAATATCTGCTACACTCGATCTTCTGTATAATTGCTGGCATCCTACGGAGGGAAACACGTTTCATTAGACTGACAGAAGGTAGAACTACAATAAAACTCATAATTACAAGCACTGGTGTCCATGGTAGCTCGCTATAATGAAGCTCGATCCCATGTAGTCCATGCCATACTAGTGGACCGTGTAGCTATTGTATGTCCGATCATATCACTCGTCATGCTGCCAGAGATGTGGGTGGTCCGCGGTACGTACGTGTCGTATTGCACCCTATAGTCTTGGAAAAGTGAGTCGACATCACTGGTTGGGGTGTCATGTGTGTTGAGCTATCTCTGTGACGAGGATGAATGTGCTGTGGTCCGTCATCCCCTCTCCCCGATGAGGGAGGTTCGGAGTTGGGCTACCTCCGCGGCGAAGATGGAGGTATAGTAGTGTCAGCGCGAACATTCTTCACGAAGACGACATGTACGAAGAACAAGGGCAAAAGGTATCGTGCGGATTGCAGCAAAATATAAAATTCACAAACCTGAGCAGTGCACTGGATAGACTAGGAACGACCAATGCTAGGGCAGTACGCTGACGAGCTAGGATGCGCGGATGAAGCTGCCAACAGACGATGTTGCGGCTCATCGCCCCTGGGATAAACATGTAGCTAGGACAACCACAACTGATGGAGCCCAGTGCATGTTTGGCATCCTCGTATATGTTGCGACAGACCCCAGTAGTCATTCGATCATGCTAGAGCATCCACGACGCAGTGCAACTCCACCCTTGGACACGATGGGGTGTAGCCTGTCAACCTGCAAGACGGACGAAACAGGTTATTTGTGTATGCATAAATAGTAAGATACAAATTCAAACTTCAAATCTTTTACCACTTCTTCGTGCCGTGCTACACATGTCGATCCGGACTGAGTGCCAGCCTAGCGTGCGTGTGTGACTTGCACCAGGGGCTAAGCAGGTAGAAACATTAGTCTGCAATGGGGTCGTGCCACGTACCACTTCGAGTACATAGGGTACATGTTTCGATCATACGGTCGCCGCTCTTGCTTGACCTCTGTCCTCATCAACTACTCCAAGGGCATGATCCACGGTGCCTGTGTTGCACTCTAGTCTTCACTCTTCCGTCCCTTCTTTGTTTGCCTACGGAAAAAAGAGAGGGTACACAACTATTATTTCAGTGGAGAAATAAAGAAGAGATGAATGGTATGCAACGGACTATACGAAATAAGGTAACAAATAAATTTACTTACAGGTGAACGTGACTGGGTAGTGGTCGACCTGATGTTGGTGGTACCTGCTATTGAAACTTGAACTGTCTCATGACTCGTTAGGGTGCGTAGGGCTCCACCATTTGGGAGAAGATGAGGTGGCAGGTTGTCAGCTAGTACTCCCTGTCCTACTCATATTGCTCTAACATTTCAAAAGGCACTGTCTCAGAGATGAACTATGCGGTCCACACCCACCACATGATGCTACCCTCATGTAAGGTCTACAACACGTTGTGGAAATCTGGTTACACTCATCATGGCCCCTCCCTGGACCATCCTAACTCGCTAGCAGTCCAACGAGTACCCATGATGGGTCCATCCACTGGATCATCGCCACTGATATCACTATAGAACTGCGCCTCCAACTAGTATAGGTGCACATGCACCCGAAAGTATGACCAACTAATAGGGAAGTGCTCTCACGACCACAGCTATAACAAGATATAGCAGACAATGAGGTTTGGCTTGTCAGTAGTACACTATGAGCCATCACACAAACCCCTATAGGTCACCCACTAAACAGCCGAGCCCCAGCTGTACAGTGGAACCTCATTAGGCTTGACGTTGACTAGGAACCTAGCAATGTGAATGTAGCTGAGATACACCTAATCTCCCTAAGTCGTAGGAAATAGGACCCACCCGAACATGAAGATCAAGTAAGCAACCAGGTGGGACCTTATAACCTGTATAAACGCATCTGTTGGGCATTACCTGTACCACTGCAGCCATGAATGTGGCACTCCATATATTTTGTTCAAAATGGGATGACTAAACCGGTGCAACAAACATGCCTTCCAGTTGGCTGATCTGGGGCGTGGAACCACGGGATGACCCCATAGTGGTAGCCTAGTAAGGTACGCAACATCCTATATGGTGATGGTTATATCCCCCACTAAAAGTGAAATGTGTGGGCCTCCAATCTCCGATCAACGAGTGTTGACATAAGTAGTGAGTCCAATGTGAATGACCGCCTAATATGTATCATCCTCGTTATGGATAGCAACCTAGCCCATCGTAGAACTGGAATGTACTGATCGTCAAGAGGTCAATCCTCTCGAGCTCCCTAGAGAATAAAGTGGGGCGGTCCATCACTGCTCAACCACGTCAGATAACAATACTGATGATGAGGCAACTATTTACTATCTTGGCCTGGTATATTTGGGAGGCGAGGGATGGAGTTAGGAATGGCAACAATAGTATATACTGAAATGATGAACGACATCTTCCAATGCCACCAATGCACCAAACAAGTGTGAACCTAATATGTCTGTTTAGAAATGGGTGCCACCGCCAGAGAGTTGGGTTATGGCAAATATTGATGCAGCTTGTTCTGCTGATTCATAATGAACGGGGGATGGATGTGTGATCAGAGACCACAGGGGAAGATTCTTGGCTACAACTAGTTAGTCTTTTGAAAGGGTCACAGATCCTAAATTGGCAGAAGCTATGGCTGTTCATTGTGCAGTCCAATTTAGTAAGGATCAGCATTTTAAGAAGGTGATTATAGTCTCAGACTGCTTGAACTTGGTGCAAAAGCTCAAGTCGCCATGCATGGATAGATCTCATACTGAAGCAATCGTCCAAGCATTAAGACAAGAGTAGCTAGCTTTGATAGTTTTTCGTTTGTCTTTGTGTGAGAGCATGCAAAGGTTACTCATGTTTGTGATGAGTATTTGACTGTGCTTATGCATCAATATCAAAGTTTGGATTTGATTTTGTGTCTTTTGCTGTATGGTTTTGCTATCTACGAGATAGCAGTCTGATCAGCCTGCATAGGCGGTCTGACCGCTATGTAGGAGTGGTTTGACAGGCCTACAGTGGCAATCAGATCGACTGACGGTGTGATCGGCTGAGAGAGGCAGACTGACTAGCACTGGTTGTGGTCTAACTGGCCGAGGAAGGTGGTCTAACTGGTGTTGCAGTAGTACCGGCTTGTAATTAGTGGTAGCTATTTTCAGATAGATCGTTAGCGAGTTGTGCAGAGTTTTTGGGAGTGGTCTGACCAACCATGTAATGGCAGTCTGATCAGTGGGTGTAGGGCGGTCTGACCAGCATGGGTGCCGTGATCAAATTGATCCCCTATTATCGTGAGGAGTTTAAGTTGGTTGTAGCAGTCAGACCGGCCGATGGTTGGCTGTCAGATCGAGCTCTGGTTTTGGGAGGGAGTCTGAGTTGGTGTCGGTAATATGAGTCATGACGGGAGTCCATGCATGTGGAAGTGTGAGTCATACCGTGAGTCTATGCTTGTGGAAGTGAGTCATGACGTGAGTCCTTGTATGTGTTGTTTTGCTAATGAGAATCAAATGAATATCATTTGTACTCGAATCAGTTGCTTGATCATTGATGTGCAGGGCGTTTGGTGGTTGTTGCAGTGAACAACAAAATCGATGCTAGAAAAGGTGTCATAGGGCCATGGCGTGTCGCGTATGTTTGAATGAAGCATCATCTCAATCCTTATCTTTCCTAACTCCATCCCTCGCCTCCCAAATATGCTAGGCCAAGATAGTAAAAAATAGTTGCCTCATTATCAGAAACAACTAGCCATATAGTCAAAAAGCCATTACCTTATTGAGATAAAAGAACTAAGTTTGTGTTTTATGCTGCACCATTTTTTCATTTCACGCCATATCTCTGCAACATATTGGCATGGCAGGAAGGCATGGTCCACCTTTTCTACACTTAAACAGTAGCAACAAACTTCAGAGACCAGAATATGACGACACAATAGTTGCTGACCTGTTAGCAAGCAGTCATGAGCACTTCTCCATAGAACATTCATCTTTGCCCGGGCATAAGTTTGCCAGAGTCGTTTCCAATCTCCAGTAATTTGTTGCTTATTAGCATTCCCTCCTTTACCGTCAGAACTAGAAAACAAGTGGAAAGCTTCACATTTTGCTAGTAATATGCTGATTTAACTATAAATATACCTGTTGTGGCTACGGCCAAACAGTAAACTAGGAGAGTAGTAAATAGTTATAACAAATGAACTGGCCTTGGTCATCCTCCATGGCTAGGGTACATATATATGACCATAAGGCCTAATTACAACAATACTCTGCATAGTTGTATACCATGCAAAGGGGCATACAAGTCCTTGTACATATCCCACTAGACCTTTTAGGCCCTAACAGGCCGGATGGGCTTAGGTGGGGGCCACCCCTACTATAGAAGCCTCTCATGGTAAAGTGTTCCCGTAGGCCGGAACTATGTCGCCGAGCCTTTTAGCCCCCTCCGTCCCTACAGCCTGTGGTGCAATTGATCGTGGACTGGTTGATGTTTGATCGAGGTGAAGTTTGACTGGGTCATGTCGGCGTTTTTGCGTAATGGGGCACACGGCCGTGTGTGAATGGCGCGTCATGTGCTGCAGGTTTTCGTCGGTTGGATTCCTGAGGCGCGGCCGAAGAGGACAATAGGCTTTAAAACCGTCGTGCTCCACTTCCTCTTTGTTGTCACCGATGCCTTCTTGAGCGCCATCGCTTCTCGAGCCCATGACTTGTTCGTTGTCTACCCCACGGATGGTGCCAACTGTTGTAGCTATGGGCCAAACAGTAAACTAGGAGAGTAGTAAATGGTTATGACAAATGAACTAGCCTTGGTCGTCCTCCACGACCAGGGTACATATATATGACTATAAGGCCTGATTACAATAATACACTGCATAGTTGTGTATCATGCAAAGGGCATACAAGTCTTTGTACATATCTCATAGGACCTTTTAGCCCCTGACAGGCCAGATGAGTTTAGATGGGGCCACCCTTACTACAATACCTATTTTAGTGTGAGGCCATGCAACAAAATCGGCACAAGTCTTGTGACTTGGAGAGATTTTCAAAATAAGATTAACCACTTCTTCATTGTAGCATGCAGATACCAATTCTTCATTCCAGCAGGGGAGCTTGGCAGCCCTACAAGCCCATTGCATGCTGTGCCAAGTCTAGCTGGCCTATCGAGCCTTTGTGGCATGGCACGTGATACACGTTACCTGTTCCACCTACCGAACTCTGCGATGAGACTATTTTTACAAAAAAAAAAAGACATCCGGTGAAAAAAAAATTTGCTAGGCTATATCCGGGAACGGTTCGCTTTCACAAGTGCTGATGCAAGAAACACGTGGCAGCTTTTCTGTGTTAGTGACCACGGCCATTACATCTGTCAATCGCTCAATTGTGTGATGCTGAGGAGGGTCATGGATGACATGTGCACAGCGACCTTTCGTTTTTCCATTGACCAATTAAACTAGACATCCGTGATTGATCCATCCTGTTAATTTCACACATTCTTGCTTATCAAGAACAGATATTCCTTGTTTTTGACCTGCAAGGCATGCAAAAAAAAAAACTAGCATCGCTGAATACATTTCGTAATTCTGATTAACGCGAGTTCGAGGACTTTTCCTGAATAAAATGACGGAGCAGCCGCTACTTGTGAAGCACGAATGTACAGCTGGTAGCCTGAAAATTCGTTAGGGCGAAACTAATTTGTGTGCTGGACCAAAAGCGCAGTCAAAACGGTAAAGTGCTGGACCGAGTCGATCTTGGGTGAATTGTTCTTTATTAGGGTCTGTTTAGGACTGTACTGCTCTAGTTTTTCCAGCTTTACCCTTTAATTTGTTCGAACTTTTGGAGCATGAAGACCGAATCCATCGGGAACTATGTAGCTGGGCACAAAGGTAACTCTAGCTATACGTATGTAACACCAAGAACGCGCACAGGCTGACTTCAAACCTTGCAGAAGAAGGCTTCAAAGTTCAAACCATGCACAGTGTACATGGCTTGGATATCCATGTGGGTCAAACAGTCTCACTACAGTAAATTGGAACCAGAGCTGCGCTTACAGATGCAATGATAAACCCAAGCTAGACTGCTAGATTTCGTCAAATTTAAAGCTTGATAGAAATTGGGTGTGTTCCAAAATTAACGAACCTCCCTTAAACTGCAAGGATACTTTTGATCTAATTTGATTGGATACAATGCGAACTCAATTATTACTTTTGTTCTTCAAACTCAATGTTTTTCTAAGTTTGTTTTTTCTTCGCCATGAACCGAAATAAAAAGGGAAAATTTCATCAATAGCACCAACATATTTGACATTGGTACGTACTAGGAAAATTTTATGGTACAAGCAAAACCTAGTGGTATGGATGTAAATTTTCCAAATTAGAATGATAACTGATCGATCACAAAGTTTGACGCCTATGTTTGTTGCTTAATTAGGGGTTAATCAAACCGTTGACCATTATTCATTCTAAAAAAATATACGGATGTCAAATTGTTGGTACGTGCTGGCGTAAGAGTGGACTCGGAAATGCTCTCTAAATTTAAATTATGTTAACCTACGAAAAGGTTAATACTTCTACATGAGGTAAGTGCTGTGTCTTCACTGCTCTATGCTAGTAACGTACTTTACATCCATACGCATGCATAGTACGACCGCTAGTCATGAAAAAGGGCTTTGATTTTTCAAAGTCCACCTGATACAATTTTGACTATTAAATTTAGAGTATTGCTATACAACATTCGACTGTTTTTGAGGACAAAAACAGTCAGATTGATTTAGGACGTTAGATCTTCATCCAATGGATCCACCCATACAAACCCCCTAAAAAAATGAGCCCCTCCAAAAAAATGATCTAGGGCTTTGAATCTCCATCTAATGACTCAAAATCTGACTGTTTTTGTTCTAAAAAACAGTCGAATGTTGTATAGACACTCCCTAAAAGTTAAGGTAATCAAGCCGGAACTCAGGTTGTAGTACAAAATTTCAGGCCGATATGGATTAGATTTGCATCTGTATATATTTGGAAGGGTAGAATTGTCAAACGATCAAATTCTTTAACCCGAGTTAGACTTGCATACTAACCGGATTTTCTACTTTTGCAACGTTACGCTACGAGTTTCCACTTTTAGAATCACGAATGTACAAAACCTAAAATGATACAAAGACAAATATGGAAATCGCCAAAACTTTTTCTCGAAAACGCAGGAGATTTACGTTTCATTTATTAAAAAGAAGAGCAACACAGCAGTGGCCTAAAGGCCAAATAAAAGGTCTAAGAAAGGACCGGATACATATAAACACGACTCCACTAACCCAACAAGATAAAAATCCGTAGCTAACACAACCCGACGATGAGAGGACGACCACCACCAAAGGACAAGCACTGGCCAATGCGTAAGTAATGCACATGCAGAAAGACGAAGACGGTAGGGTCAGGTGGTCCAAGACAACGCCTCCAAGGAGGAAACGGCATCAAAAGCATTGCCGTCACCCGATTCAGCAAGAATCGCACCTAAGGTTTTCACCTTGGACAAAACCCCCAAGACTCCACAGTATGTGAGATGTAGCTCCAGGACGACGCCTCCAAAGAGAAAAACGACACCTAAGGATGTCGTCTTCGTCGAATCCTGCTTGAAGAGCCAGACTCAGAGCTTTCACCTAGAGCACGGCACCCCATTGGGAAGATGATGAAGGCACTGGTGCTGTACTACTCGGTGGTGTTCTTCATCTTCTACTTCCCCACCATCATCGGCTACTGGGCGGTCAGCAACCAGGCGCAGTATCATTAAATTAAGGGAATGAATTAATCCTACATCCACATGACGGAATCATATACACCCCTATCATATATATTACATCTTCATCGATCTCTCAAAGGAGCAAAACACAAAAGAGTAATATAATGCCCCTAAAAAATAACAAAGAAGCAGCATAAAACACTGGTGATTCATTATATTGCTATACACATATTCACATGTTGTGTCCATGCTCCAAATGGAGGAGCTTGGATCGGACTACATGCTTAATTAGCAGCAGTTCGTGGGGGGGTTGGGCCCTGATTTCGCTTCACGGAGCATCTGCGTCACCATCCCGATCCCGTTCTCCAGCAAGCCGTCCCCCTCCAACGGCCTCGCCGCGGCGGTGAGGACGCTGAAGATTTGCACCACCAACAGGAGCAGCAACATCAACTTCACCATCTTCGCCGCCATCGCCATTTTTGTCGTGCAGACGAGAGGGAGAGAGTGATGAGAGATTGCTTTCGAGTTTGAAGTTTGGTTTTCGGTCGTGCTTAGCGCCTTAGCCTGAGCTTTGGAGAAAGTTTGCCATGGTGAGCTCGTTTATATAAATGATCGATCGGGCCGGGGTTCAGTCAGACTCAGACGTACGGTTCGGTGTACAGTGTGCAAGCGGTTGCATGGTTTGAAGTCTTGTGTTTTTGGATTAGTATTACCTTCGCGGCACGGTTCTGATCTGTTCTGCATGATTCAAACGCGAGAACGAAGAATTCGTGGTAGACTCGTTCAAGTTCCTGATCGTCAGATCTCTACTAGTAAACATTTTAATTTGTCTCCCACGCGAGGGGTTTGGTCTGAATCGATTGTCTGATCAAAACTTGCAGTTTAGTTCTTGAATCATTCTTGCTTGCTCGACGAGTAGGCTAGTAGCGGGTCATCCTAGGAAGTGTCCTAGAACTTGCACTATCGTAAGGAAATGCATGCCTTTGAATTCTGAATTGCTTTAGGTCAACCTCAACTCTCGCTCTCTCGCATACCAAAAGCAAACGAAGCATCATGATGCCAATACTACATCCGTACTCCAAACCGCACCTGCAATGCAAGCACCATCTCACACAAAACATCAAACCGATATGCTCGATCTCGTTACAAATGCATCTTGGTTATCTCAAACAACATCATGTATACACATATCACTAGGCCGTTGCACCGAGGGAGGTTCAAAAATCTTACTGGGACATAAAAAAAACACCAAGGAAGACGGTCCGGCTAGTTCAAAATGCTCTGGGAATGAAAGCAAATAATAATAATAATAATAATAATAATAATAATAATAATAATAATAATAATAATAATAATAATAATAATAATAATAATAATAAAAGAATGGATTTGTTATTTCTAAGTCACCCAAAAGTTTTGTAAGTCTAAGTCAATCTCTATGATCATTAGATTTGTTTAGAGATTGAAGCACCATGTAATTAGACGTTGATCCAATGAATATAAAATTTGACTTATGATTAAGAAAACTAGTAGATTTATCCACGTAGTTGCGTTGCTTGATATTATGATACGATATGCAACTCTACTTTCTATAATTAAAATATAATTATATTTGTTATATAACTTTAATATCTATATATGATTATCTATACTGTTATAATCTGACTTCGTCTGATCAATTCACTTCGGTTTCTTGAATCGTTGGTGCTTGGTCGACTAGTAGAGAGTAGGCTAGTATGCAGTATGCACTATATGCAGCTGGTGGAGACGAAGAGTCCAAGAACCTGCATTAGCGTAAGGGCCGGGAATGCATGCTTTTGAATTCTGAATGCTTTTTCAGGGTCAAACAAAAGAATATGAATATTATTTGTTCAACAAGAACGTGAAATTCGACGGACGGATGCATGGATTATTGGTCTTGGTCTTGAAAGGGAGGAAGGAAGGAAGGTTGCATATATACATGCTAGATGTGTACTATCGCCCGTGTTAATGTCGCAAACGGAAACGGTCAATCGCTGCTAGTACTCGGTCAAGAAATAGCTCCTATACGTACTTCCATTGGACCAAACGTTTCTTGTTTATCTTAATTCAGGTCGAAGATTTTTCTAGCTTTTGCCACGAATTGAAATACTAGCTAACATGCATGAGAAAGGTAGACCGTTTGTATAGAGTTTGAGTCATGTTGGCTGTTGGTTTTTGGTTTTTGGCAGATTAAAAGTGCTGACCATTTTAGCTGTCAAAAGGTCAAAGGTTGGAACATGTCCAACGAAAAATATACACGAGGTTGTCAAGGCCTAAAGCAACACGTATCCGCATGCATATGTGCAACTGCGTGCACGCTGCACCTAACCCCTCTCATCTATATAAGAACGATCTACCATGCAAATCTTTCTCCAAGCGGAAACCAAGCAAGCTCAACAGCTGAACAACGAAACCTCAACTGAACTCGCAGCAAGGCGCGCAATCTTTCTCTGGATCGATCTGTCTCCCGTCTGCACAACATCAGCAATGGCGGCGACCGCGACGGCCATGATGAGGACGGCGAAGGTGGTGTTGATGCTCGTGTTCTTGATGCAAATCTTTAACGTACTCGCCGTCTCGGCGAGGACGTTGAAGGGGGATGGCTGGCTGGAGGACGGGATTGTATGGTGATGGAGTTACTTGGAGACTTGAAATCAGGGTCCAACCCTCCCACTAACTGTTGGAAATGTGGGCAATATTTTAATTCCAAGTTTTATTAGGAGACAGAAATAATAAACTAATGATGCAAAACTCACAACCAACAGCAAGCTACTCATCATACTTCACAAATTACACAAGAAAAACAATATAGTAACAAAGTCGAACGTGCGCACGAACGACTTATTTGTTAGCTGATGAAGAACGAGAAGCGCGCGAGCTTGGCGCAGCGCGAACGAAGGTGTCGCGATGCGATGGCGATCGCGCAGATCGCTGCCCGAAACCTTATTGCCGCCCCCGTGCAGGTCTTCACGGCAGCAATGGTTCGGAGATACCGCTCCTCTTCTTCGCGGTGCACGCCGGGAAGAAGAGTCGACGAAGTTCAGACGGCGCAGCACAACAGCACACAAAAAGTTTGGAGAAAAAGAATGGAGGCGATCAGTTTGTCCCTCTACTCTAGGCGTCTCGAGCATACAAATAGACAGACTAATGGCGACATGATTAAAACAGTCATTTACCCACCGGTAAGCGACACATTCAACGATCGATTATAATCATGCGTCATCAAACAATAAAGCCCCATTCAAATGTTTGAATCTCATTCAAGCAGAGAGATAGTGGTGCGGATTTAGCAAAAATAGAGATAGACTTGGTACGCCAAGTGGCGCGCCACGTCCACGCACGCGATCGCGCGTCACAAGTCACAAGTCACGCGATTTTCACGCGAAAATACGCGGATACGCGCGCGCGTCGGGCGTGTGTGTGTGACTAGCGAGCCCTCCTAATACCATCTCTATCCATATTCAAGGAGTGGTGAGAACTCCACCTTATAAATTGGTCTTTCTCACCTTGCCTTAGCAATATGGTACTAACCATGCATGCTTTGGGATTAGCGAAATGGGCCTTGCTCATTGGGCCAATTTCTAACAATCCCCACCAATTCCAAAGCAGAATTAGATATCAAAGATATTGTCTTTGAAATCTTGTTAATATACCGTCTTTTAGTGTAAGTCCCATACAGGTTGAACTTGCACCTAGAATAACAAGATTCATCTTCTCACGGTGTGAATGGACTATGCCTTGAATTCACAGCCTTTTGTGATCGATTTCACTTGAAATCTCAACTAGTACTAGGCTGCCAATGAACCACGTCTAAGCGGGCATTTTATGGTCATGCTCCCTTATCGCTCATGAGCTTTCTAGAGAATGCCCGTTCTCGTGAACTGCGACCACACAGTTAAGCTCAAGTAGGTGTATTCTTTCTAGGTATCCTGTGAGCTAATACCTTTTCCTTATTTGGACAACGAGAATACATTAAGGCTTTATGCCAACCTTCCATACTGATCGAAAGTACATTGTTTATTAGGACATGGGTACAATAAATATGTACTCTCTTGTTACAACATCAATTTATTTTCCCATTGCCTAAGTCACGGGATCTCCGATCAAGAAGGTATGGGTTACCATTGTGATGTAACTTAAATGGGCCTCATTCCCATGTCCATGGATGCAATGAAATCGCTTTCGTGCTAATCCCTTTGTAAAAGGGTCCGCGATTTTCTCGGTGTTAATATAGTTCACAAGCAATTACTCGGAGTTTCTTAGTTTTACATGATTTAAGCCTACGCTTCACATGTCTAGAGGACTTCATATTATCCTTTGTACTTGTGACTTTGGCCAACACTTTGTTTGATTATCACAAGATACATCGATTGCGGTATTGGTTTCTCAACCAATGGCAAGTCAATAGAAGTTCTCTCGACCATTCAGCCTCAGCGTGGCTGTATCAAGTGCTACTAGTTCGCTTCCATGGTTGACCTCGTCAATATGGTGCATTTGCAAGACCTCCATGAAGCTGCAGCACCGACTAAAGTGAATACATAACCACTTGTAGCTTTGATCTCATCCGCATCAGAGATCCAATTGGAGTCACTGTGTATCCTTCTAAAGCAGAAGGATGTCCAGTATAATGTATTCCAAAAGATGTTGTGCCTCTCAAGTAGCGCAACACTCTTTCAAGTGCCTCCCAGTGATCATCTCCTGGGTTAGAAGTAAACCGACTTAATTTGCTCACAGCAAATGAAATGTCAGGTCTTGTGGCACCAGCTAAATACATTAGTGACCCAATAATTTGTGAATATCTTAATTGATCTTTTCCTAACCCCTGGTTCTTTCGAAGCTTAATGCTCGCATCATAGGGTGTTGGTGAAACTTTACAGTTTTCAAAACCAAACCGGCTTAATATTTTCTCAGCATAATGGGATTGATTCAAAGTAATCCCATCCTTACTTTTGATCAATTTAATATTCAGAATAACATCTGCCTCTCCCAAGTCTTTCATATCAAAACACCGAGATAAGAAAGATTTGACCTCGTCAATTAAAGCGTATTTGTTCCAAATATAAGTATGTCATCTACATACGACATAAGATAACTCCTTGACCCCACCATAACGATAATACACACATTTATCAGCTTCATTCACAACAAAGCCGGCGGATGTTAAAGTTTTGTCAAACTTTTAGTGCCATTGTTTTGGTGCTTGTTTTAGACTATACAAAGATTTCAATAATCTGCATACTTTATTTTCTGTCAGAAATCACAAAACCATCCGGTTGATCCATATAGATTTCTTCCTCCAACTCTCCATTAAGGAAAGCTGTCTTCACGTCCATTTGATGAACATGTAGACCATAGGAAGATGCTAACGCAAGGAGCACTCGATGGTAGTTAATCGGCGACGGAGAATAGGTATCAAAGAAATCTTCTCCCTCTTTCAGGTGTAACCCTTGGCCACAAGTCTTGCCTTGTACTTCTCAATTGTTCCATCAGGCCTTAGTTTCTTTTTAAAGATCCACTTACATCCTACAAGTTTACACCCGATAGGACGATCCGTGATCTCCCAAATCCCATTAGCCATGATAGAATCCATCTCGCTACGGACTGCCTCTTTCCAATACTCAGCATCATGAGATGCATAAGCCTCTGAAAGAGTCTTTGGCACATCATCCACGAGGTATACAATAAAGTCGTCACCAAAGGTTTCTCAACCTTTTGTCTCTTGCTCTGCGAGGAGCCTGCGACTAGATTGTTATCCTCCTCGGGGATATCACATATTGGTTCGAAATGGTGGGAAGTTCAGAAGTTTGATTATTCTCATTTTCAATATTATCGTTTGAACATTCTCTGTTTGTGAAGTCTTGCTCTTTGTTCTCATAGGAAAGATATTCTCAAAGAATGAAGCATCTCTAGACTCCATTATTGTATTAGCAATAATCTCGGGAGTTTCGATTTAACTACTAAAAATCTATAGGCCGTCTTTGTTTTGTGCATATCCTAGAAAAATACAATCGATTGTTTTTGGTCCAAGTTTTCTCTTTTCTGCAATGGTATATTGACTTTTGCCAAACACCCCTAAGTTCGCAGAAAATTAATATTAGGTTTTCTCCCTTCCATCCCTCATACGGAGTAATCTCACTCTTTTATTGATTACTCTATTTAGGACGAAAGTTCTTTGTTAAAATAGCTTCCCCACCATGCCTTAGGCATCTGGCACTCTCTAACATGGCATTAACCAAATCATCGGTGTCCGGTTTTCCTCTCACTACCCGTTTGATTGGGGTGAATATGGTGGTGTAAATTCATGGACTATTCCATGCTCGAGCAGAATTGGGAGAATTCATGAGAGACATACTCTCCTCCACGATCGGACCTTAATCTTTTATTTTCTTTTCTAGTTGGTTCTCAACCTCGGCCTTATAAGTTTTAAAGTAGTTTAAAGCTTCATCTTTAGTTTTCAGCAAATACACATAGCGATGCGAGTTGCATCATCAATAAAAGTTAGAAAATATCTTTTGCCTCCTTTTGTCAATAATCCATTCATTTCACACAAATCTGAATGAATAAGATCTAAAGGTGCCAAGTCCTTTTCATCCTCTAATCCCTTAAAAGGTTTTCGAGGTTGCTTTGCTTGCACACATAGTAGCACTTTGATCCTTTGACAATTTCACATTTTGGAATTAAATCTAATCTGGACATTCTAGCAATACTATCAAAACCAATATGATGAAACTTGAGAATGCCAAATATTTGCCTCACATTTATTTGAACCAGTTGCAACATTCAAATTATAACAAGACTCTAAGATACTTAGATAGAACAAGCCTCGCTCTCATAGCCTTTACCAACAAATTTTCGAACTTAGACATTACAATTTTATTTGACTCAAAAACTAGCTTATAACCATCCTGCATAGGAGAGAACCACTAGCGAGGTTCTTCTTTATTGTAGGCGCATCTTTGCACGTTCTTCAAGTGGACAATCTTCCCGAAGTAAGCTTCAGATCCACCGTGCCAACACCAAGAAGCGTAGCATGCGACCCGCTTCCCATTAGGACGGAGGAAGCCCTGCTGCACGATAAGAGGAAAACAAGGAAATATCGAACATACGTGAACATTAGCTCCAATATCAACCCACCAATCGGTGGATTGACAAGCTGAAAAGACAACAGATGAATTACCATACCCTCCGAAGTCGAGGCCTGCGCCTATGGTCACGTTAACGACCTTCTTCTTAGGTGTTCACCATCTCGATTTTGCGGAAGCGACAGTCCTTCGCCATATGACCGTCTTTACCGCACACAAAGCGGTGATGTCCTTCAAATCCTTTTCTCGTTTTCTTCTTAAAGCTAGTTGTCTTGTTCGGTTTGTTGGATTTGTACTTCTTAGCAATGATCTTTCTTTGTATGACATTTGCATTGTTACGGCGGATGTGCTAGGGGCATCTTTTGCTCTTGTTTTTCTTCCACATCAAGGGCTGCAATGAGATCCTCAACAGAAATCACTTCCTCTTATGTTTCAAGCTAGTAGCAAAATCCCGCCAAGAGGCGGGAGTTTAGCAACAATGCCCGCACCACAAACTTTGGAGGCAACACACGCCCAAATGCGCAATCTCACCGACTAGTAGCTGGAGGTCATGAGCTTGTCCAACTATGGACTTAGCCTCATCCATGCTAAAGTCGAAAAATTGCTCACATATGTAGAGCCGACGACTGCCCGCCATCGCAAATTTTTGCTCTAGTGCATCCCACAACTCGTGGCGGACTTGTAGTCCATGTACACATCATAGAGCTGATCTGCGCGAGCAGTCAGAATGCAGCCAAGAGCGGATTATTTGCAGCCTCAAGCGCATGTCTTGCTCAATCGTAAATGGATCTGTGGGTGGATAACCCACCATGCCCCAAAGACATGAGCCAAAACTTGACTCTAGTGCGCCATCTACGGAAGTCGACGAGAAAACCTCTCGGGTTTCATCGCATCGAAGCATTAGCCATTTCGTATTGCAACAAAATTCACAATAAGGTTTCGGAATGTTGGAAATGTGGGCAATATTTTAATTCCAAGTTTTATTAGGAGACAAAAATAATAAACTAATGATGCAAAACTCACAACCAACGACAAGCTACTCATCATACTTCACAAATTACACAAGAAAAACAATATAGTAACAAAGTCGAGCGTGCGCACGAGCGACTTACTTGTTAGCCTAATGAAGAACAGGAAGCGCGCGAGCTTGACGCATCGCGAAACGAAGGTGTCGCGGTGCGGTGAGCTGATCGCGCAGATCGCTGCCGAAACCTTATTGCTGCCCCGTGCGGTCTTCACGGCAGCAATGGTTCGAGATACCGCTCCTCTTCTTCGCGGTGCACGCGGGAAGAAGAGTCGACAGTTCAGACAGCGAAGACAACAAAGACACAAAAAGTTTGGAGAAAAGAATGGAGGCGATCGGTTTGTCCTCTACTCGGGCGTCTCCAGCATACAAATAGACAGACTAGTAAGCGACATGATTAAAACAGCCATTTACCCCCGGTAAGCGACACATTCAACGATCGGTTACAGCATGCGTCATCAAACCCAATAAAGCCCCATTCAAATGTTTGAATCTCATTCAAACAGAGAGATAGTGGTGCAGGATTTAGCAAAAATAGAGATAGACTTGGTCTGCCAAGTGGCGCGCCACGTCACGGCACGGTCGTGCGTCGCAAGTCACAAGTCACAAGTCACAAGTCACGCGATTTTCACGCGAAAATACGCGGATACGCGCGCGCGCGTGCGGGCGCGTGTGTGTGACTAGCCAGAGCCCTCCTAATACCATCTCTATCCATATTCAAGGAGTGGTGAGAACTCCACCTTATAAATTGGTCTTTCTCACCTTGCCTTAGCAATATGGTATTAACCATGCATGCTTTGGGATTCGCGAAATGCGCCTTGCTCATTGGGCCAATTTCTAACACTAACTGCTGCTAGGCTGCATATGCAGTACAAGTGAACAACATGATGTATAGCAATTTCTGACAAGTTGTTTCTTCAATTGGAAGATGTATAGATAGTGAGGCTTTATTTCCCGTTTTCCTTTGCCTTTCTGTTGTACTTAGGATTATTCTTTTGTTCGAGAGATCAAGAAGCAAAGAAGGTGTACATAAGGACATGCATGATCATGTCTTATGAGTAAATTCGTCCAATTCTTGAAACAGTGAGTGACAACGTTATCGTTTATTTCTTGTCATAGTTCGATGTCAAAGAACTGCTTTTGCCGGTTATTTTTTATTGTGCCTTCATCTTTATGCCCATGTTTCACATATCACAGTGCAATATTCCTTCAATTTTATTTGCGAGGACACGGTTCAGTCAACTAATTCTCTTCTCAAAGAGAATTTTTTTTCTAATTTTGCACCATTTTGAAATGACCACGAAGATCTCCTTTAGGAAACAAAAATTGACCGCATAAAGTTTGACCCCTGTGGTTGTTGGTGTTGAGGAACCATCGCTAGCGAGTCCAATCTGATCGATTTCTCCTATGCAAAAGAGGTGGATTAAACACAAAATAATAATAGAATAAAACAAGAATTGTACACAGAGAGATGAGGGGATCCTTCTTGTTCTTTATTGCTTTTCTTTCTCAAAAGGTACGAGTGATGATAATAGGGACCCTCTATTTATAGACTAATGTGGAGGGTGCCCACCAATGGGTTGGGCCTGCAGGCCTAGGCCCAGGTTTCCCAACACTCCCCCTTGGGTACTCATCCGACATGATCATGCCTCATCAAAAACTCCATAAAACCCAGTGAAAAAGTAAGTTTAGAAAAAGTGTACATGATACATCTAATATTGTGCTACACGAATTGACTCATTAAAAACCTTGGCCGAGAAACTTTAGGGAAACTCGTCAAGGAAAAAAGAATACAATCCACCCAATTTCATTCAATATACATGATTTATTCTTTAGGTACTCGATCTTCGTGATCAAGTTTTAATAGTGAACTTGTGAAGAGTCTCCCTCTGAATTCTGCACTTCTTTAAGTCTCATCATTCCAATTCCATGTACATATCTTTCAAAATTAGATGCTAGAAGTGACTTAGTGAATAAATCTACAAGATTTTCACATGACTTAGTATGTAGTATCTTAATTTCGTCCATCTTTTGTAATTCATGAGCATAAAATTTGGGGTTGATATGCTTTGTGAGATGACTCTTCACGTAGCCCGCCTGCACTTGTACAACACAAGCTTCATTATCTTCATAGATAATTGTAGGAGCTTGTATGATATTCCATCCACATCACTGCTGGATGTGATGAACCATTCGTCGAAACCAAGCACATTCTCGTGCGGCCTCATACAGTGTTATGATTTCCAAGTGGTTCATCGAAGTCAATACAAGACTTTCTATGATTTCCAAGTGGTTCATCGAAGTCGATACAAGACTTTATTAGGAAAATTTCTATGAGATTGTAGTTTCACCACATAGGAATATATAGCCTGTCTGCGACCTAGCTGTATGCGGGTTTGATAGGTACCCGGCATCTGCATAGCTAGTCATATTCGAGTCTTGGTTCTTTCTGTAGAATAGTCCAAGATCTTTGCTTCCTTAGAGGTATCAAAAAATGTCTTTTATTCCCTACCAATACCTTTTGATAGGTTCTGCACTGTACCTTGCTAATATGTTTACGACAAATGCAATGTCAAATCTAGTGTTGTTTGCTAAATACATAAGTGCTCCTACTACACTTAAGTACGGGAATTCCGGTCCCAGGACTTCCTCCCTCTCTTCTTTAGGTCTGTATGGATTCTTGTCTTGTTGCAAATATCCTGATCATCGGTACTTTCGAAGGGTATGCTTTTCCAAAGCCAAACCTTTTTTTACACCTTTTGAGTGTATGCAGATTGGTGTACTAATATTTCTTTTGGGATATGCTCAAGCTGCAAGCCTGAACAATATTTAGTTTTACCCAAATCTTTTATTTTGAATTCTGACTCCAAGTAAGCACTCGTCTCCTTTATATCTTCCAAGGTTCCAATGATATTCATATCATCTATATACACTGAGATTATACAAAATCTATTCTGGGATCATCGTATAACTACACAGGGACAATCATCATTGTTCGTGTAGCCTTCCTTGCATAGAAAGTTGCTTAAGCAATTATACCACATCTTACCTGATTGCTTAAGTCCATACAGTGACTTTCTGAGTTTCACACTATACAGGCCTCTATTTGCTTTGTCTTGGTTCGGGATAGAGATACCTTCAGGCACGTTCATATAAATGTCCGAATCAAAGTCTCCATAAAGGTATGCAATTACCACATCTATCAATTGCATTTCTAAATTCAGGTTTACTACCATTGAGATTAAATATCTAAACGAAAACCACCCATGACAATGGAATATGTTTCTTCATAATCAACTCCTGGTCGTTGAGTGAAACCTTATGCAGCAAGCCTTGCTTTATATCTTATAACTTCATTTCTTTCATTTCTCTTTTGAACAAATACCCAATTATGCCCTACGGGGTGCACATGAGGAGATGTGTGGCTTACAGGCCCAAACACTTCTCTTTTGTTCAGAGATAATAATTTAGCTTGTATTGCCTTTTTCCAATCCTTCCAATCTGATCTTTTCTTACATTCAGTGAGCGATACAAGCTTTGAATCAAGATCGATGATTGTGCTAATTTTCTTTGCAAAATAAATGTCAACATTGGTTGTTGTTCTATTAATAAATTCTCCCATGTACATATTGTTTATAGCTATTTTATCATAGGTTGGTTCTTCTAGTGCTTCTACTTGCTCACCACTCCTTCTAGGTGCGAGGGCAAGTCCCTTTAGTTTTTTAGCTCCGATGTGTGCACACAAATCCATACTAATTTCTCCCTCCGTGGGAATGTGTCGGAACCCGGAGTAACGACCCCTGGATCCTCTGTGTAAATCGCACTAGTCCAGAATCAGGTAATGCACAAAGTGACAACAAAGATAAATACCAAGCACAAATGACTATCTTCATTAAATAAAGATTACGGCCTTATAGCCAAGTCTTACATCAACGCCCATTGGCAAAAATAAATAAAGCAAATAACTGCGGAAGCAAACTGATAAAAAAGCGAAGCCCAAGCCTGCCCACAGGCAAACGACAGTAAGACGCGGCCTACTTGTCCTGATCTTCACCGTAGTCAACGACATCTTCCTCTATATGGAGATTGCAAGGTGAGTACAAACTTGTACTCCGCAAATCACACGGAGAAATGCAACATATGATAAAGGCTTCAATGGAAGGCTTATAGGGTTAGTTTGCATAAAACAGCATTTTAAGAAATACAGTAGATAGATTGAAATTGCTTAATTTAATACAGTAAGTGAAAACATTACTTGTAATTGAAAATAATACCGTCAGTGTAGGCTCCGACCAAACACCAACCTATTCACGGGCATCCCACCCGGACCATCTTTTCCAAAAGATCCTGTATGGATTATATCCATCCACATGTTTCCAAACACTCGTGGATTCCATTTATCCACAAGCTTCCAATCTCTCTCATGGGTTCCGTCCACCCACGAGGTTTTCATTCTCTCATGGATTCCATCCATCCATAAGGTTTTCGAAAAAAAATCATTTTTGAAAAACAAAATCTAATCCATGAAAAACTTTTACTCAGCATGCCCATGACTGTGGGCACGGCTATCCAGGATAGATTATACACTCTGCAGAGGTTGTATAGCTTTACCCACAAGATACACTACAAGAGATGTGCCATCTTTTGACGTTGTATTTTCGTCATAATTTCTGGGATTTATGTCACTGAACAACGTTTATGACGCGCGCGTGACGAAAACACCTGCGTCACCGATCAAACGTCTCTAACCACTATCGGTGACGTTTGTGGAATTTGCGTCACAAGCTAATGACATTACGATAAAGCGTCATTAAGTATAGTGACATCTGCTTTTCATCATAGCCCCGTATGCCATGCCACGTAGGACACTGCCACATAGGATCCAAAAACGTCATAAGAGGCTGACGTGGCGCATGAAAAAAACGTCATTAACCTGATTTTGGTTTGCAAAAGCCCATGTTGTAGACCATAGTAAAATGGGCCAAGCCCATGAAAAAACGTCATAAAGCGAGGTGCTTTTAGCCCATCTCGCCCAAGCGTTGTTTCGGCCCAACTCTTAATTCCCATTTTGAGCCCCTTTGTATAATTCAGCCCACGGTTTTTACCAACTGTCAGTTCATGTGGGCCACTGCTGCACTTTTTTCAGCGCACTTCCTTTTTTTGGGCGAGCAACATTGTTTCAAATTCTGGGCGACCTAGATTTCTTTTTCTTACATGCATGACCATTGTACAGCAGATTTATAATCAGCACATTCATAATCACAACTCAACATACATAAACCCATACATAACTAAACAGCTTTCAAACTCATATATTCACACATCAAGTCTGAATATTATTACATCCATTGTCCATCACAGATGTAGCAGTCTCAAATTTAAAACTTAACTTGCACAAACCAAGCATTCACAGATTGAAAGCACGACGACAACTAAGCTCAAAACAAGGTTCAATTTGAATGAAAACATCTCTGCAAATTTGCAATTAGAGCATACAGATAGGCAAAATGCAATACTGGTCAAAGCACAAGCCTGTTGCTACTCAAAAAACTGTTTCTGCCATGCACACGTGCCATGCACACGAGCGTCCAGAGGTTCACGTCCGCATCAAAATGACAAGCGCTATCTCATTTAGTATCTGTACTTACTGTTCACCATTAGTTGCAGAATTGCCGCCAAGCAGACGACGAAGTAAGCTGTGGATCTCGTCTCCTTGCTTCCTCAACTTTTCAGTCTCTTCTTCCTGCTTCTTCATTGCCTCCCTATCCTCCGCTGCTTGTTTCTTCATTTCACCCAACTCAGATCGAAGTTCCGATGATTGTTGCCTCTCTGAAGTTAGTTGACTCTCAAGCTCCTCCACACGCCTTGCAGCTTTGGTGCTTCTCATTGGTCTTTGTAGACTCGATGCCAACATTTTGAAGGAACTTTGATTTTGGCAAAACTTCAAGAACAACTGGTAGGATTCTTTGCAACATGGTCTTCTCTGGTGGTGCGAAATGATGGCCTCCATTTCATCCTATCAAAACCCATAAAATCGATTCATGAATGTTTGTATTGCAGCTAATGTTAATAGAGTACAGAGGAACAGAGGAACAAAGTAAGAAGTACTCACAATAGCATTTTTTACATTCTCACTAAAACCTGTTTTGCTGCTGCAATGAGTCTCCTTGAAAAGGTCAATAGCACTTGGTGGTGCATCCTTATATTTAGTTTGCTTCTGAAATTTAATGCAAACAATCAATTAATCAATTAATAACAGATAAAGATGGTAGTACAACTGTAAAAAGCAAGTGTATTAGTAGCTATGTTGCCCGGATACTCCGATACCGATACGGATACGCGATACCGCGATTCGCCATTTTCCCAAAAATACCGATACGGCGATACGTTTATATATAAATAATAAACAAGCTAATGAAATTATGAAGACACTGTGATAGCTATTGTCATCCCTATACGGCAATTGTCACTGCAGAGAGCACAAAAGACACTGCTTGTTTCTTGACTGTTGTCAAAATCCTTCTTGTGCCATAACCAATTATAACATAGAATTAAGGTTAATATAGTTTTCCATCTACAGATATCTAACGATCATTTAAATGTTATGTGCTATAACAGCCCACTAGTTATCATTCTACAAAGTTATCTTCATTTAACACAAAAAGCGCCTTCAAGACAAAGAATGGATTTGGCAAAGGGAAATAGCACATCAATATTCAGCAAAATGTTGTTTTAACTTTTAACTTGAAAGGAAAACACGATTTGGTGATGCCATCAAATCTAAGCATATACCCTTTGAAAAGAAGCTAGAAATTTGTGGACAAAATGCACAACATCACATGACTAACTGCATCGGCACAAATTCAAAGCATAGTTAGGTGGGTAAAAATCACCAGCATTCCTAGGTTTTAATGAATGGAATAGTTATTAGTTATTACAGCGAGAGTAACAACAATTTTTGCAGTCCAAACAACAATATGGAGATCTAGTTAACATACAAGGTGCCAACTTTTTGATGTAGGGCATAATGTAGAAATAATTAGAAAAAACTAGAACAATATTACTCTATTCACAGAACAAAGAATCAATCTATTACAGTATTTTTGAACAAAACAAAGATAAGCTAGCTTATCAATGCACAGATAATTTTGGGAGGTAGTGAAATTCAGGTTTCTCTTCAGTGAGAAAAAAGGGAAGAAAACACTGCCTTTGAGTAGAAGTTCAGTGTAAAATCAGCACTTAAACAGCGTTACAGACTTGGGAATGCAGTACAGGCAAGCAAGCTCATCACTACTAACAAGAATATCTGCTTCTGCTGAAGCTTGAAGGTATATATGGCCATCCTAATAGCTGCTGCTGTTTTGGTTTCAGTAGTAGTCTACATGATATAAATCAGTTTTGATGTAGTCTTTATGCAATTAACTTGCTAGGGGAGTCCAGTGGAAAATATTCTTGTGTTTATATTATAGTTCTACTGCATACTCTTTGTTTAGATAGAAAAAGTGACCAATGGAAGTACTTGTGCGGTTGTGCCTGTAGGATTTCCTTTACTGAGTAATAATGAGCAAAGTTGCTTGTAAAATTTCAGTGACATACCAAGTTCTTTGTTTGTATTTGTGTTTCAGTTCATGTGGTTTGCGGAATCTTCTTCTAATATTGTTTCTATCCTTAACTAATCAAAGTTTGTTTTCTCCTGTAGAATTTCTTCAACAAGCTAGATATCGAGGAAGCTACAACATCTTCGATTTCCTTTAGTCATGCAACCTGTTAGACTAGCCATGAAAGAGATCACCAGTTCACCACAAGCGTTTAGAGAAATCATTTTTAAGTTCCTTTAAGACACTTCTATGTGTGTAATATATATGTGTGTGTGTGTCCAGAACCTTATATGGGCTGATGCATGTGTTCTGAACCTATGTAAATATGATTGGGATATGAACCTTATTTGTCTCACCTATTACAGACCAATATGAACTGATTTATTTCTCTAAATATGAACCAAAATGAACTGCTCTCAAGCACAGGAACCAAGATATTAACTGCTGTAAATATATCTCTGTTAAATATTTACAGACAATCAATTGCAGACTTGGGAATGCAGTACAGGCAAGCAAGCTCATCACTACTTAAAACAATTGCTCCCAACAGAAAAAAGATAACCTTGCAGTCATTCTACACAAAGATCATCCGTACAGAAATTAAATATCATAATTATAGTAACAAACCACAGAACACTAGAGCACAATGCTGTTGAACAAGCCTTTAAAGAAAAAAGGTACACAGTTTAAGGGAAAAAAAGAAGATTCACAGGCTTTGCAACACCGCCATCCACCAAGCAAAAACACATAAAGAAGCTATCTAAACAAGAATTACCTCTCGGACCACCAAACATTCAAGTATGAAAGGATAAAAGCCAATCATAAAGGATGCAATGTTGACATAACTAACATGTAAATGCACCAAAGACTGACCACAACAAGCACAACAAATCTCATAAATTTATACTATCGGATTTCTTAAAAGATCAAATAACATGTAAATTAACTTTTGGTTGGCAAAGATGGTGAGCAATTAATACGCAGCATAGACAGCACATCCACATCGAGCACATCAAATGACAAAAATATATAATCTGATTTGCTGTTAAGAGAGATCAAATGGCATGTAATGTGCTGTTTTAGTGGGCAACTACGGGAGAAATTGACCAGATCAAGTTTATTATGTCTTACCGTGACATAGCACTCGAGCGATGAAGCACCGCGATCCTGTCCTTTCTTTGGTACCGAACTTGCTCACGATCGTCCTTATTTTTCAAACACTTTTCCTCTGAAAGGCATACATTAGTGGGACAGCGTATCATTTTCTTAAAGGCAAATTTTGTGAGAAATATACATGTAGGATACCTTGTGCTTTGGGTTAGACCACATGTCCACAAGTTGTTTCCACTACATGTCACTCATAGTGGACAATGGTGAAGTTGTTCTGACTTGGTTTGCAGGTATGCCATTAAAGAATTTCTTCTTTAACTTATACCTCATTTGGCGTTGTCCACCTTCTGAGCAAATCAGTGCATGCAGCTTTGACCAAACTTCTTGGTTGTGTCCATGGTGAATTGACTCTGTAGAAGATAAGGTAGCAGTGATATGATTGAGTCCCAAATAGCTAAGGTAGCAGTGATAGATGGAAATAGCTAAGGTAGCAGTGATAGATGGAAATAGCTAAGGTCCCAAATTGCATGTCACATCTAGAAAATAAAATTGCTAAGGTAGCAGTGATAGATGGAAATAGCTACAAATTAATTAACTGATGATATGATTAAGCTGGTCTGTGTGCGTGACTCTGTGGATCGATGATACACTACCGCTGAATCTAGCGAGCTACAATTAAGTCGGTGCTTTGTGGCGAGATGATCGAGCGGTAATGTAATAATGATACTAGGTACTACAAGTACAATGACCACTTGTGATTTCGAAGAAGCTGGTAGTAGTGAGTGTTGTAAAGAGACTGAAAACCACGTCTGAGCTAGCAAATCAATAAATAGATATTAAGAATTAAGGTGCGTGTATTGCTAAACTAATAAATCAAAAGCCTAGTTCTGTGTGATTGAACATAAACATGCATATATGGTGATTAAGGTAACATTAACAATTCAAATCAGCCTACTCATTTTACTTAAGAAGCGTAGCATGTATTTAGAAAGGATCTCTGCTGTCCCATTAGGAAAGGCCGGAGGTACTTACATGCAATTTTGCCCATGTAGTTTGTCACTAGAGCCTCATCCTTCTTATACTCCTTCCGGTGTGGGAGTATTGGGATATGGTCCCGTAGGACAATTCCGACCTCACCGCTAGTTTAGCGACTTGCATAGGTGCTTCGTCGCGGTTCCTTCACAATTTGCCTGGAATCTTAGCGCACAACCCTCTTGAAATTCTGTCCAAATCTCGCCTCGTTCCTTCCTCTCAACCATCCATCTAACATGAATCGTGGTTCACACAATAAGTGGAAATCATATGATTAGAACAGCAAATATTTAATACGGAGAGGAGGTACAGAGCTTGCCTTCATCGGCTACGCTATTCGTTGTTGGGTTGCTGCTCGTTGTTGGGTTGGTGAGTCAGTTATTGGCGGGGATCAATGCATCTTCCGAGGAACCATCTTGTGGGTCGATTGTTGGAGCATGACTATCTTCAAGTCTTGAAGATATTTCCACAGTTCATTGCCTTGTAATTCTTGTGGGTTGGTCTTCCTCTGGACAGCCATAACTCTCTTCGACTATCTTGATCCTCCAATGCGCGTGGTCTCATCCCTTAACAAATTGGTAGTAGGTTCAGCTCCAAATCCAGCATGGCTTCTGCATTATACAAGAATCTGAAAAATTAATAAATCTGCATATTGAACTAAGACAAAATAGGTTTAGTTTATTGAACAAAAACAAAATCAAAGGTAGTCATTTGCCTTGCAAGGACAAAAGAAAGGCGCTCTCAACGAGACAGTACCTACAAAAGCTTCTCTAACCTTAAAAGTAGCATTCATATTACTACCAAGTGAAGTTTGATTAACCAAGTAAGTTAGTGGATAAGCAAGGATTAAGTCTATCAAACGTAACATTCCATATACCTTCTCAACAACACCTTCATTGTCGTCCTCAGGTTCAGGTTCATACAATGAGGCCGAGTCTGCACGAGCAGCAACCTTGGGCTTTGCACTGTTCACCATTTGAGCTAAAGCTCCTACTCCGAGCCGCTGGAACATCTGATTGTTACGTAACATGTTCTGCACTCTCTTCCTCTCATAGTCCGTCATTTGCGGCTCTGTATTTGCACAACATAGATGATGTGAATGTATGAAACATAAAGATGGAAGTAATGTCTACCAGGAACAACAAGGACTGTAATCACAATTTAAACAGGCATATATGTCCTACGTGCAACTGAACACAGCCCCTGAATTATGTGTGTATGTGCTCATACAAAGTGGTAGCCTTATTGTATTTCCAACATCCTAGTAGATCAAAACCAAAACATTCTGATAAAAAACATTCTAACAGCCTTATGATCTAGTTGAACTAGAGCAGAACAAAAATACCCTAACAGATGAAAACCAAAACATCTTGTGAGGTATCTTGCATCTCGAACATCCTTAAATAAAACAAATCCAAATTATATACCCGAAATGACCTAGATCAGAACATCAATACCCTAAACCCTAAACCGAGGATGGCCTAAATCACATCCTAACATATTCCCGACCACATGGAAGGCAAAGTGACAGATATGGGTGGTAGTTCTTTACCTACTGGTTGCCTCCTGGAAGTGTTGCGCTCCCCTCCCTTCTTACCAAGTGCCATCTCGAAGCGGAGTCGAGGGCTCGTCGGGCGACGGTGCTGTCCGGCGGCGGATCGCGTCGGGCCGGAAATCCTTGTGAGGCTGCGGGGCTTGGTCCGGCGGCGGTGGACGCGACGGCGAGCGGGGCGGCGCCGACGCGGACGGGGCGGGCGCCGGCGCGGGCGGGCGGGCGGCGGTGGAGCGCGGACGGGCGGCTGTGGAGGCGGACGCGACTGGATGTTTCGATTTAGGGTTGGGGGTACAGTGATGTGAATAATTGGAGGAGGGTGCGATTTGACTTTACTGCCCTTGGTTCCACTGAAGGTAATCCAGAAGTTTCCTGGATAAATTTGTCATTTCGCCTGAAAAATTTGAGCGGGAGGGAGGTGCCGGCCGAAATCTCAGCCGCCCAGCGCCCACTCCCAACCCTTGTTTTTGCATACTAGTCCTTAAAGAATTATCAATTTTGAAGTGTTTTCAGTTGTGTCTTGGTAGACTTCACTAAACCCCCGAAAATACAACAAGATATGCAATTATACCCTTGGATTCCAAAATAAGGCACATATTTCTATAATTATAATTATCGCTACCGCACGGTTGTGTCCTTTAGAGTTTAGTTTTTACTACAATTTAGAACTTATGGTATTGTGACAAAAAAACGTTGAATTATTTAAACATGTAACACATGAGTGCTATGTGTACATAGACCTTGTATGCGGGTTTTATACATACATGATATTGGTTCATTGAATAGTTCATTGTCCCGTCGCGGCATTGAAGCCCGCGCCCATCGATGGCGCCCCATCGGAGAAGGTGGATCGGTCTGCGGCAATGAGGAAGGGCAAGACCAAGACCAAATCCGTGCGCCACCTTCTAGCGCCGCAGCAGCAGCGCCCGACAACGGCTTCTCGGCGGTAGGTACTCGAATAAGCAACCCCCCTTTTTTTGTATTGGAGGTGTTGTTGATCGATTAGATTAGCCGATTAGCTAGGCGATTAGGTTAGATGTCAAGTTGGGCTGCTCCTCCCATGGCTGCTCCTCTTGCCGATGTCGTGCTTGACCGCCGTGTGCCCCTCATCGACAGCGCGCGAGGCGACACAGCGAAATCGGGGAAGAGGAAGAGGCAATCGTAGCGCGACCAATGTAAGACATCACCTTATATGTTCACATTAAGTTGTGCCTCAAAAACACAAGTAAGACATTATTCCCACTAACATGTAAATAATATTCTTAAATAATCTTAAATATATATGTAAGGATATAACCTGACATATATGTAGTATTAAAAAATAAATTATGTTAGTGGGAAAACAACTTGGTGTGCAGAAGGCATTGATTCAGAAAATAATTGCAAAAATGAAAAAATATGAAAAAAATGGTTGCAACCCGGATTCGAACTCAGGATGCAGAGTCTCAAATGCAGGGTCATCTACCATTGGGCTGTGTACGAATGTTCGACATGGGAGAGGTATTAATTTATACGAATGCAGGGTCATCTATGTACGCGCCCGGGTGGTGCCTCGACGGCCGTCGCGCTCGCGGGCTCCTCCCATCCCCATCCCCGACTCCGCGAGCGGGCACATCCGCGCGCCCGGGTGGTGCCTCGACGGCCGTCGCGCTCGCGGGCTCCTCCGCGCGCCCGGGAGGGCCCTCGACTGCGGTCGCGCGAGGGGTGTCGTCTGCGCGTGTGGGGGGCCCTCTTCGCCCGTAGCGCGAGCCGGTTCGTCTGCGCGCCCAGGGGGGCTCGTCGGCCGCCGCTCGGGGGGCCTCGTCGACCCTCGCGCGTGGTGGCGCTCGGGAGGCTCATGGAAGGCCGCAACGCTCGGGGAATTACTAAAGGCTTGTTTGTGTTTGCAATACAGGAACCAGGCATCATTTTTTGAAGGAAGATAGCACGGGAAGCACCTTATGACCGGAAGCACTTGAAATATCCTCGTTCAGAACCAGTGCAAGCTTATTTGGTTTCGTGAGGACGCCAATCAAAAGAAAACAGAGAGGGCCTGTATTTGTCCAAACGGGAGTTCAAGTAATACTTGTATATAACCAAATTACCGGCGATTTCCACTGATGTTTGCCAACCCGTCTTACATTCGTTGCCCCAGGAAACTGTTGTTCCCATGTTTTAAGACGCTTTTACAAAAATTATGTACAATGAACAAAAGATCAACAAAAGTTTAAATCTGTGCTCAGCTTTCCAAAACTACGTACTAGCTACCTCAAGAAGGCTCATAGTGCCAATTGCACAAACCATAAAACTCAATCAACATTCTCTCTGATGTAGCTGTGAGAAATTGGGATCTTACATTCTTGCGTGCCTTTTGGATAACCCAGTATTGAATATTCAGGTCATTGCAACCCTAGCTACCATCTTCACTCCCAGCTGCAGCTTTAGTGGAAGAAGCATCTCTTACTGAACAACCTGGCTAAAATGGACATAAGCTCAAGCTCAGACGTTACACAAATAAATATAATAGATGAGTCCACGGATGTTCTTCTCTCACGAATGTTGACTACATTACACGAATGTACTGTTCTTCTCTCACGAATGTTGGCTGTGGCCTGGACACATGAGTCCACGGAATAGCCTTGACCAGTCATCCAGTCCAAGAGACACAACAATAGATGCTTCTTATCAGGCTTCTGAATGTATGGCTGAATTGCTCTCCCAAAGAATATCGCGCAACAGAATACGTGGGAGTAGAAAATGGTAAGTTCTACTACTAGAATACAAGATCCATGGCCATTTGAAACTGATGGTCTGTGAATACACAACTGAGATGTGATTGCAGATTTAAGAGCATAAATGTCAAGTGCATTTCCAAAGTTGCAAAAAAGAACTTTTAGCTAGCTTGCACCATGCAATTTTTCGAAGCATTGCTCTGTCCTAGCCAGCTCTAAGAATTTCACCAGTATTGAACATCCAGCCATCTGGGGTACAGCTCCAAACTAGAATGAAAAAGGTACAAGTACAGAACCATCACCTGGCTGATACGCCATCCTGAACGGTTTAGTGCTTTCATAACATCGTTTATCAAATTTATGTTGCCCGATACCATGAAAGATCTAGCAAATTTCTCCAAAAAACGTGGAGATATCAGCTCAGCATTGTCCTGTACAATAGGCATTTGCTTAGTGAAGATACACAAAGCTAACAATAGAGAGGAAGCAGCGAATGCCAAAAGCATAGTACCTTAACAACTATATATGCATCCTTGAGAGTCCTGCTGGAACTAAGATGCCTAAAGCCTTCTCATGAAGAGATTTACATACTGTTCTCTTACTGTATCTCAACATATTATATACAGAACATGCTTCAGAAGGAAAACCTACATCTCCTAGCTGTTCCATTACCTCAGAACAAAGCTCCTGGAAAAGATGCAGAGAAATTTTGGTTACTGCATATAGATTATCTACAACCGAAAGCTGATACAACACGTGTTGCAAGGAGATGTGCAATTCTCACCCACTCTATTCTTCAAGAATGTAAAATAGATAGCCCTAATTTCAATTAACACAAATTACCAAGAATGCAATAATTGTGGTCTGATACTCTGATCTTGCATAGAACTTAGTAAAGATAATCAAAGACAAAAGAACCAATATACCTCATTTACTTGATGGCCTTTTGTATGCATATCTTCAATTGTCTTGTATGCTAGGTGATAGACCTTTCCCTTGCAGAAGTACCTTATTAAGGTATTAAATGTAATATTATCAGGTGATATGTTCAATTCATCCATTTTCTTCAGCATGCTCATTACACTTTCCATATCATTCGTGCTGCAGTAAGCACGAAGTGATGTATTAAGCATAACCAGATCATATGTTGCATTCTTGGCCTCGAATTCTTTTGCAAGTTGTTTTGACTCTTGACGATAACCACCTCGATGTAATGCTGAAATCATAATACTAAATGCATATCCATCTGCATAAACCAGAAGATAAGCACCTCAGACAAGACCATGAAGGCACAAAGAGTAGATAATAGCACCACTAAGACACTTGCATGGGAACACGCCGGCAATGCTCTAGAAAATTATTATAGTACCACATACTATGCTACATAATGAGAAACTAGAATAGATGTACTTTAATTTGATATCTAGTTAGAGGGAAAAGAGACGGTCGCCGGTTAACTAATATGTTCAACCACAAATGGACGGTCGCCGGTTAACTAATATGTTCTCCACAAAGAGACGGTCGCCGGTTAACTAATTCGCGCAACACAGACACAAACTAACAACTGATCACAAACCACATAGACACCTAACAGCAAAATGAAGCTAATCAATCTAACACATGACCACAAAGCATGGACTGGGAACAATTCACAGCTAACATAATAGTCAATGCCCAACAGATCACACTGATCAATTCTAAAATTTCTAAACAATTGCCAACAGTATTAACATATTGCATAAACAACACAAAACATTGCACAGATCACATCCCACAATCACAGATAGATGAATAACTAGCAAAATCAAAATATCCATATCCATATCCATCATGATCCCCAAATCGAAATCACAGTTCACAGTCTCACTGAACACAAATAACAGTAGTAATTAACAGTGCACAATTAACAGAAATTAGGGTAAACATTAACTGTGAAAAGTAAGAAATTTGGAGGAATTGGGGATTTGGAGTGAACCTGTGGGATTAGAAGCGAGAGAGGTGAGGCCGATGAAGATGTCGCGGAGAAGTGTCGGTGAAGTGAATGAAGGCGGCCATTGAGGAAGAAGACGGGGTTGGGGATGTCGCGCCCTCGGTGTCGGTGGAGATGATGAGGCGGCGGTGGATGGCGTGAGCGGCAGCGCCGAGGTGGGGCAAGAGGAGAAGGCGGCGAGTGGGAAGAAGGAGTATAGAAGAGTACGGCCGGAGTAGTGGGAGGAGAGAGAAACGCGGCGGATCTGGTTGAGGAGCGAGATGGAGGCGCGGCCGGAGGTGGGAAAGATGGGAGAGCGGCGGGCGGGCCGGGAGCGGGAAGGAGGTGCGCCGGAGAAGGAGGCGGCGGGAGGAAGTAGATGGCGGCGCGAGAAGGGAGGCACAGTAGAAGGAAGGCGGGAAGTAAGTAGGCGGCGCTGTGGAGAAAAGGAAGGAAGCGGCGGAGAGATGCGGTGGAGGAGAAGCGGCGGTGAGAAGCGAGGAAGGAGGAAGCGATGGAGAAGGGAGGCGGCCGGCGAGGTGAGGAAGAGGAGAAGCGGCGGTAGAGGAGGAGCGGCAGGTGTGGCGGCGCACGGTGGAGAAGGAGGAGGACACTGCGGTTGACCGCCGGCGAGTCTGGCCGACCCTCGCCGGCGCCGACGGTGAGAAGACAGGGGGAGGTGAGAGAAAGCAAGGAGAGGTAGGAGATAGGAAATGGCCGGCTCAAGGAAAAATTTGCTATTGAGGCCGAATGGGGGGATTTGGAACTTTTACGAATTAGTCCACGATGTTTCTGGAATTTGCAAATAGGTCCTTTCCCAATTTGATTTCTTTTGAATTAGCCCTCCGGAGCTCCGTTTTCAGCGCGGTTTGATCCGTGACGACGCGTACATCTGCGGAGCGAGTCGAAAGTCGAATTGTCGTATATGCGCCTCAATCACGCCTACCGCGAAAAAGCACAAAAATGTAAAATGATCCAAATTGAGCTAAATATATGCAAATATGACGCATGTCATGGGCCACGTGTACACGTGGCGATGGATCCTGCCAGCGTGGCTAATTATCCTTGAAAAAATTCAATTAAAATTTTGTGACGCAAAAATCCATGTCATAGATCTATGACATTTCGACATTGGACATAATGACATACCAAATATCGTCATTACCTCATTCCAGGCTAGCTTTATGACATTTTTAATGACAAATTTTTTTTTGCGTCACTAAGCCCAGATGTCACTTTAAATACGTCATAAACCAGATGGTTTAGTGACATTTTCAGCTTTTGTCATGCAAAATACGTCACAGATTGACACATTTCTTGTAGTGATACGATCATCCCTTTTTACCACTAGATTACTCACTTCCTTAGGTATGCGGTGAGGAGTCGTGACAAGGCCTTTACAATGCAAAGTCTTCAATCTGGCTAAGCCAACTCTAAGGTTTCACCCCAGTAAGGAATCCACCAGATCAGGACCCCCTCTCGAGCCTGAGCGAGACTTCACATGGCTTAACCACGCTCGCCCAAGTGAGACTTCTCATGGCACCAACCACGCTCACTTTCAACCTACAACTTGATTTAGGTTAGGACTTCGCAAATTATTCAGTCAGGGCTGTCCCATACCAGCCATGTGGTAGTACGATAGGGCTTTGCAATAGTATCTCACAGACCGGTCCTTAATCTGACTTAGGCCCAACCACATACCCCTGTGCACGACAATCAACCCTGTGGCTACAACCTACAGAGCATGCCTGCACCCACCAACTAACCATTAGCCTAAGTCTAAACCAGATTTTATATTTTGTTTTCAAAATATTTCATAAACCTCCTTGACTCACCAAAGTCAAGAATACACTTGAAAAGCTACCGCAAAACCAAGATTATATCTAACCAGGTCTAAGAATTTGATATAAAATGCTCCAGCCAATACTAGTGTACTAACCAGAGTTTGATTCTAGAGTGACAAGATATCGAGGAATTCAATATCAATGGAGGAATTAACAAGTAGGCATTAACTATATTTAAAACTGAATTGAAATACGTTGAATAAAAATATGCAAGCAGAATACTTTAAAACAACATAAATTTATTTTGAAAACTGGGATCAACGTGATCAAGGAGTGTGACTTGCCTTGCTCTTCAATTGGATGTGAATCTTCGCCGAAGAATTTTCCCGAATCGTCAAAGTCTACACGTGAAAATAACGCACCAAATTTAAATAAATTCAAATTGACTCCAAATATTTTCATTGAGGTCAGAAATGGATAGAGGGGAATTTTTGATGAATTTAGAAATTTGAATGGGCTCAATCGGAGTTAGGATGAAAAAGAACGGGCTCCGAGAAGTTTAAATTCAGAGAAAAAGAAAAAGACTGATTTCTGGAATTATTTTTCTAAAGGAAATTGAATTATGACATCAGCATTGCATCAGCCCTGGGATTTTTGTTTTCGGCTGATTTATTTTCCAACTGAAAAATCGGGTAAGAGGCTGACGGTGGGCCTGGTCCATAGGCCAGAGCCACGGAGGGAAAACGGCCGAGGTGGCACGGGCACTGCGTGGCGCCGACCAGGCGAGTGGGGCCGACGCGGCCGGGGCGTGGTGCCCACGTCGGCTCCGGGCCGGCGTGGCCAAGCCAACCGGGCGGCGCTCGGGCGAGGAGCTGCTGGCGCTCCGGCGAGCGGTGGCCGGCGGCAAGTGGTGCAGGAGGGAGAGGGGCGCGTGGGGATCTCGGGAAGGGGCACGGGATTACCAGAGGTGGCGGGAAAAAGGCCGACGGTGAGGAAGGTGGCGGCGACGCTCGGGTGCTTTGGCGCGGTGGCAGTGGAGCGCTCGGGGGGGTGTGGGAGGTGGAGGGGGAGGTGGTGCGGAGTGAGGGGAGGCCGGGGAAGGCTTTTATAGGTACGGAGGGGTGCGGGGGCGGCGCGAATTTCTCGCTGGAGAGGCACAGGGCGGCGGCGGTTACGGGAGTCCACCGCGGGATTGGGGGAGAAGGTGGGCGCGTGGGGGTGCGGGTCGTGCGGGAGAGGGGGTGGGGAAGTGGGGAGGGCGACGGTTGGGCCGGGGAAGTGGGGGTGGTGGCCTGGAAGGGCGGCGGTGGCCGTTGTCTGCGGCGGCGTGAGAGGAGGAAGAAAGGCGCGGGGAAGACGGCCTGATAGGTCGGGCCCACCTTGAAGAGAGAGAGGAAAGCGCGGCGGCCATGGATGAGGAAGAAATCGGGCGGCCGGGAATGAGTGCGGGGGGGACGGGCGGATGGGCGGGCGCGAGGGGAGTCGGCCGATCTGGGCCGTCGGCTTGCGGGCGGTGGAGATGGGCCGGCACGCGGGGAGGTGGCGTGGCCGAGATCGGGCCCGACCACGTGTCGGCCCGGGAGGAGGGGGAGGTGGGATCCGGGAGGCGACGTGGATGGATCTGGGCCGTCCACGCGTCGGCCGGAGGGGAGAGGAGGGGATTTTGATTTTAATTTTTAATTTCAGATTTTCCGAAAAGCCTAGAAAATTCAATAATGCTCAGTAAAATAGGAAATAAACTCCAAACATTCCAGAAAAATTCAGAGAACCTCCTGGAGACATTTTGGACTTAATAAAAATATTTCTAACTAATGTTGGTATTATATTTTCATACCTAAAATACTTTTTATTTTCAAAATAGATTTTAAACTCCAGAAAACTCAGAAAAACCAATAAGAGCCAAATAAATCCAAATAATTAGTTTGAAGTATGATTTTTATACATATTCAAAATATCATTTTTTAATAATATTTTTATGTTTTACTTAAAATTATTTTTTTAAATCCAGTTTTTTTTTCAAAAACAGAAATCCAGGGCAAAACCAAATTAAAATTTAGGCAACAAAAATACTTATTTAATTTAAATTTTTATTTTAAATTTTTTTATTTTTATTTTAATAAAAACATGGGTTGTTACAATCTACCTCCCTTAAAAAGAATCTCGTCCCCGAGATTCGGGTTGGCTAGCAAAGAAATGGGTTTGGATCTTACTCTGCATGGCTTGAAATGATATCTGATTCAGGCGTCCTTTGACAAAGTTCTTAGGCCTTCTATTGGCAACCTGAATGTGGTTGGCAGTTGGTGCTCCCAGTGTAACATTCTTCACTTGTTGTTTATTGGGGCAGTTGTTGGCGTAATGTCCCATCTCGTGGCAGTTGAAGCAAGTGATCCCTGCTGCAGGGTTTGAGTCCTTCAAGGCCTTGTTATCTTCAGTGTTGGGGGAGGGGTCCATCGGAACTAGTTCTCCTGTTGATGACGACAGCTGGAATCTGTTGGCTTGAGGAGGATCTCTTCTGGCCTTGGAGAAGCTTCCGGTGTTCACATGCTGAGCATGCATCCGTCTCTTACGACTCTCCATCTTTTGATGCTTGGATCCTGGCGAATCACCTTGTTGACAAGCTGGTGGAAATCAGCGTAATCGCTGGAAAGAAGTTGAACCGATATGTCATCATTGGGTCCTTCTAGGAACCTTTCCTGCTTGGCTTCATTAGTAGCGACATCTTCAGGTGCATAGCCTGCCAACTGGTGAACTTCTGTAAGTATTCGTTCACAGTGCGACTTCCTTGGCGCAGTGCTCGAAATTCCCTTTTCTTGAGAGTGACGGTGCCAGTGGGAACATGAGCTTTGCGGAAGTTCCGCACAAACTCATTCCAAGTGATAGCTTGAGCATTGGCATGGGCGGCGGTGTAGGTGTCCCACCATTACGATCTTTGATGCATGCGGTGATGTGAAGCAAACAAAACTCTTTCTCGATCACTGCATTGGATAATGTCCAGCTTCTTTCCGATGGCTCTGAGCCAATCATCTGCGTCCATGGGTTCAGTGCTGCTGGAGAAGGTCAGGGGATGCAAGCGCATAAACTCCGATAGTCTTGATTGTAGAGCTTGAGCTGGCACAAGTGGAGCTGGTTGTGCAGAACTATTGAAGGTCTACGTCAGTAGTTGAATGAGCTGGTTCTGGTTTGCCATCATCTGAGCCCAATCAGGTTCATTTGCTCGAGGGGAAGTGGGAACAGACTGACTTCCTTGTACTCCATTGAGGCTGCCGTTGCCGTTGTTCCTCGTGTTCACCATCTGCTCGTTGCTTTTAAGAATTAGGAGAGAGGGGACTCAAGGCAAAGGAAGGATAGGGGATATTTTGCGCAACCCAAAACAAAATTTCAACTTTATTAAAATCTTTATTAATCTCATAATAAGTAATAGTTACAGCTGCCAACAAAAGAGAAAGCTTGACAGCTCATAACCGCGCTTTATTACTAGCCTAACAACTTATCCTAAAGGGATAAGGGTCGTCTCGGAGTCATCCTGTGTGGCTCTCAAGATACAACTCGTGATCCCTCGATGCGGAGGCTGAAAAGGCGGTAGAGGCGAAGAACTGCTTTACGAGAGGCTTCTTGTCTGGCTCTCTCAAACGAGTATCCATTTCCCTTGAAGCGGAGACACAGATTTCCTTGTCCAGTTCACTTGGTGATGAGTAGAGTGAGGTGATGTCCCATCGTCCGGTCTCCATGGCGTTCTTCTTTATGTAGAAGGCTCGGTGTCGGAAACCCAAACGACGAAGTAGTCGATGATGGCCCCTACTCCATCCATCAATTGGTGCAACATCGAAAGTGTTCATCTACCATTGTTTGAAAGGAGAGAGAAGTCAGGAATGTGTTTTTGAATGAAAACATTAAGGAAGAGGAAGAGTTGAGGGATGAGAGAAAGAAAGATTGAGGGGTAAGAATAAGCATACATATGTATATATTTATATACATACATATTTATATTTTTTAAAATATTGTTTATTAAAATAAGTCCTTAGGGTCTGTCCATCCTATTCTACCTATGGTCACGTCTTACTGTCGTCATGGCTCTGATACTACCTTTGTCGGAACCCGAAGAAATAACCGACAAAATTCAAATAAATTCAAAATAAATTCAAATTGACTCCAAATATTTGAATTGAGGCCAGAAATGGATAGAGGGGAATTTTTGATGAATTTAGAAATTTGAATGGGCTCAATTGGAGTTAGGATGAAAAAGAACAGGCTCCGGGAAGTTTAAATTCAGAGAAAAAGAAAAAGACTGATTTCTGGAATTATTTTTCTAAAGGAAATTGAATTATACATCAGCATTGCGTCAGCCCTGGGATTTTTGTTTTCGGCCGATTTATTTTCAAACTGAAAAATTAGGTAAGAGGCTGACAGTGGGCCCTGGTCCATAGACCGAGCCCACGGAGGGGGGAAGACGGCCGAGGTGGCACGGCTGCCTGCTGGCGCCAACGAGGCAGGTGGGGCCGATGCGGCCGGGGCGTGGCGCCCACATTAGCTCGGTGCTGACGTGGCCAAGCCAGCCGGCGGCGCTTGGGCCGAGGCTCGCCGGCGCTCGGCGGCGGCGGCCGGCGGCGAGTGGCGCAGAGGGAGAGCGCACGCGAGGATCTCGGGAAGGGCACGGGCTTACGGAGGCGGCGGGAAAAAGGCCGACGGTGAGGAAGGCGGCGGCGGCGGCACTCGGGTGTTTCGGCGCGGCGGCGGTGGAGCACTCGGGAGGGCGTAGGAGGTGGTGCGGAGTGAGGGGAGGCCGGGGAAGGCTTTTAGAGGGGCACGGGGGCGGTGCGAATTTCTCGCCGAAGAGGCGCAGGGTGGCGGCAGTTACGGGAGGCCGGCGCGGGATTGTGGGAGAAGGTGGGCGCGTGGGGACACGGGTCGTGCGGGAGAGGGGTGGGGAAGTGGGGAGGATGGCGGTTGGGCCGGGGAAGTGGGGGTGGTGGCCGGGAAGGGTGGTGGTGGCCATTGCGGGCGGCGGCACGAGAAGAGGAAGAAGGGCTCGGGGAAGACGGCCTGACAGGCCGGGCCCACGCGGAAGAGAGAGAAGAGAAAGGGAAGGCGCGGGCGGCCGGGATGAGGGGAAGGGCAAATCGGGCGGCCGAGAATGAGTGCAGGGAGGCGGCCGATCTAGATTGTTGGCCTAATCTATCATGCCAAAGACAAAAGAATTCTAAGCTTCTAAATATTATTTTGAGGACAGTATAGGCTGCGGGTGCCTTAATATTAGTGTAGAATAGCTCAGTTTCAAATAAAGGAAGTTTTCTAATACCCTTTTCTCATTTACTTCACGCTTCGTAATGAGCAGGTATTCCTTCCCATACTCTTCTTCAGTCTGGAAACTGTTAAAGTGAATATCTTTGAAACTTAGGAGAGTTCTAGTCAATTCTAGGTACAATAAGGCTTTTTGATTGACCAAAGTTGTGCCCATTGGGAGTATAATTGTGGCTCTTGCTGAGTCTATTATACAAGCATCACTACAGATGATTGTTGTAATGCTGCCAGTATTCTTGCTAATCGACTGAAATGATTTTGTCACTTTCAAGATGGTATTCATTGTGCCGTTGTCAGCTAAGCACACTCCTCCATAGGGCGCCACACGTATTCTAATATAAAGAACTTTATTAATATGTAGTAAAAGACAATCAACACATAAATAAAATTTTTTGAATATCAGAATATATCATGCCATTATTAACTGAATAAATGAATGAATTATTTAATATTATCCAACTATCACGAGAAAATATGCGGATCGATCACAAAGTTTGACGCCTATGTTTGTTGATTAATTAGGGGTTAGTCAAACCGTTGACCATTATTCATTCTAAAAATATACGGATGTCAAATTATTGGTACGTGCTGGCGTAAGAGTGGACTCGGAAATGCTCTCTAAATTTAAATTATGTAAACCTACGAAAAGGTTAATACTTCTACATGAGGTAAGCGTTGTGTCTTCACGTACTGCTCTACGCTAGCTAGTAACGTACTTTACATCCATACGCAGGGCTTGGATTTTTCAAAGTCCACAGGATACAATTTTGACTATTTAATTTATTGTAATATATTTGGAGAAACCTACAGAAGTACAGTAATATTTGTGAAAAATATTTTTACGCCAAGTTGCCCGCATCATTTTATATATCCACTCTAGATATTTATAGCTATATATCTTTATTCAAAACAAATATTGTTTGTCTACGCGCATTGTATAGTAGACCTGAGCATCTACACTATTAAACCACCAGTTAAAATTATCCTACATCCACCCAACAATTACCTGCTCTACAGTCATGACCTTAACTACGTCCACACCACAATATGCACCCAGAAATACACCATCCTAAAAACGTCCGTACCAGATTAACTCTCCTTCATTCTCTCTCCTTACTCAACCATATCCAACGATCATCCTTCAATGGATCTGCAGTACCCCTTCCGCGTCCCTTTTCTCATCGGTGGATTATAGGTTGTTCCATCCCCTCCGAGCTCCCCCTCCCCTCCGCCCCCGGCGTGTAAGTGCCCCAAACCCTAACCCCACATGCCGCTGCCCGACCCTCGTCCGCTGTGATCGGCCGACTCCTCGTTTCGCAGCTCCGCACGACCGCCGGACCGCCACGTGTCCTCCCGTCACGGCCTCGGCGCATCCGCCCGTCGCTTCCTCCGTCGCGCGGTGCCTTCCTTCCTCACCAACCCCTCCGCGCCGGTCGCCGCCGGCGAGGATGAGCGCACGCCCTTTGAGGCCGCCGTGCGCGCCGCCAGCGCCGTCGCCCGCTGTTCGTCTCTTCCCTGCGGTGGGCCCGCCGGATCGGGCCGGAATGCACGGGGGCGAAGGGAGGTGGCTCGGCGCGGCGCTGTGGGTCCCGCCCCGCGGCGGCAGATCTGGTCGGCGACACGCAGCGCGCAGCGCCCTCGCCTGCAGCAGCGGCGGCACGCAGACAGAGGACGCGCGCGTCGCCGAGAGGAGGCCGCCATGCACCGCCACTGACGACCTCCGCGCCTTGGCGGTACTCCTCCCGGCCCGTTCCTCTATTGATCCGGAGCTTCTTGATATTCATAGCCCCTATGTGATATTCATAGCTTCTTGATTCGGGATATAAGGATTTAGTTAGCTTGGGGAAATGAGCAGCTCTTGAGATGATTTTGGAAGGGATGAGAGATGCCGCTCTCTTCTCTCGCCCTAAATCTTAATTAGGGCATTATTGAGATTATGGAAATTAGTACATGTATCTTGTATAGATGATGTTCGGAAATCGATGGTGTGATCTCGGCTAAGCTTGTTCGAGTTGTATAGGTGAATTTTGTAGGAAAAGCTGTAAGTTTTAGGGTTTGTGTTGTTCCCTAGATATGCATATTTCTCGTAGTTTTTCAGAATGCTGAGTTAAAAAAAAGTCTTGTTGGAACTGCGCTGCGGTGATATTTGGTTTTGGGTTATAACTTATAAAAGGTTCTGTGCGGGTCACTGTTTGGACTTCGGAGGTAATTTGAATCATGGACAGCTAGCTAATTCAGTTATATTGAATTAATTACGTTAACTGGTCTTATTGTGGCACCTTGACATAGTTTGGACTTGTTTGAATATTTTGTAAAGACAGTGGATCCATGGTAAATTTTGATAACTTTGAGCCAAATGTATTGAGAAATTTAAAATTTAGTCTGCAAATTGGACAGGTTCTCGAAAACCTGTTTCTTGCTAAACACCCTAGATCTATATCTTTATCAAACACTAAAGTTTGATCTATGGGACTCGAATGTTCTAGAAGTTTTTGGTCTTTTCTCCGAATACCATGGGCAACATAATTGTAATGATACATATAAGACTTGAGTTGGAGAAAACCCGTAAGTTGATATATTTGGCTAATAGGCCATGTGACTTGTAAGATTTGAGGACATAAAGATATACGGAACCAGCTTTAGTATAATTGAGGAGAATACTTGAAAGTCGTGCAGGCGGCTTGATTTGAGTTGTTTCTTCTGTATTGTGTTCACTTCATTCTCCTACTAAAACTGAGTTAAGGATGCTACATCTTCCAGTTTTAGTTCCTGCAATGCCGCTGCATGTTTTGCTCAGTATTTCATTAGATGCTATTCCAGCAAATGCCTCATGTTGGGTGACCTTTCTTGATCCAAAGCTGTCGCAATGTCAGCATCTAGATGCCATCCGACACGTGCGTATTCTGCCCATCCTCTCCATCGCAATCAAGACATAATTCACACCCACGGAGGACGAAAAGATAACTGTGCAGCATGCTTGCTTAGGTGGGATTTTCGCTCATTTCCCCTATTACAGTACGGAGGTCGAAAAGATTACTAATCGTTTCTTGGTATGTTTTCTTTTTCCCAAGAACCAAATGCAATATCATCGAGGTCCAGATTTTGCTAATCTTGGATAGGATTCTTACTCTAATATGTATTTTGTCCTTTCCTTTTATCGACTATGCGGTAAAGGGAATTGAAAATCAAATTTGTTGCATTGAAATACTTTTCGCGATGTGCGTCTCGATCTAGCTGTCTTAGACAAAGCACCAATTCTTGGTATGCCTTGTTGGTTGCTATTTCCATGGATATTTTGTAGACTTACAAAATGTAAGGTGATTGAAATTATGAAAGCCTTACCCATTAAGATTTTAGGTAATAGCTCCAATGACGAAGTTTGGTGATTATTAAAGCGAAGTTTGGTGATGTGTTGTTTGTCGTTTATAGCATGAGTGTTATTCTCAAGTTTTTATAAGACTAATTTCAAATGGCGACAGTTGCTTCATGTGTTTTTCAGTGCATGGCATGCCTTTTGCATCTTCGTGGCTATTGTTTTGTTTGAGTGGTCATGTATGTTCATCCAGTCATCCAGATGAGGCACCAATATGAACAGCTATAACATGATGGCCTGAATCAATAAATTAGTTGTGAGATAATCTTTTTCCAGATGAGACACCAATATGTAAGCTCTGCTCAGGCTGTTTTTTATTTAATTTAGGGGTATGTTGGTAACAAATCAGCCGTTCATCGTAACATTTCTCAACTCGTAAAATGTGCAGGGTGCAATGGGTGCAGCATTCATCGTATGGAATGTATCAATACTTCATTAAGGTATGTCCTATCAATCCTTTGAAACTGGCCAAGCAAAACAAGTATATAAAAGGTAGCTCACAATGCTAATTTCATTGCTTCTGATTTTATTAGATCCTTACAACATGACTAAAATTGCAATATGTGATCATAGCATCATTCTCTTTTTTTTGTCAGGTTGTTCCCACTGTCTACACTGATATAAATGAGCACATTATTCTCTCAAACCAGGTAATTTTTTTTCTTTGTGTGCACAAGCATACTTGTGTGTGCCGATGCACATGTTGAATAGATGTATAAATGTGATTTTCAGGCATTTCTTAAGTTGATGTTATTCCTTGCCTCGGTTTTACGTGTGAGCATTTTAGAAGTAGTGAGTGGTGGATACAAGCTCTTCTGGCGTGTTTTCTTTTACGATCTTTCACCAATTAAGGTACCATTTTAACGTATTTGCATTTGACACTGCTATCAAAGATGACCATGTAATGACACGTTTTTCTTGTTTTGCACCATTTTGTCTTTTGTGTATGACATTTTCTTATTGTCCTTTTATTTGTTTAGATAAAAATGTGAATCAACTTTTTATGTTTTTAATCTTTAGTCATGCATTGTGCATTGATACTTTTGTAATACATTAGTGTAAACTTGGCACCCATGCCTTTTGCAGGTCACATTCACGGAGCAACACCGGTCATTCTTACACTTCTTAACTAATGTTTGTGCAATTGTTGGAGGTAATATTTCCCTTGCGGCCATTTTTCTTTATAGTAACTAGCCATTTCTGTTAAATCACGCCTTTTACATTCGTATATTTGTTGAACTGCTTTTGCTTGATTGGAACATATGCTTTTTCCTTTGCTTTGAGCCTTTGACCATGAACCATCTAAATCGTGTCTCGGCACAAATGTAGATCTGATATAATCAGTAGTTGGTAAACAACGACTCAAGTTAGACATACATCATGCTGTTGAGTCTTGTATTTACGGGTTACGTCCAATTTAGACTATTTCTGAATCATGGCAAAGTAATGTCTCGGATTTATATAAAAAGGAATTTGGGAATTTAGCCAATTTTTCAACATCCTTGGAGTAGTTCAACCAATACCCTAAGGTGCTTGTATTCTTGATGTGCAGGTGTGTTCATTTGTTTCGGAATCATAGATTCATTCGTATACCATGGCCAAAGAGCAATCAAGAAGAAGATAGAAATTGGCAAATTCAACTTAGTCTTCAATTTAGCCTTCCTATTGCTGCTGAGAAAGCGAGTGCGCTTCAAGTTCCAAAAATAAGAGGAACCAACCAATTGATATTTTTCTTGCGATCATTTCCTGGAACACTTGGTGCGGTTGCATAATTTATGGACAAATGTTTATCAAATAACTCTCGGTGCACTTACAGTTTGCCTTGAGAAGAATCTACCAGCAAAAGAAATGGCTTACCCAGTGTACTATGATGTTATATGGGAAGCTAAATTGGACAACAGTAGTTATATGCTTAGCCATAGATATTCTCCAATGGGGCTTGAGCTTCAAAGTACTGCTGTTTCGGACGCTTTTGAAAATACATTGAATTCAAGCCTTTTATGTTGCAAGGCACAATGTGGCATTTTGTACATTAGTTCAGAACTTGCTGGTGATATACATGAGTGTTTTCCAGATTATATACATGGTGATATACAATTGCGTGAAACTTAAACTATGAAAAAAAATATCGTCATTTGGTTGTTTTCATGTGCATCCCTGAAATGCCGCCGTAGCGTTAGCACGGGCACTATACTAGTTTTACTAGCTAGTTGTGCGTAGAAAAAGCCGGTTTGTTTCAAGCTACGAATCACTACCTAGGCACGACCAGTTAAGGTAATCAAGTTCCTGTCAAAAAAATAAGTTAAGGTAATCAAGCCGGAACTCAGGCTGTAGTACAAAATTTCAGGCCGATATGGATTAGACTGGCATTTCTGTATATATTTGGAAGGGTAGAATGACCAAACGCTCAAATCCTTTAACCCTAGTTAGACTTGCATACTATCCCGATTTTCCACTTTTGCAATGGTTACGCTACGAGTTTGCACTTTTAGAATCGCGAATGTACAAAACCTAAAATGATACAAAGACAAATATGCAAATTGCCGAAACTTTTTCTCAAAAATACAGGAGATTTGCGTTTCATTTATTAAGAGAGAGCAGTACAGTGGTGATCTAAAGGCCGAATAAAAGGTCCAAGAAAATATCGGGTATATATAAACATGACTTCACTAACCTAACAAGACAAAAGTCCGTAACTAACATGACCCGACGACTAGAGGATGACCACCACCAAAGGACAAGCACCAGCCAATGCGTAAAGCGACGCACACGCGGAAAGACGAAGATGGTAGGGTCAGGTGGTCAAGATAATGCTTAAAAGGAGAGAATGACACCGTAGGTATTGTCGTCACCCGATTCGGCAAGAATCGGATCTGAGGTATTCACATCGGACAAAACCCCTAAGACCCGCGGTGAGTGAGATGCAGCTCCAGAACGACGCCTCTAAGGAGGGAAATGACACCCAAGGACATCGTTGTCGGATCCGTTTGAAGAGCCAGATCTAGGGTTTTCACATAGAACACAGCATCCGACGCAGATGCTGTGCTACTCGGTGGTGTTCTTCACCTTCTACTTCCCCGTCATCACCGGCTACTGGACGGTCAGCAACCAGGTGCAGTATCATTAAATTAAGGGAATGAATTAATCCTACATCCACATGACGGAATCATATACACCCCTATCATATATATTACATCTTCATCGATCTCTCAAAGGAGCAAAACACAAAAGAGTAATATAATGCCCCTAAAAAATAACAAAGAAGCAGCATAAAACACTGGTGATTCATTATATTGCTATACACATATTCACATGTTGTGTCCATGCTCCAAATGGAGGAGCTTGGATCGGACTACATGCTTAATTAGCAGCAGTTCGTGGGGGGGTTGGGCCCTGATTTCGCTTCACGGAGCATCTGCGTCACCATCCCGATCCCGTTCTCCAGCAAGCCGTCCCCCTCCAACGGCCTCGCCGCGGCGGTGAGGACGCTGAAGATTTGCACCACCAACAGGAGCAGCAACATCAACTTCACCATCTTCGCCGCCATCGCCATTTTTGTCGTGCAGACGAGAGGGAGAGAGTGATGAGAGATTGCTTTCGAGTTTGAAGTTTGGTTTTCGGTCGTGCTTAGCCTGAGCTTTGGAGAAAGTTTGCCATGGTGAGCTCGTTTATATAGATGATCGATCGGGCCGGGGTTCAGTCAGACTCAGACGTACGGTTCGGTGTACAGTGTGCAAGCGGTTGCATGGTTTGAAGTCTTGTGTTTTTGGATTAGTATTACCTTCGCGGCACGGTTCTGATCTGTTCTGCATGATTCAAACGCGAGAACGAAGAATTCGTGGTAGACTCGTTCAAGTTCCTGATCGTCAGATCTCTACTAGTAAACATTTTAATTTGTCTCCCACGCGAGGGGTTTGGTCTTAATCGATTGTCTGATCAAAACTTGCAGTTTAGTTCTTGAATCATTCTTGCTTGCTCGACGAGTAGGCTAGTAGCGGGTCATCCTAGGAAGTGTCCTAGAACTTGCACTATCGTAAGGAAATGCATGCCTTTGAATTCTGAATTGCTTTAGGTCAACCTCAACTCTCGCTCTCTCGCATACCAAAAGCAAACGAAGCATCATGATGCCAATACTACATCCGTACTCCAAACCGCACCTGCAATGCAAGCACCATCTCACACAAAACATCAAACCGATATGCTCGATCTCGTTACAAATGCATCTTGGTTATCTCAAACAACATCATGTATACACATATCACTAGGCCGTTGCACCGAGGGAGGTTCAAAAATCTTACTGGGACATAAAAAAAAACACCAAGGAAGACGGTCCGGCTAGTTCAAAATGCTCTGGGAATGAAAGCAAATAATAATAATAATAATAATAATAATAATAATAATAATAAAAGAATGTATTTGTTATTTCTAAGTCACCCAAAAGTTTTGTAAGTCTAAGTCAATCTCTATGATCATTAGATTTGTTTAGAGATTGAAGCACCATGTAATTAGACGTTGATCCAATGAATATAAAATTTGACTTATGATTAAGAAAACTAGTAGATTTATCCACGTAGTTGCGTTGCTTGATATTATGATATGATATACAACTCTACTTTCTATAATTAAAATATAATTATATTTGTTATGTAACTTTAATATCTATATATGATTATCTATACTGTTATAATCTGACTCCACCAAAATAAGTGATGGAGATCATTTTCTTTTTCTTTCGATTAATATGAGAATTTTTAAGATTTTTTAGATTATTATAGAATTTTCATGCTCTCAAAATAAAAGAAATACCTTAAATATAATCTGTTATTTTGTTTATATAGATTTCAGTCACCTTACAAACAGGCAACCCTAATAAAGAAAGAAAAAATGCTCTTGGACCGTTTTGCACATTTTTCCAATTGCAAGACGATTAAAATCAGCTCCGAATTGTTTCAGAAACATTTTTTGGACCTCCAACTGGTCAAATCACACAACGCCAATACGTTCACCGTACCATGCATAGCTCACAGTAGGTTCACAGTAATAAGCGTCTTGCCTCTGCCTGCCTTCGAAGTAGTACGAACCATTTGGGCCAGAGGGAACTTCCACAATTCTGTCAAGCTGACCGGGAGGTTGGCGACGACCGGGAGGGTCAGCGGACACGGGCGTATACGTGCCCCTCAAGGCGTGCACGGCCGCGGACCGAGCGAAGCTTGCTCAGCCAGTGCATGGGCAGAGCGCTCGCCCAGGCTTGAGTGCGGGTGCCGCATTTTTTCTAAGGGTATTGTTTATGTGCACTATACGGTTATATATAAGTATGTGGGTGTTTTTAGTAGTTTAAATATGACTATGTTTCAGGGATTTTTTTGGTCTATCTTGTATTAAACGTGTGCATTAAACATACTCAATGAGGATGTATAGATGTATAATGTTAAATATATGTGCGTGTATGAGTATGTTCTTGTTATACTCATGATCTTAAAAAAAAAAAAAAGGCAGCACGGCCGAGCGCGCGTTTGACGGCATGCAGCACGGGCATCCGACCGCCATACGCGACGTGGTGGCGTGGCCGGCATGGGCGTCGGCCATTCTACAGAAATAGTCGTATTGATCAGAAGAGGAGCCCCAATTCCTCGTCTTTGCAGTGTCATGGCCGCAATTATATCCTTTGGGATGGCAAATCTTTAAGATCGGCCGCTTTTAAAGCGGCAAATAAGAAATTTTTCCAAGAAATAAAAATAAATATGTGCGCTATGGTTCAATAAACTAGTTAAGTGCCTGTACGTTGCTACGGAACAAAAACATTCAACAGATATGGGTATGTAGGATTTAGCACAGTTTGTCATGCGAATACCAAATTTAGCCTTCGAATCACCGTAATTCTATTTGCAGCCTTATTTTTCAAAGTACAGGAAGATGCTCGTGCGTTGCAGCAGAAATACATATTTTATACCAAATAATTCCTATATCGTATTAAGCATATAAAGCTAAAGCTTTCGAAATGGGGCAAGTCATGAAGCTTTCATGATATTTGTAGAGAAAGTGTACATTGAAGCTTTTTAAATGAATAAGCATATCAAGTGCCCATGCGATGCTATGAAATAAAAAAACACAAATTCATAGACATTTCTTAGAGTAATTTATAAATACCAAAATAGTTTGTTATTATTGCAGCTAGCATATGGAATGCATACACAATAACCCTTTTGTTCATTTGAAAGCCGAAAAGCTAGTGATCACAATTCTAGGTCAAACAAAATGCTCTTGACTTAATAGTTATTTCTCAGTGAATAGAACAATAACATGGAAGAAACAAATGTTAAATTTACTTCGTTGTTTTGTTTCTCTGAAAGCAATATCTTACACGGTTCAATTCAAGAAACTACAATGTTTACAAGGTTCAACTCAACTAAATTGTCAAACCCTGAATATCACAATGTGCAAAGGTGTGTCTTTCAAATTGCTTAATTGGTTATCCAGTTCATACACACTATCACCAATTCATGGTGTTTCTACTGCAGATGAGTTGTATTGAAATCAGAACATCTCTAGCACAGAGAAATTAAGACATGGATTCCCTTCAAAAAAGAATTTAGCATATGGAGCAAAACCTGATCATAGAAATAATAACGCTCGGAGTGTGATGAAACCAAACCGGAGCTTTCACTCTCCCCTGGGCTCCTATCTGATGACTTGCGCCTCCAGAGCCAACTCCGGCCATCCATCTCACAGCCACCATAAAATTGAAAGCATCATCAATTTTTGTTCCCTTGGTTTATTGGCCACCATCCAAAGTAGGGTTCAGATATCAACACTGAAACAGAAAGCAATGGAGAGAAATCTCCTCAATACACACTACATTGCGGATTACCAGAGTAAGCTGAACACCAGGCAGTAAAACTAATCACTCTAGATCAAGAACAACAAAATTCTCAGGATGTGATTACCAGGATCTTTACAAAGCAACTTGCTTACCAAAGCAAAATATGCTTACTGCAAACAAAGAAATATCCACGCCAGTAAACCAGATTGCAGCACAATCAAAACCCTGGAACAGTTTTAACCTTTACGGATGGAGGCCATGGAACAATTTTAACATTTACAAATGGACATAAAAATTTGGAGCTGATTTCAGCATAAATAAACATATAAATTTTCCAGTAATCAATGAGTGATTCAATTTTGGATAGACTTAATTATTTATATTATACAATAAATATTCTATAAGTAGAAGAGAAATAAGTAACACTCCTGATCTTTAGTTCACACAAGACACTCAGGTGAAGCAACACTTGCATATTTAGATCTAGCTCCACGACATAGATTAGGAATTCCATCTTTTACCCTCAAGTCCTACAAAACATAATTTGATGATAAGCTGATAGAGTTGTTGGTTAAATATCAATGATATATCAAATAATTAAGGTTAAGGTTACATGTAATACTCTATTCTTGCGCTCTATAGATATCATGATAAAGAGCTGCAAACCTTCAGTATGTATGCATGCTTCACTACAAATGCTTAAAAGGGCATGATTAGAGTGAAGAGCTTGGTACTAAAGCATTCAATGAAGCAATGATACATAGGTGGTGATAAAAAAATATTGTCTTTCGTCAATATGCATGCTTCACAAAAAATGTTTAAATTGGTCTCTGAGATGCAACAATACACAAGTGGCTAATAATAATCTTATATTCGCAAAAGGAATCATGCACTGGATTCATCATAGCTCACAGATAAAGATTAGATTTAGATGATTTCATCATAGCATACAACTGGCAGTATGGTAGTAACTCATATTTTCTGCCACTGTACCACATGATTACAAGTCTAGCACATACTACTAACTAAAAGTTAATTCACCATCTAATAATACAAGGTATACTTGTTAAGTAAGAAAGCTGAAAGATTTCAGCTGTAGAATAGAATCGAGTCAATTAAGTTACCTTGCTTCACAGTCAACTTCTCATGTGACTTCACCATCACCTAAAAATCAATTTCCCCCAATAATCACAAATCAGCACGGCCAAATTCATCTGAAGAGAGAAGAGGAGAGTAAGAAATTGAGCACCACAAAGGAAATTACCTACACAACCTGCACTCTCCACCGAATATATGAAATGCCATCACAGATCCCTGTTGGCTCTGAAAACAACCAACGCAATTCAAACCGAATCAGATTAGGAGGGATCCAAGCAAGAACCCAATGCTACGGATCGGGTGGATCCAGCCCCACGTCCTCAAAACTAACCCTAACATCTACGCGGGGATGAGACTGTGTGAAAAAGGAGGATCAGATCGTGCATGGGAGGAGCCTGCACCTAGTAGATGTAGGTCTGGAAGGGTTCATAATTACCTCAAGATGCTGCACCCACTGCCTCTCCTTGACCGGTGATGGCGGCATGGACAAAGGGAGACGATAGCGCGAGGAAGGAGAAGGCGGCGGCGTGGGGGAGGGGCCGAATCTGACAGTCCCCATACATGGCACCTCCGTGCTGCCCTCTTTCCCCTCTCCGCAGCGTCGTTATGGCCAGATCCAATCAGATCCGCGCTACTGGAGTAGATCCGAAAGGATCTAGACTATGCCGCATGGTCCCCTCCGACCGCCGCCGTGAACCTTCGACATGTCCCTCGTCACCGGGCTGGGCCACACCACCTTTTCCCCTCGTCGCCGATGTGCACTGCCCCCGCGCGTCGAGCAACGTGAAGGGGATGAGGGGCGAGGAAGGCGGTCGAGCTCGGCCTCAGCCTTGGCGGAGGAGACCCACTTGCAGGCATAGGCATGGCGGAGGATGGGGAGCTCGGTGCCATGGCTACAGTGGCAACCTCTAGGGTTTGGCGAATATGGTGAGGATGGGTTTGAGAGTGGAGATCGGGATAGGAGGGGATAGGGAAAGTGGAGACCGTCAGGGAGGCAGAGCGGTGGCGTGGCGCTCAGGATTGGGGCGTGAGGGGGTTTGCGGGCGCGGAGGAGATGGGAGGCGAGCAGGGGGTCGACGCGGGGGGTGGAAGGGGCGTGGAGCGTCTGAGTAGGGGAGGCGGAGCAGGGGACGGCGCTTGGGACAAGTGGTTTTGGGGGCCTGGGGAACGTGGGGTGGGTCATAGGAACTGCTACGTACGTTATGGGATTGGCTGCGTCGGTAGAAAGGTAGATAGTCGAAGGAGGACAGACGGACCATCAACTCGTGCTTTTAAGGAGTAGAGATAGTTTTTTTAAGAAGGGATGGAAGAGACCGCACCAACCATCAACTCCTTTTTAAGGAGTAAGAAATACCACAAAACTCCCCTCCTCCGTCCTCTTCCTCGAGATGAATAGCGCAACCTCTCCATGCGTAACTGCTGTTGTGATTAGGTTCAAGCACATCTTGTTTGATAGAATGTCACGATGGGATTCAGGTTTCAGTTATCATTTGCACAAATATTTGAAATTCTTTGAAGGGTAGAACGGTCGTTTTCACATGGTCAAAACCCTTTGACCCTAATCAGAATGGCATACTAAGAGCAACTCCAGCAGTAGCCCTCAAAACAGGGCCCCTACTTTTCATTTGAGGGCTCCCCCTACTTTTGAGGGCCCAATTTTTTTTGCATCTACTCCAACAACACCCCTCAAATCTAAACCCTCAAATCCATTACACTACACAGCGACACATGGGACCCGCGGCGAGGAGTGAGCAGGCAAGCGCGCCGGCGGCGAGGCGCCGCGATAGGGGCGTCGGCGGCAGGCGGAGAGCGGAGCGGCAGGCGGAGAGAGCGGAGGAGTCGGGCGGCAGGCGGAGGAAGCGGAGGCGCGAGAGCGGAGGCGGCAGAGAGCGGAGGAGTCGGCGGCAGGCGGGCGTCAGCGGCGAAGCGGCAGCGCGGCGGCAAGCGGAAGAGCGAGAGCGGCGGAGAGCGGGAAGTCGGGCGGCGGCGGAGGCGCCAGCGGCAGGCGGAGGAAGCGAGGCGGCGAGCGGAGGCGGCAGGTGGCGGCGGAGAGCCATCTGCGCGGCAGGCGAAGCAGCGGCGGAGGCGGGACCGAGGCGGCGAGGCGGGGCGAGCGGCGCGGGCGGGATTCGCGGGCGGGAGGAAGAGGCGGGCGGGGAAAGAGGCACGCATGGGAGGAAAGAGCCGGGCGGCGCGCACAAAACTGCTCCAAGCGTGATTTGGGGCTTGGCCTAGAGCCCCGAGGAATGAGGCTGAAGGGGATTTGAGGGCTCCTCAAATTTGAGGGCTCTAGTAGAGGCCTGCTGGACCTCTATTTTGCCTCGAGCCCTCAAATATGAGGTTTGAGGGCTCAAGTAGGGGCCTGCTGGAGTTGCTCTAACTGTACGTAGGAGTTTCCACTTTTGAAGTGGAATGTTTAAATCCAAAATAAGCATAAACAAATCTGCAAATCAACCATATGTAGACTTGTAATTGAAAACTTTTGAGTCAGATATGTAGCTCACTATCATATTTACACCTTGATCTCTCAAACGAAGAAAACAAAACGAACTATCCCCCTAAAACAAGAGAGAAATTGTACGAAGAATAGAACTCCGATCGGTGGCCATCTTCAAGGTTGCTCGATCCAAATTGAATTAAGGAGTCCATGACGCATGCACATTCAGGAGTGCGTGCTTGTTAGCAGCAGTGTGTGCGGCCGCTAGGCCCTGATTTCGCGCCGCGGAGTATCTGCGTCGCCATCCCAATCCCGTTCTCCATCCACCCGTCCCCCTCCAACGGCCTCGCCGCCGCAGCGAGGACGTTCGAGATTTGCATCAAGAACAGGAGCAGCAGCACCACCTTCGCCATCTTCGCCGTCGCTGCCATTGTTGTCATACTTGTTGTACTGACAGAAGACAGATTCAGAGAGAGAGAGAGAGAGAGAGAGCTTGGAGTTTGGTTCTTGTGCTTAGCCTGAGCTTTGGAGAGCATGCCATGGTGAGCTCATTTATATATATGCATATAAAGGGTGGTTCAGTCAGACGTACGGTTCGGTGTACAGTGTGCTGTGTGCATGCATGCAGTTGCATGGTTTGAAGTCGATTGTGTTCTTGGTATACTACTATTAACTTTACGCCTAGTTTCTGATTCAAACGTCAGACTAAAGAATTTATGCTAGACTCGTTCAATTTCTTGATCTGAATTCTGCGCTGCCTGTGCTTTTGGTCTGCCACGTGGGGGTGCTGTTCTGAATCGATCGCCTGATCAATTCACTTCGGTTTCTTGAATCGTTGGTGCTTGTTCGACAAGTAGAGTGTAGGCTAGTATGCACTATATGCAGCTGGTGGAGACGAAGAGTCCTAGAAACTGCATTAGCTTAAGGGAATGCATGCTTTTGAATTCTGAATTCTTTTTCAGGGTCAAACAAAAGAATATGAATATTATTTGTTCAACAAGAACGTGAAATTCGACGGAGGGATGCATGGATTATTGGTCTTGGTCTTGAAAGGGAGGAAGGAAGGAAGGTTGCATATATGCATGCTAGCTGTGTACTATCGCCCATGTTAATGTCGCAAACGGAAACGGTCAATCGCTGCTAGTACTCGGTCAAGAAATAGCTCCTATACGTACTTCCATTGGACCAAACGTTTCTTGTCTATCTTAATTCAGGTCGAAGATTTTTCTAGCTTTTGCCACGAATTGAAATACTAGCTAACATGCATGAGAAAGATATACCGTGTGTATAGAGTTTGAGTCATGTTAGCTGTTGGTTTTTGGCAGATTAAAAGTGCTGACCATTTTAGCTGTCCAAAGGTCAAAGAGTTGGAACATGTCCAACGAAAAATATACACGAGGTGATCAAGACTCGTAAACAGCGACCGATTCTACACGGCCAAGGCCCAAAGCAACATGTATCCGCATGCACGCTGCACCTAACCCCTCTCATCTATATAAGCAGGATCTACCATGCAAATCTTTCTCCAAGCAGAAACCAAGCAAGCCATCTTTAACAGCTGAACAACGAAACCTCAACTGAACTCGCAGCAAGGCGCGCAATCTTTCTCTGGATCGATCTGTCTCCCGTCTGCACAACAACAGCAATGGCGGCGACCGCGACGGCCATGATGAGGACGGCGAAGGTGGTGTTGATGCTCGTGTTCTTGATGCAAATCTTTAACGTACTCGCCGTCTCGGCGAGGACGTTGAAGGGGGATGGCTGGCTGGAGGACGGGATTGGTATGGTGATGGAGTTACTTGGAGACTTGAAATCAGGGTCCAACCCGCCCACTAACTGCTGCTAGGCTGCGTATGCAGCACAAGTGTACAACATGATGTATAGCAATTTCTGACAATTTGTTTCTTCAATTGGAAGATGTATAGATAGTGAGGCTTTATTTCCCGTTTTCCTTTGCCTTTCTGTTGTACTTAGGATTATTCTTTTGTTTGAGAGATCAAGAAGCCAAGAAGGTGTAATTGTGAACATAAGGGCATGCATGATCATGTCTTATGAGTAAATTCGTCCAATTCTTGAAACAGTGAGTGACAACGTTATCGTTTATTTCTTGTCATAGTTTGAAATAAAGCTACTTTTGTATTTCCATTACTTCTTTTTAAATAAAATACAACAGGGTTACATATAGCGATGTCACGTGACGTCGAGCTATCGCGTAGATTGTATTTCTAATTTTCTTATAATATGTTATTAAAACAGCAATTTTACGAGCAACACATTTTTGCTTGACATGCTACAAATTCCCATATTGATAGGATAGAAAAGTAAAAAAAAAATTAACACACTTACCTGGTGTGCCGGTTATAATAAAACTGATTAATCATATATAGACATTAATTGAGTTTCATGCAATTTATAACGATGAATACAATTATATTATCAGTTATAGGTTCTACAATTGTAAATAAACAGAAAATCTATTTCTAGATATGCATGGTAGCATCTAGCTATTTTATTCTTGAACTGGATTTTTTTTAATGTTCTTGGGAGGGTCAGAGTCAAACCAATACTACTGCTGACGAAGGCACGACAAATCCACCAGCGATTCGTCAACGTTTGACCATGTCATGGCGGGCTAGAGTCGGCCATTAGTTGTGCGCACTACAACGTCTGCGATGGTAAGCTATATCACACATTATGGGCCTTCTCATCCCAATTAAGCTCAAAGCAAACGCTTCTGGCCTGTCCGAAGCCCATTTTAAGGTAACATTTGAACTTTGTGTACGTGGCTTAGTTAGGCCTGGTTCAAAATGGTTTTTACTGATATTTTTTTACTATGATTACTGATTTTTGTTGAAATAGGTATTACAGTGGCTGGTTTTTTAGCTGAGGTATTTAATTAAATAAAAATAGGTAAAAAACCATTATATCTTAATTAACAATGCAAAGAAAAAAGAAAAAACTATATTAAGAAGCCAAAAACTATTTAGAATTGATCTTAAACTAGTCACTACAGTGATGAACAGAATCCAACTGCAATTGCCGAAGTAACAAGATGTAATCCCGTATTAGTCGTGCTCCCCACCATCACCATCCGATCAGCAAACGTATGATTTTACGAGCTAGGGTAGTCATTTTCGTACTCAATGCCTATAGTGTTTCCCTATAACAAGATAGTACGGATGTGCAAGAGAAATCGTAGCCGTCTGTTTTGGATCGAACAACCCTAAATCCTAAAGCTTTGTGTATTCAGTAGAAAAACGCATGTTTATGCTCTATAAAGCTTTAAATATCTCCGATAACCTTCTAGCTTATATAGGAGACGTATACGTCGTGACTCGTGCGTGAGTGGCGTAAACGTGATATGTGTGTTTTTTTTTGAATTCAACGTGATATGTGTTGAGTGCGTCTATGTGCTTGTACTTTAGAAAAAAGAGCAGTTTTCCTATCCTTGAGGAGGTACCAAGAGGTACCAAACTAGATCTAGCCGTTCAATCAGTGTGATCAACGGCTCAAAATTTGGTACCTCTTGGTACCTTGTACCTCTTGGTACCTCGCGTCCGGTACCACTAGGTACTGCCAAATCTCAACCGTTCGATCAGTGTGATCAACGGCTCAAATTTGATACCTCTTCCCCTCATAAAATTTCCCTAGAAAAAGAGCTCGGTCGGCCTCAGCTCCATTGGCCGGAGCCGACTCAGCCGAGCCGAAGTTCGAGCCAAGCCGAGATGCCCAGTGGCCCGTCGTCCGCGCGCGCACGTGCACGTGCACGTCCCGCATGTGCCCCTGTCCGTGGACAGGAACCAGGAGTGGGTCTGCCCAGCTGCGCCTGATATAAAACAAACATTTCCCTCCGTTTCCACTCGCCTCGAGATCCCCACTCCACTCTCCTCATATACCTCACCGCTCTACTAGCTACTAGCTTTGTATCTTATCTAGCAAGGTGAACAAACACCTTCGCAGTAGCTGATCTGATCTGATCGCCAATTCACAATATGATGATAGAAAGAGATGCATTCATGGAGAGCTCGCAGTGCAGCAGCGGATGCCAATCCGGCTGGACTCTGTACCTAGAGCATTCCGGCCAGCAGCAGCATGTCGCACTGCCTTACAAGCCCGTCCAAAGGCAGACGCTGCAGCAGGCGGAGTCCGACGAGGAGGACTCCATGGTCTCCGACGCGTCCTCCGGCCCACCGCCACATCTGCGCGAGGAAGAGGAGCTGCAAGATGACAAGCTTCTGCAATGCCACTTCGGCTACCATTGCTATTCTAGCAGTGCGAGTGGCCCAAGCTCCGGCTGCTTCGGTTCAACACGGACTCATAGTCTGGGCGAGGTGAAGAGCGAAAAGAGGGCCGTCGTCCAAGGGGAGGAGGCGATGCGCCGCCACGACGACGACCTCGATGACACCGCGAGCTCTTCCGCCGTTTTCAGCTGCCCCATGGTACGTAATCCTAGCTACATTTCTTCACTCGGCCGTCTATGTACTTCCTTGGACAGAGTTGTTGACAGCTTTTTTTTTTTGTTCTGCAGAGAAATGAGTACGTTCCCATCGACGTGGTGGAAGAAATGCACCGCGGAGGGGATGCTATGGACCTGACAAACTGTGCTTTCTCTGCCAAGCATTTTCCGGAATGGCCAGGGGTTCAAAGCACAAGCATCCAGGGTTATGCAATGCTACATCCTAAGTTCCAACTGACTAGAAATTAGGAAGGGCATCGATCTTTTTTCGGCCACATGTATAACTAGATCAGTAGCTAGCTAGCTTGTTGCTTTCATGTAATGTACGGAGGGGAAATCTTTGATAGTCGGAACATGCATGCATTGCACAAACCGTTTGTTCTTAACAAATCTTTGATGCCACTTTAAATTGCATGTGCTTCTGAAGATGCATGCAATGGTTGTGTGGAAATCTTGGTTTACTTTCAGTTTTTCTCTCTTCTGGTTTGCCCTATCCAGGGCGCTGTGAAACATTACAGAGCTAAAAGAGATAATCTCATATATCCTAATTAAACTCCCTGTCGTACGGACGGAGGTTAATAAGACAATGGCCATGCATATATGTCACTAACTTATCTGTCCTATAGTCAGGTGGGGTTCTTGTTTTCCCCCATTTTTAGATTCATTAGTGCTTGTATTATGACGAAAGAAAATGTATTAGTACAGAATCTTTATCCTTAAATTAAATGAGCAAGAACTAAAAACTTAGGTCCTGTTTGGAACATAAAAATTTTCTTCGTTTCTACTGGAATTATACCATTTTCTGTTACGTTTCCTGCGAAATTCATGCCTTCGAAATGGACCTTACCATGGCAAAATAACAAAGTTGGGTGGCACAGAGCCACATGCTAATGGTAGATTACGTATGCCCTTGGAAGCATATGGTTGTGCATAAGAATGTGATGGGACTAATTTTTTTTCTTGAAAACAAAAATATGCAATTCTTGCCGTGCACTCTCTTTTTTTTTGGCATTGAACACATTCTACGTACACGGCAACTCGGCGATCCTGAGCGACAGCTAACTTTTGAACTAACCTTGAGATGAGACTGTCTGCCATGTAGGCACTCTGCATTGGCAAGCCCGCCTATCAGAGTATTTCCAGTGGAGATACAGCAAAATCATGTCTACTACTCTCCGTATCATTTAGAAACAACATTAGGCACAATATCTTTAAGAAATAAGTCTATTTTACCCATCTAAACTATAGTATTAGTCTAAGTTTTAACGTTCAACTACAAAATCGGATAATCGACGCCCCTTAACTATCAAAACCGGGCAACTTACACCCCCGAGATTATTTGCCACGTGGAATTGATATGGTAGTGGTTTTTGGTGACTTAGACACTAGTCATTTGAGTCAGCAAACAAAAAATAATACTGGCCCACATGTCATGCTCTATAACTTCTTCCACACTATTTCCATGTCATTTGAGTCAACAAATAAAAAAAGAAAAAACGATTGGCCCACCTGTCATCACTCCATACATCTTCTTCATTCCCTCTCACTCCCTACGATTCAGTCGGCCTCCATCCAGCTGCTTCATCCTCTTTCTCTTTCACCTCTCCCTCTCCAGTGCCACCCTGCCTCCCCTTTTCTTTGGCGCTGTCCTTTGCGCCTCTCACTCAGCCATTGGTGCCAGCTCACCCCACTAATCCCGGCCGGCTTCTAATATACTCATAGTCTCATTGACATTCAACCCCAAGAACAACGTCGGTGAGTGGATGATGGCTAGGGAGGACCCGACGGTGGCGATGTTGATGGTACCGAGGTAGAGGAGCATGTCAATGAGATCGACCCTAGATGCGGTGGCGAACACCGATGTCAACTATGAGAGGTTGCCGTTCGGCACGGTGAACAACATCAATGATGACCACCGGTGAGCTCCTTGGTCACCGCGCTAGACGAGAGAAGCCGCGTGAAGCCAGTGTGGTCAGAGTTGTCCTAGCTGCCATATACTAGATCTGGTTTATTTTTGGCCGTCTTCTTCGTGCCTGGTCCTCACTGCCATCGGAGCCAACACAAGGAGCTTGCCACTCGTCATGTCATCGAGTCTTCATTGATTTCAACCACATCACAGTGTGTTCTCGAGCAAGAGCGCCAAGAAACCTCAAGGAATCAAGTCGAGGTGCTATGGTTGAGGAGATCAAACATGTCTTCCCTAACACTGGCCGAGCATCTTCACCGCTAAGATTCATCGCCTTTGGTGAGCTTCCGTCCATTCTTGACCTCACCTTCAAGTTAGCCACGTCGTGTTCTACCTAGTGCTCATCGTCCTGTTGCTGGAGGCCCCTTCCCTCACCGTCATTACTGTAGAAAGCTGTCACTGCCATTTTGTGTGACTGCACCAGCCTCCCTAGGCCGCCTCCCCATACCCCATGGCCTTCCTTGGGTTGCCATGCCCCAGCATTTTGTTTTGGCTGGTGCCCTGTAGTCGGTGATGAGCTTACCCAAAACCGAGGTGGTCATGGCGATGCCAGAAGTGGCATAGAGCAACAAGCGCAGTAGCAGATGGGGTGCCGTGGCAAGCAGGAGCTTCGTGAGTGTCATGGAGCAGTTGATGGTGGGGAACTTAGTAGCCGGTGGACTCGAGCCAGTGATGTGTGGTAGCAGCACTGCAACAGGATTTTGGGGCGACATCACGGATAGATTTGATGAAGGACCACGAGAGATGGTTGATTGCCTCGTGGCTGCTGACAGCGAGGTCCCATGGCCTGTGAAGCCGCGTCTGGCCTGACTCAGCCTTGAGCATAGCGAAGGATGGAAGAGAGAGAGGAGGATGGTTGGGAAAGAGAGAGGATGAGGAAGAAAAAGCGGTATGACATGTCAGCCATGCCAGGGGAGGAAGAATGGCATGAATGTTGACGTGGAAGCCAAAACAGATACCTCTATCTATGTAGATGCAACGTCAACTTAAACAGGCTTCAATGGCCTTTAGGGTGGTAAAATAAATGGTCTTGATACTTGAGAGTTGTAAAATAGCTAGTTTTATAATTGAAGGTTGAATCTTAGACTATCGCAAGAGTTCAGGGGGGTAAAGTAGAATTATTCCTATCCTCAATATATAGTATCTATTAGTGGGCCAAAACAATAAATATTATCCTCTCTCTCACATTCTCTCTCTACCTCGCCCCTTTCCCCGGCGCCTCATTTCCCTCACCCCCTCTCCTGTCCAGTCGCCGCTGCTCCAGTTCCCCTCTCCCCTCTAGCCTAGATCTTGGACAACACGGCGGTGAGGCAAGCACGATAGTGAGAGCACGATGCAGTGGCAGCCAGAGCGTAGCGATGGTGGGCGATGCTGTCGCGGCTCAGGCTGGCACGATGGACGACGGCAGGTGAGATCAGGCCAGCGATGCGGCCATGGCTCAAGTGGGTAACAATGGACAGCGGTGGCCGATAGGGGACAATGATGTTGCGAGTCCCACAAAACCGTGTAGTAGATACAATCCTCCTCCCCAATGCAATTTTTTATTTTTTTTCTTGTTTGTTGGTCTTTTCTCTTTCTCTTTCTCTTCTTTAATCTCCTCCACCTCATATTCCATCCTATTTGACATAACATACTATGAACACTGTTGATGTGGATGTAGGAGCATTGGAATTGCCCTTAGCGTCAGGTTCCCAGAAACCTCCGGAAACCGGTAGGATCTGGCTGAGAAATCGAAACCGGCCTAATTCCGGGTTTTTTTTTTTTTGGAACCTGGGCTAGTTCGTCCCTCTGAACTCCTCTTCCTATCAAATCTTCTTGTATCAGTGCCTAATAACCATCTTCCATTCATCCTATTTTGAACATCTTCAAGTCCAAAATGCAATATCTACCAAAACTGGACCACTGGGTTTAGGGACGAAAAGCGGAACCTAGCAACGGTTTTACAATAGCTTGCGTCCCCGGCAGCCATTAGATTAGAGTATGTGCTAACACAAGGATGCTTCGTCCGCCTCGTGCAGCGCAGCCATGTTTGACCCCCGGTCTCGCCCAAGCAAGCGCACACGCGTGCCGCCATGTGCGCGCCCACGCCGCGGGCATCGGCAATGGCGACGGCCAGCGAGCCACGCCGCGCCCACGCGCATCCACGGGACGGCGTGCATGGCATGTGGCATGCGATCGACCGGCCGGCCGTCCGTCGCGCGCACGGGGGCTCACGTGGCCGGTGGAGCTTGCCTGCTAGCGGCACGCGTGCGCACGATCCGCCGCTCCAGCGCCCCAACGCACGCACGGATGCGGTCGTCGAACCCCATGCGCATGCGCGCGCCGTGTGCACCGTGCGTGCGTGCACCGTGTGTGCACGCAGTAGAGCACACTGTGGCTAGGTACTGCATAGAGATGAGATGAGCACGGATCCGAGGAGGCACACGAGGCATGTGCAAGTGCCCTCTCGCGGGAATCCGGGTCTCATATGGCACGGAGGGTGTCCCCGATCCATGACACGTCGCGTCGCCTGGACACATGCGCGAGCGAGCGCTAAAAGTACCGACAACTACGGGCCTTTTCTTTTGGTTTTCTGAATCTGATTTCGTTTTCTCTATATTAACTGGCTTTCAAATAATATTATCTAGTAGAATTAGAATATTATAAAATAGGATAAATAAATTAGAAGTCAAGTTAGAGGATTTAAAAAATCAAATGAGCACCAAACGGTTACAAGAAGACAAAATTATAGAAAATACCGAATTTAAAGAACAGATAATAATATTAAAAGAAAACCAAGGGACTAAGATGATCTAGTTAAAAGTCGCTATAACTAATTTTAGAAATAAATATATGGTCAAGTTACCTTTTGAAGAAATATTGGGAATAAGAATCCCAGTAAAGCTAAAACTAAAATCAAACATTACTTATAAAATATTAGCGTTAGTAGATACATGATGTACAAAAACTGTTATCTATGATAAATATTTCATAAAATGTCTTGAGATAGTCCATACAAAAGAGGATAATAAAGCAGAATTATTCATAGATATGTCAGGAATAAAGAAGATCTATAACCAATTGGCCTATAATATTAAAATGTACATAAATGGCACAAAATATATAATAGATGAAATTATAATAAGAGATGTATCTATGATAAATGACGATATGATAATTGGTCTAAGATTTTTACAACAATCATTACAAACCACAATTATACACAAACACGTTTATTCCATTACCATATCAAGATAATATTCCATATATCTCAGAAGTACGAAAGCGTGGTGAGACACCTCAAGTGTAGCACTTAGAATTCTCTAGTCTTGATCTTCAAAGTACCAATATAAACAGCACACTCCCTAAAATTATCATAGAAGAAGAGCTTAGTTCAAATATATAGATGGATAATTTATTTTATTTCAGTTAATTGATTTGTGAAATAGATGTTCTTATTTTTTAAATGAATTAATGTGAATTGGATGTATACTATATTGATCTACTTGTTTTAGAGGGCATGGCTAGTATTTTCTGAGACTAACCAACAAACAGAAATATATTTAGGAATAGAAAAAAAATATCATAAACGGTTATTTAACTCGTAACCATCTGTGATAGTTGACTATCATAGATGGTTTTTAGTAGAAACTGTCTGTGATATTTAATTTATTACAGACGGTTTCAACTACAAACCATCTATGATAGTTTAATGTCACAGACGATTTGTAGATGAAACCATCTGTGATACATCATATATCACAGAAGGTTTCTACTAAAAATCATCTGTGATAGTCAACTATCACAGACAGGTATGAGTTAACAACCGACTATGATAGTCTGCATCATAAACGGTTCAAAAGTTGCCTATGATGACCTCATGTCATTACTGACCCATAAACTCAGACAGCTCATGAAACCGTCTGTGATAATGTTTTTGAACTATTTGTGATGACCTTTTCTCTGATAGTGCCTATTAGGCGAGCTGGCGACCAACACCGAGACCGCCCTCAGGAAAGCATTTCATGCCTCTCGTGTTCCTGACCGCAGGGAACATGGACTCGTAGGGAACCAGCACTACCCCGCGCTACCTCGACCATCTTGTTCCCTCTATTTTCTCATCAACTCGCCCAATTTGCTCAAGTCAACCCGAGTCTAACTGGTTTTGACGCCTTTGACCCCTGTTGACTACTATTCACTATGGTTTATCTGTTTTGTTCACTTTTGCCTTGTTCCGATTCAATCCTTGTTTCTAGATAATCTTGGTCCATTTTTTTAGTTATTTTATTTTAGAAAATATCAACTTATTTACAGTTGTATTATTTATGTTTATTCATTGTCTCATTTGATATTTGCCTTTTCGCGGTAGACTACAAGGGAGGACTGGCGTGAATAGAAGGGGAACCAAAATATTTGGATAGATTGATCAACGACACCGAGCAAGTTGACAAGTCACTATCTTTTGATCACATTGATTCCTACTAGATGATTAGGAGTATTTTGTCATTAATTATTTGCAAAGTATATTTTGGTAAAAATTTGCTTTTGAATAATCATGTTCATTAGTTATACATCCTAACTATTGGTAATAGCCACCCTTGGTGAAGCTTAGGATTATATCTTTTATATAAACACAGTAGTGGTAGGTCAATATGGTGAATGATGTAAGTAACTTGGACACCGTTGTTAGACGATGTATTGACATGTTTTAGACAAAATATTTGCTGATGGTGGATGTTGAGGGGGGGAGGGGTCCTGCACCTATGCCACAATATGACTCTTGTGAACAACGGACCAACTCACTCATACCTAGGCTTGGTAAGAGACCTAACTGTTGAAAGGGACCTGCTTTTGTACTATGTGGCACTGATGTTGTGAAGCAATAGTTGAGTTCTATTATCCTAGCTCTATACAAGCTATGTGTATATTGTATGGGTAAAGCTAGATAAACCCTACATATTCTCTTGAATCCTTCAAATGTGTCATTCTCTCAGTGAATGGAGCTATGTTGTGGGGTGATTCCTAAACTCGAGACATAAGTAGTGTTTGTAGTAATACTAGTCATAGGCCCATGCGTTGTAATGGAAATTCAGTAAAAAAAATTGATGAGTAAATTTCTCGAAACCACACGTATTTTGTAGACCAACCACACAGCAATGAATTAAGATCTCATAACAAAAAAGAACTACAAGTTTCAAAGTCAAAAGGAAAACGTAGTACAAAAACTCCGTGAAACATAATATCTGTACTAAAAGGACTCAAACATCTAGCCTAGTGGATTGTTTCAACTTTAATGTGCAAAACAAAGTATAACAGAATCAGAGTGCAAAAGTACCAGTCTCAAACCTCATTACTGATTGGAGCGTCACAAGGTAGGACTGATGACATAAAATTGACTGAGAGTAATTCACATCATAAAATTAGCAAACACAATAGTGAGCTGGGTATTGCTTTTCAACTTTGGTCATACAATGGCCTAAAGGCTAGAGTGAACCTACAATGAGCAACAAAAATGTGCCGAAGGACCAAGTGTTAACCAAGAGACATATAAACAAAATTAGTGCCAACATCATGCAAACAAAGAGATTAGATCCCAACCCTACTAATTCCATCCTTGCACCCTACAAACAGTATATTATTCAGTGTCATGAAGTTGAAAGGCATTCTATGAGAGGTCCATTCTGAAAACCAACGAAATCACTAAATCGGAAAATTTGTCTAGAAGAAAACAATTTGTTCAACAAAATAAGGGGAAAATTATTTGTACAAGGCAAAAAAGGTAGAGTGGCTCATGGAGGATGAACAGATTGATGGTGGCAATAAACATTTGAGAGCGGGGCTAAAGGCTGCGGTGAACAAATGGCCTCTCTTCTCCACACAGCATTTGAGCGTCAAGTACCCAATGCCAGATGCCACTACACCCTAAAAATGGAACAGATGCTACATAACTATTCGATATGTTGCAAAATCTTGCATTAGTGGCTAAGGAATGCTAAAGCATTCTTTAGATAGAAAAAAGAATATTAAATCATACACATATTATTATTATATGATATATAATAATAAACATGTGCCAGTAAAATGCATATTCTTTGGGTCAACATACTGCAGACTAATCACTCATTGTAAGATTTTAGATACCAAAGTTAGCAATTTTATGAGAAGTCTGGTTGGCATGCTAATCTTTGATCCTAAAATAACTTCTCTAATTTTTCCTGATCAGTGCTTTTTGGGGAGTAAAAATCTCTATGGAAGGATGTCTGTATAATGAAACAAACAAGAGCTGAAGATTGTCCCCTTATACATAATGATATATGGTGTACTCAATGTCATCCTAAAAGCTTTGATCCTATAAGTGGGATCTATCCCCCTTTTGTTAAAAAAATTTGGTCCAATGAACATATTCTTCCTTGCTTTTCTTTCTATTTCATTTCATTTTCCTGAAAGGATCTTTTGTAGATAAGAAGCTAGTCATTGGAGAGAAGCTATACCAAACAAAAGAGATAAAATATACAAATATGATCTCTCTTAAAATATACAAATATGATCTCTCCTGAATATAAATTGACATATGGAAGAAGATTGAGTTCTGCAAGATATCTTACACAATATACAATTGTGATGATCTCTATTGTCTCCTTGAGAACCCACACTGAAATGTTGCTCCTTCGTATGGACAAGGCAAATTCCTGAAATCAAAGTTGCATGTTGGAGACCATGAATTTTTTTTACTAAATGCAGTATAAACCATCCTTTGCCATCACTTGGCTGCATGCAAAAATGCACTCAACTTGGCAAAAGAAAAGGTCCCATCTCACATGCCACATTTGAGGTAAGAGCATTCAACTTTGTTTTAATTTCTTGTTCTAAATGAGTTAATGAGCTATTTCTAGATTTTCTACAGAATTTTCAAACCACATTATGAGTTAAAAATTAAAAGTAATTTTAAAATTATAGAGTTAATTAATAAGCTTATTGTGTGTTAACAAGCTATTTCTAGATTTTCTACAAAATTTTCAAACCAAATTATGAGTTAAAAATTAAAAGGAATTTTAAATTTATAGATTTAACAAACTTATTTGTGTGCTAGAAACCATATCAAACGGGATGTTCAAATACATGTCCATTGATCCAAACATATTAACACACTTCTATTCCAGGTTACCAGTATCATCTTGGAAGTTGGAACAATGTGAATCTAAAGAGCATGCTTTGCTATTCAGAATCATTACTAAATATTTTTAACTAATTTTATTAGATTTTGAAACAATTTGAACTTTGAAAACAAGCATAAGCTAAAAGTTGCAGAGGAACAATGAAACAATCACACCATTCAACTCAATGAAATTGTAATGTTGGTTGATCGGTCCCAAATGCCAGTAATTCCTATATGGGCAACAATCACACCATTCAACTCAATGGAATTGTAATGTTGTTTGATTGGTCCCAAATGCCAGTAATAAATCTAAGTATCCTACATGGGTAACTCAGAGCATGAAACAAATTGACATGATCATTTAATGTTTGATATAACAAACTGGAGAGAGAGATTCATACCCAGTAGCTGTTGGTGTCGTCGATGTTGGGGAAGCTAGTGACTGACTGCTGACTGCTCCCAGATCCATATGGCATGTCATGGGAGTGCAGCCGAAACTTAGTCCTCTCATGTATCCCCCTCCCCCTTTCTTTACAGGCATGAGAAATTCAGATCAAAAACAACAGGTGTCACACAGCAAAATGCTACCTCTAAATGATTAGTCAGATAAATGTAGGCTCCCTTTCCCTCTTTTTCTTTTGCAATCTACTTTGCATGCCAAAAGCCCTCTTTTCTTAGCCATCACAAAATGAAACAAAGCAATGCCACGATGATGCATCAAAAAGGTAAAGCTCTCAAGAACTCCCCAAGCTTTACTTACTTGCACAGGGCTCATCGCACCGGTAGCCATCCTCACCTTCTAGCCATCCTCATCCTTGCACTGGCTCAATTGGCTCTACAGTGTGCTCCGCTGTGGTGTCTTCACCACCACCACTGCTTGCATGTCGCCGTTCTCACTGCCACCCACCAAGAGCAAGAATCAGTCACTAACCAACCAATGCCTCACACAAGCAAATGCGTGCTTAGGGCCTAAACTACAATGTAGCACCAATGCTTAATGAATCTGGTTGAGATGACACAATCCTTAAAGCCAAACCACAATGCAGCAACAGTAATGCCTAAATGAATATGGTTGAGATGACATGCCTAAATGAATATGGTTGAGATGACACAATCCTTAAAGCTCAAACCACAATGCAACAACAACAACAATGCCTAAATGAATATGGTTGAGATATGAGATGATCCTTAAAGCTCAAACCATAATGCAGCAATAGCAGCAATGCCTAAATGAATCTGGTTGGGAAGATATGAGATGATCCTTAAAGCTCAAACCACAATGCAACAGAGGTGTCTAAATTAATCACCACCAAACCCACCTCCCATCATCAACACACCCGCCGCCAGCTAGATGGTCACCTATATATCACAGGGAACAACACCATCAACATCAAATCAAGAACCACAAGCGCGTCATCATAAGTCACAGGAAAGCACCACAAACTTCTAAGATGGAGGGGGAGATGAGATGCTCACATGTAGCAGCATGCCGGGGGCAGGGATGCCCTTGAGCGAGAGCGTCACCACTGGTGGCTTGAACACCTCCACGTACTCGGCCAGGTTCACCGTCACCTCACCCAACAGCGATGCCTTCCTCAACCCCTACACCGGACGGCACTACTGAGTCAAAATTGAGCAAAATCATTAGGAGAAATCACTAATTGTTTTAGGGCAGTTGGCTGCTTACGGTCTCATAGACGAGGAACTGGTAGATCTTATCACCGGCAGCCTTAGCAGAGGGAAGCTTGGTGGCCTTGAAGATTGGGGTGGACCACCAGCTTGGGAGTGGCCGGCGCGCCCACACAGTGGGTGGTTCCTAACTTGCTTAGAATTTTGTCCGAGAAAAAAAACGTTTCTTATAATTATATGACATATTGCTAGGTAGAATATAAGTTATCCGTGTTATTCAACTATTGCATTCATGTTATTTTTAAAATATCGATGCGAACGTGGCTTGATCCCTATTCATCTTGTATTCAATTCGTTTCGATACATATATACAGCGCCCGGTATGTGATAAACAGTGCAATGTGGTCCCTACCCTAATTTGTGACGATCACTAGAGAGAATGGTGCCGCTGTAGTCGGAGTGTGGATCTCGAGGTATATATGAAGGCTAGAAATTTAACTGATTTTGAGGGAAGAAGTCATCTAGATGAGGTTTAATTATCAAAACCTTTTACTGTATAAACTATATTTAAATATTATATATAGAAATGCAGGTTGCAAAAAAATCGTATGCTATTGCTAGCTCATCCTTTTGTGTTTTCATGTATGTTTGTTTCTCTAGCACATAGACATCCGTAATATGCAATTAATAATGCAAGTCTCGCCAGCTGCGTCCACTTTTCCTCTCTCCTGTGGTAAATCAACCGTGGGGCGCTTTCTAAAAGAAAAAATGTACAAGAAATTTTTACAAAACTAATTTCTCCAAGATTCTCAAACGAAGTTTGCGCTCCATGATAATATGCTAGAAAGGGCATAATATCAAACTGTCAGATTAAGCAGTAAGCAGTGATTGCCCCAGTAGATCATGAAGTGGGAGCATACGTTTTCGACCTTTCGATGTTTACCGGTGCAACTACTAATTAACATTTTACAAGCTTTTTTGCAGGTCAACTAACATTTACATGTTACACGTGATCTTTACAATGCACATCGGATGCCCAACTGTGCAGTGCAGCGAATTTGGTGTGGGGTTGTCCGTAATAAAAATCATAGTTTGATTTATCAACTATCTGATCAAGTAAATCCAAATCATTCAAAATCTAACTTGTAATATACTCCTGTTCAGACTTGCTGACCTTTTAGAAAGGATGCAGTCAAACTTCTCTAACTTTAAATTTGGCTTTTGCTGATAGTTTTTTACTATAGTTTATGACTTTTAGCTGAAAATAAATAGTAGTAGCTAAAAAAGTGGCTTTTAGAAAGAGGGGGTGAGTGGTACAAAAAGTGAAGTAGAGATGTGTGGGTGAGTGATGTATCTGTGACCATCTGTCTTATCTCTAGAGTGAGACGGTAATGAGAGGAGTAAAGAAGATAAATATTTATATTAGCTTTTAGTTTTTATAAATGAAAGTTAGAAGTAAAAACTAATATGAACATTCGTACATCGCAATGGGATGGTCAAACTCTGGAACTGTTTCATCGAACAGTCAGCGACACGTTGGCCCTGTTTGTTTCCACTTAAGATTATTATAATCTAGCTTATAATCATAAGTGGAAACAAACAACCTAGATTATAAGGTAACTTATTATAATCTAATAGTCCAGATTATTGTAATCTAATAAGCTCAAAAAAGGAGTTTATTTCAGCTTATAGATCCACCTTTTATCTGAAGGACCATAAAACTTTAGGAATATTACCCACCTTTGCCATTCATCCATCCCCCAACTCTCTTGCCTCTCTCTCAAGGACATTGTAGTCTTTAAACATTCAAATACAACAATCCATAACTCTGATAATCCAGACTGCCAAACACTTGACAGCTTATTTTCCACCAGCTTATTATAATCTAGCTTATATAATCCTCCACCTATAAGCTAGATTATAATAATCTTAAGTGGAAACAAACAGAGCCGTTGTTGGACACGGATTCTCCGCTCTCCGGTGACAAACATTAGGAAAGACAAAAAAAACGTTATTCTATCCACAGCAGTGTTATCCATCATAGGCGGTGATTATGATGTCACTCAACAAGCTCGAACTTTTGCAATGCTCGTTATTTTTCATTCCTTTTTGCTTTTCTGCTAATTTTCCCCGTAATGAAACGAAGCTCTCAGTGCAGTACGTCCAGGAAATTAATCTCAGTGTGCTTGGCTGCCGTAGATCGGTTGAAAAAACGGCCAAAAGTGTGTCGGCTCCGTGATTGGCAGTGAAAATTGGTTAGTGGATGTTGTACGTCCATCGGCCAGATTGCGTTGTAGCTATATATCTTGGGACCAAAAGTTACACAAAATATTGTTGAATCGAACGGAGTCCGATCGATTTCCTGTATATACCACTGCCCAACCAACACCAAACCTCCATCAATTTGTGGGTTGGTCTCTAAAAGAGAGAGCCATGCATGCACAGTTTATAAGTTGGCACCAACCAGCAGCATAGGAAAGCATTGCCAAGGACACGTACGTACACGAGTGGTATGGACAGCAAGGTGTGCGTCGCTCTAGTTGCAGCGCTCGTCGGCGTTGTGCTTGCTGCGCTCGCCAGCCCAGCCGCCGGCGACACGAAGGCCGCCTACGGCATCGGCGCTGCACGGCAGCTGATGTCGTCAACGACGACGAAGCTGGAGGACAACGCCGCGCCGGAGATGCCAGCGGCGGTTGGGCCGGTGCACCGCCGCAGGCTCATCAGTAACATCGAGTCTTCGGTGCTCAACGCCAACAAGCAGGTCTGCTTCGGGTCGTGCCCGGCGCGCGGCGGGTCGTACACCGGCCGGGGCTGCAGCGGTGCGTACCAATGCCGGGGTTGATCGACTGCGTCCGTGCACGCGAGGTTTATTAATTTGTTTTGTGTTCTGACGGCGTTGCAACTGCTAGCTAGGCCGTTGGTTCCTGCTGCAGTCTCTCGAAATGTGATTGTAGCAAGCTGATGCTTGTTCTCGGGAAAAACATATATGTGTGTTGTGTGTTTTCACGGACGTACGTGTGCCATTTGTTGTTTGCCTGATGCCAAATTAATGTTTGTAGTACGAGCTTCGGAATTCGTCGTTACAAAGTACGTAGCGCACTGGTGGCTGGGTAGCGTGCCGTGTGAGACCCAGACCAAAATGATGATAAATTGAGCCTAATTTGTGGCCTATGTAAGGACACGAACGTAAGAATGTTGGTAGGCACGTAGAGCCCACGCCGGCGAACTTACCTTCTAAGCTCCCTTTCTTCTCCAAACACAAGCCAACGACTGTCGTGTTTGCTGAGTCTTTTCCGCGGGCCGATTAGGGGGCAGCAACGGCAGCGCGGCGGCTCGGAGGAGCACGGCTGGGGCAGACGCGGCGGCGCAGCAGCTCGTCACGACGGAGGCGGCAGGATCCGTATGCGACGAGGTCTCGCTGGAGCGTCGTGGTTGGGCGCCACAGATGAGATTTGTCGTGAAACAACCCAAATATCAAAATGGTTTTGAATTACCTTGAATTTCGATTTTATTTGAATCTTCACCCAAATTGGCACTCCTTCCAACCTTTAACGCCCTTCCTGTTGGTCCATACCATCATTGGCCATTGGTGCCTCCTCTGTTCCCACCATAACTACTGTTCACAGAGCGACAAAACTGTAGAAAGCAAATTGCAGCTGTAACCTTCTGTCGTTGTTGCAATGTGTGGTTAGCCGACCGTACCCTCAACTTCTGAGCCTTTGACAACCCTCTTTAATTCCCTTGACTTGCGTCGGAACTCCGGGAGCCGAACTTGTCTTTCGAGAAGTCGCGTTCACCATCAGATCCTGGCCTTTCCCTGCTTTCGTCTGCGCCGCCGCTATCAACCCGTCGTCACGACGGCTTGCGTCGGCGGTTGCCAGACTTGGAGCCACCGGAGGATCCTTCCCCCTGCTGCCGCTCCCTCATCCGCGCAGACCACTCCTCCTCTGTGAGGAGTAGCTTCCTGCTAGCTTCGATGATAGGCGTCGGGTCTAGACGATTTTCCGCCGCCTTTAATCTCCCTGTCACCTCCTCCACCGAGAGCGGCGAGACATCAAGTAGAGTTTCAATTGACAGAGCAATTTGGGAAAACCTGAGGGGGACGACACGTAGGTACTTCTCGACAACCTTGTGTGGCGGCTTTAGGTCGCCGAGAGTGCTAAGCCGGTTTACTAGCTTCATAAACCACAACGTGAAGTCGTCGATAAACTCCCTATCGCGGAATGCAATGCTCTCAAACTCCTTGCGGATCTTCTGAGCATTGACCTTACTGTGATGACCCGCATTATTACCGTGGGGTAATAACGCTAGTCCACGGATTATTATTCGTGTTAGCCGATAAAACATCGCTCTGACGAATAATAAGCCTATCAGGGTGTTGCAGCAAACCATAATTAGAGACAACACGATAAAACATCGCTCTGACGAATAATAAGCCTATCAGGGTGTTCTTATTAATGTTTAGCATGCAATTAGATGAGAATTTATTTATGTTGAAGTAGTAGAAAACATCATTACTTCCCCTCTCTGGTGTTGATCTTCACATCACAGCATTCACATTAGGCAAATAAAACCCAAGAAACATAGAGATGCAAAAAGAATCAACTCCTACACTACTTTGGGACTACGTGCCCAGCTACGCTCGAGAACTCGCTCTCGAGATCGCCCAAATCTTTCGCGTTTGGGACCACGCTCAGAGCTGGCCTCTAAGTGCGAACCTACACTACCCTGGATCTCCGCGCCCAGGCACGCCTGAGAACGCGCTCTCAGGATCGCCCAAAACTTTCGCGTTTGGAACCACGCTCAGGGCTCATCCCTGAGTACGCCTAGAACTTCGTTCCTGGGTACGTCCGAAACTTACGCGTTCGGAAGCGCCACGGACCACTCGTCCGGGAAATCTCATATGCAGAAATGAGAGAAGTCAATTTTTTTATTTTGGTTCATCTGCCATCATGAGTAGTTATAATATTTCCTTTCTTTGATTGTCTCTACTAAATTTTGTGATGGCGGATGTTTTCATTTAGTTGCAAGAGTGAAAAGATAAGGGTCTCAGAGTTTGGTTCACTTCTAAGACCACTGTAACTGCTAATATTGTCCTAAGTTGCCCTATGTCGCTACAGTTGATCCTATGTCGCTACGGTTGAGAAAAATACAACAATTATACATTGACTGAAATGCAATAATTTAAATGCAGAATATCTAATTGCAGCAAAATTAAATGTTAAGTTTATAATTAAAATTATATTGCTTACCAACTAATACTACAATTTGGTAAACTAACATTGTTGCCAATGAAAAGAAACTAGTAACATAATTTAAATCGTCATAACTATTATTATCACCGTTCCCATCCTCGCTACCCATTCTGGCTCTGCTATAAAATATGTGATGGTTTAAAAGTAACGATGCCTAAGCCTAGACTTAACCACATAAAAAAGGATGTACAGATGAGAAGTATTAAAGGATACATATTGCCATATAGCAAGGATCACCTCCTTAAGTCAAGAAACAGTCTCTAATTATTTGCGTGGCCCTCAAACCATTGCTCTAATACCACCTGTGATGACCCGCATTATTACCGTGGGGTAATAACGCTAGTCCACGGATTATTATTCGTGTTAGCCGATAAAACATCGCTCTGACGAATAATAAGCCTATCAGGGTGTTGCAGCAGAACCATAATTAGAGACAACACGATATTACAAGAATATCGCCACGCAGGGCTAAAATTTATTACAAAGCCTCAGGGGCTTAAATATTACAATCTTTAGGCAGAAGAATAATCTAACTACTTCCTATCCAAAACGACTACACACGGAGTGTCCACCTTATCCCTCTGTACTACGAGTCCACGGTATTCCATCCAGGTAGCTTCCTCCTGATCGTAGCCATTCTCTGAATTGACATGATCCTAAGCAAAGGGGGAGATAATAGCAAGAGTGAGTACAAAAGTACTCAGCAAGCGTTATTAACAAAAATGCACAGAATGCTTATCATTTGCACTTTTAGGAACATCAGTTCCTATCCTCAATCTCTTGCTCATTTCTATACTCTTTTTCCTCAATGTCATTGCCATGACTTACAAAAATAAAGTTTGTTGGTTTTGAAAGAAATCCATATTATTAATTTAGAAAACTACTGAACATACGCATGAACAGCAAAAACCCCCATAAATTTCCGTAATTCTCCTTTCCCGGAGACGGGCATGAATTCATGATTTGGATAGCATTGCGCAAGCTTGTATCACTTTACCCATCACCACTCTGATCATGTTGGCTTCCCGGAACTCCGCAATTCCTTAGATGCGGCGCCGGATCAGTACGATGCGTTTGCATCTATCTCGATAATTATATCTCCACCCGATTACTCTGGCGGCGGCTGGGCGGTGTAAAACCCTCACGCAGACCACCAAGCGATAATAGCTGTTGGTGGTAGGGTTTCGACCCTCACCGGCCCTGCACGGCGTAATATAACGCCTTTGCGTAACCCGCCTGTGGGTCCGGTCTCTTACCGGTTCCTTTGGGCTTATCCCATAATTAAAAATCAACCCTGTGGAGAATATAACACCTTGATAGAGCTACTAGTCTGTCCGCCCACAAACGGGATGATGATTGATACGGTTGGTACGGTCTGTTCACACAGATGAAGTTTGTAATTCCTTATATTCTATTCTTATGCAGAGGTCCCACACCTTCCCACTCATTACCTGCCCTGGCAACCTCTGCCCACCTTCTTACATAATAGAAATGGCCAACTGCTCCATCAGTTGCCATCTATCTCATTTCTCTTATAGCCATTGCTTGAGTTAAATATTTTTATTTCTTTCATGCAGGGTGATACTAGATTAATACAAAAATACTTGCTTTAAGCAATATACGCTAAAGATTTGATCAAAGGAATGCTTGCCTGGATTTCAACCATAGATTCGGATTCAAATAGGATCAGGTGAAGTCGTTCCCGTAGCTTGGTTGCTGCCTGCAATTAAATACGTCGACTACGACTTAATTTACGAGAACATAATAAAATACGATGTGTCGAGGTGTTTGTGCTCCTAAGGTAAGACGTCACTCCATTTAATCCAATCGCAGTAGTCAAGGTTAATTTCGGTACACTACTCATCGTTCGACATCATCGCACTAACGTCATAAGATATGGTTGATTTAGTAGTTATGCTCGGTGTTTTATTAATTCCCAGCAATTTTTCGATTATATGGGATTAATTAAATGCATGTACAATTCTAAATGCTAATGTTAATCCGGGTCAATCTTCGCGTATACAATATTTACCTCTCTAATTCGCTTTAGATCTTAAGGTTACTCAAATACATTTTCTCGTGCTAGTACGTGTGACGAGTTAAATTATAAATCCAAGAGAAAAGGGTTCTTAATTAATCAGTTACTTAATTCTTTAATTGAATTATACTCAGGTGTCCTTATGAGATTCCTAAATTTTATTTTAGTCATTAGCATATTCTTACAGCTTAACTGCTATTTTAATCGCTGCGTATAATTCTCATCGCTACGCGAAATCTTAGATCGACACGTACTATTGTAAATCAGCGCGTGCTATTCTAATCGTCACAAACAGTTTTAAATCTTCTAATGGCTACTAGTAGTGTGCCCGTGCTAACGCTATGGTAAAATACAAAATAAGATAAAATTTGTAAAAAATAAAACGAACAATCAGATTCATTAAGATTCACGGTGCTTTTACTGGGGCGCGGGCCGTCTGGGGAGAGGAGCACACGCGAGCGATCGAGGCGCTTCGAATACAGATACCGACCGCACTACTCCTCGCCGTATGTGACATCCCAAGGTTTTTCTGAGTTTTTTTAAAAGATTAAAAAGTATTTTGAAGGAAATTAAATTTAAAATTTAATGCAAGAACTGTTGTTGAAAATGTTTTATTTAAGTCCAAAACTTACCCAGGAACTTCTGTAAATTGTTTTGGGATTTTTGGAATTTATTTAATATTTTTTCTGAGCTTTATTGAATTTTCTAGCCTCTCTGAAAATCAAAAATTAAAAATCAAAATTAAAACTAAAATTCCTCTCCTCCTCCAAAGGCGCGCTTGGGCGGCGGATCTCCGCCCGATCCCGCCTAGCCCCTCCCGCTTGCCACTTGGCCGCCCGGATCGATCCACGTCGCGTCGGCCCATCTCTGCCGTCGCCTTGCGTCGCGCCTCCCTCTCGTGACCACCGGACCCACAGCCGGGTGCGTCTCCCTCCGTGCCGCTCGGGCGCCGTCCGTCTCCCGAGCCACTCGGGCCGTCCGATCTCCACGAGCCACTCGAACGGCGTCCGATCTCCCCGAGTTCCCCGCGCCGCTCGGACGCCGTCCGATCTCCCCGCGCCGCTCGGACGCCGTGAATTTTTTACTTCTAGTTTTTAATTTTTTTACTTTCACGGCAAAGGTGGTCCCACGACCACGGTGGTAAAAGGTCCTCGACCACGGCATCTCGACCACTCCACCAAAAGCCGTGGGGAAGGTGCTCTTTTATCAGCCGTTGGATGCTGAATGGATGGCAACGGGCAGGGGGAAAGTTAGCCATGACTTACCTCCTGTAAGTCAGAGAATCCGCGCCGGGCCACGCATAGATTATCAAAATTAATTCCAACACCCTGGCGTGCTCGAGGACGGCTTACGACCACGATTACGACTACGATCACTAGTCTAAGTTGTAGCACCACTAATCATGACAAACACGGTTGAATTGCGCACTATGCAAAAGCACTGTAGAACGTGAGCTATGGGGTCTTCATAAAGGCATACAATGCCCACAAAGGATGCTTGCATGCCAATATTGTAATTTGAACTACTGCAGTTGATCTTTTGAGCATCGGTATAAATTCGTTTCTCATCTTAAGCTATTACTCGAAAAGTGCGATTATTCAAATGTTTTTAGAAACATACAGTTGTTCAAATACAGTCCATCTTTGTTCTAATTATATTAGTTATATGATACAGGATGTGTGTGGGAATCGAACATAATATTGCCAACCTTGCAGGAAGTACATCAGACTCCGGGAATGGATTGGACACGAAATCTTCAACCACCGCCATCTGACCACGCTCATCCGACCACCACCATCGGACCACACCCATCCGAGCCATCTTCAACCACGGCCATGTATAGATTATCAAAATTAATTTCAACACCCATTACAGATCACCTTAGCAAGTTTCCAGTTAAAGAAAGAAGAATAGTACAATTGTAAGATGCATGACGTGTGAAACAATAAAATAGCAATACTTGTCTCAACTTACATCAGATGATAACTTTAGAAAGTCACTAAACCTTCGAAGAACTCCATGGCTAGAGCTAACGCCTTCTGGAGATTGTATACCAACATGTATCCTGTAAAACTGTCCTTTATGGGCATTAAAGATGGATCATAAACACAAAAACAGCAAAGTTTAGAGCAAAGTCTAAACTAATCCTATGAGGCAAAAAGAAAAAAAGAATGATATAACAGGTAAAACTTTAGCAACACATTGGAATTCTAGAATTTAAAGGGAGATAACCTTCAAAGAAAACTTAGTTCTTGGCTTGCTAAATGCTGAACAGGTTTTTGTCTTTTTTATCAGCCTACCAAAGTTTTCTCACTTTATTCCCTCCTAGCTCATTTTGTTATAACACAAAATTATACCAGCGACATGACATTGCCTATCTGGATATGCAACTACATTGACTGACTAAACTCCTTTCTGCACCAACATAAGTGCGGAAAACAAGAGGATAGAAGATAAACAATACTCACAACTACAGATTTAAGGAAGTTTTCAGCGGTCACACCATTTTCAGGTGTTTGAGCAATCCAAGAAGGTATCGTCACACAATAACTCCAGCCTGTTTGAGGATTATGTGGCCATATGGTGTTCCTTCCCTCCTGCATACGATAATAAGTATGAGCTCATAAGAAGCATCAGCAAATGAATATCTTCACAGCATCATGTTGGTATGCCCTTGTCTTTCCAAAGAAACCTGGTCTCAAAATAATTATGCACTCTTGATGGAACTTCCTCATTTGTCTATGCATAACTAATTTTTTTAATAAGACATGCAATCTACTTGGTGGTGCAAAGCGCAGCGATTGATTAACCATCATGTTTTTCCATACTAAGTTATTATCCAGTTTCTTGTGTATGTTGGTTTCAGGTGAAATCACAGAAAAAACGTCGCAAATCGAACCAATTACAAAGCGTGATCATTGACACAATATAGATAGGTCTAAAAGATCAATTTAATCACAAATATGGGAAAATAACGAAAGAATAAAATCGTCAACCAGCCTACATCTGCACGTGAAATCAATTAACCTACTTACGCACCCAAATACAACCGTCAACTATACACCCATTAAGCAAAGTTACAGCCCTTTCAGTCTGATGAACTCCAAAAAACCAACTTACGTCATCAATGAGCAGCACATGCTAGTATACAACCAAGGAAATCATCCCATCATTTCAAGCTGAAATGCAATAGATTCTCCCAAACCCACTCCCAGCAAAGTATTACCTGAAAAAAGCACTCTAATCCTTGCAACAGACACTCGAAAAAAATCAAAACCCTAGTCGAGGGCAAGCTCCAAAGTCCAAACCACAGAATCAGCAACCACACACAACGTGGCACCCTAATCCGCAGATCCCAATGCAGATCCCAACCAACACATTAAATACCTTGGCTCATGTAATTCACTACCACCACTACGCATTACACGGCTGCGACGAAATCCAGCTCGAAATCGCTTGCCCACTTGAACGATCGAACGAACAAGCGCAACAAATCCACTGACACCATGAGGAATTGACCAAAGAAGCACCAAATCTAGCGCTAGTAATCGCCGCACCGCAGATCGCGAGTTCGCCGCCAACGATCGAACCGCATCTACATCCGGATCAAAGCGGGGCCAAAGCCAGCGGATCGGCCAATGTGAATGTCGAATTCAGATATCACAATTCCCCCCGGCATTGATAGAAGAAATAGTTGGCAACCCACATTTTGCAGCGGTTCTTTCGACGGGGAACTCAAAGCGTTAGTGATTCCTTCTCCTCTTCGCGGTGGCGACTTCGGACATGGCATCGGGACATGCAGCGGGTAGCCAAAACAACCAAGGCGATCGGTCACATGCGAAACACGGAGCAAGAAATAGAAAGAAGCAACACATTTGGGGTCCAAAGAGGTAACCTTTCTTTGTGCATTGCTGGCTGCGGGATTGGCATCAGTACTGAAGGATTCAGAATGTGAGCTCCAACAAACTAAATAGTGAGAATTGAGGAGATGGAGCACATGAAATCAGCTAAAATCACATACAAAACCGAATGAACCGTCTTTCTTCTCTGCGCATTCTGAGCGACCCGAAGTGAAGTTGGAACACCACGAAGAACACAATCAACTTCCAATGACAACGAATGCAGGGTTGATGGCGCCTCTCGCTGCCTCCTCCACCGCTTCCTTCTATCGCCATAAATTTACAGATCACCGGATAATAAGGCGGGCCAAAAGAACCCATATCGGGGCAAAATCGAGCAATTTCCTTGGTTTGTAATCATCGAAACATATTGAAACGAGTGAATTGGCATTTTCGATTCATCTTTAAGCTAAAAAGTGTATGATTGATGTCATTTCGCAACACCAAGAAAGGTGTTTGGCACAAGCAGGGCTCACGACAAGTGCCCACGAATCGATAAAAACATCTTTTTCACGAACTATAACACCATGCGGCTAACCTCAAGCATGCGTACCACCATCTTGGGCTACCGGTGATTTGCAAACAATGTCATGAAGATGCATTATCCATCAAACATAAAGACATGCAACCAAAACACCCAACTTATAATCTCATTTGCACACAAATGCACCATTCATCAAACATAATGCAACAGATGGCACTGGAATTTTCAAATTCAGCTTTGGCTAAAGCGTATAATTAGTGCCCATCTCCATATCACCATACAGGAACACATTAACATGTAAAACATAGATACATTGCATGGACAACAAACGGGAATATCTCCGTCTAGGCGTGTAACGACTTTTGATTCACCATAATAACTGTATCAACCTCTAGCGATTTGTCAGTTCTAAATAACAACTGCCTAGTGCCCTACCTAGCATCAATTACCACCATCAAATAGTTAGAAATCAAAACATACATCAGTTTGCCATTCCTATCCATCTAATCTACCTACCTAAGTAAACGCCGAACTTTAAAAAAGAACTCTACTGAACATACTTCACCGCTGGGTGCTCGGCGAGCTGCCGCCGCGCCGCGTGCACGTACGCCCAGTAGGGCGTCGCCGACCCCTCGCGCCAGGTCCCAGAGCCGCGTCATGGCGCGGCGTCTCGATGACCACGTCGTGGAAACCGAACCCCGCGACGGCGCACTCCCGGGCTCCCGCCCGGGCACCTCCTCGGCGCGGCGGCGCTCGCCTCCGCGCGGCGCGGTACAGTTCTCGATCACGCGGATTCGCCACGCCGACGTGTCGGGCGCGCGGGGACGCGAAGATCTCAGCGCGCACTCGACTCGCGGCCGGCGCGAGCGGGAGTAGGCTTGGGGCGCCGGGGCGGGGTTGGGGCTAGAATGCGTGGGGTGTGGGACTTGAGGTCCGTGGGGCGCGAGCGCGCCGAGAGAAGATGACCCACGCCCGAACACCGCATCGCGGCGCGCCTCGAGTTCTAGAAGCTTCCGCCATCGCCGCGCAGTTGGAGGAGGGGCGGCGACGGAAGAGGAGAGGAGGAGGGAGGAGGCGGCAGCGGGTGGGAGGAGGAGGCGGCGGTGGGGCGGGGCGGCGGCGGATGAGGAGGAGGAGGAGGCGGCGGAGAAATCAGATGGGAGGAGGCGCACGGGTTCGGTGGGAGGTAGGCGCGGCGGAGAAGGAGGGAGGAGGAGGCGGAGAAATTAGAGGGGCGCGCGGGTTCGCGGTGGGGAGGCAGCACGCAGGTTAGGGAGGATGGGAGGCGGAGGAGGAGGGGAGGCGCGGGGAGGATGGGGAGGCGGAGGGGAGGAGGCGCGGGGAGGAGGGGAGGCGCGGGGAGGCGGAGGGAGACGCGGAGGGAGCGGAGGAGGCGCGGGGAGGCGGAGGGAGGCGGAGGAGCGGAGGAGGCGCGGGAGGCGGAGGAGGCGTAGCGGGAGGTGGCGGCGGCAGCGTGGGGGTGGTTTCTAGGTTAAATGATGTGCATGATCCGGATGATTTTGACTTTAGGATCTTCAATGAGTAAGAGAAGAAGGTTTAAGAAGAGATCTAGACCATTCATTTGTATGAAGTTGGATTAGGCATGACTGTGGGGGTGGTTGAGGGGGTGGATTTAGCAAAGAGAATTTTGGTGTATTATAGAGTAGGGTAGATGAATTATAATTCAGACTACTTATTAATGGATCCTACCGTTTATAATCAACTAATAGAATTTAACTGGGCATTTAAATGTGCAATAGAATGATCTAAATGATATTATGATCATTTACTTCGTACGCGTACAAATTCCAGCCTATGGGCATCATTTGACTTATCTTCCATAAACAAAATATTTACTAAGATAGTTATGTGATTTAACACTATCTAGGTTAATTAGGTATTTTAGTTACGATCCCGAATGATTTAATTAGCGATAAATCAATGAAATCGGTACATGCTACGTTTTTATCTTACAGATGGCAATTCATGAATTCTAACCATTGCAAATACTGACTAGTGAGTTTCTATTATTTAGATGAGCTTAACCAATTTATCTGTGTATTCAAACCTACAACAAAATGGTCTTAGACTAACGTACTTTAATTTAATCTGTACACGTATAAGCTTACTCGACTTGTATCTTTTAAACCCTCGGACCCAATTAACTTGTTCTAATAATTCTAAATATTCAAGGGTGGATTTCTATAATTTAGATGCTACTAATCAAATTGTCTGAGTAGTTAAATATGCCATAGAATGGTTTAAATGACGATATACAAATTTTAATACACCTGCGTACCAGTTTCAATCCATTAACGGTATTACATTTATTATAAGAACATGAGAAACATTATGGACTTCTATGATTTAATCTATGGCGTCGAGGAGATAACAGGGCCTGATTAATGGAGCGAATCCTACTACGTACGCTTGCGGAGGTTCCCAGTTTCTCGCTTCGCTTAGGGTTTCCTATTTATTTTAGTTCGTCATCTACAATGGACTTTATTCGACTGATGTTAATTATATGCGTAAAGGTCTAAGAATATTACCCTGACATCGAAGATCATACTAATTCTCTGCTCGATTCAAAAAGAGGTTTCCATCACCTTATTGCGGCTCACATTCTAGTCCTATATTAATTTATTTAATTACGACAACTCTTTTATGATGAGTTTCTATGAAACACATTTACGAGTATCTCTAAATTTAGTCAAGTCTAGTCTATAATCTTTTTAATTTTTATCTAATCTATTTTCTTCTCTTTTCGTTTTCTTCTTTCCCTTCTTTTTTTTCTTTTTCTCGCCGCCCCTTCCCCTTCCTGTTTCTTCCGCCGCCTCCTTATTCTCTTCCTCCCCCGCTTCCTATTCTCTCGGCCCTGTCTCTCTTTGCTCCGGACTCCCTGCCCCGGCGCCGCACCTCGGCTCCTCCGCGCCGCGCCATCTCGGCTCTTCCTCTCCCCGGCCTCTGCGCTCCCCTCGCGCCTTCGGTCCTAGCGATGCCGCACTGCCCCGCCCCTCCAACGCGCCTCCCGCTCGCCGCCGGTGAGCTGCGGCCAGATCCGTGGCCTAGGGCCCGGATCTGGCGCCTCCTCCCTCGGATCTGACCTAGCCTCAGTTTGATTTGTTTGCCGATTTGTTTTTATTTTACTGGGCTTGCTCAAGACGTGCTAGGTATGGAGGTGCGTTGCCCCGGTGTGGTCACGGCCGGCTAGAAGTCGCCCGCACGCCGGGGGAGTGCGCGGTGGTTGCTAGCTGAGTGGTTGCGCCGGTGGTAGCAAGCCGCCGCCTCCCTCGTCGGTGAGCCCCTGCCCCTTTACTAATCTTCTACTCCCTCTCTTCTACCTCCAGTGGCATTCCTTATGTTGGTTCATGGTTGCTAGAGCTATTACTCGGTTACTACTGGTGATTTGTCATGTGTGGTAAGCTAGGTTTGGTATTGAGATGAATACTAAGTTCATGTGTGCTTGGGGTTACCTTTGCCGGTGGGTTTTGGTCGCTTTGGCGAGGATGGTGACTCGTGCTCAGCGGTCGCCTTCCCCGTTGATGGTGAATCGGCTGGTCTGGGTGGCCTCCTCCTCCTACGGCTTGCTGGCCTATGGTTTGCTCCTTGCCACCTTCTTGCTCCTGGTTGACTCGTCCCGATGCTAGTCTGGTGGTCTCCTCCTCTTGCCGTCGCTGTCGTCTTGCTCCCGGCCGGCTCGCTCGGCCTTCGTCGCCTAGGTCCTGCCCCTGGTTGCCTCCGGTCTCTCTGGTTGGCTTGGAATGGGTTGAGGGTTTGGAGAAAATGGGGAATGAGAGACAGTGAGAGTTGGCTTGCTTCGCCGTGCTCTGTCTGTTCTCTGCTGGTGGCTGCGTGTGATATTTTGGCTTGGGCTGTGTTTATCTGGCCGGTGCTATCTGGTTTGCTCGATAGCATGCTGGCGGTTTCGGCTATTGTGGTCCTGCTGTGCCTCCTGTTACTGTTTTGGCTTGAGAGATATTTTGGCCGGTTGCTATATTAAATCAGGTTTGTTTTATGCCGAATGATGATCCTACGGTTGTGAGAGGTGCCGACTGGCCCCCGGACGGTCAGGTATCTCCGTGAACGGATTACCCCGCCCGAATTTAACCTCTCAGGCTCTGACGGCTATTTCTTCTTTTAATTATTTTCTTTTGTTCGGTCTTTTTCGGTATTACAATTACTAGTTTGCTCACAAATGAAATAACGGTGTGGTGGCCGTTCGACGATAGTCTCTAATGTATGAGATGATCTGAATGTAATCTGGCTCTCTCTTAATATTGTTGTATACAGAATATTGTAGGTTACTCGAATGTAGTTTCTAATGTTTCAATTGTGTCGCAGTTATCTAAGTTTGCGAGGCGGTCATTTGATTAAGACCGAGACTTGTAAACCTACAGTAATTTGTATTGTCGTTATTAATGTAAAAAGAGTTGTAATATCTTTATTTAATTTAAGCCAGTTTTAGTTGTAGCTCAAGGGATGTGACTTGATTTGTTGTACAAGAATTGTAATAATTACACAATTGTATTACGGACTGTTATATATATTTTAATTGAGTTGGAAACTTTTACTTGTGCAATTGAATTTTATTTCCCACTTAGTCTATACCGTTTGATATTCACTCTCGTCGATGAAATTGTGAACACAACGTATTAGTTTATCGCTCGCTAAGTTCAATTTAAACGTCTGCAAAGAAAAGTTTAAATTCCCTCATATTTTTAGATTATCATTTATGTAATTAATCCTACTTAATGTCCTAATTCGCTAATTAGGGTTAATTCACGACGTGGGTCGTTACACTTACGCACTCGATCAATGCCGACGCGCATGGTCTTCAGGGTATCCCACGTCTCCTTGGCGGTTGGCTTGACGTCAAGCGTGGAGATCATCTCCGGCGGAACGGTGCACAGGATGGTCTCCAGTGCCATTCTGTCCTCCTGGAATTTAGCCCTGCCGGTGTCAACGGTGTCCTGGGGCCCGCACGCCTGGAGCATGACCTTCATCATCAAAGTCCAATCACCATAGTTCATTTTTGTGAGTGTCGGATACGCTGCCGATCCCCGACCTCCTTCATCACCCTTTGTATCACCAGAGCACCGCCACTGCTGTTGGCGCGGTCTCTGGGACGTGGTGATGTAGACTGGGAGCGCCTGGGTGACGCGAAATTACCTAGTTTCATCGTGGATCAGCGTTCTTTGGCTCTGATACCAATTGTCAGAAATTTTAGCCAATCAACACGCTTGAGCTTACACTCGAACACACACGAAGTTGGGAGAACAGAGCAAGAACACAAGAGTTTTTATGCTGCTAGAAATCTGGCAGCATTTTCTGTTGTATTAGACTGCTATTTAAAGGAAATCCTATTCTAACTTTGGTGGTTAAGCTATTCTTATTACGCGTCACTATCTGCACAATCCTACGGATCCAGGCCATGACGCGCACGACGCTAACAAACAGAGACGTGCTCTCGCGTGGACTAAGTACGCGTCGATCATTTTTTACTGTTACAATAACTCTTCGACCACAGCCATTACAACTACGACCACAACCACTACAACTATAACCACGGCCGCTATGACTTATGACTAATAGCTCTACGACTACATAGTAACTCCACGACTACTACAATACTCTATGACTTCGATCACAAGTTCCGACTTACGACTTTCGATCACGATAATCGTGTTGGATTATTCAACAACGACGAAGCTCCTGACAAGCCGTCAGCATCATTGGCGAACACTCTGCGCTGCTTCGGCCGAGCCGAGCCGGTGGACAACCTGAGGTCCCTCGCGAAGCCACATGACTTGTCAGACGACGTCGTCGTCATCGCTGCCGCCGTCAACGACGGCCAGAACAAGAACGGCAAGTACAGGAGTAAGAAAGCGACATTGGTGGACAAGCTCGTGCTAGTGCCTTACAACAGTTGGCGGACCACCACGGCCTAAGGTTGTGATCATTTGGGCTTTTTTTGGTGGCTTATGGTTGAAAAGCACTGTAGCTAGCTGAAAAAAATTGTAGCTGACAGAGACTTATTTAGCATAATTAAATTTTAAAAAAATTAAAAAATATAAAAAATATGTTAGCCCATTACATATAATACAAACAAATACGGGAAAAAAGAACCGGCAAAAAAGCTCAATAAAAAGATAAAAGTTCAGAAAAAAAACGAAATTTATGAATAGTGAAAAATAAACCGAAAGATAAAAGTTGAAGCCAAAACGATCAAAGCCTAAGAGTCCTGTTGAGAAACCGTCGCTGGCGACCAGTCCGAGCGATTCCTCTGTTTAGAACAAGAACGAATCAATCACAGAATCACAGAATAATAGATTCAACACACAGAGAGAGATAGAGAGAACTCCTGGTCTTTCTTTATTGCTTTCATTCATGTGTACATAATGAGGGGGTATAGGTCCCTATTTATAGACTACAATGAGGTGCCCACCATGGGCCGTGAGGCCGCCTGTGCCCGTGTTTCTTAACACTCCCCCTTGGGCACTCATCTGACATGTTCATGCCTCGTTAAAACTCCATAAAAACCTAGTGGGAAAAATTTGGAGAAAGAGTACATGATACATGTTTTGCTGCGATGCACGAATTGCCTCATTAAAAACCTTGGTCGAGAAACTTCAGGAAAACTCGTCAAGGGACAAAGAGTACAATCCACCCAATTTCACTTAGTCTTCAAGACTTTATTCTTTTGGGTACTTAATCTTCATGATCAAGATTTACTAACAGGCTTGATAGAATTCTCCCCCTGAATTCTGCACTTCTCTAAGTCTCATCATTCCAATCCCTCACACGCACCTTTCAAAGCTAGATGCGGGAGTGACTTAGTGAACGAATCTACATGACTTAGTGTGCAGTACTTTAATCTTGTCCATCTATTGCAATTCGTGAGCATAGAGGAACTTGGGGTTGATATGCTTACATAGCCTATCTGCACTTGTGCAACGCAAGCTGCATTATCTTCATGGATAATTGTGGGGGTTTGCACAATGTTCATTCCACATGACTACTGGATGTGGTGATCCGTTCAGCGGAATCAAGCGCACTCTCGTGCGGCTTCATACAGTGCTATAATTTCTGAGTGGTTCGTCGAAATAGCTACAAGGCTTTGCTTAGACGATTTTCAAGGAAATGCAGTTCCACCACACAGAAATACATAGCCTGTTTGTGACTTAGCGGTATGCGGGTTTGACAGATCCCCAGCATCTGCATAGCCAATCAAGTTCAGATCTTGATTCTTTCTGTAAAACAATCCAAGGTCCTTACTTCCTCGGAGGTATCGGAATATGTCCTTTATGCCCTGCCAATGCCTTTTGGCGGGCTCTGCACTGTACCTTGCTAACAGGTTCACAGCAAATGTAATGTCCGGTCTAGTGCAATTTGCTAAGTACATGAGCGCTTCCACTACACTCAAGTATGGGAATTCCGGTCCCAGGACTTCCTCCCCCTCTTCCCTAGGTCGGAAAGGATCTTTTTCTTGCTGCAAAGACCTACCGATCATCGGTACTTTCGAGGGAAATGCCTTCTCGAAGCCAAACCTTTCAAGCACCTTCTGGGTGTAGGTCGACTGATGTACCAAAATTTCTTCAGGGATATGCTCAAGCTGCAGGCCTAAGCAAAACTTGGTCTTGCCCAAATCTTTCATTTCAAAACTGACTCCAAATAGGAGCTTGCTTCTTTTATGTCTTCGGCTGTCCTGATGATATTCAGATCATCTACATACACAGAGATTATACAGAATCCATTCTAGGATCGCCGTATAAATACACAAGGGCAGTCTTCATTGTTAGTGTAGCCTTTCTTGCAGAGAAAGTCGCTCAGCGATTATACCACATTCTTCCAGATTGTTTCACCATACAATGACTTTCTCGAGTTTCACATGCATGATTTCTATTTGCTCTGTCTTGGTTAGGAGAGGAATTCCTTGAGGACTTTATGTAAATTTCGAATCCAAGTTATCAGAAGGTATGCAATCACAACATCCATCAATTTCATTTCCAAATTCAAGTTCACTGCCATTGAGATCAAATATCTAAAGGTAATTCCACTCATGAGTGGGGAGTAGGTTTCTTCATAATCAACTCCGGGACGTTGAGTGAAACCTGGGCTACCGACCTTGCTTTGTATCTCACTACTTCATTTCTTTCATTTCTCTTTCGAACAAATACCCACTTGTGCCCAACGGGTGTATGTGGGGAGGTGTGCGACATCACGAGCCCAAACACCTCTCTTTTATTCAGAGATAGCAATTCAGTTGCTATTGCCTTCTTCCAATCTTTCCAATCTGATCTTTTCTTACATTCAGCGAGCGATGCAGGCTCGGGATCAAGATCGATGATGGTGGCAATTTTCTTTGCGAAGTAGATATCGATATTAGCTGTTGTCCTGTTCAGGGACTCTCCCGTGTGCACATAATTTATAGCTATTTCTTCATGAGTTGCTTCTTCTGGAGCTTCACATTGCGCATCGCTTCTTTCAATTGCGGTGGCAAGTTCCTTTAGTTTTTCAGCTCCGATGTGTGCGCACACATCCATGCCGATGGGGATATTCAGATCCGGTATGCCCTTTTCTGAAGGTGTCATACTCGTGCCAGGTCTCAATGGCTCCCCTTCTCATTCTGGGGGACTTCAATGATCGGCTGTGATAAATCCCTCTTATCCTTCTTCACCAGGCGTCCCCGGTTACTAAGGATTCGAGGAACCGGAGTTCTCGTCCTCTTTTTTATTTTTCTGAGGCCTCTGGACGAGATTAGGGATACCTTCAATTTTCTTTGGTATTTCAACCCTCTCGAGGCAAAGGCATTTAGGCACATGCGACTTAGTCACGCTCTTCAAATCACTAAAGTGATCAGCATTGATTTGCTAATGCTTGCAAATCTATTGTCTTTTAGACTTCTCTTATCTTCTGGACTTCTTGTCTTCTAGACTTCTATTCGCTTCACTAGTGCGCGGGTCATCCGCATGAATTCTTGTGGCTTGCCATGTAATGTCTTCTGGACTTCTAGTGCGCGGGTCATCTACATGGATTCCCAGGCTTGCACATAATTTCCCGACATTCTTTATCAAGGGGTTGATTTCCTTCCCATAATGTTGGGAAAATTTCGGTGGTGACCCTTGTGCTAGTTGCATAGGTGAATGGATGTTGTAGGCCGAAGGTCTAAAATTGATGAGATTCGCTGCATGCAGGACTGCGTGTCCCCAACATGTAGCTGCTAGATTTCAATTATGCAAGAGGGTCGGGCAATAAATTTTTTTTATTAAAGCCTCTGCTAGACCGTTCTGGGTATGGACATGCGATACCGAATGCTCAACTGCAATTCCCATCGCCATGCAATAATCATCAAATGCCTTCGAATTAAATTCTCCGGCGTTGTCCATTCTGATGGACTTGATATGATGATCAGGAAACACATTTCTGATGCGAATGATCTGCGAGATCAATTTTGCAAAGGCGTGGTTTCTTGTGGACAACAAACCCACATATGACAACTTCGAGGAAGCGTCAATGAGCACCATAAAATTCTTAAATGACCCTAAGATGGGCTGAATGGGACCGCAAATGTCTCCTGGATACGCTCGATGTGCAGGACTTCATCCTTCACTTTGAGTGTAGGGTCTAGTAATTAGTTTCCGATGGCACATGCAGGCACACAAAATCTTCATGATTCGGGAAATTCTTCACATTAATATTATGCCCATGCGAGTTATTATGTTTCTCATCATCCTAAGACTTGGGTGGCCTAATCATCATGCCGAGACAGAAGAGTTCAGAGCTTCTAAACACCGTCTTGAGCGATTATGCGCTGCAGCGCTTTGATGTTGGTATAATATAGCCCATTTTCTAGTGAAGGAAGTTTTTCTAGTACCCTTTTTGCGTCGTAATGGCGTGTATTCTTACCGTACTCTTCTTTAGTCTCAACGCGAAACTATTTGCGCGGATATTCTTAAAACTTAGGAGAGTTCTAGTCGATTCGGGTACAATGAGGCTTCTTCAATGACCAAAGTTGTGCCCATTATGGCTCTTCGTAACCAATTATACATGCATCGCTTCTAGCGATTGTCGTAAGGCTGCTAGTGCTCTTACGAATCGACTGAAAATACTTAGTCTCTCTTAAGATGATATGCATTGTGCCGCTGCTAGCTAAGCACACTTCCTTCATATGGCGCTACACGCGTTCTAATATAGGGTATTTTATTAACATGCAAGAGAAGGCAATCAACACATAGATAAAATACTCCAATATCAGAACATATCATGCCATCATAAAACTGAATAAATGAATGAATTCTTCAAATATCATCCAACCATTACGAGAAAGTAACAATTCTTAAGTACCATCCATGCAAATTCTAACATATTCTTCCACACAAAATAAATAACAACTAAAGTCTAAATGCATTCTGTGCACTAGACTTCTTCTGCTATTTTCTCGGGGTTGACATTCTCTTCAAGAGAAATCATGGCGTTAACTGCTTCTAGGTCGAGAGGGATTACTGCTGTCGTGATGGTTTCAACTTCCAACGGTGCAGGCAGCTACTCCGAATTCTCCCCCTCAGCCGATGCAGAGTGGGCTTCATACTGCCCTTGACCATCCCGCTTTGGCTTGTTAGCCTTATTTTCACGTGGAGCGTCTGATTTGCCTTTCTGGGCTACGGCTTTACCCTTCCTCCCCCTTTTCATCAAGTGCTTTCGCACCTTATGGCTCTCAGCGTTGGCTTCATGGCCAGTGGAGCTCTCAGATGGCTGAGTGACTTAGTTCTTGCGGAGAACTTTGTCCTTAGCCTCTGCAACTTGCATCATATCAATCAATTTGGCATATTCCTCGTAGCCATCTTGACGATAGTTGCGTGCGGATTGTACTGCATTGGGGTGGAAGGATTTTCTTAATTTTCTGTTTTCGGGTACAAATCCTGTGTAAGGCGTAATTGTTTTCCCGACCGCCTTAAAGCTCAAGAAACCTTAGTCCGATCCACTCCTACTCTTCTCGAGGAAGAATGGTGTACTTTAGCCTCTCAAACTCGCTCTTGAGTACGGCCTAGAGTGCTAGCGCTCTTCTCCGCCATGTACTCATTCTTGAGAGTGAGGCGTATGGTGCCGAGAAAATGAAGTGCCCGATCATTCTCTTTAGGCATGGGTTGGCGCCATTCACCGCTAATCCCAATAGTCTAGCTGAGCTTCCGGCTCCAAGCACAATCTCGACATCGGATGCCTACGCCGATAGTTTTGCCATGTCGGGCGGCCTCCTCGAACTTCGATTCGTTATTCTAGTCATCTAAATGTGTATAAGTCTACTGCTGGTAGACATGCACGGAATAATTCACTGCGGGTGAATAAATGGTACAAAAGTTTCTCGTAATGTTCCAGAATTTTCTATGCATTTTCTATAATTTTACTGCAATTTTCAGTGATTAAAAGCAATTTTCAGGAATTACAATTAACCAAAACAGTAAATAAATACAGAAAATACAGAAATAATAATGGCAGAAATAAATATACTTCAAATGCTAAAAATAATTCAAAAATCGGATTCCCGAGGCCATTTTATGCTAAAATATGAAATTTCAGCAAATTCTGCAATTCCGAAGGGTTTTTACGCAAATTTTCAATTCAGAGAAAAATTCACGCAATTTTCTGATTTACCGAGGGGTATTCTGCAAAAATCTGGACCCACTCGTAAATTTCGAGGCTTTTTCGTAATTTTTGAAACTACGATGCCTTTTATGCAAATTTTAGGATTCAAATGAGATATTTACGAGCCTATCGGTGATTCTTTGAAAATATGAGGACTTCTTTGCAATTTTTTCTCTCCCCCCAAGCAGATTCCGCCCACGAGCGGCCCACTCCATCCGGTTCAAGGAGAGGCAGGGGTAGGGTTTCCCCTACCACTGTTCACATGGGTGACGCGCGCAGGGGAACCGGCCGGGCGGTGGCGCGGAGCGGCGCTCGAGCGCGGCGGCGCGAGCGCAGGCGCTGCGCCGCAGTCGGCGGGAGGAGCGGTGCGACGCAAGACGGACCGGCGGCGGCCGGCGCCGTCTTAGCGCGGAGCCGAGGCGGCGGTCCAGCCGGCTTTAAGGCGCGGATGCGGGCGCCGGAAGCTGTGGCGGCGCGGCGGCCCGCGCGGCGAGGCGGCGCGGCGTGGCGGTGTCGGCCGGCGGCCGGCGCGCAGGCGCGCGAGGTGGCGAGCGTGGGGCAAGGCAGGCGCGGGCGCGAGGAGGCGAGGTATTGCCATCCCTAGCCGGTGACGGCTTCAGCCGGTGGCGCCATGGGGCCAAGGCGGCGACTCGGCAAGGCCGTGACGGCAGGTAGGAGAGGCCGAACGGCACGCGGCACGGCCGCGGCCGGCGGGCTTGCGACGCTGGGAGTCGAGATCGGCCGGCGAAGCGTGGCGAAGCAGTCTGGCGCGCAGATCCACAGAGAGCGCCACGCAACGCCATGCGGGCCGCCGGCCCGAGTTTAGGCGGCGGGCGCGCAAGGTAGCGGCGGCGATCCGGTGGCCGTGGCGCCGCACGGGCGCACGGAGGAGGCGGTGGCGGCGACCCAGCCGGCGGAGGGGAGGATTCGGCGATGGCCGGCGCCAGGCGCGTCTGAGTGTGCCCATGCGCGGGGCGCGAGGACCGAGGTGGCGGGAGGCATCGCCGCCGCGATGCAGCGCGGGCGGTGGGAGGCCGCGGCCATGCGTGGCCGTGAGCCAAATCCCCTCCTCCTTTTTTTCGGATCTCTATCTTTGTGCATGAACTAAACAGAAACTCATGCATATATATTATTATGCTTATGATCATGCAGATCAAACAACACTATGCAAAATTTCTAATCTACGATGCAATCAACATCTACCCCGCTGCAATCTACCGATCGACATTGTGCCGCGACTTCAAGTCTGCACGGTAGATTAGGCGGATTTGCATCGCTCTACACGCAATCAACATCTACCCGCTTTCACAATCTACCGATCGACATTGTGGCGACTTCAAGTCTCGCCGGTAGATTAGGCGGATTTGCACGTCAGAATTTCAATCTAGAACGCAAAAAGAAAATACGATTCAAAAGCGATCTAGAAAATTCAACTCGTAGCTTCGATGATTACCTCGTTCACCGGAGCGAAGTCGTGCGATAACGTGTTGAGAAACCGCCGGCGATCACCCGAGCGATTCCTCTGCTTAGAACAAGAACGAATCAATCACGTAATCGCTGCATAATAGATTCAACACACGAGAGAGATAGAGAGAACTCCTGGTCTTTCTTTATTGCTTTCATTCATGTGTACATAATGAGGGGTATAGGTCCCTATTTATAGACTACAATGAGGTGCCCACCATGGGCCGTGGGCTGCTGGCCCAGGCCCAGGTTTCTTAACAAGTCCATCTCCATGGCGTTGGTCGTCAAGGACGAGTCGGCCAGAACGATGCAATTGGACGTGCCACGGTGGCGCTCCGAGGAGCTCCCTTACGTGAAGGTGCCCGCGCCGCTCGTGCAAGGCATCGACGCGGAGACGGTGGCGGTGTACGACGAGCTGATGCGGCAGGAGGAGACGTGCATCTGCGAGGACCCCGATGACATGCCCGGCGGCCCGGTGTGGGATCAGAGGCGCCGGGATTTCGAGATCTGGGTTCATGGAGAGTGTGCGCGACATTATCGGTAACGATAGTTCTTGGAGCTTCTCATTCTGTTTTAGATGGATTTGATGTCTTGGTTTATAGAAAACACAACAAAAAAAAAAATCTGCATTTTCGAGTTAATTGCAGGTGATAGAATGTTCTCTGAGTGGGAAGGATCGGTGGTTACATCTGTGGTCGGCCCCATTTCTGACACAAAATGTCACGGACAACATGTCAAGGTAATCTGGAAGTTACTCATCTTTGTCTGGGTTGCTCAAACAGTCCTGATTTTTCTTGCTGAATCTGTAGCAATGCTTTCATGAACATCGCGGCGAAGTTCTCGTCTTCGATGAATGGCAGTAACGACGCTCAATCCCCAGATGTACCTTCGTTAACAAATATGGTGATGTAGATAGCCAGCGTGGCGACAAATGCAGGCACCGCATGATGGCAATGTCAAACGAAGCGGTAGTTCTGAATCAAGGGTGCTGCGTGATAACTATATCCTTAAAATTTTTGTGAACTGTTGAGAATAGGGGTACTAGAAGTGGCACACACACCGTAGCCAGCCTCCTGAGCCGCTCCCTGGCGACTCAGGGGCGGACTAACCCGACTCACCAAACTTCCCCTCAACACCACGTTCCTTCGCGCGCCACCGCCGGGGCGGCGGCGGCGCGCTCCGCGCCTCCGCAACCGTCGCGTGGTGGTGGATCTCCGGGAGCGCTCGGATCCGCACTCCGTGACGGATCTGGCCGAGTCGGCGTGGCCCGCGCGCGTGGTTGAAGTCACGGGGTTGTGGCGGCGCGGCGTCGGTGCGCGGGCAAGGCGAGGCCACGCGATCCGACGACCGCGCGTCGTCGGCGGGCCGGAACGGAGCGCCGCTGAAGCCCGGCGACCGGCGAGCAACGGTTTGCCAGCGATCGAGGCGGCCGGATCTGTGGCGGTGGTCGATCCGCCGCTCTCCGACCGGATCCGGGCCTACTACCGGCTTCTCCGCACCTGTCGCCGTCGTGGCACCGGAGGTCGTCGAGGAGGAGGCCGACGCCGATGGGGACAGACAGCGAGTGCCGGTCGCCGTAGCTGAGAAAGAGAGGGAAGCCGGCCGGTAGGAGTGGTACGCCGGCGGCTAGACCTGGCCGTTGTGCCGGATTCGTGGCCTGGTTGCCGCATGGCCGGGTGGGGCCATTGGCCTCGTGGTGTTGTGCTGATTGCTGAGCTCTGGGTGAAAACTGAAAACCTGGGATCTGTCTCTTCCTCGAAGGATCTGACGACGACTACGACCTTGAGCGTCGTGTCCCTCCGTGGAGGCGTCGCTGTACCTCACACACTGCGGAGACTTGTGGCATTTGGTGGTGGTCGTCCTCTCGGCATCGTTTCTCCTTCCTTGATGGCTGGGTTACCATGAGGTGTGCTGCGGTGAAGTCGGAGCAGCTCGAAACTTCACCCTGCTCTTAGTGTCCCTTTAGGCCTCCCATTGCCCTTGTAATATCCACTCCTATCCACTACCGGTGAAATGAGTCCGGAGGTTTCGATAGATTTACTTAGCCATGTTGCAATTTGCAGACTTGTGGTTACACTGTTTTACATAGGAGGTCATGACAAGATTCAGTCCTTAGTGGTATCTGGGCGGTTCTACCACAATCCACACACCGTGCTTCCACTGAACCACATACAAGCCCCCCGTACCATCTGCCTAGATATTTAAGCAAGTTGTGGTTTTGGGAGCATAAAATAATCATATCAAAATTCACCAGTCATTTCCACCATGACCTCCCAAATCAGTTTCTCATGATTAAAAGCGGTGCTTCGGGCATTTTTGTGCCCCCGAGTATCTAAGCAGTACTAAGCATGGCGTGTAATTGTAGACTTACTTTTGAAAGATAGCTGTTGTGGTTACAGACCAAACAGAGAGAGTATGGTAGTGGAGAGTTAGGTGAGTAATGGCTTAGGGTTTCCTCATGGTTTGTGTCAGATATATATATATATATATATATATATATATATATATATATATATATATATATATATATATATATATATATATATATATATATATATATATATATATATATATATATATATATATATATATATATATATATATATATATATATATATATATATGAAAATACTTTTTACTCTCAGGTGTAATTACTCCCACTCTCATCCCCATCCGATTGCATTCAGATTCGTGAATGCTTTAACGGGTCGGGGACGCCAAAATTTTGTTGCCCTATGAGCTCCAGATTTTACGACTGCCATCCCGATTTTGCTTGTCTCTTGCTTGCTTTGTGTGAAGAACCACGGCACGTGAAGAGGCTTCCATTTTTCCCGCATATTGGGCCACCTCGCCGCCGCCCTGAGCCCTCTCTCTGGCCGGTCGTCGCCACCTCTGGTCTCTTCCCCGAGCTGCCCAAGATGCTCCTGCCCTGAGCCACTGCGGATCTGCTGAAGGTCATCATCGTCGTCCCGGACTCGCCATCACTGTCACCGAGCTCGCAATCATCAGATCCAGCATCCTCGACCCCATCCTCTTAACCACCGGTCATCTTCTCTCATCGCCAACCTTGGATCGAGCTCGAGAGCCCCGATCTGACGTGGTCGGCTCTGAATCTAAGCTTCCTCGTCACTGCCCTCGCCCTCGTTGGATCTAATAGTCTTCATCGCCGCCGGCTCGCCACGGTCATCCTCGTGCCATCTTCTTCACCAGATCCAGCAAAGGAGCTCTCCCGCGACCTCCCTCCTCGCATGGCAGCGGAGTGCTTGTCTGATGCTGTCAGCATCGCACGGATGGGTCGTTGCTGGTTGTCATCCTCGACTCCAGCGGCGTCTAAGGAAACTGGAGGCGACCAGAGGCGACTAGACACTCAGATACTAATGGTTCCCATGCATAGATCAGAAGTGCTATGAAGGTGAGGATGGCAGGGTAAATTATACTACATGTGCAGTCCATTTTTCATTGTAGGGGGTCGTTCATTGGTAATGTTGAGATACCTTGTCCATTGAACCAAAACTTAGGATACATATGAGGTCATTAATTCTTTGAAGGCTAAAACCCATTTCTTTTTTGCTGAATGTAGATTCAGAGACTGGAGGAGCGTATGATGCCTTTTTGATTTCACCGTCCAACATGGAAATATCGAGCAGGATGCCATCGTCGGGGGCATGGTACCGGCTTGGATTGTTCGCGTCTGCCATTCCATCTAATGTGGCGATGTTGCCATGGCAAGATTAGAGTTTTGCGGAATCCTTGTATGCGGTGATGCCTGCTGCCACTACCGTGGAAGTATATTTCCTTTTTCAAGTACACATACCACTTTTTTATATACTCCATACCACTTCTCATGTCTAGCAATCTGAATTATGACAATGAGAGATGTATACTACTAGTCTGTAAAGAAGGCAATATACTAATCGTGCTGATATGCGGCAGTCATCCATAGTGGTCTTGTGGAGGTAGCCAATCTAGAGCACCTGACGATCTCATAAGAGTATAGCCCTCTACATATATAGAAATGAACTGCATATATCAGATCGACAGCGATAAGCCCTGTTCTACTGGGTTCTTGGGCGATATTGAAAAGTAGTAGCCATTGAAAGCAGAGGGGTATGAAATGAGTGTATGGAGTACATAAGAAAAGTAGTAGCCATTGAAAAATATTATGGAGTATGTTAAAAAAAGTGCTGGCTTTAGAATGTAAAATTACAGACAGCAATACTGCATGGAGATAGCAAATAGTCCGTGGTGCTCAAGAACACGATGTTTGCCAATCAAAACTGGGTCGTGACTCCCTTGAGATGCACTACCTCTCCTCTATGCTGCCAACAAAATTGAACCATGTCGTGTGAAGATACTCAATTTTTCTTACGAATGGTTGCTACTAATAAAATTAAATGTATGGAAAGAGTCATTTGTAATTTTAAGTTTTCAGTATTTGACTTGAACACGGAAATATCCGCAAGATTGGCACCGCCCAACAGCCGGGAAGGAATGAGTATGTTCGATAGTTTCACGCTAATCGAGAAGAATCTGGGATCTTGGTCGGCCGTATAGAATGCTTCAATTGAAGTACTCACGAAAAGGAGTATGTGGGTCCTAGGCAAAGTATGTAGTATGAAGCATGTACGCTCCTACATGTAGTATATTCACTTACGCGGTGTATGAAAAAGGGTAGTAACTATATGGCCATTTGGAGTATGAAAAAGGGTAGTAATTTCACAATCACGCAAACATAACTCTGATGTATTTCTGAGCACGTGAAATTTTACATACTCCCTAAGTACATGTATGTACACGTGACATACTATGTACATACTCCCCAAAAACATGTACCAAATGGACATACACATATAGTAAAGTAGTACTACCGTCTTCAATAAAGTTAGTATCTATACGTATGAAAAAGGAGTATATATACGTACGGAAAAAAGGAGTATGTACAAATGCACTAGGAAAAACAAGTAAAGAAGTACATACACATATAGTAAAGTATATAAAAAGGGAGCTAGTATGCACGCTTACAAAAAGGAGTTAGATACACGTTAATATATAAAAAGGGAGTATTTATACGACAATGAAAACAAGTATGTACATACACATATAGTAAAGTAGTATGTACTGTCTTCAATAAAAAAAGTAGTATCTATACGTAAAGAAAACAAGTATGTACATACATGTATAGTAAAGTAGTATGTACTGTCTTCAATAAAAAAAGTAGTATCTGTACATGCACATACTCCTTGGTACTAAAACGTACTCCTTTTTCATGCGTATACTTACACCTTTTTCATAGGTACAAATTCTCTTCTTCGACTAAACACATACTACTTTTATAAATTGTACGTTGCTGTTACGAAAAGGAGAATACAACTTCTAGCACTTGCCAGTACATGTTGCACAATACATACTCTGGTAAATTTTGAAAAAAAAGGGGACATACTCCCATGTCCACAGATAACGCATACTCCCTAAACAATTTTGAAAAAAAAAGGTTAGAGTTTGTCCGCCATACTACTCGTTTGGAAGTTTGAAGTATTCCGTGCTGCCACTTTGCCAAAAAAAAAAAACGGACTTCCTATTTGACTGGCCGGCATGTCCACGCTGCCGAGATTTCAGGCAAGGTTACGCTGTTTATTCGCTACCATAATTACGTGAGATGTTTAGGTGGTCATACCTGCGATGGTTAGCGGGTTAGTTTTTAACAAAGAGCGTGCTATCTTACCCAATAACTCGATCAGGTTGTGGGATTCTAAGGTAGATGTAGGTGGATACAATGGGAGTAACTACACCGAGTAGAAAAGGCTTCCTATATATATATATATATATATATATATATATATATATATATATATATATATATATATATATATATATATATATATATATATATATATATATATATATATATATATATATATATATATATATATAGGGAACGTATCCAGTGCTAACAAAGCTATTCGGTGCTAACATGTGAACTCCGGATTTGGACCGTCGGATGTACCTCAAACGGCCGGATCTTTGAAGGTGGAAGCACCTAATCCACTTAAATGTTTTTGCCAAAACCCCTACCGATCTCGCTTTTTTTTCCCCCGCTGTTCGCTTCGCGCTCGCGCGACGCTCGCCTCTCGCTCTCGATTCGCGCCACGGGATCTCGCGCGACGGCGCTGTTCTCCCGCGCAAGAGCAGATCCGCATGGCGCTCCATCTCCCGGCCGCCCCGCCGAAGCGCGCTGCTTCATCTCCCCGCCGCCCCGCGCGAAGGTTCGATAGGAACGCTTGCATGCAAACGCAACGCAATCGAATAAAGCCGATTCTGTGTAAACACTATTTTTTTGCATGAATGTTCCGTTTGTCTTCTTCCGATTTAGTTGTGTGGCAATTGTTGATTTTCCCGCAAGCATTCCGCACACTAAAATTACTAGTGGTACTCTTTGATGATGGAATCAGCTGAGGACAAACAGAGGATAAACATATCCGAATGCTATCAAGTAAAAGTTCTGCAAAGTAGACTTCACATGAATACGACAATGATACAAGGGTGGCACCTAAGTTGTTAGACTATGGAATTTGATATGTTTATTTAAATACTCTGCATTTTTTTATATGAAATAGAACAGCCTTTTCCAACAAAATACCGGTCATCATTTTATACCGATTAATATAGTCCTCACCGTATCCCCGCTTTCTCCATAAGTCGTAAAAGAACTAGTGTTTCTTTAGCCTCTAAGTCACTCGTGAACTGCATGATGATTAAATATGTGTTGGCATATTAGTCTAAACCTGTGAATTAATGATATACACGTTAGGTTAGTCTAAAAACTAGGAATGTTTAGCCAAGATGATGGGTTAAACTGAAAATATTATTAAAAGCTATGACTGTACTTTAAATGCCTTTAGTCTCAGAACCCTTATCGCTGACTAGAGAAATATCTATCGCCTCCACCTCAATGATACACATATTGAATAACCATAGTGCCAGTGATTCTATTATATAGTGAGAGACGAATCGAGAACCATAGCCGCTACAAAATTCCACTACCCTTACATACTAAAAGGATTCCTCTTTGGCAAACCACTCAAACCTACATCCCTAACTTGCAAACACTATTCTCATGGTAGTTTTATCAAGATACGATGTTGTAACTTGCAAGTCCAAAGGCAATCAAATTTTGTCAACAAAAGCTATACTGATATTTCCAGCTCATCATTCTTGAATACACTAGTCATGATGCAGCTAGTTTGCTTGACCTTTCGTGCTCATTAGAATTTTTGTTATTGATATACTTTGATATTGAATTTTGTTATTTCCTATAAGAATTCCTTTTTTGTCACCCCGCCGTCCACTTGATAAGAATCGCTTCACCAAAGTCGCTAAGCCGCCAATGAATGTGCTATATTAGATTTATATTACATTTTTTATTGTTTCCTCTGACACTTTATTATGTTAGGAGGATGGAATCTGTGGCCGATGAGAGCGTGACATTGGGATTGCGAAGAGAAGGAAATCTTGATACACAATCTATCACTCAAATTAGTTCACCTCCCCACCAGTTTGTCATGGTCTTTGTGTCATGCTTCAGCTAGCAAATTTGTTATTACGTGCCACTGTTTCAATTTGAATGCATTCAATTATTGTCTGATACTCTTGTAAGTTGAGTTAAATTTGGTCGCAATTTGGTCCCACGACCATTGCCGACTCCAGGACCATGCCAGAAAATTTCTCCCAGTTGCACACACTCTGATTTCAACTGACAACCATCTCTTAAATCAATCGACTATCAATCGACAATCACACTCGCTCGCATACAACAAATTGCTTCACAGAATCCCCTGCCTGCTGCATACAACAAATTGCTTCACAGAATCCACTTCACAAAAAATTGCTTCACAGAATCCACTTCACATAATTGCTTCACAAAAAATTACATATGAGCACACATTACATATGAGCAAAGGCTGTATACCAAAATCACTTCACAAAATCCACTTCACGTAATGCACTTCACGTAATCACTTCACAAAAATTGCTTCACAGAATCACTTCAACAAAAAATTGCTTCTCTTGCTACCAAAAATCTGCGCCTGTTGCTCCCTCCTCGAGCTCCGCTGCGCGCAGGTCCTCGCCGCCGCCGCTGGGCGCGGGTCACCGCTTCAAGACGCGCAGTGAGCGCCGCGTCGGAGGCCGCCGCCGCAGCATGGCCGCCATCGCCGCTAAGGTCGGATGGCGAGGGTTCCTCGTCGCCGCGCTGGGCCGCGGGTCACCGCTCTGAGGGCTCGGGTCGCAGCAGCGCCGCCGCCGCAGCCGCCGTCTTCGGGAGGAGGGCGACGGTGGAGGAGGGAGGCCGCACCGCCGCCCAAGCCCTAGTTGTTCGGGAAGGTGGCCGGCGCCGCCCACCGCCGGCGGTGGTGGAGGGAGGCGGCACCGTCGGCGGTGGTGGAGGGAGACTGCTCCGTCGGCGATGGTGGAGGGAGGCGGCACCGTCGGCAGAGGCGGCGCGGGGGCGAGAAGGTGGAGCGGCGCCGGGGGCAGAGGAGGGAGCCACCGGGGGCGGCGGGGAGGCGGCACTGGGGGCCGAGGAGGGGAGCCACCGGGGAGGGAGCAGAAGGAGGAGTGCGGCGAGAGGGGAGAGGGAGGGGAGCGGAGAGTGCGGTGAGGAGCGGATAGGATAGGGGAGCTGAGGGAAACGGCGGCGGCTGGAAAAAAAGAAACCGAACCGCAGGGGTTTGGCAAAAACGTTTAAGTGGATTAGGTGCTTCCACCTTCAAAGATCCAGCCGCTTGAGGTACATCCGACGGTCCAAACCGGAGTTCACATGTTAGCACCTAATAGCTCATAGTAGCACTGGATATACTCATATATATATATATATATATATATATATATATATATATATATATATATATATATATATATATATATATATATATATATATATATATATATATATATATATATATATATATATATATATAATATATATATATATATATATATATATATAAATATATATATATATATATATATATATCCATATGGGGAGTGCTTTTACAATTATACCCTTACATCCAAGTATTCCCTACAAGGGCACTTATGTCATTACACATGTCCCATTCTCGGGCCTTCCATTCCTCTAACAGCCCGCCGGGCTTAGGTGGGGCCACCCTACAACAGGCCTCTCATGGTGAAGAGCTTCACGGCCGGCCATGCCGCCGAGCCGCTTGGCCCTCCGCCCCACGGCCCGTGAGCTTACGTTTTATGGAGCCTTATTGCTTGGTGTAGCGCTCGCCTCGCTCGAGGGTATGACGTTTGGGCGGTTGGCTAAGTCCTAGTCGCCCACTGGGCCCGCAGCAATGGGATCGAGGTTACCCTCCGCCGGTCAAGTCGAGTTCGACATGGAGATCGGGCCGACGCCGCGTAGGGTCGGGGCGGCCGAATCGGGTGCTTGGCGAGTCGAATGCGCCGGGCAGAGGTAGACGCAGAGGGCTCTGTTGCCGCGCGAGCGTATCGTGACCTCGAACTCGCGCCGAGCGCCCTCGATGGTAAACGATCGCTGGTCGGGCCTCGTTGCCGCGGCGTGAGACTCCGAGGCGCCGGGCCATACTGTGTTGCGACGTTCCTTCTTCTGCCGGTCCGCGTGGTGAAATGTGCTTGGCGTGGCGCAGGTCTCAGCGCCATGGCCATGCGACGCCTGCGATGCTCCTCCTGGCAGCTTGAGCTTTCCCCGCCGGTTGGACTCCTCGCCGGTTGGGCTCCCGCTGATCGGGTATATATATCATGTTGATGTTGCATTGTACCTGCATTGTACAGTCGGATAGATTGCCTCTCGCCGGCGCATCATATTCCCATACGGAATGGCAGGTTTGACTGCTCGTGAGACGATATGCTTGAGTTCATCCCGCATCCTCGATCGCGCTAACCGGCATTACCGCCGGGTATGTTGATGCGCTGAAGCTTATCTGCTTATGAGAACAAGTCAAAACCTCGTCAGAATCAGTCTTCGCTCCCAACCACGGGAACTCAGCGCTAGATCCCCGCCGATTTGGGCCGTGACATCGCGGTGAGCTCGACGCATCGCGACCGAGCCACACCTGGGATGCTAGTGGCGTGTCGTGGCGGTGACAGACAATCGCACGACCACGGTCATATGTGGCCTACGCGCGCCATCGCGACGCTCGCTTCAACGTGGGGGTGAGCGGTTGTCATTCGCGCGCTTACCGATGGTGGGAGGCGAGGGGTCTTTAAATACCCTCCGTGGTACTGTGCTTACGCCTCCTCCATACGCTTTCTGGTTGTTCACGCCACCTCTTATATTTTCTCCTCCTGCTTCTGCGCTCCTTTTTGCCATCGAAAATTTCGTGGACACCAATGGCGACTTGCGACGAGTGTGCTCGGGGGGCGGCCACGCCATCCGCCGCGGTCATCGCCGCTGAGGTGAAATACGCGCTCAAGAACGCGATCCGCGGCGCGCATAAGTGGTGGGCGGCGAAGAAGGAGGGTCCATACTGCGGCGACTTAGGCCGCATGCTCGTGATAGAGGACACGATCCGGTCGCTACCGCGCGAGGGGAGGCTATCGACCGCTGCGCTGCGCTGCCCGCCGATGATGAGACGGAGCGCGGCCCTGAAAGTCGGAGGCGATCGCCTTCGCCGCCTACTCGGCGGACTCGTGATCCCGTCCGCAGCGATTGTTGGGGACGGCCGCGACCTTCGCCGAGTTGTCACAACCGACCAACGCGCGTGGCTCGCCTTGCCATATATAGTTGGGCCTTGCGCTCGAAGCGTGTTGGCCTAGCGCCGGTCGGTTCGGCGATTCGCACGGCACCGGCGTCACCAAGGAGCCGAAGGGCGGTGTTGTCGAACTTCAGTAGCGCCAACTTCATCCTCGCGTCGTCATCGCGGCAGCTCTTCCCAGAACTAACTCGACCCGAAGAAAATGGGAGTCCGGTTGGATGAGACGGTGGTTCTATTACCGTGTAACGAGTGGTAGCGGTCTCGAGTGTACGGGCCGACCGATTGCCTTCAAGACCTCGCCCGGCCTAACGCTCGACGCCGAAGATCGGTGGAGGCGCGAAGATGTGGGGATCACCGCCGCTTCAACATGCGCGACCACCGAGGAGTACATAATGTACGCGCGTGGCGCCGCCGCCCATGAGTGGCGCCTCGCCGGCGGGGAACCCCGGGATGACAACGTCCTCCCGTCCATTTGCTCACTGCCGACGCCCTCCGGTCCTCGTAAGCCTCGACAATGCGCTTCCTTTCCTTCACGCAGCATCGCTGCGCGTTCATCGTGCCCCCGCCCTACGCAGCAGTTCGCCTGGAGGACGCGGAGCGAGCAGCGCGCGTGTTCCTTGGGCCATATACTACCAAGGAGCACAAGAAGCACGCGGCCGCAATTGCGGAGGCGGGGCTAGGGCGGATAAACCGCGCATGCGAGGCCATGGGCCTTCACGTGCCGGAACGTGCCCCTCCGGCCCCGCAACGCCAAGACGACGGTGCCGTAGGAACGAAAGCGCCGTCCCGCAGGAGGGCCCGAACCATCGTGATCGCGCCGTGCGGCGGCCGCCGCCGCTCGCCGATGCAGTGAACACAGAATCGGATTCGGCACAGTACGCCGACTCGGATCTCGAGAAGGGCACGGGCGCCGGGGGCGAAGAGTCCTCGGCGCGCGCCGTGGACGAGAGCGCTTCGTGGGCTACCGGGAAGGGGAAGTCCCGGCGCCCACGACGGCCGCCGAGGCGCAACCGTGTTGGGCCGCACCGGGCGGCCTTTGTCCGCGCCACGATGGTGCCGGGTTGCCCTCTCGCAGGGGTAGTGCGGCGGGGCCTCCGCCGACGGCACGCCGAATCGAGATGCCTCCGCGGAGCTTATGAGGGTGGTGCCTCCGCGCGCAAGCGCTGCGGTCGCGGGGCCCGTCTGTCATGAAGCGTTGCTGCTGTGGAGGCCCTTCGCAGCGGTGGTTACCGAGGCGGATCCTCTCCTCCTCGCCGGCGGCCACGCCGCGATCTCCCTTCACCGCACTTTGAGGGGTTTGCCGTGAAGGATCGGCATTAGGAGCCTATGGGAGCCCGACTCACACACGAAGTCCCCGCGCCTCGTTTCTCCAGCTCCTCAAGTCGCGCCGACCGTGGCGCGGAAATCGTCGGCTCCGGGTCCCAGTGCGAAGGCTCCGCCAATCCAGGAGCCAACATCGTCCGCGGGGGTTGGCGCTGCTGCCTACCCGCCCGAGGTTGAGGAGGCGCTTGCGCGAAGCCCACCGTCCGCCACCGAGGGTAAACTACCTTGGCCTACCTTGGCAGCGCTTCTTATGAGACTTAGGCCGATATCTTTTCTTGCAGCGATACTTATCCCGAGGACGGCAGCCTCTGGATACGGGCCTCGATGTCGGGCTGGCTACATCGCGCGCCCGAGCCCAAGCAGACTGTTCTTCCATCGGAGGCGCCGAGGGCGTGGCGGATTGCGGATGACGCGCCGCAAAGATTGGCCAAGAACGTGTCGCGACCTCGGCGGGCGCCTTGGGGACGACCGAGGTATCGGGAGTGAGGGTAAATGCACCGACCTTAGGACCACTTATGGCTGCATGAAACTTGCCGACCCTTTGTCGCGCGGACCCTCGTGCTGGCCCAAGCGCTGCAAACGGTTTACGTCCGTGAAGAAAGGGCGCTACAGGTTAGGCTGCGGACCATCAAAGCGGCGCTGCGCGAAGCTGCGGGGGCGCGGTCTGTCCAAGACAGCTGTATCCGCCACTTGGAAGCCGAGTGCGCGCGTCTGAAGTCGCACGCCGAGGAATTTATCGCCGCGGCCCAGCCGTCAGCCGCAGAGGCGGCGTGGCAGGAAACTGCAACGGAGCGAGACGGCTTACTGCAACAAGTCGCTGCGTTGGAGAGGGAGAACGGCGAGCTTGCCGCCTCTCTAGCGGAGCGGGAACGAGCCTTGGGCGACGCTTCGGTGGCTGCTTGGGACGCTATGTTGGCCCTGGAAGACACCCTTAAGGGGCTTATCGCCGAAGTGCCGGCACGCTCCTTCGGGTCCGAGGACCTGTCGCGATCGCTTCGGTGGATCAGAGACGCGGCCGACATTGCACGCGGCGCCGCGACGACCTTTGGCAACCACTGGAGATGCCCACCAGAGGCGGGGTAATGTCCGGTGCCGTGCGCGCAGATCACCGCGCCGTGAAGTTCTTCCATGAGTGGATATGGGAGTACTGCGGGGAGGCCGCAGCCATAGTCGAGCTGCAGAATAACCTACACGGCGAGGGAAACCTTGGCCAGTTTCTGGACGAGGTCCCGCGGTGTGACGAGGGTGGCACTGCGGCCCCGGAGGGCGCTGCGAACCCACAGGTGTGACGGCATGTTGTCACGTGTTGGCGTGCGTTGTATCCGATGCCGCTTCTTTTTTGAATAAAGTACGAAGTTGCTTTGCCGCTGTTCTGATCTTTGGCCCCTTGTTCTGAGCTGCTACATAGTCGGGGCCGGCTGCTAATTTCTGACCTTGCAACCCGATGGCGTCTTCGGCGCTGGCGAAGGGCTGAGGAAGCGCTGGATTTTTGGGCGGGTCGGGCGTCTTCGAGCGGAGCCTCGGCACGGATGCGTGTTAAGGATGAGTCTGCCGAGTAGCGGCCTTGTGCGTCGGAGGTGTTTGTACGCCTTTGTAATTCGCCTTTGTAAGCGTCCTTCAACAAATGCAAACAATAATCTTGGTTGGAACTTGTGAAGTGCGTCTCCGCCCCTCCGGCTACGCTGTCCCATGGTGAACTCGGAAGGTTACTGCATTCGCCCGTACACGACGGTTTGCACCTCGGTAGGGTAGGGTGGTCGAGGTGGACGCATAGTTGAAGTAACCGCACAAGCGCTTCGTCCCTTACGCCGTCGAAGTGGGGGCAGCGGATCTGGCGCCCTTGTCGAGGTAGACGCGCGAGCGCTCCGTCCCCTATCTTCAGTGGTGGCGCGAGTGGCGCCTTAGTCGAAATGACGCGCGAAGCGCCCGCCCTACCTTCGGTGGGGCAGCGAGCCGCGCTAGACGGCAGTAAGTGCGGCGCTCGCCCCTACCGCCGAGTGGGGCGTGAGGTGGCGCCTTAGTTCGGGTAGACGCGTGAGCGCCCGTGCGCGAGGATAGCTCTCCGCGTCTTTTTATACTCCGAGAGTCGTGGGATCGACATCCACGCCTTATTTATACTCAAGAGTATGCGCACCGAGCAATGCCCATGCGTGCGCGGGTTCGCGTCTTGTTTATACTCCGCAGTGCGCAGGATATCATCTGCGTCTTTTATACTCTGTGGAGTGCGTGCGGAGGTAGCCTCGACGCGACGTCTTATTTAGAGTCCGTGGACTGCGCGCGGAGGCAAGCCTCTACACGTTGCGGGCGGTGAGGTGCGTGCGGAGGCGGACCTCAACGCTACGTCTTATTTAGAGTCCGTGGACTGCGCGCGGAGGTGAGCCTTCGCGCGTTGCGGGCGGTGAAATTGCGTGCGGAGGCGGACCTCGACGCTACGTCTTGTTTATACTCCGTGGAGTGTGCACGGAGGTGTCCCCCCACGCGTCTTTGTTTATACTCATGCCCGTGTTTTTCACAGAGAGTGCGCGCGCGAACACGTGTCTTGGTTTATACTCATGCCCGTGTTTTTCACAGAGAGTGCGCGCGTGAACGCCTGTCTTTGTTTATACTCATACCCGTGTTTTTCACGGAGAGTGCGCGTGCGAACGCGTGTCTTTGTTTATACTCATGCCCGTGTTTTCACGGAGAGTGCACGCCAACGCCGCGTTCGCGTGGAAACAAGAAAATTTGTGCAAACGTGAACTTTATTAAATTCGTTTTGCGCAGTCAGCGGTTACAAAAGGGGAGATATCGACCACTGACCGCTTAAGGATGGGGGTGACCGCTGACGAGCTTCTGCTGCTGGGACAATTCGTGCACGGGAGTGCGGACGCTCGGGTCGCGGGGTCTCGCTGTCGCACACCCGACCAAGGTGCCTTGGCGGGCCTCGTGGCATGGACCCCTGGCGCCGAGCTCTATGCGCCGAGCCATGTCCTGGTCGCCATGGACGATGATGATGGCCCGTGGTTCGGGAAGCTTCATACATAGGAAGCCGTGGTGCGGAACTGCCCCGAGGGAGTTTAGGAGCGGCCGCCCCAATATGGCGTTGTAGGGGTATGCAATGTCGACAACATCGAAGATGGCGTCCGCACTCCTCACGTTGTCGTTTTGGCCGAAGGAGACTTGGAGGCATATCTGGCCCAATGCTCGCAAAGGTTGCCCTCCAAAGCCTTGCAACGGGATGCCTGAAGGGCCCAATCGACTCCGAGGAATCCCCATCTGGTCGAAGGCCGCGCCAAACAGGATGTTCACGGAGCTTCCTTCATCGACCAGGACGCGCCTGACCTCGCATCCTGCAACGAGGACCCGGACGACCAGGGGATCTTGGTGGGGAACTCCACGCCTTCCGCATCAGCGGGCGTGAACGTGATTTCGTGTTGTGCCCACTCCGACGACGCTTGTGCTGGGTATGCCGCGACGTGGTGCAGCCTCCTCGCGTAGGCCTTCCGTTGTCGCGCCGAGACGAACTCCAACGAGGAGCCTCCGGAAATGACATTTATGACCCTGCGCTAGGCTCCTTCCGGGGCTTGCAACTGCAGGAGGCCCTCTCGAGGTTGCTGCACATGGGCCTGGATTCGTTGGAGGCCTTCCTGGGGCTGCAATCCTTGGTCTTGGGGATGTTGGACGTGGGCCATGACAGGCGCGTGTGCCTCCGGGTTTTTGTCCCTGGCGACGCTCTGCCGGAGCGCTGCGATAGTGGTGCAAGCATGTGTGTCGTGGTTGCACCGGCTGTGGACTTCGCACCACTGCCCGTGATGCTGGTCGTTGTACTCTTCGCGGGTTCTGTCGTCGCGACCCCGCCCATGCCCCCGCCCCCGGCCACGGCGCCCTCTGCCTCCGCGGCCTGCGAAGGCGTTATCTTCGGAGCCGCGCTCGATGTCAAAGACGTAACGAGGTTTCCTAGACTTGCGTTGGTCGCACTTGGGCCTGTCGCCTGACGAGTCTTTGTCTTGGGTATCTTTGCGTCGGAGGCGTCCTCGATTTGCTCCGCCATGCTTGCCTTCGAGGAGCTGTCTTTCAACGGGTCTTCGCTCTTAGCCAGCCTTCCGATTGGTGTCGAGCGCCACCTTGTCTTCGACGCGCGTCCTCTTACGCCTGGCGTATTCTCCATTTTATCGAAGAGCCGCACCGCCTTGATTGGCTTTCGTGTGTTGTATTCGCCATCGGGCCGGCGAAAAACCTGTATGGCTGCATTGATAATGGTTGTTTCGTTAACGCCCTTGACTTGGCATCGTACCTTCGCAAAGCGCTTGAAGTAATCCCAATGCTTTTCTGAAGGTTTTTGCTTTACTGCGAAGAGCTGATCTGCGTCGACTCGCTCGACGAGTTCCCCGAAGTTGATATAGAGGCAATCGCGATCTGCTCCCACGCCAGATGGAGTTTGGCTCTATGGTAAAAACCAAGAGAGCGCCACGCCTTGCAACGCGAGGGGAGTCCCTTCACCTTCGTGGTGTCATCTCGCCACGGCGCGATGGCGGTTTCGTACACGCCGCACGCACTCGCGCGTCCGTGTCACCCTTGTACGATTTGATAGCGCTTAGGGAACTTGAAGTCATCGCCACGCCGCCGCGCTGCAGTTCGCGAGAGTGGGGACTCGGATCCACACGCCGTAGCGGACGCGCGGTGGATGTGGGGCGTCGCGGCTGTCCGCCCTGTCAGCGTGGGCTCCAACACGATCGCGGCGGGTTCTGGCTTCGAGCCTCTGCATGTCCCGCAGGCCCCGCGAGATCCGTTAGCTCCGCCGAATGCGTTGAGGGCCGCCGCAGGCGTTTTCAGCTGCGGACGCGGGTGGATCTGCCGCACTCTGGCGGTACGAGACGGGCGGTGGCAACCACGTCCGCGCTCCCGGATTACTGCGCCGCGGCATGAAGGGCTCCGAACGGTGACGGCCCACGTTACACCGGAGCGCCACGGTTTCTCGTACTAGGTGGGAGGGCGACGCCGTGCGCGGCATGAGCGCCGGCATTACCGGCTCGAACGCTGGCGGCGCTGCCGGCCACCGCGGTACTTGCGATGGGGTTACCTGCGACGCGTGTGGCGGTTTCGACGGTCGTCGCGGCGATGGTGGCAGGGTTAGTTGTCGCGGTGATGATGGCGGGGTCAGTCGTCGCGGCGATGGTGGCGGGGTTGATCGTCGCGGCGATGGTGGCGGGGTCGGTCGTCGTGTCATGAACGCCGGTGCCGTCGGCCGCCACACTCGCGTCGCCATCCATGCCTGCAACTACCGATGCCGAAGCCCGGGTACCGACGCGATGCTTCGCCGCGTTCGCCTTCCTCTTTGCCGCCGTCGACGAAGCTTTCTTTGGTGCCATCCTCCTCCGGATTTTGCGGCTTGCTCCTATCCTCCCAACGGACGGCGCCAGCTGTTGTGGTTACAGACCAAACAGAGAGAGAGAGTATGGTAGTGGAGAGCTAGGTGAGTAATGGCTTAGGGTTTCCCCCCATGGCCTGTTGATGAGGACATAACTTCTTCGGATACACACAACACTCCTCCACTTGACATTCAAGGACCAATCACTAGAGCTCATACCGACAATTGAATTTACAGGTGAGCTCGTTCCTAAGTACTTCTTTTTGTTCATTTGAGAATCGATTGCTACCTAATGATTTAATTATGATTAGGAACCATGGAGAGGACCTGGAAGTACTTGGAGAAGGACTACGAGACGCACAAGTCCAGCAAGGGCGGTCGAATCATGTTGGAGGGCCAACTCAAGCCGACTTCGAATCCAATTCGGAGTCCAGGACCAGGCCGCACTAAAACGGACGCCCAGATCGTATCCGGGCTCCATTTTGGACGTTCTACATATGGATGGAAAGATGCGAATACAACCTTTCCAATGGCTCTGGTCCCATGTCAAAATTCCTTCTGAGTCAACGGGAATCGTCGAAACAAGTGGGCATTCAGAATATGTCAGGGTGCTGCATCACCGTCTTTTGGGCCGTTCGGCTTTGTATCGTGTTGAAGCCCATTAGGGCGCGTCCAGGGGTTTTGCACGCCCCTCACTCCTTTATATCCAGCCGCCACCCCCACCATTAGGGTTTGGGTTTTGCTTAGATTAATCTGTTTTTGAACAGTTTTGCCGTTCATGGTTTGTGAGACCCCAACTTTCAAGTGCTAAATCAATACATCTGCAATTCAGTTGTGTTCTTCCTTGTTATTGCTTGTGTTCTTCGATTCGCAGGCGAGGATTTGCCTTCTTGGCGTGGTCAACCGGGCTGCGCACGGTTGATAACCTGAGGAGATGTGGTGCTGCGATTGCAGGGTTCGGAACGTGTTGTTCGGAAGCCGGATCGATTTGTGCCGCGCCTCCACCAAATCGAACATATCCAGAACCTATTGGAAGATCGGGACCCGTTCTTATCACTGTATATATATATATATATATATATATATATATATATATATATATATATATATATATATATATATATATATATATATATATCCATATGGGGAGTGCTTTTACAATTATACCCTTACATCCAAGTATTCCCTACAAGGGCACTTATGTCATTACATTCCTCTAACAAGCCTACTGGGCTTAGGTGGGGGCCACCCCTACAACAATAACCATTATAATTTTACTAGGGCGACAAGGCTCAAATATTCAAATGTTCCAAAGGAGGTGTAATACTAACAAGTCAAATAATGGGCATATAACTAGAATCTTAAAACAAACATATATTTGCATATCAAATAACAGCATGCAATTTGATAATTTAAACAAAAGTAATTTGCGAAAAATATCGGCTTAACATGATCAAAGTATTGACTCAACTTGGTCACAGTTGACTTGGTCTTGCTCATCGTAAGTTGCTTCAGCTTAAGCTTCTTCCTCCTGGGCCTCGTATGCTATTCTTACGTTGTGCGAAAATTTGGATAAAAATTAGTAAAACAAACAAGCTCTCAAAAAAATTCAAATGAACTTCAAAAATTATGTTTTCAGTTCCATTGGATAGATATTGAATTTAGATGAATTTAGAAATTTGTTTCACCCAATTGGAGTTAAGATGAATAAGTTATGCCCTTTTGGAGTTCTCAGTTTTAGATAAATCCAAAAATAAATAAAAATCTGACAGGTGGGACTGGTTACTGTTTAGTTTAAAGGGCAGGGTCCACATGTCCATGAGCCATTTGTTATTAACTACTCATCATCAGTATTAATTATCCATCGTTAGCATTAACTCTGCCTCACGTGGTTACTGACGACAACGTGGTCGTAGCTCCAAGTGGTCGTAAACGACTTCATAGTCGTAAGTCCGACTGCGTGATCGTAAATGACTTTGTAGTCGTAAGTCTGACTGCGTAGTCGTAAGCTCGACTACGTGGTCGTAAGTTTGACTGTGTGATCGTAAACGACTTCATAGTCATAAGTTCAACTGCATGGACGTAAGCTCGACTACGTGGTCGTAAGTTCGAGTTGAGTGTGGTCAGAGGTCCTACGTGGTCATAACCTCTGAGTGCTATCAAACCAAAGCTTGGGCGGTGGATTGGTCGAAGACAATCGAGCATACAGTCGTAAACCTCATCGTGGTCGTAAACGACTATGAGTGGTCGTAAACAACTACGTGTGGTCGTAACGACTATGTGTGGTCGTAACGACTACCAGGTACATGTAGTCGTGGGACTGGCTTCAACGAGTTGCATCATCTTCCTCCAGTCAACGCTCGGCGAGCTCGCCGTTGGTGGAGGAGACGGTGACCGGAGCTAACCGCCCCCAAAATGGGTTGCTCACGCCCACGCCTACCCGAAGATAGAGTCTCACCGGCCAATTCGACCGGGTGTTGGCCGGCGATGATCGTGGGCTGCGGCAGAACAGGGGGATGGTGGCTACGGCGATGCATGGCACCGAAGTTCAATTAAACGGGAGGGGAGCATCTAGACAAGTGTCCAAGGGTGAGGGCTGGGCTTTATAGCCACGAGGAGTCGTTGGCCGGTCGTGTCCACGGCATGGCGGCAGCGGCGCTACAACACTCACGATGAGATTGCGGCTAGGGTGTGGGCTTGATTGTACAGTGACGGTGTCAGCGCAGTTGGTGACACATTGGCCGAGGCGGATGTGATGGGGCATAAAACGGTGGGCGAAGGCGGCATGACCAGGGTGCTGAGCCGGGCGACGCGACAGCGGTCACTATGCGGCGGCACTGTGGCGGTACTCTTGTAGAAAGAGCTAGCTCTCGTTAGCTGTGCAATTGCAAGATAGTACTGTAGCCCATCTTTGGAAAACTGCTGGCTGGCTGTTGCGCTGTACTTGGCCATTGCATAGATAAATAGCTGGCCCCTCTTTGAGTCAAATTTAACAAGAGAACATCATATGTTTTCTTGTAAAAGTCTAGAGGTGAGAATGGGTGAGGACTAGGGATATAATCAGGATATAATCAGAGCGGATACGAATAGATATCGCTTATTCTATATCTTATTCTGTATTTTTTTCTCAGAGTCGGAGTTGGATATGGATAATACTGGATACCCATTTCTCCATTTCGTATTCGTTCCATAAGTCTTCGGACGATCGGTCAGATGGAAATTATCCGCTTCTTTACACAGGACATTGAATAGGGTACAATCAGAACGAATACAGAGAGACTAATCGCCAAGATATTGAAAGAAGACCACTCAGTAATCCTCTATTTGTTATCTTGTTCCTAAGTAATGTTACAATAAAATTCCTCATATCACTTGATATACAGATATATACAGACCGATATCACTCATCTCGTATCCTATTTTATATTTTTTCCTCAGAGTTGGAGTTGGACACAGATAGTACCGGATACCCATTTACCTCTTCCGATTTGCTCTAGAGCATTCGGTCAGTCAGTCGATCAGACGAAAATTATCCGCTCCGTTTGCACCTCAATTGCTACATTGTGGCGGTAAGAACTTCAGTTGTACCTCAATCGCTACATTGTGTTCACTAGAGGTGCAAATGGACTGATTGAATAATTTTTGAATACGGAAGGATTCGGTTTGGATTTTTGTCGGATAGTCTCGGATCGAAAATGAATACGAATACGGTAGTGCACTATTTGTCGAATACGAATATAGACTCAGACTATTCGAAGATAAAGGAATCCAGATGTCTGACCACTGCCGATAGCCCATAAGTACTAAGCGTCTGAGCCCAAGGCCCAAGCAGCCCATCAGGGGTTCAGGACATCAGGCGTTCAGGCCTTCAGTGTGTGTGGATGTGGATGGGGATGATGATGATGCACGGAACGGAGCGAAGAAGGATGACGGCCACGGAGAGAGAGAGTTCACTGACGGCGGACTTCGACGATCTCCCAGAACGGATGGCGGGCGCTCGAGCATGGCGTGGATATGTATTACCCTCCAGCGGTGACGGTTTGCGCTGGGACGGGCTGATCGGCGAGGATGTTGCGGTGCTGCTGTGCCTTCCTTTGGCAGAGTGAGGCTGCGGTAGCAAGGCCTAGTGACAGGATTGCTCGATCGCTTCCCCCTCTGCTTCGGCTCGTGCAGAACGACCACCAACGACGCAAGGGCGATGTGGCACAGCAGGAGCGGCGAACTTGCGTGGGTGCGGACGTGCTGGAGGAAGCGGAACAAGGAGAAGGCGCAGCATGAGGCAAGTTAGCAACCTTGAGCCTTCTCCCTCCATAAGCAGAGTACGATATTACGCCCAGAGCAAGCATGTGTATCAGTATGTATATATGTTAGTACTTATGATATTAGTGGTGTCCAATGGGCCGGGCCGGGTTGGCACAGCATAGACACGACGACAGCACGGCCATTTAGGCATGGCCCGCTAAATAAACAGGCTGTGGCGTGCCGGCCCGCGGGCCGCAGTCCGAGCCCAGGCACGGCCCGCGACCGTGCTGGCATTGGCATGGTTACGGTTTAATAGGCCGAAAAATTAAAAAAATTGTAGAAAATTAAGAAAAAAATGTAAAAAAAATTAAGAAAAAATCAGAAAAATTATAGAAAATTGTAAACATTGTTAATCATCAAAATAATTATTTTTAATGACATAATGAGCTTTATTAACTTGTTAAATTACATGGGATGGCATCTCTAGCCCTACCACTCCATATGTCTGATGTCAAAGCAATAGAGAATGTACAGGTATGAAATATTTCTTTCAATTTTTCACGACAATTGTTATAATACTTAATTAAATCTCCAATTGTGGTTTGCCTAGATACAACACTAAATCGAGGGTTATGAGTAGTCCTAATATATTTTTGAAAAGCATCAGACTCACCAAAATTTAAAAGTAAATCATGAGAAGCAATTAATCTACAAGAGATTCCCGGGCTACCTCTGGATTGTACTCTCAAGTACGTACCGAGCCATCAGGATTATATTGCAGCTGCATTTGGCACATTTGTATTCTTGCCTTCTTTTGCGGCTTGCAGCATGCTGTTGCAGGTGACCTGTCCCACCTAAATATACTGCAGACAATTCATTACCATAAAGTTTACAAATAGCATACCTCACTGGATTCTCATCATCGTCGGTCTTGAGCTTCTTGTCGAAATCGTTTCAGACTCATGATGTATTAGCTCTTGTTCTTTTTTGCATCCGTGCTATGGGTTGTTGATGCACTTGTTGAGACAACAGAAGATGGATCGATTGGATCCTATGCCACCGGGGCCATCACTCCTTCTAGCTCTCTAGTTTGTTGTGGATGTGGACCTTCCGCGGATGGATATCCTTCTTGAAATGATTGCATATCCTCTGCCGAGAGACCGAATTCGGAGAGTTGAAAATCGTAGTTCTCCATTGAATTAACTGCAAATTGAAATAGTAAAGAACAATTAACTTACTATTGAATCAATAAATAATAGTAAAAAATTAAAAAGATAGCACTATTACCTCTTTTGCAGCTCTCAGAAAATTCTTTGAAGATTTTTGAATTTTCTGAATTTTGCACGAATTTTTCACTAATTTTACCAAATTTGCGCAAACACTTCCAGATTTTTCACAACTAAATGAGAGATGAGAGTGAGGTTTGAGGTATGGAAAATGGAGGCCGGATGCCTCCCTATTTATAGAAAAAATGTCAGATTTTTTTGAATTTTGTTGCTATTTTTCTGAAATTTTTTACCCCTGAACAGTCAAAAAAGGCTATATTAAGCCAGGCCGAGCCGTGCCGACACGGCCCGTTTACAATCGTTAGCGGGCCGGGCTGTGCCGTGCTGGCCCGGCGTGCCGAGCCGTCGGCCCATGCACAACCCATTAAGAAAACGGGTCATGCCGTGCTCGGGCTGGGCCAACAGTACCGGGCCGCATGCTGGCATGGTTGGGCCCAGCCCATTTGGACAGCTATATATGATATATTTTTGTGCTTGTTCAAATTGTATCATGTGTATTCCATAAATTACACGTTGTTGGTACTTACTATATAGTGATCGACTATCGAGTATATTTTTGCTGTAGATGAAAATACTTATACTTATTTAGATTTTATGAATGTTTTGACAAGATAAATTATTTATGTATTTTTATTGATTTTAGATATATAGTTTAAGGGATTTTCATGTTTGATAAATATTCGTGATTGTATTTGTTTCGATTTGTATTCGTTCGTATCTGTATTCGATATTATTCATATTTATATTCGTATCCAAAGTATCCGTATTCGAGAAAAAAAATAAAAACAAATATGATAAAGACATTATTTATCCGTATTCGATTCGTTTACACCTTTAGATTCACCTTTGCTTGTACTTGCTGGGCTGCTGAAGGACGAAACGTTTGTCAGTTTTGTGATGTGCAGGAATTCTTCGAACCGGTCGACTAGACGACGGTTGGAGAGCCATTTAGGTAGTGTTTGGTTTGTTGTTTTAGGATGGATGGAGCAGGCGGCCTTTGGAGTCCTTTGTTTGAATGGGAGTCACAGGAGGGCGGGGCAGCCACCACGGAATATTCGCCGGTCGGGGCACCCCATCCCGATTCCAGCGGATGGCGCCGCCCCATCCTCGCGCTCTCGCAGAAAAAATCCCGCACCGCATTTTCCGCGCGCCGCTTCGCCGCGTCGCTTTCCGCCTCGCTCTACGCGCGCTCCGCTTCCACTCTGCGCGCTCGCGCGTCGCTTTTCCCGCCTCGCTCCATGCGCGCTCCGCTTCCCTTCTGTAGCGCTCGCCGCGTCGCGCGAATCTCTCCCCGACGCGCCGCCGGTCGCTCGACGCTGCTCGCTCCCGCGGCCGGTCGCGCTTCGCCCGACGCGCTCGATCCCGCTCGGCCGAAGTCGCGCTCTCTCCCGACGCGCTCGCTCCCGCTCGGCCGAAGTCTCTACTCGCGCGCTCGGCCGACCTCCCCGACGCGCTCCAGCTCCTCCACGCGCGCGCTCCCTGCTCGGCGACCGAAAGGTATGGTACCCAATGTCAACCCTAAGCTCAATTGAAATGAGTGATTTCATTAGATATGTATTATCTTGGATGGATTAATTGGAATGAGTGATTATGTATTGTAGATGGACAAGATGAAAAACCTTTTGATTTATGCTACTGCTGCACACATGTTGCTGTCCATGATGGCTATGATTATCAAGTCTAGAAAAAGGAAAAGGGACTATACTAGAGTTGGTATTACTTATGGTCCAATGGAAGAAAGGGATAGGATTAGACTTGAATACCTTAACACAAAAATATGGAGGAGCGATACAACTTGTGTTAACATGCTTAGACTTAGTAGAGAAAGGTTCTTCCGTTTTTGCAAGATCTTTAGAGATCGTGCTTTGCTTCAGGATACAATACATATGTGTGTTGAGGAACAAGTGGCTATGTTTCTAAACACGGTGGGACACAATCTTAGGAATAGATTAGTGGAACTAACTATGATAGGTCGTGAAAGCTGTTAGTAAGCTATTTCAACAAAGTGCTTCGTGCTATTGGTGAGCTACTGAGCTGAACTTATTAGGCCACCTTCATTGGAGACTCCAACAAAATAGCAGAAACCCAAGATGGGATCCATACTTTAAGGTGCGAGGTTCAGTTTTCCCTCATTCTCAATATAGATTTTAGGTATTCAAGCAGTATGGAACTTATTTTTTTGTTTGTCTTGAACTAAATAGGATTGTATTGGAGCTATTGATGGTACACATGTACGCTGCATCAGTTTCTAAGGATATGGAGCCCTCTTTCGTGGTAGAAAGTCATATGCCACTCAAAATGTAATGGCGCCGTAGATTTTGATCTTCGGTTCACATACGTCTTGGCTGGTTGGGAGGGGTCAGCGCATGATTGTCAGACCCAGATTTTTCAATCTGAATCTTACTGTGTTTCACTGCACTAATCCCTGGATCAGTAGTTAGTGCACACAGGAACATTGCTGAATCATTTCATACATCGCATAAACATTCATTATATTACATAACTTGAAATACACCACGTCGGGTGGTAGAGTTTACAAAAGAGGCCGATCAGGCCAATTGCCTTATTACAAACATGCACAGCGGAAGTACAGCAAAAGTAAACCCAAATCCACAGGCAAGCGACTGGAAGGTACTGTGTGCATTATATGTCACCAGCTAACCAGTAATATACGTGCACACAACGCCGGATGTCCACTTGTCCATGTCTAATCAACGAAGCCTGCGCCCTAGTTTCCTTCGTCATTCTTCTCCTCCGTGGCGGAGCTTCCTCGTGGCGTAGTGGTCTTGCGCTCCAGTTGCGGATTTTTGCCGCATAAGCGGCGTGAGCACTCCGACCCGTGCTCGCGAGCCAACACGTAATGCACGTATATAACATGTATGGCTAATCAAAGGATGGCTCAGGTTTATTTTCTTTTGCGAAGAGTGCTTTTGAATACAATTATATAAAAATTCCTTAAGACCTAGCATTTTGAACACACGTATATGTTGAATGCAGTAATAATAGTGATTCAGATTCCATCCACCATTACATGGCATCTGCACCATATAGCAATTCTTGACGTTATAGCGCTTACATTACCACTGGGACGACACCGGGACAATTCCAAACTAGGGCCTCACTGCGCCCTCCACTTTTCATTCCCATCCACAAAGCATTTTGAAATAGAACTATATCGGTTAAGTTCCCATGCGCCTCTGACCGTAGGCACGGCTATTCGAATAGTTTTAGACTCTGCGAGTTTGTACACTTTCACCACAAGAGACGATCAACCCGTTGCCCACACGATTCCTTAGTCATGTGGTTGAGCGGACCATCACGAGAACTTTTCAAAGTACCTCGCCCCTTCCATCATTTCACCTATGGGTCGTTCCCACTGCGATGGGTCCCATACGTTGTGCGGGATGTTCTCCTTCGAGCGTCTAGCGGTGGCTCCCTACCCACGCTAGCCCGCCACGCAGTAACTTCACCTTCCACGGTGTCCCATTCAAGCCGTCACACGCATGCCGCTTGCACATCCTCACACCGCCTCTGGAAGGATGACTTTCGAGTCGGTAATTCTACTAAGCCAAGTTGTAATTTACGGACTTGTGGTTGTACTGTTGTACACGGGTTGGCATGACAAGATTCAGTCCTTAGTGGTATCTGGGCGGTCTATCACTAACCACTTTGTGCTTCCACTGCACCACACTGTGCTTCCACTGCACCACACTCTCACACCATCGAACCAATCCGCTTGGATATTAAAGCATGTTGGGGTTTTTGGAAACATAAGGTAATCATATCCAACATTTATCAGTCATTACCACCATGACTGCCCGAACAAATTTTCTCATGAATAAATGTGATGCTCGGGACAATTTCTTGCCCCGGATTCCTATTCAATGCTAAGCATGGCATATGGTTACGGACTTATTTTCGAAATGTTACTATTATATTTTTGCTAGGGCGACAAGGTTCACACATTCAAATACTCAAGGAGGGGGTAATAATATTCAAGGTAAACAACGGTATATAACTAGAATATCAAATTTAGCATGCATTTTCATAAAACTAACAGCAATGCAATTTGTTAATTTAAAACAAAGTAATTTGTAGAAATGTAGGTTCAACATGATCAAAGTATTGACTCGCCTTGGTCACAGCGGTCGGGTGCTTGATTGTCCGGGGCTTCTAGTGCTGCTGCCTCGATCTCTTCCTCTTGTGTCTCGTATGCTATTTTAGCGCGCCAAACATTTATACAAAAGAAAAGCGACAAATCAAACCAAATAACACAAAAATTCAAATGAACTCTAAAAATTATGATTTCGGTTCCATTGGACAGATCTTGAATTTAGATGAATTTAGAAATTTGTCTCGTTCAATTTGGAGTTAAAATGAAAAAGTTATGATCATTCAAAGTTCTCGTTACTGTTAATTCCAAATATTCTCAAATTTACGTGATGGGTCCCAGGCATTTTCAGATTTATTTTTAATTTTCCTTTTTATTTACGTTTGGTGCTATTGACATGTGGGTCCGGTTCTTGTTCATGGGGTCCACTTGTTAGCGACGTTATATCTTGTGGTGGGGTCATTTGTCGGCCAGTGCAGAGGTCATGGTGACAAGCGGGGCCAGTGTCGGATGCATTTTAAAGAAATCGCTCGACCGCAGCGCGCGAGGCCGGGCTCGAACGCAGCGCGCGAGCGAAGGGGAGGGAAGAGTAACTGAAAGCCACTCGGACGGCCGGCGATGCTTACCCATATAGGTAAGTATACCTTTTGAAGTATGTCTTGGGGAGGCCGGGTGAGGCGTCGGGGCGGTGGTGGCGGCGCGAGGGTTGTCGGGAAGGTCCGGGAGCTGCGTGATATACAATCCCGATTCTTTGGTGAAGGTGTTGGTGCAAGCGGCCGAAGGTGAGGTTCACCGGAGAGGGTGACGGCGAGCGCGGCGGCGGTCGAAGAGGTTGATCGGCGCCGGCGATGTAGGGACCACGAGGCGTGGGAAGGCACGAATGTGCCGCGGCGCCCGAGGATGGTTCAAGAGTAGGGAATCGGGCTATGGTGGCTTGGTGTGGTGGGTGGGCATTCGCGGAGTTCGAAGACGAGGGAGCCGGCGGCTATCGAAGGCTCTCGGTTCAATTGCTTACTGGGGCGGGGGAAGGAAAGCAGTGCGGTGCGTTTGGGGCTCCCAGGCGCGGCTTTTATAGCCGGGAGAAGGCGCGCGGCGAGGTCGACATGTGGAGCTCCGCTGTTCACGCCGGCGAGGTGAGGCGAACCAAATCCCGCCGGGATTTTGTAGGAGAGAGAGGGCGGGAGAAGTGCTTCCCCCCTCCTGTAGATTCTCAGATATTTTTCCCGTGAGGTGAGAGAACGGCGGCGGATTTGCTGCGCAGGAGCGAACGCGAGCGAGAGCGGCGCGCGCGTGGAGAAGAGAGGAGGAGGAGACGACCACGGCGGCGGGTCCACCGGCGAGAGTAAGCGCGGCGGCGGGGGGCCACCAGCAGAGCGGAGGAGCGCGAGGAGCGGGGCCACTCGGCAAGCGTGGCGCGCGCTGCGAAGCCGGGCGCTGAAGCGCGGTCTTTGGGCGGGCGTGGCGTTAGCCCACGCGGGCGCTGGCGGCTGCGCGGCGTTCGTCCTGTGAGGAGAGGCTGGGCCGGGGTAATGGCCGGCCCGGCTGGGTTATTTTCCTTCTCTTTTTCTTTTTCTTTTATTTTATTTTGTTTTTGCATCTAAATTTTGTATGTATATACACTTGCACATACATCTTGGGTATATATCTATACACATACTTTCATCTCCTTCTTATGTTTGTGCATAAATATATATTTTATTTATTTATGGTAGTCATGTGTATATATGTATATATGTCCTTATATACATATGGTTATTTGCATACATACATGAATATTAACTTCCTTTAATTTGTTTGCCCTAATAATTTTGGAATGATATCTTATGCTTACTTACAATTCTCTTTTAGCACTTTATGGATCATCTTTTCAGATTCTTTATTTGATGCTCATATTTTATTGTTTTATATGCTCTTTTCATTTTTGGAACTCCTTTATTTTTACAAAAAGCCAATAAACTCCATATTCAAATAGAAAACAAATAAAATAATTCCAAAAACTCCATAATATATTATTTATACTTTTCAGGCTGTTACAAATCTACCCCCCTTAAAAAGAATCTCGACCCCGAGATTCAGCCTAGCTAATGAATAGGTCGGGGTAATCTTGACGCAATTTACCTTCTCGTTCCCAGGTGGCTTCTTTCTTGGAATGATGGCTCCATTGTACCCGACATAAGCGGATAATCTGATTCTTAGTATTCTCTCCTATCGTTTACAAATCTGGTTAGACTATTTCTTGTAGGTATCAGGTCACTTCTCGCGTTTGGCTGCTTCCTACGGGTTTAATCCTTTTTATATTTGCGGACATGCCTTGAGTTAGGATACATGGAATACGTTGTGCCCATCTGCTAGACTTGCAGACAGTTCTAGTTGGTAAGTTACTCCTCCTGGTGGTGTAGTCTAATATTCCTTTGGTGCCTTGTTAGCCAGTCTATTACAATTATGATGTCCAGAGTCTGGGCGAGCTACACTGTTAAGGGTTGGTTACCCTAGCAGGCGAGTTAAGTGCTTGTAGTTTCTAAAAGTTATGTGGATAACCTAAGCTTACTCACAAATCTTTTGGCTCTAAAAGATGAAATACCCTGATTGTGTAAAGAACATGCGTTGCTATTAAACCGACAAAGAACGTACCCATAAGAATTACAGCGGCCTCTGGGCTTCTCACCGTGATGTGATTAACTTGGCGCGGTTTTGCCGAGGTGTTCTGCCGGCTTATGAGCTCGATTCCCTTTGCCGGGTACCAAGGCTTGATGCGGGTAGCGGGAGGCCCTAAATTGATTCTCACTGGATTTGTCCGCCGTTGCGGCACCGGTGACAAAGTGTCCCTTCTCTCACACAGAAACAGCTCCTGGTGGTGACGAGTGCGCTCGATGGGACCGCTTCTTTGAGCGTGGCGTTTGGAGGAGCCACCAGCGAACGAGGTCTTGGAGATGAAGCATTAGATTGGTTAGGCTTTGAAAAGGAAGGTTTGTTCTGAATCCTGAATGAACCTTCCTTGAGGTTGTGGAGTTGTCATCTTGCGCTACGATCGCCTCAAGAATCTTCTTCTCATTTTCCAAGGCCAATGCCTTGCTTACCAGTAGTGAAAGTCGCGAAGTCTGGGTGATCATTTGTACTCTTAGTTCATCCTTCAATCCTTCAAAGAATCATCAATCTTTTCTTCTTCTTCTTGATATCCTTACGAGCATACCGGGCTAGCTGCGTGAATTTTGTCGATATTCATTGATGGATAAGTTCCTTGCTTGAGATTGCGGAACTCATTCTTCTTTATCCGCATTATCCCTTGGAATGAAGTTGTCCTGAAAGCCTTCTTAAACTCGACCATGGTATAGCTTCAGATCACCTCCGGTGGTAGCATCTTCTGGCCTCTGGCAGCCAAGTAGTTCTCCCACCATCGCTGCGGCAAAGACCTGAAGCTGGTGTGCAAACAAACACCACTTTGTCTTCATCTCGCAATCTTGGTCAACCTTAGCTTCCTTTCGCATATCTGAGCCGTCTTACGCTTCAAGGGGTTCTTACGCGATGTGAATGTAATTGGTCTGGTCCTCTGGAAATCTCCTAAGTCAGCTCTGTGTCCGCCAGAGCTTCCTTGCTGTCCAGCATAAATGGCTTGCAGAATCTGGGTTTGTTGTGCCATTACTTGGGCCATTGTGGGATTAACTGGAGGGTTTGGGAGGTCAGCATCTGGGTTCTGATTTTCCTCGGGGTTTTCGCCATGGTTTGAGTCTACCTCAGCATGCTGAGGGTTAGCATGGGTCCGAGATCGTGTAACTCTTGGATTGGACATCTGCAGTTACAGCCTCATAACTTAGTACTAAGACTACCCTTGAGAAAAAGGAAGGGTATCAACCCTCTTTGCAAAAAGAGTCATAAGATAAACGACAAAAGAACATTCAACATAAGGCCTTATGCCTGGCCATTTATTATCATACAAGCATTCACATAGCCAGCCTTTAGGCTGGACTTTGCGGTTACATAATATACTAAGGTTTGCTATGATGACGACTACAGTACTAAAGGACTAGTACCTCATCCTATTTTACAGGAATTAGTAATTGCACCACGCATGGTAAGTACGGCACTACTCTACCTACTCCTTCATCAGTAAACTTGAGCTTATGGTAAATGGGCTGATCCTTGTAGTTTAAATAGTGCAAGAGCTTGCGTAGTATGCTAGCAAACTCCCCTTCATGAACCCCATAGGCCAGGTAGCTCAGTTGCCCTTATCGCCACTTCCTGCCATCTGTAAATTAAATTACTAGGGCTAGAAATTTTCCAAAATAATCAATGAAAGGTAGAGTAGAACAGATCTAAGAGGGATACGGATAGAAATAGTATGCTATATTTTTCATAAATGCTTTTTGTACATTTAGAATTTACCACCCTAAGGTGCTTCTAACGACCATTCTATGGCTTTTACCTATGATCGTATGCTCGATACAGTACTGTCGGACCAGATTTTTCAATCTGAATCTTACCGGTGTTTCATGGCACTAATCCCTGGATCGGTAGTTAGTGCACACAGGAACATTGCTGAATCATTTCATACATCGCATAAACATTCATTATATTACATAACTTGAAATACACCACGTCGGGTGGTAGAGTTTACAAAAGAGGCCGATCGGGCCAATTGCCTTATTACAAACATGCACAATGAAGTGCAGCAAAAAGTAAACCCAAATCCACGTGCAAGCGATCGGAAGGTGCGTGGTGCATTATATGTCACCAGCTAACCAGTAATATACGTGCACACAACGCCGGATGTCCACTTGTCCATGTCTAATCAACGAAGCCTGCGCCCTAGTTTCCTTCGTCATTCTTCTCCTCCGTAGCGGGAGCTTCCTCGTAGGCGTAGTGGTCTTGCGCTCCTGGTTCTGGATTTTTGCCGCAAAGCGAGCGTGAGCACTCCGACCCCGTGCTCCGCGAGCCAACACACAGAATGCAGTATATAACATGTATGGCTAATCAAAGGATGGCTCAGGTTTATTTTCTTTTGCGAAGAGTGCTTTTGAATACAATTATATAAAAATTCCTTAAGACCTAGCATTTTGAACACACGTATATGTTGAATGCAGTAATAATAGTGATTCAGATTCCATCCACCATTACATGGCATCTGCACCATATAGCAATTCTTCAGCGTTATAGCCGCTTACATTACCACTGGGACGACACCCAGGACAATTCCAAACTAGGGCCTCACACTGCCCTCCACTTTTTCATTCCCATCCACAAAGCATTTTGAAATAGAACTATATCTGGTTAAGTTCCCCTGTCTGCCCTTGACCGTGGGCACGGCTATTCGAATAGTTTTAGACTCTGCAGAGTTTGTACACTTTCACCACAAGAGACGATCAACCCGTTGCCCCACACGATTCCTTAGTCATGTGGTTGAGCAGACCATCACAGTAACTTTTCAAAGTACCTCGCCCCTTCCATCATTTCACCCTATGGGTCGTTCCCACTTGCGATGGGTCCCATACGTTGTGCGGGATGTTCTCCTTCCGAGCGTCTAGCGGTGGCTCCTACCCCGCTAGCCCGCCACGAGAACTTCACCTTCCACCGGTGTCCCATTCAAGCCGTCACCTGCATCGCCGCTTGCACATCCTCACACCGCCTCTGGAAGGATGACTTTCAGGTCGGTGAATTCTACTAAGCCAAGTTGTAATTTACAGACTTGTGGTTGTCTTGTTGTACACGGGTTGGCATGACAAGATTCAGTCCTTAGTGGTATCCGGGCGGTCTATCACTAACCACTTTGTGCTTCCATTGCACCACACTTTGTGCTTCCTTGCACCACACTCTCACACCATCGAACCAATCCGCCCGGATATTAAAGCATGTTGGGGTTTTGGAAACATAAGGTAATCATATCCAACATTTATCAGTCATTACCACCATGATTGCCGAACAAATTTTCTCATGAATAAATGTGATGCTCGGGACAATTTCTTGCCCCGATTCCTATTCAATGCTAAGCATGGCATATGGTTACGGACTTATTTTAAATGTTACTATTATATTTTTGCTAGGCGACAAGGTTCACACATTCAAATACTCAAGGAGGGTAATAATATTCAAGGTAAACAACGGTATATAACTAGAATATCAAATTTAGCATGCATTTTCATAAAACTAACAGCAATGCAATTTGTTAATTTAAAACAAAGTAATTTGTAGAAATGTAGGTTCAACATGATCAAAGTATTGACTCGCCTTGGTCACAGCGGTCGGGTGCTTGATTGTCCGGGGCTTCTAGTGCTGCTGCCTCGATCTCTTCCTCTTGTGTCTCGTATGCTATTTTAGCGCGCGCCAAACATTTATACAAAAAGAAAAGCAGCAAATCAAACCAAATAACACAAAAAATTCAAATGAACTCTAAAAATTATGATTTCGGTTCCATTGGACAGATCTTGAATTTAGATGAATTTAGAAATTTGTCTCGTTCAATTTGGAGTTAAAATGAAAAAGTTATGATCATTCAAAGTTCTCAGTTCTGTTAATTCCAAATATTCTCAAATTTCTGACAGTGGGTCCCACTGGCATTTTCAGATTTATTTTTAATTTTCCTTTTTATTTACGTTTGGTGCTATTGACATGTGGGTCCGGTTACTGTTCATGGGGTCCACTTGTTAGCGGCGTTATATCTTGTGGGTGGGTCCATTGTCGTGAGTCCAGGGTTCATGAGGTGACAAGCGGGGCCACCGTCGAGGATGCATTTAAAAGAAATCGCTCGACCGCAGGCGCGGAGCTGGGGCTCGAAGCAGCGCCGCGAGGCGAAGGAGGGAAGAGTAACGCTGAAAGCCACTCGGACGGCCGGCGATGCTTACCCATATAGGGTAAGTATACCTTTTGAAGTATGTCTTGGGGAGGCCGGCCGAGCGTCGGGGGCGGTGGTGGCCGCGGCGAGGGTTGTCGGGAAGGTCGGGAGCTGCGTGATATACAATCCCGATTCTTTGGTGAAGGTGTTGGTGCAAGCGGCCAAGGTGAGGTTCACCGGAGAGCCGACGGCAGCGGTGGCGGCGGTCGAAGAGGTTGATCGCGCCGGCGATGTAGGGACCACGAGGCGTGGGAAGGCACGGAATGTCCGCGGCGCTCGAGGATGGTTCAAGAGTAGGAATCGGGCTATGGTGGCTTGGTGTGGTGGGTGGGCATTCGCGGAGTTCGGGAAGGCGAGGGAGCCGGCGGCTGTCGAAGGCTCGGTTCAATTGCTTCTGGGGCGGGAAGGAAGCGGTGCGGTGCGTTTGGGGCTCCCAGCGCGGCTTTATAGCCGGGAGAAGGCGCGGCGAGGTCGACATGTGGAGCTCCATTATTCACGCCCGGCGAGGTGAGGCGAACCAAATCTCGCGGGATTTTGTAGGAGAGAGAGAGGCGGGAGAAGTGCTTCCCCTCCGTAGATTCTCGATATATTTTCCGTGAGGTGAGAGAGAGGCGCACAGATTTGCTGCTTGAGAGGAGCGAACGCGAAGGAGAGCGCGCGCGTGGAGAAGAGAGGGAGGAGGGAGACGACCACGGCGGCGGGGTCCACCGGCCGAGAGTAAGCGCGGGGCGGGGCGGGGCCATCTGCGAGAGGAGGAGCGCGAGGAGCGGGCCACTCAGCGTGAGCGCGCGCGCGCTTGAGAAGCTGGCATGAGCGCGGTCTTTGGCCGGGCGTCACGTTGGCCTGCGTGCCTGGCTGCAGGCTGCGCGCGCGTCCTTGAGAGAGGCTGGGCCGGGGTAATGGCCGGCCCGGCTGGGTTATTTTCCTTCTCTTTTTCTTTTTCTTTTATTTTATTTTGTTTTTGCATCTAAATTTTGTATGTATATACACTTGCACATACATCTTGGGTATATATCTATACACATACTTTCATCTCCTTCTTATGTTTGTGCATAAATATATATTTTATTTATTTATGGTAGTCATGTGTATATATGTATATATGTCCTTATATACATATGGTTATTTGCATACATACATGAATATTAACTTCCTTTAATTTGTTTGCCCTAATAATTTTGGAATGATATCTTATGCTTACTTACAATTCTCTTTTAGCACTTTATGGATCATCTTTTCAGATTCTTTATTTGATGCTCATATTTTATTGTTTTATATGCTCTTTTCATTTTTGGAACTCCTTTATTTTTACAAAAAGCCAATAAACTCCATATTCAAATAGAAAACAAATAAAATAATTCCAAAAACTCCATAATATATTATTTATACTTTTCAGGCTGTTACAATGATGCTTTAGTATTGAGAGATGCTTTAGAGCGGGAAAATGGCCTTCGTGTACCAGAAGGTAAATAGATTAAGTTTGTAGCATCATTTGACAATACCGATCCTTGACTTATAGAATTGTGACATACTTTCACATCATGTCTTAGGCAAGTTCTATCTAGTTGATGCGGGATACGGAGCTAAACCTGGATTTTTGCCTCCTTTTCGTGCTGTTCGGTACCACTTGAATGAATGGGGCAACAATCCGGTACAAAATGAGAAGGAATTGTTCAACCTTAGACACTCCTCCCTTCGTGTCACCGTAGAGCGTGCTTTTGGATCACTCAAGCGGAGGTTCAAAATTCTTGATGATGCAACACCATTTTTCCCATTTCATACTCAAGTAGACATTGTTGTAGCATGTTGCATTATTCATAATTGGGTCATACAAGATGGGGTGATCATCGATTATTGAAGAATCCAATTGGCCAATTCATAACCATGCTACAACATCTAGTGGGCAAGCTCTTGAACATGCGTTTATGGTTAATTTAGGACAACAAATAGCAGATCAGATGTGGCAAGACCGTCAAAATTACTATGCAAACTAATTTGTATGTGTTATGTGGACAAATATCTTGCTGTAATTTGCATTTCTGTAATTTGCATTTCTGTGGACAAATATTATTGTAATCAAGTTGTATGGAAGTGGCCAACCTGAATATAGTTTTCAGGCTCATATATCTTGCTAGAATATAGTTTCATGGACATATTTGTTGCTGGATTTTTTTATATTTGTCTATATGGTAGGCAATGGAGTCTGAAGGACTAGGAGAGCACTTGGGGGACCAACCTGAAGGAAGTGGCCATGTTGTATGGACTTCTGCAATGTCCACTTATATGCTCACTCACCTATCAAGTTTGGTGTCTGATGGCATTAGGACATCGTCAGGCTTCAAGAAACTCCATCTCAACATGTGTGCTAGAGCATTAAATGAACATTTCAAAATGAGGCTCACTGCAGACCATATCAAGAACCATTTGAGAACATGGAAGAGAAAGTATGGAAGGATTAATAGTCTTAGGAGGTTGAGTCTTCTTGGTGGGATGAAGACAATTTTATCATCACTCTTGACCATGAGCATTACACAAACTATGTGGCGGTATGTACTAAAACAACTTTCCACCCTTGTACTTGTCATCTTGCATTCTTTTGTCATAGATTTGTATGCTTTTATATGTAGGATCACAAATCGATCTGAATTCTTAAACAAGCCTCTTGAGCACTTTAAGGAAATGTTCACTATCTTGGAGCGACATGGCTACGGGAAAATATGCAAAGGATCAAGTGAGGCTCTTGGGCTGAAACTCCGAGATTGGAAATGATGATGTGGTTGGAACTGATCGCACCCTCCAGAAGATAATGGAGCTTCATCTTCACCACTAGACCCAACAAGAGAGCCAAAATTATTGACAATGAAGAAGATGGGTTGATTGCTGCCTTCAAATCTGGTTCTGAGAGACTTGCCAATGCAATTGAGAAGGCTTCGATAATGAGGTGCCGATGACTTGCTTGAAACAATCCAAAGTATTCCAGTTTGATGACACCCGGAAGGCGTATTACTATGCTCATTTGGTTGAAAATCCACGTATGGGTGAAGTTCCCTACTTTGCCTTTGACATATCAGATTAGCACGCTAGCTAAGTTCGTTAATGAAACCTTTCCTTAGAGTAGGGACTGTGTGGTGTGATCTTTATTTTGTCTTGTAACCCATAAACAATGCACTGGTGGGTTCTATAGGGGGGTTTGATGCCTGATTGTTCTTTTGGACCATTGTTTATTCGATGGTGTGGTCTGATACTTGACTGTTCTTTTGTATAGCCTTTAGGCTAGTGGAATTATGTATGCCTGTATGGCAGAAACGTTTGTAAGATCTAAACTTGCTAATTATATATGTTAAGGGCTTGCTAATTATCTATTATATTTATGTTGATTTTTGTGTATGTAAACTTGTATATATATATATGGGGTAAAGATCAATGTGTCCATATTCATCCATCCAAACAAAAACTGGGGCGGCCTCGTCCTTCACTCATCCTTTGCACCAAACAAAAAAAGGGGCTCGCCCCATCCATTCTATTAAACAGCGACAGGGGCCACCTCGTCCCAGAAAACAGGGATGACCCCATCCCATCCCACTTTGCCTCAAAACCAAACGCACCCTTAGCGTAGCCATGCTCCTGAACTATATTAATGAACCTTATCCATCTTTCTATATCTATATTAATTTTAGGCTCATCCAAAAAGTCTTATATCAACTCTAGAGGAAAGAGGTAGAAATTACCATATTAATCAAAAAAATAGCTACAAAATTCCGCATTAATCCAAATTGAGGCTCCTCTAGAAGGTCTCATTAATTCTAGAGAAAAAGCTAGAAATTACCATATTAATGAAGAAAAGAGAAAAATAGCTACAAAATCTCACATTAATCCAAAAATTAAACATTTCAACCATCTAATTTCTGTATTAATCTAATTTGCGTCTACGATGAGATCAAACCGGACGCTTAAAAAACAATGCCACACGGGTGCGTTGAGGCAAATTAATTGGACCCTAATTGCCGCCTTAATTAATTACAGGTTGGGCCCACAGGAGAAAAGGCCAAACCAGGAAGGCAAGAAGGATACGAGATTTTGATGCAGGCACAAATAGGCTCTTTGCTTTCCTTAGGGCCTGTACATATTGACCGGTCAACGCTTGCACAGATTTCATGAATTTTTTGTACGGATAATCTATTTTTTATTCGAAATTACATAAATATACCGCGGGAAAATTTTTACAAAAATAGGCTCCGATCGCGAACCGTTGGGCGGAGTTAATCGCCTTAACCGGATCATGGCGGTGGAGAGTCGCCAACCGTTGGGCGATTTACTCGATCGCCAGCGGTTCAGCGATTGAAATAAGTCGCTCAAGCGTTGGCGGCCCGAATATCGATCGCCCAACCGTTGGGCGGCGAGGTGAATATAAGGCCGCCGGCGGCCACCCCGACGTCGTCCACTTCTTGGCGCAGAGAGGAGAAAGAGAGGGAGAGGAGGAGAAGAGGAAGGGAAGAGAAAGAGAGGAGAGAGAAGAAGAAGAGGAGGAGAGGAGAAGAGAGAGAGATGTGCGCGATTTTCGAGTAATTTTTGTGTTATATTTTTTTGTTACTGTAGAAAATTAGTTTAGAAATATAGTTAGTGTAGATAATTTAGTTTAGAAATATAGTTAGTGTAGATAATTAGTTTAGAAAATTAGTTAGTGTAGATAGTTAGTGTAGATAATTAGTGTGGATAATTTAGTTTAGAAATATAGTTAGTGTAGATAATTAGTGTAGATAAATTAGTTTAGAAAAATAGTTAGTGTAGATAATTTAGTTTAGATAATTTAGTGTAGAAAGATAGTTATGTAGATATTAGTGTACATAAATTAGTTTAGAAAGATAATTAGTGTAGATAATTAGTTTAGAAAATTAGTTTAGAAATATAGTTAGTGTACATAATTAGTGTAGATAATTAGTGTAGATAATTATTTTAGATAATTTAGTGTAGAAAGATAGTTAGTGTAGATAATTAGTTTAGAAAATTAGTGTAGAAATATAGTTAGTGTAGATAATTAGTGTAGATAGTTAGTGTAGATAATTAGTGTAGATAATTAGGGTAGAAAATTTAGTTTAGAAAATGTAGTTTAGAAAATTAGTTTAGAAATATAGTTAAAAAAATAGTTTAGAAAATGTAGTTTAGAAATTTAGTTTAGAAAATGTAGTGTAGAAATTTAATGTAGAAATTATTGTACAAATTTTGCAGGTATGACTCGTCTTTGGGCGTGCCTCAGAGTGGCGATGACTGTGTGTTGGACGAGCACGTGGACCGCTCTCATCGCGCTTCCGTCTAGTGCCGACACCGGGAGCACGGACGAGCCGCCTCGGTGGGAGTGGTGGGACACGCACACCTCGCGTGGCACGGAGACTCGACCCTCGTTGGACTGCCAGGTTTGCACTACTCCAGCGTTTAGTGCGACCGTAAGTTCATTCCGTGCTGACCTTCACTTTGTTTGCAGGCTGCAGGATGCCGGGCTACTCCCTCTTGCCCGGATGGTGCAGGCCACGGGCGAGATGCGGCGCGGCGGGCGAGGGCGGGGCAGCGGGCGGGGGCGAGGCGGCGGGGCGAGGCAGGCGGGGAGCGTCACGGCGCTTCCGTTCGACCGTTCCTTGCGGCGGCTTTGGTGGACCGTTGGCGGCCGAGACGCACACTTTCCACCTCCCATTCGGGAGATGCGCCGACCACGGAGGGCGTGTCCTGCTCCTTGGCCTTCCGATCGCGGAGAGCGCGCGCTTCCTACCGGAGGCCCCCACGATCGGCGCACACCGCTGGCGATTCGAGGTGTCGTTCCACCGGGCCTCGGACTGCGTGTTGCGAGCGCAGACCCATGGGGGCGGCGAGGTGGCTCACGCGATGCGGTGCGTGGTTTTACATTCGATCGTGTCGTCCAACCGTTTATTTGTGGTATGACGTACTAATAAAAACTTGTTTGAATTCGTGTGGAGCGCATGGTTCCCGAGCAGACGATCACCGGTGTCGCGCCACCGGAGGCGTCGTCTTTGTGGCTGTTTGGTTGGTGCTTTTCACCACCAGCCACGGCAGCCCGGGTGGATCGCGCCTTATCGCTTATGCGAGCGATCGCCGACGGCGAGCCCCACCAGTCGGTGGGGATCGGCCGTGCTTGCCGCGGACCGTGCGAGCTCGTATATGTGGTAGACCCGCTTTGCCACACCGTCGCCGCTCCGACGGACACGTACCCCTCGCGCCCGCGCGCGGCGCTCACATCGCGGCACGTTTCATGTCATTTCAAAGATTCCCAAATGGTAATGTCGTTTGATAATCAACCATTTCATGTCTTTGTGTCGGTGGCGTCGGTTACGCCCTATGCCTCGACTCGGGGCGATCGAGAGGCTCTCGATGGTGCGCACGACCCATGAGGAGGGCATCGACTTTGCGCGTCGGTGCAGCGGCGGCGGGCGTATCGTTAGCCTACTCTCCGCGGCGCGCTGCGGCGGTCTCCACGCCACCGCCCATTGCGCGTCCACCCCGACCAGCGTGGCACCACTCACGGTGCACCTCGTGGATCGTCCTCCACCACCTCACCCGGAGCAGCCGGGGGTTGGCTGGCGGGGCCTCCTACACCGGTTCACTTCACGCCTTCTACGCAGGGTGTCGCCTCCTCTGCGTGGATGGCACCGAGCACGGTACGCAGAGGTTCTTATATCGTGTTTATCCGAAGGCGATATGCAACGAACTAACGTTATTAATATTGCAGTGCTTACGGTGCACGGCGTCTCGGCATCTCCCGGGCGGAGAAGTGGACCGCGCGCGTCTACACCGAGTGGCATGGACACTACTCCGCGCGTAGCACGGAGGTTATCTCTGCGCCGTGCACCGAGAGCACACACAGCGAGGTGCGGCACCTCGCCCGCCCCGGCGGATAGACACCCTCCTCCTCGTCTTACTTTTTGGATCGCCCTAACCCGTTGCACGGAGGAGGGCTAAGCGAGGCCGTATGGGAGGGCGCGGGCGCGGTGACAGGGCACACCGGGGTGACTAGTGAGGCGGCGCTGCAGATGCTATGTATTTATGCATGTAATGAAAAAACATGCGGCATGTTACTCACGATTATAATATGAAGTTTATTTAAATTTACATAAGTCTATTATCTCTCTCCGCACATAAACTATCTCATAACGGTGTATGTATCGATCATTCTTTACTCAATCTTTCATGAAAAAAATTTTAAAACTTTTGCACACCTACAATATACAATTAACATAAACTTTTATTACAACTTCACCGTATTTTTACCGTTCAACGTTACAAAATTCACAAAATCTAAAACAAAACACAGGGGCTACATGCAGTCGCTTTACGGGATGGCGAGTTCATTCTAGTCGCTTAATGGAAGAGCGACTGCATGCTAGTCGCTTAACGGAAGAGCGACCGCATGCTAGTCGCTTAACGGAAGAGCAACTGGATGTAGTCGCTCTACCGTGCAGCGAGACAAATTGTGTCGCGGTGCGGTTAGGCGATTAACTCCGATCGCCCAATGATTCGGCGGCGGAGCCTATTTTTGTAAAAAAATTTCCCGCGGGTATATTTATGTAATTTCGAATAAAAAATGGATTATCCGTACAAAAAATTCCAGATTTCATTATGTATTCTTGAGTCATTGATCGGTTAGCTCTCTAGAGACACTTGCAAAATCCATCCATTCGTCATGCCATCTAGCCAATAATTTTCGTGTACAGGTGCTAGACACAAATAATATGTCTATGTGAATTGACTCAAAAAAGTGCTCACATGCTAATAGGAGAGAGAAAATTTTCAATTTGTCGACAGAATAGACCCTGTAATTATCATGGCTTGCATTTGATTCTATCTATATTTATACTTATTGAAGGGAATTAATGGATGCTCCTCCAGAAGACCATGTTAATCTTTTTTTTAGATAAAGGATATAAAATCCGGCCTCTATATCCACGAGGGATATATACGACCAATGAGTTACACAGCTCTTAGGCTCAAAGCCTCATAGCGAGGAGCATACAACCACAAGAAAGAGAGCTTAAGGACTATGAAAAAAGCTAGAAAGACTACGCAGAGCTTCTTCTCCATCCTTGCTTTCAGCAAGACCCAATCCTCCTCATTGCGCCATCCAAACTTGGTCTAATTTGTGCGAAGAAGGACCTCCTAGGCGACGCCTCCAGCGAGGCGACCAGAATCGCCATGCGCCGCCCGCCTCAGAGGCAAGGTTTTCACCGAGATCGAGCACATGAGAGCTATGGAATGCCAAGACAACACCTCCGGGAAGGAAAATGGCGCGAAGGCGTCATCGTTGTCGAGGACCGATAAGAACAAGCAATGCTTCGCCCGGCACCTCCTGACACCCCCGTACTACCCACACGCAAAAAGACTTCCACCAACACTCCGAGTCCATCATATCCTTCACCGGTCACCGCGAGATGCCTTAGGCACCCGACAACCAAACCGTCGCGCGCTGCGGGACCACCAACCAACCACCATCGCGGGCGCGCAACGGCCTCCATCCGAGACCACGCAAGGCTCGGCAACCAGCACCGCGCTCTACGGATCCGGCACCAACACGCTGGAGCCACATGCGTTGGCGGCAACCTCGGCGAGGCGAGGCTGGCCGCCACCGGGCGGGCTGCGACACGCCGCCACACCTCCCCCAGCGCCGCTCCACGCGGCGACGCGCCGCCCCACGCATGTATGCATGAGAGGCGGCGGCGGAGTAACAAGCGACTCCAGCAACGGTCCTCGGTGAAGGTGGCGCCACGCGCTGCGAGCTCCGCAACCTCGGGCCTCGCCGGCTCTTCATCCGCGGCATGGATGCCCATCGAGCGCTTCCTCGCCGGCGACTCCACGGGGCTCGGGCGCCTCGGCGCTGCGCTCAGCGCGCGAGGCGAATGGGAGAGGTAGGGGGAGCGGCGCTGAACGCTGGGAGAGAAAAGGTCGCCCACTCGTCTCGGCCCAACCGCCGCTTACGCGCGCGCTGCCTCGCGGCGACCACCACGAGGACCCGGCGCGCTTACCGTCTCCGGATCCGAAGCCACCGCCCAGATCCAGGCAGAGAGCCCCGCCGCCTTCCTAGCACCCGCACAAGCCTCGTGGCGTGCTCCAGCGGCAAGGCGAAGGGGAGAAATAGGAAGGGGAGACGGCGCTGGAGAGGAAGGTTCGCTGGAGAGGAAGGGTTGGGGAGAGGCATCCTAATAGATAATAGCTTTGGTCAGACCATGTTAATCTAGGAGGGAAAAAATATAAAGCTACAACATTTATTTATTGGTGAAAGGATTCCTCATATAAGCCCTACGTTTAATCCTATATAACATTTGTTCGTTTAATCCTATATAGGACGAACAAATGTTAGAAAACACCTGGCAAACAAATAATATAATCAAGAACACATGAGAAAACCGAAAACGAAAAAAACCATTAACACGTCAAGGCGATGATGGACTATACGATGATACTTACAAACAGAGAATTTTACAATGAAGCATTAACTATTGCCATGTATTTAAGGGCCGGTATATAGAAGGGTACAAAACAACTCCAACTTGGAAAAGTAAAAAAAAAATCCAAAAACTAATAGTTTTTTGCATTTCCATTTATATAAATGTAGAGTTGAAGATTGAAAATAATTGCGGCAAATACGAAAGTGAAAATTCCAAACGGATTAATGTGGCATAGATATATATGTAAATGCACAATTTAAAGAAAATCCAAAACAATATGGTATATAGATAGATATGAAATTGGGATAAAAATATACATTAATAATTAAAAAATTGGTATCCAAATATTTGTGGATGCATAATTAAAATTAGAAAACAAAATTATGAATTTTCAAAGTTAGCACATTTAATTTTTGAATCTACAGTTCAAAATAAAACTATGCTATGAAATAAATTCATAGTTTAACTAAATTTATAAAAAATTCATTAACAATAAAAGCATCACCCTTCGACGGTTCGAAATAAAATATATTTTTCTGACGCTAGCTACGAAGTCTGGTAGTGTCATTTGAGAACATGTGGCCCGTTCGCATGCACGGTTTTCGACTAATTATGGCAAATATTTGGAACAATGTAATCGTTGAATTGAACATTTCAACTTTTCCTACCGTCTATTCTGTATAGTGGTTAAGAATAAGCTAGCCATGGGGAACCACCTCTTGATAGGTTGGTACAACTTCACCCACCGGATTTCATATCCTACGTTTCATTAGGAATTTTGTGGGGTTATAGATTTATCGTCGATCTTTGTCTTTTTAATGTATGCTAAAAGAACACACTCGCTTGTGTGTGGTGTGCGTGCATGGTGATGTGTATACGCATGCATCTTCTTTGTAATTGCAAAAAAAAAAAAAAGAAACAAAAGAATAAGCTAGCCATGGTGATTTTACCACTGCAAAGGATAAGATGTAGCTTGTGCTGTAACTGGTGAAAGAAGGTAAGCTCAAGACGGTCAATGACTATAGCCATCTGTACGAAAATGTGAAGAACATGGGTGCAAGGAAGATCATCGTTGATATGTGAATTGGATGTTCTTGTGTTCTGACATCATTGTTAATTTCTTCGTTGCTACTACGAATGTTCATATATCTGTATTTTATTAAATGGTTTAGCTCCATTTTGTCTTCGTGGTAATATATATAGAGCAATATTGAACATGCTATACTTATTCGTTATGTAAAGTTGTCGTTCTTTTAAAACTTAAACAACGGAAATAAATTTTTTTGTCCATTTCATTGTACTTTTGTTCAAAGCGATGTATGGCTGTACCATGCTTTTTTGTACAAATAAAAGATACCATACAACATTGAGAAGCTGCTGGCTGGTTGGTGAATTGTTTATCAGTGAGTCAATCCTCCAACATTGCAAGCATAAATATATAAGGCACTCAAGTGCAGTAGAATCAAAATAGAGGCACACAGTGCTCTTCCAGTCTACATGGGATAAAATGGCGTCGAACAATTCTTCAAGTCGTGTCCATGAATGTAGCTATTAGGAATGGAGGGTTTTGGGAAATCCAGTTGTAGCCTAACTCTTGTCTTCTGTTCACCTATGTCTGTATGGGTATGTCTGTTAAGGACCCTGACTCATATCATGTAATGTGGAAGTGCTGTCTGTCGAGGTTCACAAAATGATCAGCCATGGTCAACTCTAACCCGACGTGCTGAAGCTGACAGTGACTTGGGATGTGCAAAGAAATGGATGAGCAGGACTTAGTTGGGTACTGAATCTAGCCCAAAATCCCAATCTTCCAAACAGGGCATCTTAAATGTACACTTCACCAGGAAAATAATTTCGGTTTAGAACATTTTCGGACCCTCTGAGAAAACCGAAATTCAGAAATTTCAAAAATTCCAGAATTTTTTTAGAAAAATTCAGTCAAAATATTCAAAAAATACAGCTTGAATTCAAGAAAAGCAAATATATTCAAAAATTAACGGCGGCGGCCGCCGCATCCAGTCGCCACCCCTCCCTTGCCGCTGCCGCCCCCCGTCCCGTGCCAGCATCATGCCGCCTCCCCCAGCACCGCTTCTCCCGTGTTGCCGCTTCTCATGTGAGAGAACCCTAGCGCGAGGGCGCCGAGAGCCTATCGCGTGAGGATGCCGAGAGCCCATCACGTGAGGGAGTCAGGGAGGCGCTGTGCAGTGGGTTGGGCTGAAAAAAATTCGAAACGGGCCAATTTTTCACCGGAATGGGCCTTTTTCGGGGTGGACCGAGAAATCCGAATTTGCAAAAATGATTTCCCTGCACTTCACTGTTGTTTTGTCGCGTTATCTTTGTTAAGTACTTATATTGCTTGTGTAAATGTAAAGAAATGAAGCCTGTGTACTAGTTCTTTCTAGGAAGTGACTTCTCTTGTGAAAGGAAGAAACAAATTATGGAGATCAACTCTTTGTCCTGATTTCGTAGTACTTTTGTAGAAAGAACTAGTTTGAATATACATACCTTCTAGCCGTGCCATTGAAAGATAAAGTACTGTACCTAGTACTTGAAAAAAACTGCTGGCTAGTTTGTGAACAGTTTATGACGGAGCTACTTAGCCATTGTGCATATATAAATAGCATAGCAGGGACATCTTTGAGCCAGATTCAATACCAAGAGCACACCATACGTTCTCTTGTAGAAGTCTAGGAGTGAGAATGGTGACAATGGGAGAGGACATCAAAGAGATTTTTTTTTGTGGTGCGCAGGTAATGGTTGTCCCTTGGAATGGAAGGCACTAGGAATTTCAGTTATAGCTAAACTCTGCCAGAATGTTCATCTTTAGTTGCACTCGTAGGGTTACTCAAAGGCAAAACATCATGTCTACGATGTGCTTCTTCCATGGGAAGCGGTCCATGCATTGGTAACCATGTTGAAGCTAATCGTAGTAAACAAATGGAAAAATAAAGATACTGTCGCCACGAAGGATGAAATGCAGTTACTGCTGGAGATGAAAGAAAAGAACGAGATGGTAATTTACTTCAGCATCTGCTCGAGAAGGCGAAGAGCATGGGTAGCAACGGGGAAGTGGAAGTTCATCATTGGGATGTGAATGGAGTGTACTTGTGTTTGTACGTTAATTAGTTCCATTGTGCATGCGTTTGTGCTTGTATGTAGTAATGCGGGAATGCACATCGTGTATTTTTCCTCCTGTAAACTGGTCCTTCTTTCGAAAACAGATCAACGAAAATGAAGTGTCGGTCCATTTAATTTGCTCTTGTTAAAGGCCTTGCACGGTTGTACCATGGTTGCTGTAAAACTAAAAGATACTGTACTATATCCTTGAAAAGCTGCTAGCTGGTTGATGAACTGATTATGAGTGGGTCAATTTGTGGCCAGTCCGCATTACAAGCATAAATAGCATGCAGTAGAATCAACACCAGAAGCACACAATCTATCTGTTGGGTCGTAGTGTGCGCGAATGGGCGAAGACGACGATGGCAAATTGCTCAAGCTGTGTAGGTGATAGTCCTAGCCTAGTACTGGTATTCCGTTGAACCATGTTTTAGTGTTGGTGTGGCTACTGTGATGTGTTCTAGCCATCACCCCTCATCCAAGCTGTGTACCGTACTTGCACGGCTTGATTATGAGAATTTGCAAGGTTCTGGATTGGGACGATTGATCCCTGGATCCCTCGGCCTTGGATTAGGAATCTGTCATTAAGGGCAAGCACTACGAGTACGAGGCTACGAGCAACTGTGCTTGTAACCATGCAACTGCAATCACATGATCCTCTGCTCTGCTCCGATGTTTCGGTTCAGTGAACAGTGGTGAACTAGTGATTCAAACCTTATTTAAATGCAGGCACAATATGGCTCAGGCACACGGCCCAGCCGCGAGGGGCGTGGCCCAGCAAGGGAACTTTATGTGGAAGGTGTAAAACCTTTATCAATAGGTTACAATAGATTACTCTTAATCTCTTATTCATCCTACCTAGTATATTCTTATTTTATTGATTTTACACTTATTTTAGTTGGTGTTTTGCACTCTCCTCTGCTTTTTTAATCTTGCTGGGTTCCAAAGATGTATAAGTGACGTAGATACCTCATGAGGATCATATTCCATCCATCTAGAAATCAGCTATGGTAAGATCTTTGCTCGATTTAGTTTGATTTGGAGTTTTCTAGTGATATCTTGTTGCTAGGTTTTGTTCTCAAATCTTTGAGTGCTCTTACTTACAATAATATGTGAAAACATATCTTAGAGTCATCTTAGCTATCCTCAACCCACGAGCAAATTATTTATCTTGAGTTTTGCTCGGTTTTGGTGCAACTTTGCTTGTCTTAAGGAAATATTGAAACTTTAACCAAGATACATTCGATCCTTGTATAGATTAGATTCCTGAGATCCTCAACAACGTGTGTGTAAAGTTTTAAATTATTTGGATATGTATTTTGGGGATTCAATCTAATTTTTAGTTCTAGGAATAGGAGTGCGGTCCAACCGCACCTAGGCCTACGGATGGACCGGAGGCTGGTCAGACCAGCCGGTCCAACCACTCCCTCATAGCGGTCTAACTGGTCTAGAGGAGTAAAACTCAATTTGCTTCTGCTTTTTTGTGAGTTCTTTGTTGGTGAGCAAATATGATCTTCTTAGCTTACAGTAGTTAGTGGAGTGAAAGTTTTAGAATACTATTTGAAAGGTTGAATTTGAAGGCATCATTCAACCATCCCTCTCTGATTGCCATATTGGGTCCAACGACCGCCATGGTTTGGCTAGTCTGACCGCTTAAGAGTACTAGAAATCACTCTCTCTGGAATTTCAGTTAAACTAGAAATCACTCTCTCTGGAATTTCAGTTAAACTCTATTTAGTTTTAGCTCAAAACTCCAAATTGAGTGATATCTAGTGCAAAGACATCCATTTCCCAAAAAGTATATGGTTGGTCTAACCACACCATAGCTGTCGGTCAGACTGGTTAAAACCTAACAACTCCTCTGAAATTGTAAACTCCCAAAATCAAACTTAAGCTTCAATAACATTTGCATACTAAGGTCAAATACTTATTATACATCATGAGATGACCTCCATATGGTCTCACACAACTACCAACCAAATTTCAAATTAGACCAAAATCCAAACAAAGTAAAAAAAAAAACCCAGAGGTTACGTGAGCTCCTGCACATGTGTAGTACCTCCTCGGATTAGCCTGACTCCATGAAAGCCACCTAGGCGCCTTCATCCCACACCGACAATACTTGGGTGACTCGTGCTCCATCGGCTTCTCCCTGTACAACACTGGTGAGTGTGGCACATCTAAGCTCCTTTGATTCAGGACAAGGGTGTGCATGACTATCCAAAGCTCTCGACGCTCATCCCCGCCATGGCAGCTACTCCTGGGCTCGGTGGGGGTGACGAGTGAGGGCAACTACGCGTCAAATAATGCACCCTATGAGCGAATGCGCACAAAACTTCACACCCTGGGATCCCTATTCGCGCCATCGGCTGACCCACCCCCTGCCACCTGCGCATGCCCATGTGGCCAAAACTACCTTGGAACAGTCCACGTCAGTAAAACCACCATGGGGTGTTAAGTAACCTAGTTTGAATAGATGGAGTGTTAAATAGCCCAGGTTTTTTTTACTTGGGGTGTTAAATGAGCTTCTTTGATAGTTTGGGATGTAAAATGGATTTATTTCTTTTGTTAAAAGCATAGTACGGTTGTACCATGCTTGCTGTAGAATTAGAGATACTACCATGCATACTTGATCCTTGAAAAGTTGTTTGCTAGTTGGTGAATTGTTAATGAGTGAGTCGTTCTGCAGCCAGTCTACATTATAAGCACTATAGTGGTCGTTAGCTTTTTTGAGTTATTTAATTAAAGGAAAATGAAAAAAATGAGGAAAAAACACCGTTATTTCTCACGGGCAATGTGAAGGAAAATGGAAAAACAAACATAAAAAGCCGAAAAAGTTAAAAACCAAAATTAAGAAAACAACATATTTCAAGTGACTTTTGACTTGAAAGCTAGAGCCACTTAGAGCAGCCCCTAAATAGCGGAGAATGCAGTTTTTTCTGACCATATGAGCAGCTGCCCACCCTTTCATTTGCATAAATAGGGGACACTTGAGTGCACGCGCTCGAATCAACAACAGGAGCACACTACTTGTTTCTAGGTTTCTTGGAGTGAGAATGGGAGATGGCAAATTGCTTTTGTTGTGTAGATGATGGTAGCTATATGTTGGCAATGAAAGGTACTCAGCACTAACATTACGTACATGCTTGTTGCTACAAGTAGGGCTGTCGAGTAAAGGGACTCTGCCTAAAACCATGTAATACAGAACGGACGTTTGTTGAGGTCCACCAAATGCCAATATCTGTAGGCAAACCATCAGCCAAGAACTCGTTCGGCCACAAAAGGACTCGACATGCTGCATCTGCCAGCGACTTGGGATGTGCTCTGGCCAGTTTGGATAAGCAGGATTGGGAACTTAATTCCTAGCCCAATCCTGATGATCCACGCAGAAATAGGGCTCTGGTTTGTTTCATGCATTGACGATGTACATGTAGTAGTTAAGACATGGAACTCATTTGAGCACTTTGTTGGACTTTATATTTTCGAGATTTTTCCCCTGTGTGTTGTTCATGACACTACTGCTGGCATGCGTCCTCTAGAGCTACATTTTGAACTCTGTTTTATTTTTCTAAATTATGTAGCCCAAATACGTTAGTAGCCGGCCCAGCACACATTATGCTCTCCACTGATCATCGATGGAAGCCGCATCCAATTCCAAGCTATAGCAGTTTTATTGACAAATAACTGTGTAAAAACGAAAGGTGCATGAGATACCTTCGCTCTAAAAAAAATCAATCGTTGATTTGCATAGGAGCAACTTAGGAAGAGGAAATTTTGTAAACATAGGTAATTCAGTGATTATTCTTATACCTAACCCTCTTTCTCGCCTGGTGTTTGCCCTAGCTCTCGTCTCTGCTAGCATGTCGCCGTCTTTGATCTGCAAACCCACTGCAATCCTCTAAAACAGCCGCACTTTCCTCCTTCCCCTTCTCCACTGGATATCCCCTAGGCTCCTCCCCTTTCCAGGCTCCTCCCCTTTCCCTCCTCCACGGGCACCCCTTTCACTCATGCAGAGTTATATCTAGGGCTCCTATTCATTCATACGACAAGGGAAAGTTGTCATCTTGTCAATTTCCATCTACCTCTATAGCAATTGGCAAGCCATGGACAAATTATGTAACTTAAGTTGAATAACTTAGTATAATAATCAGTTACGTAGTCCTGGAAAATTATGTAAAAATTATGTAAATCATGTTAAATTACGTAGTTTAATGTTCAGTTACATAGTCTATAGCATCTCTCTCTCCCAGTCGGCCGCCGTGGGTGCAAAGAAAAGTTAAAAATTGTAAATAACCACGGTTTGAACTATTATGAGGAAATGTGTTTTTACTAACTTACCCTTCTTCTGATTTGATAAGGATATCCAACCTTCCATCTAATCTTTAAGTTAATACCCGGCCTACTAGTTTAAGTACCTTTGTATAGGTGTTTAATTGTGGATCATCAGATTGCAACTACTAAACGGCTAATGTACCTTCCGAGCATCGTTGCTAACTACAAGAGCTAGTTCTAACCGTCAGCGATTGTCTGCTGAGTTGGGCCATATAGGCATATAGCTATTATTTCAGCATCTCAACACAGTGGAAATTGCTATAGCTTGGTGGGAGTATTCATGTCATCAGTGCAACAAATGCAATGACATCTCCAACCTTTTGGTTACCTACTTTGTTGCAAGGGTTACAAAGGCCATATACTTGCATTAACTTTTGGTTACCTTGTGCTGTATATGTACAGAAAGAAACCGTGTGTATTTGTGTTTTTTTTTTACAAAGTGATCTTTCTTTAGAAAAGAAGAAAATAAAATTATGGATGAGCTATTGGTTCATTTGATAGTACTCTTGTTGAAAGAGCTAGCTTGTGTATATGTACCATGTTAGCTGTGTAATTGAGATATACTGTACTCCATCCTTGGAAAACTGTTGTCTGGTTGGTGGGCAGTTATATATGACTACTTAGCCATTGTCCATAAATTATCCATGAATAACACGACCACACCATATGTTTCTCATAAAAGTCTAGGAATGAGAATGGGAGAGGAAGTCAAAAAGAAATTGCCTGAGTTACACAGATCATGGTGGCTCTTTTGATCTGGGAGGCACCGGAAATTTCAGTTCTGGGTCGATCATGAGTTCACGTTTATTTCAACTAGTGGGGTTAATGAAAGGCAAAACTTGATGTCAGGACAAATTTGAACTTGTGGTCAATGCAAAGCTGCCTAATGATGCTGCTGAGCAGTCTCGATGCACCAAATTATGGTAAAATTTTGGAAAGATGTAATGGCTGAATTGAAGATTTCTACTTTTCCTACCTTCCATTTTGTGTAGAAATTAAGAATATGTTAACCATGGTGATTTTATCATTGCGAAGGATGAGATGAAGCTTGTGCTGGAGCTGGTGAAGGATGGAAAAGCTCAAAACGGTCATTGACATGCTTTCTGTCTGAGAATGCAAAGAGATAGGAAGGTCATCATTGACATGTGAAATTGTGAATTGCAGGTGCTTCTGTCCTAACATCTTTGTTAGTTTCATTGCTACATGTATAAAAGTTCATATACAATTGTATTTCAATAAGTACTTTAATTCCTTCGTGTATTTCTGCATATATATATATATATATATATATATATATATATATATCTTTACTATATAAAAGAAGGAGTTGGTGGTTGGTGCGGCCTCTCCCACCCTTTCTCCTTTTAAGTCTTAATAGCCGTTCATTCTTCTTGATGCTCCCAGCCGTTGGATGTTAGAACTCCTCTCCACACACGACTCCGGACTCCCCAACTGCTCGCCGCCAACCTCTCCGACTCCGCTGCCTGAGTCCCCGCTCACCACATTTCTTCCGCCGTCGCTCCTCCCCCCTCCGCCACGGCGCGCGCCTGTTGCCTCCTCCCCCCTCTCTCCTCCGCCGCCGCGTCTCCTCGCCTCCTCCCCTCACCCCGCCACCGCCGCGCGGCCCTCGCCTCCTCCCCTCCCTCCTCCGTCGCCGCGCCGCCCTCGCCTCCTCCCCTCCCTCCTCCTCCTCCGCTCCGCAGCCGCCTCCTCCCCCGCTCCTCCACTCCGCAGCCGCCTCCTCCTCCCCGCACCCCTCCACTCCGCCGCCGCCTCCTCCCCGGCTCCTCCGCTCCGCCCTCGCCTCCTCCTCCCCACTCCGCGCCGCCGCCGCCTCCTCCTCCTCCCCACACCACGCCGCAGCCTCCTCCCCTCCCTCCTCCTCCTCCGCTCCGCAGCCGCCTCCTCCCCGGCTCCTCCGCTCCGCCCTCGCCTCCTCCTCCCCACTCCACGCGCCGCCGCCTCCTCCTCCTCCCCACACCGCGCCGCAGCCTCCTCCCCTCCCTCGCACCCGGCCCAGGCGCTTTTCCTTGGCCGCTGCGTGCGTTGTTCGCCTCGGGTCGTTCGGTGGCGCAATATCCATCTAAGGAGTGGGCTTCTTTGCCTCGGGTTGTTCGGCACCGCAAGGTTTCCTCCGGCCGGCCGTGCAAGAGCTTCTTCGCATCGAGTTCCTCTCCTCTGCATCCGCTCATTTCCTGAGGAGAAACCCTAGGACGCCGCCGCCGTTCCTCTCCTCCGTCAGATGAGTCCTTGTGTTGTGCAAAGTTTGCAACGTTGGGTCTGGAGCGAGTGAGTAATGTTAATGTCCAAGAAATGCTCATGAGCTGGTTGATGGATCGCCCGACTGCAGGTATGTGATCGTGGGCGGAGGGAATGCGGCGGGGTACACTGTGGCACAATCTCAGGGAACATCGACCGCTCCAAGGCGCCCGCCCAAGGCGCACCAGGCTCCGGCATGACCTCGCCCATTCACGACCTCAATGTGCCCTACGAGGCCACCTCCGAGGATTACGCCACCCCCACCGCCGACATACTGTTCCCACCGGTGAGTCAAAATCCTTTGATCATCCCTCCAAAATTGGCCACTATCTCGTGATTGTGAGGCAAGGTGTTGATGTGGTTGGTTGGCCAAACCCTCCCTCCCCAGCGGCAATGGCTGCCGTGAGAGAAGACGGCCGAGGAGCTCCGCGCGAGCTCCGGGAGCTCAGCGCCCAACACCGCGAGTCCCTCCACCACATTCCTCCTTTGTTCTCCTCTCGCCTCCTTCCACCCAGCGTAGTCGCCGACTTCTCCTCCGCACGCGGCGTCGCGCTGTATCCAAGCCTCTCACCGTTGCTTGATGCAGACGGCTTGGTGATGCCCGGGAGGTAGTGGTTAGCATCGGAGGTGGTTGTTGCGATGCTGTGGAATGGGGCGGTGTGGAGTAGGAGTTTAAGAAGCTGAGGTTGGTGTTCACGACTAATGCTAGACCAGGGCGGAGGCCATCTATGACCACAAGGACGCCATTGAAAGGTTATTCTTTTTATGTACCAATTTGTTTGTGGCGGAATGTTAGGAACCAAGAACTAGATACAAGAATTATGAGCAAAACCATATACAAAAAATTAGTAGTAGATTTGGAAATATAATTGAAGAAGGATAGGTCAGAGCACTTTGATGATATAGTTTTATATAGTAGCAGGCTGAATGTTTGGAACAAATCGAATGGTCAGTGGGTTGGGTGGCTGGGGCTGGTCAACGAAGCACAGGAGATGTTTGATGGAGTGCCAGAGAGGAACCTGGTTTGTTGGCCGTGTTGATCGTTCACTTTTCTTTCTTGTTGCTGCAAAGGCACATTGATTTGAGCACAACAATTCTGGATGTTCAGGGTGTGGTATGTCATTGAAGTTTTAATCACCACAATGGGTCCCTTTGGCCAAAATTTGCTAATTCCTGATTGCTAATTGGACACCTGTGCTTTGTAGGGCTTGAAAATGTTTTGGGGGAATTGCTTGTGAGTTAGTTTTGCGACTACAAAAAATTGGACTATGGTTGTTGGAATGAAGAGAAGATCAATAACGAAGAAGCTAGAGGAGCTATGCTACTTTTTGCATGAGCAAAGGTAGAATCTCCCCCTTCCCATTTGTCTGACATGACAATTATAAACTTTTCTGGTTTTGCATTAACAGTAGTGCAGTGTTTGCTTTTCTGTAGTGACAAAATCAGGTGTTTTTTAATATTGGATTCCTATACTTCTCTTTTTGTTGGTGTTGAATTCTCCACATATCAGTAAATAATGATGCAAATCAAAGGAAAGAGGCCATCAAAAGAGTGACATAGGTGCACAGGTGAGTCTTCATTCTGATTTTTTAGTTAGACTATACTGCTTGAGAGAGTAAAAAAATAGTCCATTGCACCACTAATGATGAAATTGAGCTCTTATGAAACCAATTGCATTTCCTATTTAGAGAGAGAAACGCTATATGCCAAGATGGACAGTAAATGCTAAGTTGATATGCAGCTCTGATGTTTCTTAGTGTATGGTATTCTCACTGTTGGTAATTCATTAACTTTTTTTTCAGCTTTAGAAACCAGTTATCACCTCATATGTTTCTATTAATCTCTGTTTACTTTAATGTGAATAATATTTTTCCAAAAATAATAACTATTGAAATGATGGGGCAAAATTTACTATAGTGAATGATAGTGTAAATCTTCATGTTGTCTCAAGTAGAATACTTGATAAAAGTTTTAGAGAAGAATACTTGTTCTTCTATTTCTTGTTATTCGCTTTGGTTGTTTACTTTGTCTAGAACAAGCGGTTGACACATTTGCTTGCCGAGAAACTTTGGAGGTCCTCTTGTGAACGTTGATGGCGAAATTGTTGGAGTTAATGTCATGAAAGTTTGGGCTGCTGATGGTTTGAGCTTTGCAGTACCAATTGACTCTATTGTGAAAACAGTGGAAATTTCAATAAAAATGGGTACCCCTTACTTTTCAGTAGTATGATGTCTGGCGCTACAATGTCATTTCAGGTAAAAGCCTCAACACTTTTGAACGGAGTGTATGTGAAGCTATGAATAGACTTGGCCATCAATATTTGTTACTATTTATATAGCTTTTGTAATTGCAAGGCATTTGTCTACCAAAAAATTCTGAATTCAAATGGCATCTTTTTGGCAATTCAAATGGCATTTTTAGCAATGCTAATAGCATTGTTATCTCTATTTGGTTCAATTCAATCAAGTAATATAATTCTTTTGTTAATTCGTAGCAACACACGGGCATTGAACTGCATCAAGTGGATATGCTCATTGATTTGGTTCCTTTCCCTCATAACAGTGCAGTTCTTCTTTTCTCTGTTGTGATCATGAATTTTGTTTTTCAAACCTGATTGTTTGCACTACAAAGCAAATATGTTTAGCCCGTAGCTCTAGCAATCTAGCGAAATCGAATGCCGCAATTTCATTATTAGTAGTATACTGAAATATTGCAATGCCATGTGTAAATTCTGTTATGGGGAATACTAGGATGCAGGTAGTTAGTAATAATATGCTTGAGATGTTCTGGTGAGATTTTTTTCTTAGTTTTGTTGGAGATGTTCGGTGCAACATTTTGTATTTGATGCACTTGTCAAACTCTAGGAAATGACGTATTTAAAGGCCCAATAAGAACATTGGATTTGGAGTTTTGTTTAGGTTACGCGATGAAGGTCCGTACATGGATAAAAAGATGATAGAATTTGTAATGCATATCAAGCTAGCTGGAGTATGAGCTCAAAGGTAATCCCTTTCTCAAATTTTTGTTTTCTTTGACTTTAGGAGGAAAATTGGTTAGGCAATTTTAGCTTACTTGAGTTTTTTTATTTGAGTGTTATTACTTGTGTTTCGCTCTAAACCAGAGCAGATTATTAATTGCCTATAGTTGTCTGTTTGAATGTAGGTGTCGGAGGACCGGAAATAGAACCATATGTGTCTTTTAAAATGAAAAACAACAAGTTGGAGTATTATTGTGCCTTAACTTTCAATTTGTGTTTTCCTTTGCTAGCTTCTCTCATGCTTGTTTGTTACTTTTATCAATTCTTCCAATCACTAAGGAGGTTTTAACATCAAGTGGAGTATTAACCACCAATGGAAGGTCAGCAATTGCATCTCACATTGTGATGGAATTAATTTCCTTCTTCTTTAGTCTGCATTTTTATCATTTGTTGTGTTGAGTGTTGACTGTTGGCTTTAGACATGCCTCATAAGCTGCAATGTATAACACCTACGAGCGATTGCAAGGTATGGATTGTTTATAATTTTCTTTTACTTGCGAAATAGGAGGAATTAGTTTATGTGATTGCTTATGACATTCTCTTTGGTCAGTTTGTCGTTTCTTTGAATTGACTAAATTAGTTCCATAGTTTCATGCATTTACTATAACTTTTTTTCAAATCCTCTTCCTATGGAATGGTTAAACATGAATTTTGGGTTTGATTAAACACCTATCTTACCATTGTCCATTACAAGGTGTTTGGAAGATGCTCCTTATACAGAGTTATGTTTCGCTTTGACACGTGTGAAACAAAATTTATATTTATCATAAATTTTAGAATCATACTGATATTATATATCACCTTTTTTGAGAATCCGTTGCAACGCACGGGCATTGTACTAGTATATATATATATGACGAGTGTTTCATGCACCCTGGTGCCTAGGCACCGATATCAATACCCATTGATTTGCTTTGAGATTCGCAACGTTTGATGTGGGTATCTTTATATACCCATAAAAAAATATTTGAGATGTCAAACTCGAAAAAATTAAATTCAACTTCAGTTTAATTAGTTTGAACTATTTTTATGATATATACTCACTGTAGTCGCATTGAATTCAAAAGTAGTTCAAAAGTATATATAAAGTAATATAAAACGTCCTATATTTGTACCTTCTGTAACGTGGTCTTCTTGTGAAAGCAAAACAAAGAAAAGAAACTTTGGTCCATTTCATTGTACTTTTGTCAAAAGCAATATACGGCTCTACCATTCTTGCTGTACAATTAAAAGATACCGTAACCGACTAACCGTACTTCATCGTTGGAAAGCTACTGGATGGTTGGTGAGCTGTATATGAGCAAGTCACTCTTCCAGTCTACATTGCAAGGGTAAATACTAGGAACTCCAGTGCAGTAGATTCAACAATAGAGGCATTGTTCTTCTTCCAGTCTACATGGGATAAAATGACGATGGCCAATTTTCCAAGTTCTGTAGATTGTTGTAGCTATTAGGAATGGAAGGCAATAGGAATTTCAGTTGTAACCCATCTGTTGTTCTCTGTTCGCCTATGTTAGTATGGGTATGGCAACTGAGAAGGACAAAACAGATTTCATGTTATGGGCAATTGCTTTGACACAGACTATCGATAGGTATACCAATTCTAATGCATGCTAGACATCTGACATCTCTATGTGTAATGTGTACAGACAACCAATTCATATCTGTAAGTCATCTTCTAAAATATCTGTAACTCGGGAAGTTTGTCTAGGTTCATGAAGCCCTTCCCGTACACGAGGCAAATGGCCATAAATCAATAAACAACAAGTCTGTGCAATAAAAACGAATAAATTGGGAACAGAAATGACAGCTCTGTGCAATTCTCCTTGATGCAAAGACAAGTTGTAACATGTAATTCTTCTCCAGAGATAATTTCTAGCATTTAGACTCCGTAACATTTAGCGGGAAAACATCTTGTGCATCAGTGTGTGCAAAGTGTACAAGTCTGCTCATCAGTTAGTTCCTTGGTGCTGCAGAATCTGCTCATCAGTTAGTTCGTTGACCACCACCTCCCTAATCCATCAGTTTCGTCCACTGCCAATGCCAGGGCAAATGACTTCAGCCATCTTTCTAAGAAGGCGTAGAGCATGCCGGGAAACGGGGAAGGTCATCGTTGGGATTTGAATGGGGTGTACTAGTGTTTTACCATCTTTGTCAATTTCTTTGTTACAAGTATAAACCTGTATTTCATTGAGTGCATTTATATGTAGTAATGTAGAGGAATGTGTTCGAAATTTGCGCATGAATTGAGGCCTATTACCTTTAGAAATTCTGAAGCATGCATGGTTTAATATTATATTGCCTAAGAAAATAGAGGAAATACAATTTATAAAGTGGAGTTTTTGTCACTACTTGAAATATATAACACAGCATGAGGATGGTAGGAGAAGGACTTGGCTAAACACACAAGCACGCATATGCATGCGTATTCTTGTATTTTCGCATGAAACACCACGTGACATGTGACTTAGCGTGTCTCCTTGCACATTAAATCTATATTTTATTTTGCTGACGCGCGTATGGTAGCACGTCTCTTGGCACATTAATCTACCTTTTATTTTGCTGACCGCACCGTGTTATAGCGTGTCTTGGCACATTAAATCTACCATTTATTGTGAGGAATCATGCATTATATCTCTTGTTTATTCTATTTAATTGTGATTTAAATATCAGTTACTAATGAGTTAATCAGTTTTAATTGAGTTAATGCCATCGTTATGTAATATCTTGGCGTTTAAGCCGCCGGCCCATTTTGTGCCACGATATGAGAGAGGGAGAGCCGAGAGGAGAGGCCAAAGCGAGATTTTCTCCTCCTCCGAGCATTCGCTCTCGCCATCTCCCTGTGCTCACTGGCGTCGCTCTCTTCGCGTTGTTGCCGCTGGTCCGCCGCCGCTCGCCGGTCCCGCGCCGCCGTTGCTGCGCCTCGCCGCCTGCTCGCTCGCTGCTACCGCGCGCCGCTCGCGCGCGCGCCGCGCGCGCGTCACGCGCGCGTCTTGCCGCCGCTGCCGCGCGCCTTGCCGTCGCCAGCGCCGGTGCCGCTGCTCTCCTGTGTCACACGCGTGCGCCGTTGCCTCCGCTCGCCGCCCACCGGTCGCCGCCGTCGCTGCCCCCTGCTCCTCCGACCGCGCACCACGCAAGGGAGAAGGGGAGGACCAAGCGCCGGCGGGGAAAAGAGGAGAAAGGGAGGCCGCGTCGGCCATCTGGGAGAAGGAGAGGGAGGGCACGGCTGTGAGGAAGGAGGCGCGGGAGTGAGGGAGTGAGGGGGAAGTTGCCGCCGAGTGAAAAAGGAAGGGGGAGGCGTCGGCGTGGGAAGAAAAAAGAGAGAGGGCGTGAGAAGAAGAGAGGAAGGAAGGAGAGTGCTGGCGGCTGAGAAAGGAAAAAAGAGAGAGAGAAGAAAAGAGGAAAGGAAGAAAGAGAAGAGAGAGGAAAAAAAGGTGACTGCCGTTAGATTCGCGAGAACCAGCCGAGGAGCGGCGATGCATGCCGGATTGATCGTCGGGCTTGGGGTAACAGTTCGAAAACCCTCTCCCATTTATTTATCGAAACAGGCATAAATATGTGGATTGTTAGAATTAAATCGGGTAGCCATTAGAATATTGTTTATTAGTATGGTTGCCTGGACGGTGAAATCGGGGTTGCCACTGGTTATCGGGTTGATCCGTGGCGATAGAGGAAAGAGAGAGTAAATCGTAAAATGCTATATACGGGTTTAATTGATGATATCGCTAAACTCTTTGGGACAACGAGGAGGTGTCGGTAGAGTTTTGTTGTGTCAGGTTATTGCGTAAGGGCGATGTCGTTTGCTCGTATGAGGATGTATTGCATTTGTCAATGAGTTGAAATGATTAATGCTTGTTCAGGTGGCGGTTCGAGTCTGATGCCGTCCACGCACCGTCCGCCAGGTTAACAGGCAAGTACATGGTAGAACAGTAAAATGTGGCGAATGTTTGTCATTCGTGCTTTCATGCTATGGTTTACAGTATTTATGAGATGATGCCTGTGATTATGTGCTAATCATAGATTGGTGAGTAACATTTATGATTAGACATTCACATTTGGAGCATATTGCATCATGCAATTGCATAAGAGCCAGGTCGGTGAGAAAGTCTTACGACTAGTCCGGAGTGCTCTTAATAAGACCTACAGAGGTAAGCACTCCACGGGAGTGGAGGTTGTGACCTCGTATGAAAGAGGACGAGGCGAGTGGTCCATCGACGGGTGGACACTCCGCTATACCTGTATAAGCTACGATTCTGAGCATACGATTGCATACAGATGCATTGCATGATATTGCATTGCATTACAAGAATGTAAAGTAATCTGATTCTGACGATTGTGATTCTGATTTCTGATTCTGAGTTGATTTACTGATTCTGATTCTGAGAGATGATTTGATTTACGATTCTGAGTAGATTCTGATTTCTGATTCTGAATTGATTTCTGATTTACTGATATAGAATTGAATCACGGTTCTGGACATAGAATCGATTACGATATCACGATTCTGATATTAGTTTACATTTTGATGACATAGAATTGATCTACGATATACGATTCTGAGACTTAATTTACATTTCTGATCATAGAGTGGATTCTGATTTACAATTCGTGAAATTGATTGAAGCGCTAAAGTGATGTTCTTGCTTTATCGTGTGCTTGCTGAGTCTTCGGACTCACCCTTGCTTTGTCGTTGTTTTTAGGTGAAGGACGACGACACGCATGGGATGGGGATAGACCTTTTGGCACTACACTTGTAAAATAACAGTTTAGACGTATACTGAGCTTGTATGTTGAATCTAGGGTTTAGTTTGCTAGCAGTGGAACCCTAAGCTTGCTTATGTACTAACTTGTGAAATATGAAGTTAGTTACTTTTGCAATCATCCTACTGTTAATTATGATTTGATAACTGTGGGTAATGATATTAAAAGAGAATAGAGGTGCTGCTAGAAGTTGAATAGCAACACTTGTGAATTGGTAAGTGGATGGTGGTAGCATCTTGGGCCCTGTGGAGGGCCGGGGTGTTACAAGTTACTAGTGAGTAATTGTTGCAAATCTTTATAAAGATCTAGAGACGTCCATGCCTAAGGACAACTAGATTTTTTTTCCATTCTTGTTCCTTCTCGCTGGAGAGCTGTACTATTATGTTAAGTAGCTGAAGCACGCTGGCCTTCCTCCTCGGCGTGCACCGGGAAGGAGGATAAGTGGTATCTCCAGGCCGTTGCCATAGAGAACACCTACACAGGGCGCTAATAAGGTTTCTGGGCAATACACATCTGTGCATTGCTCGCTTCTTTGCTTCATCTACATTGTATATTGCATTGAGCTGCGCTGCTTCTGTTCTTCAGCAAGCCCAATTGTAAGTCGTTTGCGCAATCAATCGACTTTGTTATAATATTTTTCTTGTCTATTTTCTGAAGTATAATGAGTAGTCTACTGTTAGATTCGTTTATTTTATCATTAGTCATGTACCGTGTTTGTCTCATAGTAAAGTTTAGAATTAAAATATTATTCACATCTCCAACGGAACGAACATCGCGTATTTCTTCCACACATAAATCAATGAAAATGAAATGTCGGTCCATCTAATTTGCTCTTGTTAAGTGCCTTGTAAGGTTGTACCAAGGTTGCTGTAAAACTAAAAGATACTGTACTCCATCCTTGAAAAGCTGCTAGCTGGTTGGTGAACTGATTATGAGTGAGTCAATTTGTGGCCAGTCCACATTACAAGCATAAATAGCTGCACTTAGAGCATGCCGTAGAATCAACAATAGAAGCACACAGTTTGTTTGTCAGTTTCTTGGAGTGGGAATGGGAGAAGACGACGATGGCGATTTGCTCAAGCTATGTAGAGGATAGTAGCTACTGGGACTGGAAGACATTGGGAATTTTAGTCCCAAATACTAGTATTGGTCAAGAGAAATCTGACCAATTTTTTGGGAACAGTTCAGTGGCCTAGTAGTAGGGAGGCTGTTTGACATCCCTGCAAACCCGTGTTCATGTCTTAGGACCGGCTTAGGTGCCTATCCTCTTTAGTAAAGGCCAGAGCGTCTAGTCAGTTTTACCAATTTTAATCCACCTCCTTCCACATTAAGCTAGCGCCGGCTAGGCGGCTCCTATATTGTCCTCCGTGGTTGATCCGCGAAAGGCACTAATCACTGGCTGGATGCTCTCGAGGGCTGCTTCTCAGGAACCGACGCTGAGCGCCAGCCACCACGAAAATGAAGAGCTGGAAGGTCGGTGATGGTGCAGGTTCTTCTTGGACTTTTTACCTCACAGCGCTTAACAGATTTGTCTGGTTGCTTTTTTGTTATCCGTTCCTGGAAAATTACAACAGAGTAGATTGAATCACATAAATCTCGACTCAATGCTTGTTTAGGACAAATCAATTAGTGACGTGAGAAATCATGTGCGTTACAGATCCGATGGTGCTTCCTCTGTAATCATAAAAACCATATTATTTTAATTTATGGTGCTACTAAATAATTATTTCTCTTTTGAAACATCAGTTTTTGTTAACGGTAGGATCTCTCGGGGAGAAGAAAAACTACATAAATTTCTACATTAATCAGGAATAGAAAAGGATTGCTTGCTAAGTGTATATATATTGATACTCTTATCCATGATGGGTGAAATTTGGTATCAAAATTAATGTTCCGTCTACTTTATCTATTTTGGCATTGGTCACCATCGATATATATCAACAATGCCATGAGTTATTTTGTTTTTCAATATCAACTGATCGTATCCACTGCATGCAGGAGGTATTGGTGTCAACTACCATATGAACATAAAACTTTCAGTAAACTTGTAGTATAATATTCAGAAAAATTAACACCCTTATGTAATCAGCTTTTTACCCATGCGTGAGTGGTACTTTTTGTAGAGACCTCCATGTATCTTACACTGAGCATGTCTCGTACTCTAGGGTGTGTTTGGTTACCTGAATCTCCTTCGTCCTGGCTGGGTGGATCCGTATAATCTGAGAAAGAGTCTATTTGGTTGCCTGTATGAGTGGATGCAGCCTGCATGAGCGGATGCAAAAATACGCCCTTATCCTGGATGGGTGGATACGCTCAAAATGAGCTTCACTGGCCATCCTGGATGGGTTGATGCAATGTATCTTATGCGGTCCCACGTGTCAGCCTCTCAGGTTTGGTAGACTGCATCCGCTCATACAGGCAACCAAACAGCATCTCCAGTTTTTTTGCATCCGCTCATGCAACCTCACCAAATATCTTCTTTTTCTGAAATACGATTCCACTCAGCCTGCATCCACTCAGTCAGGATATACGATACAACCTCCATCCACGAACCAAACACAACCCCTAGTAACCTATGCAACTCATCATCCCAGCTTACAGGAGACATTAACGTGGGCTTTTATGCATGCAGTCAACCCGTTCCCTGATAAAGCCATAGTAATATCACTTAAAAAAGGTAATGCCACACCCTAGCGTGTCATCAGATCGAATAATCCCGATACGGATATAGGATAAAACAGATAATAAAGATATAGTTGGTATTCTTTGAGTCTTAATGTATCGAACACAAATTGAATAGTCTAGATACGGATATTGGATAAAATGGATAATTTGGATCTAATTGAACACCCCTACACACCACAAACTAATTACGGAGTACTAATTAAAATTAAGGATATCTAATGTAAAAGAAGATTACTACTACACAATCAAATTATAGTTACAAAAAGGGTTATCTTAGACGCCTCATCACAGACGATTTAACACAAACTATCAGTGATAAAGTTACCACAGATGATTTTACAAAATAGACTGCTAATTTCACTGCGATGGAAAGAACCATCTGTGATGACCTACTTATCACAGACGATTTTTTTGAAATGTCTATGATGTATCACAGATAGTTCGAACAAAAACCGTATGAGATGACCTAATTATCACATATGGTTCTTTATTAAGAACCGCTCGTGATAATATCTCAACTTACCCGCTCGTTGAAATTGAATTTTTCGCTCATCTCGCTGGATTTGCTCTTTAAAATAGAAGGCTCGACTGTTCTTCTCCTCATCTCCTCTTCTCCCTTCTCCACCACTCCTCTTCTCCTCCACTCCTCTTCTCTCTTCTCACTTCTCCTTACCAAATTTTTCCTTCAAAATAGAAGGCTCAACCGACTACCTCCCCGAGCTCCTCCGCCTCTGATTGTGATGATACGGTTCACTGCATAAGATACTCTTGTCGTAAGAGTGTCTTGTACAGTGAATGGTGACATTGCTACCATTGACCCCTCCTTCATCACCGGTGATATATCCCCCACCCCACCCCTCTCCTCTCTTCTCTGATACTTGGATATGAAACTACGAAATTGTTGGATGGCTAGGGTTTCAACTATGTAGATCTTGTCTCCCTAAACTTGCATCGCCGGTGATATATCCCCCACCACTTTACTCCCGAGAACTTACATTTTATTTTCGAAGATATTAAATTTGTCTCCGTTTGCACCGTAGGTCATTTCCTCCATTTGCTAATAGAATTTACTGATGTGGCGCATATGACTGCTAACATACTATATGCATATGACCACAGCTTACAACCACACTCTTACGACCACAACATACTACCTCGGTTTACGACCGTGTGCCTACGACCACGGCATACCAAAGCAACAAAATAACAACACCCACAATCTAAACAATGAGCTACCAAAGACACGATGCCAATCATAAATAGTCCTGCTTTGGTTCATTTATGTTATCTGATTATGCTGTTTTATAGTGCAATTAGAGAATATTGATGAACTGAAAGAGGTCTATTTATGAGAATACGAGAATATAATCACAGACGGTTCTTAACTAGAACGTCTATGATATTAGACAATCACAGATGGTTCTTAACTAAAACCATCCATGTTGTAACTTATCACAGATGGTTCGAGAGCTGTCTGTGATAACCACCTATTATGATGAGGACATCCGGATTGGTCCGATTACACGAGCACGAGCTAAAAAAATTAATCAATAGGTAAACTCGCTCCTAATTAAATTTGGCTTTGATTTACATGAGAACTGCCTACTACCTAATGCTAGTATCTTAATTGGTCTTAGGTTTGTGCATGAGGAGACGTTAGGATGCTGAAGCCAGAAGAAATTAGCACGTGCATGCAAGGAACTCAAGGTGGGTCGTAAGGAGTTGGTGGTTTCTTCGCTTGATGAGCACAGAAAGAACAAAAGCCCAACTCACGTAGCCTAAAAGCCCACAACCGTGCATCAAGTCTGGCTGAGGCTATGAGATCAAGTTGGTAGTTTTTTCCTAGGGTTGGCATATACTGCAACCTAGAGGGGAATTGGACATTCTCAACCCCGTTGTTCTTGTGATTCCTTGTGATTTTCAGGAGTGACGACACGTCTACTTATATGGTCGGGTAGACGGGATCATGAGCGTGTGGTTGGACGAATTTTTTTGTCGCAGTTGCTATTCTAATGATGGTTGGCGCCATCGGTTCATCAAAGTTGCACGGATCCAAATTATAATAATCGATCCTATATCATGAAGATCGGGCACCCCGTATCATCTTGGTATCGGAGCACTGAATTTACCTGTAGTTAGATTTATTTTTTTTCCTATACATAAAAAGACAAAAAAAATCTAAACCCTTGTTTTTGCATATGTTATTTTCATGAGTTTTCTTAAGTTTTTGTCCATTAGAATTTTGTTTAAGTATTAATCGTCGTTTTCCTTTGCATTGCTTGATTGTTGTGTCGTTTCCTTTGTCCGATTTGAATTCCATTCGGGGAAGTAGAGTTCGAATCCAACTCTTGGAGTTTCATATCCGAGAGTTTCTTTCTGAGTTCTGCTTAGGAAGTGCTTTCTGAAATCCAAGAGAAGAGTTATGTTCAGAATTACTTCCTTGATTGCTTGGCCTTGCACAATAACCGAACAACATACAGATCGAACTTCACTTAAATCCTTGAATACTTGAGACTAGTCGTTGATATTGCATCGGGGCTGCTCTAGAATTAGTAACTCTCGACTGAACATTGTTGGCTTGTGCATCACCCACTCGGCCGATAAAAAAAAGAGTTTAGAGAGAGAGAGTTTATGACCCATATACCTTCCACAAAAAGTTTGTGACCCATATACCTCATAGACTCAGAAAAGTGATTTGAAAAGATTTAGGTTAGCGGCCGGATAGCAAAAAAAAGAGGTGAGCAAAAAAAAAAGAGAAAAAAGTTGAGAGAAGGCTCAATTGGGTGAGTGGTTCTAGTCCATAAATTCAGTTTGAGCAACTACAATTCTTGAGCAACCTTGTGCCCTCTATTCTTATTCTTGCAATTGGCTAGCGTCTCTCCTAGTACTTGGTGCAAAACAAGCTATTTAATCATTAGTTTCAGATTGCTTTCAATTAGCTCATTCCTTTGTTTGCATTGAGTCACATTGACCTTTGCGTGTATGTTGATACACTTCACTTAAACATTTTGGATCAGCACTTAGGCAATGTATTCTAGCTTGGACTATTGCTTAATAACATCAAGAATTTCAGATTGCATAGGTTGGTATTTTACCTCCAAGCTCCACATATAAGCCATTGTTATAATAGTGCTTGTGTGATTGAATTCGCTTAATCTACCACCTTGTGTTGTCTACCATCACCAAAGTACGTGCAGCTCTTCAATTCCATCAAGGACACATAAGAAGGTAAGGTTGAGTGAATTCTACAAATAAAACTTTCTACATCCACATACATAGTTTGTCTTGTTGTTTGCACTAAACATGGTAGGGAAAGAAGGAGAACAAGTATATGTGACCCAGGCAGGCCTTGAGAAGCTCACGAATGATTTCGACACTCAGTTGAATGACAACATGAGTGTCTTGAGGAGGGAGATATTTGAGGAGCTTCAAAGAGAACGGGGCCCAGTTGGTGTCCATGAAGGAGGTGTTAAGCTTGATGAGACTGGTGAGGAGAGGGCTGCATGGTTCGCTAGAGAAGCTCAAGCAGATGGAGCCGCTGCCAACGCGGTTCGACCACCCTTTCTCGGGCGTGTGGGAGGTGTTTTGGGTGCTGACCATGGCTAATAGAGAGGCCGTGGCCATGGGCGCAGAGGTGCCGTCCACATTGAGGACTTCGACGATGACTTTTGGCTACACCGCAACGACAACTACCAACGCCATGGATGTCATCATGAAGACCTGTGCGTGGAGGAGAAATTTAGGAAACTCAAATTCACTATTCCCAAATTTGAAGGTGCTTCCGATCCAGATGCCTGCCTCACATGGGAGCTCAAGGTAGATAAGATCTTGCGGATGCACAATTATTTGGTGGAGAAGAAGCTACACATGGCATCAATTGAGTTTGATGGGTATGTGTTGATTTGGTGGGAGCAAGTATTGAACCAAAGAGAAGATAATGGGGAACCTCCAATTGCATCGTGGGCCGAAATGAACCAAGAGTTGAGAGCACACTTTATTCCTAACACTTATAAACGTGATCTTTTTGATAAACTGTAGAATTTGAGACAGGGAGGTCGCTTGGTGGAGGAATACTACAAGGATATGGAGCAAGCTATGATTTAGGCACATGTGCACGAAGATGAAGAGTAAACACTTGCATGTTTTCTGTTTGGTCTAAACAAAAACATTAAACACATTGTACAATATCAGCCCTACAATCTTGTTGTTGATTTGGTGCATCAAGCGACCTAGGCGGAGAAGCAGTTATTAGAAGATGTAAAACTAGCACCAAGGACGGCATCTTTCAATTTGAAAGCCCCATCATCATCCTCTAATGCCACCAAAGCACGATTCAATTTGGGACGAGGTACATTTTCAACTAGTACTAATTCAAATACTAATGCTCGTTCTTCTTCAATTGCAAAATCAGCACCTACACCAAATGAGAAGAAGGCTACTCTGTCCTCTACACCCTCAATTGGTGTTACAACAAAGAGTAGAGAAATTTAAAGCTTCAAGTGTTTGGGGCGTTGTCAAATTTCCAGAGAGTGTCGCAACAACCAAGTTATGCTTGTGACGGAAGATGGAGAGTATGAATCCGCATGTGAAGATGAGGTTGAGCTTAGTCATGAAAAGGAGAGATATGAGGATGCATCGGATGACAATGAAGTGGTTGATGTGTTGAATGATGAAACGAGAGAGGCATTAGTTGTCACAAAAAATTTGAGAATGCTTGCACAAGAAGGAGATGCAGATCCACAGTGATTCAACTTGTTTCAAACCCAAGCCAAGGTAAACAATAAGGTAATCAAACTTATTATTGATGGTGGGAGTTGTCATAACTTAACTAGTGTTGAATTATGTGAGAATCTTGGTTTAAAAATGTTGAAACATCCATGTCCGTATTATGTGCAATGGTTTAGTGAATGTGGGGATGTGAAGGTTCAGTTTGTGGTGCATGTTACTTTCAAGATTGGTGATTATGCGATGTGGTGCCTATGATAGTGTGTCACTTGCTGTTGGGAAGGCCATGGCAATATGATAGAAGTGTGCAACATGATGGTCGTTCCAATAGATATGCTTTTAAGTGGAAGGGAAAGATAAAGAACCTTAATCCAATGACTTCTAGTCCAATACAAACTAAATTTCAGCAAAGGAAGCTTGCTGAAAATAAGGGTAAAAAGAGAGAATTCCACACATCGGTGAGTGAGAGCCTAAGAAACCATGTGGAGGTATCCCCATATTTGTGATAAGTAATTGACGGTTGAGATAGAGAGTTTGAGTTTATTTTTGGTATTCTAGGGTTGAGTACCTTTTACTAATGCTATTGTTGTTTATGCTATTTCATGCAGTGCTATGTGACGGTTTGCTTGTCTGTGTGACTGCAGGACTTTGGAGCTAGGTCATGGTGAGGCGTGGGAGTACCGGGACTAGGCACAGGAGGTGTTGAGGTCCAGACGGTCAGAGACATCGAAGATGATCGAGGCTGCTGAGGTGGTTGCGAGTCGAGAGACGAGGAACCGGAGCTGGAGCTACCAGTGATAGACACGACGGGCAACGACGAGTGGACCGGGACTAGACTCAGGGAGGAGTCAGAGGTCCAGACAGTTGGACATCGGTTGTGGTCATGTGCGACGGAACATACCAGAACTAGACTCAGGTGGAGTCAGAGGTCCAGTCGGTCAGAGTCGGGTGGACACGACGGATAGCGGTGAGGTGAACCGGGACTAGACTCAGGTGGAGTCGGAGGTCCAGACGGTCAGGATGCCAGGTGCGATCGTGTGCAGCGAAGTAGACCGGGACGACTCAGGGAGGAGTCGAGGTCCAGACGGTCAAGGTACCGGTTGCGGGAAGCTTCCGGGAAGGTGCTTGAGGGGCAATTTAGAGAATTGACTCAAGCAAGAGTGGAATGTGTGGTTTCCCTCCAATCCTGGTCAATTTGACTTTCTTCCTTGCTTGGTTGTGAGGAAATGAAGTGGAGAGCAGCTGCCATTTCTTGATTTGCTATTAGAGGGAGTGAGCTCTTCTATTTAGTGAATGGAGTTGGCAGTGCAAAAGCAAGCTGTGGGCTGTAGAGAGCCAGGGTAGTGTTCTCTGCGTGTGTTCTTCATGTACTCAATTGCGTATGGGGACGTAGTGAGAAATGGGTGTAGAAACCTCATGTAATCATTCCTCTTGTAATCATTCATGATAATGAATTTACTTGAGAGTTTTAGTCTTGCTTCTCCCTCTCTGTGATGGATTTCAGTTTCTGCCTTCTTCCTGTTTCCTTTGGTTTTGAGATGAAATCTTGAGTTTCTTTGCTTTTGGTCTGCTCAATGGTGGGAATTAGCTTCCAGGCCATTTGGCTAGTTCATCCTTGAGAGCATTTCTTAGAATCAATGTGTATTTCTTTGTTGCTCATTTCCTCTATCTGCTCTCAGCTAGGGTTTGAAGTCAGAGCACTTTTGCTCATGTGATTTTCTAGGAGTAAAGATGACTTTGGGGTATGATTCTTCCCTCTGAGATGATCTCCCTGCCATATTCAAAAGTTCTTGAGGAGAAGATCCAAGAATCATGGGATATTATGGATTTTTCCTCACCCTGCTGAATGTTTTCTGACAAAACCAATTTCCTCTTTTTAATTTGTCACAGTCTGCATTCTCTTGTTTTCTGGAGTTAATTTGTTATTTAGTTTGAGGTCTTGGTCAGATCGGATGTTGTATGGCGGTCAGACCGGAGGCCCATGGGCGGTTAGACCGGTGGCATAGAGGCGGTCAGACCGGTGGCATAGAGGCGGTCAGACCGGTGGCTTAGGGGCGGTTTGACCGGCCCATGCATGGCGGTCTGACCAGCCTGGCCCGTTTCCACTAAGGTGTTCTTTGCTGCCAGCTTCATTTGATCGTTTTGATTGCCGTTCTTTTCTTTGGATGCCAGTGAGCAAGAACTGTCCCTCTTCATAGCTTCTGTAGCTATCGGAGAGGAGATGTTGTGTGGATACTTTGGGGGCGAGTTTTAAAAAGGCACTATTCACCCCCTCTGTTGCCATTTCCGATCCTACAGAGCCACAAGCCAAATATGAGAGGAAAAAGTAAGAGTGAGGGAGGGATGGTTATGTTAGCTACAAAATTAGATTTGAGAGATGTGAGCCATGACCCATGAAGGATGCACTTTGTGTTTGTGTACAAAGATGCAACTGTTTTGCTTTCAACTAATGATTTAACCTCTTTTCCTAGTGGTGTTTCCTTTCTTTTACAGGCCTTTAAAGACGTGTTTCCAGAGGAGATTCCAGCGGGACTTCCATCATTGCGCGAAATAGAGTATCAAATTGATCTAGTTCCCGACACGTCACTTCCAAACCATCCACCATACTGCACCAATCCAGAGGAAACCAAAGAAATTCAGCGCCAAGTGCAAGAGCTACTTGTGAATGGATATGTACGCGAAAGTCTTAGTCCTTGCGCTGTTCCTATAATTCTTATTCCTAAGAAAGATGGTACATAGAGAATGTGTGTCGATTGTCATGCCATTAACAACATCACTGTTAGATATCGGCATCCTATTCTTTGGTTAGATGATATACTAGATGAACTTAGTGGTGCTATTATATTCACTAAAATTGATTTGTGATGTGGATACCATCAAATTAGGATGAAACTTGGTGATGAATGGAAGACTGCTTTTAAAACAAAATTTAGATTGTATAAGAGGTTAGTAATGCCTTTTGGATTAACTAATGCACCTAGTACATTCATATGATTGATGAATCATGTTTTAAGAGCATTCATTGGCAAATTTTTTGTGGTATACTTTGATGATATATTGATCTATAGCAAAACGATGGATGAACACATTGATCAAATTAGACAAGTACTAGAAGTGCTTAGAAGTGAGAAATTATATGCTAATTTGGACAAATGCACTTTTGGTACCAATAAAGTTGTGTTCTTAAGCTATGTTATTTCTGGACAAGGCATTGAGGTGGATGAATCTAAAACTGATCTGGCTAAAAGAGCGAGTTGGGTCTCTAGAAGCTGCTCTAGTTGATCATCTGATATTTCACACAAAGCAGCAAGAGAAAACTAGAAGTAAAGTCGGAAGATCCAGAAGCAGAGCTGGGATCGGTGACTAAGGCCATCGACTGTGACTTCGACCTACAAGAGACTATGTCAATCTCGTGTGTCTTGAGGCATGAGTACAATGCGTCAAGAGTCAAGGTCGAGAGATTGGTGGTGTCCTTGATGGTAGTCACCTTCATCTAACAAACATGCAAATCCAGAGCAGCGAGCATCTGCCGAGCGTTGTCAGAGTCGGGGTATGTGAGACCGACCGCTCGGAGGTTGCTCAGAATCTTGTGAAAATGCGTGAAACACTCATCTAAGGACTCGCCAGCGAGCATTTCAAACTTGTTGTTATCTCGCTTGAACTGGTCCTGTTGGTGTCTTAATCAGGTGGTGCCCTCATGGTATGCATCGAGGGTCACCCAGATGTCGAAAGCCGACGTCAGATGAGAGATGCAATCGAACTCGCTTCCGCTCAAACCCTGAATTATGATGTTCGTTGCCTTAGCGTTCGCCTCAACATCAAGCATGTTTCCAGCGTTGATGTTCTCATCGCGAAACAACATATCGGTCTTGACCTTCCTCCGGATGGCATATCCTTGAGCACGGATGTAGGTCTCCATTCAGCTCTTCCAGAAAGGATAATCGACGCCATCAAAAATCGGAGGCTCGGTGGAATACTTGTCTATCGCCATGGCTCTTAGAGACTGGTTAAGATCTATGAGAAAGAGCTAACCGGCTCTGATACCAATTGTTGGATCAAAATCGGCAACATAGGGGGGGGGTGAATGGTGCCTAATTCAAATTTGCCCCTCAAAAGTACCCACTAGCAAGGCTTCTCTACAATAGCTACGAAAAGCTATGAAGAGATAAGTTCATGCCTCGGATCTCAAACACACGTAAAGAAAGACAAGACATGAGAAGGCAAGGAAAGAGCAAAGCACTAAAAACTACAGGACTAAATCAGAGCAGTCGGTCGACCTCAATGAGCGGGCGGTCGGACCATAATAGCTGTGGATGGTCGACGGTCATTTGCCACGGCCGATCGAGACCGCCGGCTATAGCCCGGTCCAACCGCTATTTTAAATCCGGTTAGACCGGCCTCCCTGGAAACTGACGGCTGTAGCAGGGCCAAAAAATGCTGAATATCCTGGAAGACGATGAAATCTTCCAAAAAGATAATATGCAGCAATTCTTTTCAGACCAAGGAGACAAGACTAGAAACAAAAAGGCAGAGGGACACCAAGGCTCAAGGGAAATCACCAGGAAATCAAGAATTTACCATTTTAACCAAAAATCTGAAAATAGTCATGGGAAGAGACTAAATTTCAGATTGCTTGCCAATCTTTGATCTATTGCTTATGAAACTTTGCAATTACTTAAGCAATATCCTCAGGACTCAGAATCTCACAACAAAGCGCAATCTTTTGGATGAAAACAAAAGATTCCATGAAGCCCTGACTCTAACCCTAGAAAAATCAAGAACAGAGGAGAAATTGACGAAGGCTAGAGAAATCATAGAAGTCATTGAATCCTTCATTTACTCTTGGGAATGGAATGACCAAGTGGTCTAGAATCTTTTCCCTTCACAGAGCACCTCAAAATGCGAATTCTTGAGCAAAACCATACTCAAATCAAAGAGGAAAGGGGAAGAACAAAGAGTGCAGAAACTGAAAATGAAGAACATCACAGAGAGACAAAGAGCCCATCTTAATTTGATACATCCCCATGAATGATTGAATATAGAGGAATGATTACATGGAGTATCAACTCAATCCATCTCTCATCATCTCATACACCCAAGAACACCCCAAAAACCAAGAACTCCACGAGAGAACATGGGCAACAGGAAAAAAAGCACCTCTCCTGCAATCACCCACTTCTCAACAACTAAAGAGAAAAGTCATAACAACCTTCTAAAACCCTAACAATCCCTCAAAAGCCATGCTAACAACCGTGAGACATGCACCTATTTATAGCCTTGCTTAATGGGTTCACCACATGCTTTTCCCATTTAGCTTTACTCTTTACCCATTAACTCTAACCACATCCACTTCCTTTAGTGCAGCTTTACGCTTTTACCAAACGCCTCCTGCACCTTCCGGAAGTTTCGCATTTCTTGTCGTCCAAGCCTCGCAACCACTTCGAGTCCTCGCGATCTTCGACACATCCGACCGTTCTAACCGGCACCACCTCGCCTAGTCCGATCCTCCGTGCCTCATCACGACTCCACCTCGATGTCCTGTAGCCATCACGGACAAGAAACACATCACATAGCACCGCTCGACATAATGTGATCAACAATACCAAGAAGAGTAATCTCAAGCATGAAAAATGCCAAAACTGTTGAATCAAGAGAATATCCATCCTAAGTCCATACGACCAGATTTGACCAAGTCCGACCGGCCGATTGCACCGCAAGAACGACATAGTCCAAACCACACAAACCAAACTCGAATTTCCGAAAACCGATGTCAATTACTCATCACACACTCGGGGACACCTCCACATGGTCTCTCAAATTTATTATTCACTCAGATCACAAAGCTTCGAAATATTTGAAATACTAAGCTAAACTGAATCGTGGGCATGCTAAGTGGGTTGAATTTATTGAAACTTTCCCATATGTTGTTAAGTACAAGAAAGGAAAAGAGAATGTGGTAGCTGATACTTTATCTTTAAAGAATGTACTTTTAACTCAATTGGAAGTAAAAGTCCCTGGATTAGAAAGCTTGAAAGATTTATATGCTCCTGACCATGAATTTTCAGAACCATATTCTAAATGCACAGATGGGAGAGAATGGGATTAGTTCCATGTTCATGACGGGTTCTTATTTCATGCTAACAAATTGTGTGTTCCGTATTCGTCTGTGCATTTGCTTTTATTGCAGGATGATTGATGGGACACTTTGGGAGAGAAAAGACCTTCATGATGTTGAGCGATCACTTTTATTAGCCTAAGATGAGGCATGATGTCTAAAGGTTTATACAACAATGTGTGACATGCCACAAAGCGAAATCTAAACTTAATCCACATGGTTTATATACCCCACTTCCTATTCCTTGTGCACCTTGGGAGGATATTAGTATGGACTTTGTTTTAGAATTGCCTAGGACTAAGAGGGGGAGGGATTCCGTTTTTGTAGTTGTGGATAGATTTTCTAAAATAGCACATTTTATTCCTTGTCACAAAAGCGACAATGTGTTACATGTAGCTGACTTGTTGTTCAGGGAAATTATAAGATTGCATGGCAGGCCAAGCACAATTGTGTCAGATCGCAATATCAAATTCACGAGTTATTTTTGGAAGACTTTGTGGGCTAAGCTCAGGACAAAGTTGTTATTCTCAACAACTTGTTACCCACAAACGGATGGACAAATGGAGGTGGTGAATAGAACACTTTCAATGCTGCTACCAATGATGATCAAGAAGAATCTCAAAGAGTGGGAAGATTGTTTGCCGCATGTGGAGTTTGTATATAATAGGGCGATACATTCTACCACTCAATTGTGCCCGTTTGAGGTGGTGTATGGTTTTAAACCAATCACGCCACTTGATTTGTTAGCACTTCCACTACATGAACAAGTTAATATGGAGGTATCCAAATGTGCTGAATATGTGAAGAAAATTCATGTCAAGACTAAAGAAGAAATTGAAAAGAAGGCACGTTACTATGCTGAGAAGGTGAACAAGTCAAGAAAGAAGATGTTATTTGAACCAGGTGATTTGGTTTGGTTGCATCTACGCAAAGAATGCTTTACAGATAAGCATGAGTCCAAGTTAATGCCTTGGGAAGATGGTCCATTCAAAGTACTTGAGAAGATCAATGATAATGCATACAAGATAGAGCTTTCAGGTGATGATTATACTGTGAGTTCTACATTCAATGTTGCTGATTTGTTATCGTTCTTTGGACTGGAAGAATCAGAGTCGAGGACAACTCTTTCCTAAGAGGGGGAGGATGATGAGGACATCCCGATTGGTCCGATTACATGAGCACGAGCTAAATAGATTAATCAATAGGTGAACTTACTTCTAATTAAATTTGGCTTTGATTCACATGAGAACTGGTTACTACCTAATGCTAGTATCTTAATTGGTCTTAAGTTTGTGCAAGAGGAGACGTTGGGATGCCGAAGCCATAAAAAATTAGCACGTGCATGCAAGGAACTCAAGGCGGGCCGTAAGGAGTTGGTGGTTTCTTCTATTGGTGAGCACAGCAAGAATAAAAACTCAACTCACGTGGCCTAAAAGTCCACAACCGTGCATCAAGTCTAGCCGTAGCTATGAGAATAAGCACCTTGATTAGGCTATGTGTTTGGACCATGTTTTTTTGATTTAGCATTGTTGGTTTCGGTTTTGAGTCCGTATAGGATTGTGCTTTGGATATCTTGGCCAAACAGGATGCAAGTCGACATTAGGCCTTGAGCCATTGATATATGGGTGCGTGAGTTAAATAACATGCTTCTCCTTTTGTAACAACAGACCACAAAAATCAATCTATTATTTTCAGAGAGCTATACGCTTGGGTTTGGTATATATTGCAACCTAGAGGGGAATTGGGCGTTCTCAACCCTGTTGTTCTTGTGATTCCTTGTGATTTACAGGAGCGACGACACGTCTATTTGTGTGATCAGGTACACAGGATTACGAGCATTTGGTCGTAGGTTGCTGTTCTAACAGTGGTTGGTGCAATCGGTTCGTCAGGTTGCACGGATCCAAGTTATCGTCATCGATCCTACGTCATAAAGATCGGGCACCCCGTATCATATTATCACAGACATATAAATTGAAACAGATCATAAACTATCTGTTATGGTGTTTTTGAACTGTCTGTGATGACCTTTTTTATAGTAGTGAAATATAAATAGCCTAGAAATTTAGTATATGTTAACAGCTCATGCCTACATGCATAGGTATTTACTCCCTCCTTTAAATAATGGTTTCCGTAGAATCCGTGAGATCAATGTTTCGAAACGTTCACCACTAATATATATATGAAAGTATATACATTGTCCATATATAAATAATGTTATGGTGTTGGCCCTGCGAAATACCTTCATTTCATAATATACATAATTTTTATTAATTTTACCGGTATATTACGATATAAGACCATGTTCAATGTCTTTTGTATTGGACACCTTGGAAAGTCAAAAACAACATATATTTTGGGTTAGAGGGAGTATACACTTATTATATGAAAGAAATAGTCTGGATTATTCCCAAAAAAGTTCCTGCTATGTTTACTTTAAGGAGATATGTATACTGAAACAGGTTACCTCCGAGCTATTATGACTTAATTTAGCAATTGGATAGATTTTTTCTCTCTCAATTAATGAGTGAATTTATAATAATATACCTATGCAACTGCTCGGTTAGTTATTACTAGTAGTGTGCCCGTGCTAATGCTACGATAAAATACAAAACAAGATAAAATTTGTAAAAAATAAAACGAACAATCATATTCATTAAGATTCACGTCTCACATATTGTATAACCAAATATTTTTGTCACATAATGACTCGTGACAAAGCACAAAAATTCTGCTTGTATTCCGAAGGATGGCTATCAAGATCTAAAATAGATTTAACTAACTGATTTTGTTACACTAAGGCTGCTCGGGGTATTGCAGATGCTCTATCTGTTTCAATTTGCTAATATGTCGAGATACTCAACTTGAAAATCTTCTCAATATTGTCTTCTTTAGCAAATAAATATTCAGAGGAATCTTAAACAGAAAAGGTACACAATATTTATCCTCTTCGGCAAACAAATGTTCAAAGGATGCATAGAAATATTTCATTTTCATGTGGTCATTATGAGCATTTGAGCAAAGTTCATTCCCTCCACAAAAATTGGTAGTATTATACTAACAAGAATCAGAAGGAATTAAAAATTGAACCCCTAGGTCCAGTGTTCCTAACAGAGAATGCACAAAGAATGTTCACAACTCTAATCAATTTTCATATCATAGAATGCAAAGGGCTATGCACCTCAAACAGAGCTTGTGCATAAGTCTTGCCTTGATTAAAAAATAATTATTGGCAACAACTCTGATGGACACAAAGATTGTTTCAGGACAAAATACAATGCACACAAGTCAACAAGCAAACAGATTATCCTTTTCATTTTGACTCTCGACAGGTTTGCATCAATGGCATGAGCAAAAATTTACCTTGACTTCCAATTTCTTCACCGTCTTAATCATGAAGTGATCATCTTGGGTGAGGTAAAAGAAACTCCCACTTTTCCCAGGCGAAGACAGCTCCCTCGAGCATCATTCCCCACAAGCATGTAATCCGCGGATCAACGGCGAACAACTTCCTCAAATGCTGCAAAATCCAACATCCCGAATAGTGCGATAAGACACAAAACAGGAAAACTAAACCACAGCAGACATTGATTAGATGCATCGGCAAGCAAGCACTGAACGCCATGGGGCGATAGTCCTTCCACCTAAAATCGGCGATGAATGTGGTGGTGTGACCTTTGACCCCTCGGTGGGAAGCTGCGTCCGAACTTCTCACTTGGGACAAAGTCCGTAGGTGCAAGCTACGGCAAAAAGAAGAACAAAGATTGTAATGATAACATTTAATTAGAAGAAAGAAGAGAAATGGAATGACTGCATTAAGCTTATTAACTTTCAGATCAGATAATCATGAAATGTGTAGCATCAAGCTATCGACCCAAAAGATAAAAGGAAAAATGAATACATTTTTTCACCCATTATATACACCGTATTTTGTCTAGTTCTCCCTCATAATCTGTACTAACATGATGCTCCAAATCAATATTTGCCAACAAAAAACTGCTCTCTATTGCTAGGAAAGCACTCTTATGATGAATATGAGAATGTGCACAGTTTTTTTAGCGTGATTCAAAAGAAGAAAATTAATCAGAGAGACCTGTTGGTGATGGAATGATTATTTGGTCCTAAAAAGATAAAAGAAAGCAGCACTGATCAAAGAGGAAAAGCATTGAAACAAATAAAATGAACATAGTAGTAGGTAAAATAGAACTTTGTGCTTGCTAAGAGCAAAGGACAAATGACAATTGCTATGTTGAGGACATATCAACTTTTTTTTTTGAAGCAAGCACCATACTAAATTGCAAGAAGAAAACCGAAGAACCACAAATCGACAAGAAAGCAAGGCATGAGATTTCGTCAGCTTTGGGCAGTCAGATATTTTGGGCTGCGGGGACAGCCTCTACTGTTTCTATATGTACCACTAAGGCTCTAAAAATTGGCCACTTTCTCCAATAATAGTTTCTTTCCGATGAAAACCATTCCAGAAGGCAGAATTTATATCCAACCTATAGAACATAATTGCAGATGGTTCCTATATTTGCAATCGCATTCTCTAACCCACACAATCCACTTGATTCCGTGAATCCCGACTCAAGAACTACATTTGTGACGGGAGAGGCGAATTTCACGCAAAATCATCCTAAAGTGCGGAACAAACAATGCGAGCACACATCTACGACCAACTCAAGTGAATTGTCCACAACAACACGCAAACTATCAATCACCTCCTGTCGGCGGTTTCAAGAGCGCGCACTGGGTCCACTCTAGCATCGTTTGGAACATCCCAAAGAAAACTCGCGGCATCATCTCGGTACCAGGAAATACTCACAATCCGATACAACGTCGACAAGTCAACGACACACTTTCCCCTCCTAACAGGGCACACCAATCCAATCCAAGGACAAGTTATTATAGAGGGGTAAAGATGAAGACATCTTTCATAACAGCAGGTATAACAAACTTCTTTCATATATGATGTCTATAGTGCGATTGCCAACAATATCCTAAAAATCCTTATATATTTTGTGAATAAAATGTATGCATATCTATAGAACAAGAGCATTCATACAACTTTGATGACACTGCAGATGCATAATACGAACCTTCCAACTCTTTGGCCGGGAGATTCCACAACGATGCATTAGGTAATGCGAATTAACATGCACACCTTCTCTTGCAGCATCTGTAAATAAATACAGGCGTCCATGATGGTGTTCAACAATGCAATGAACTTGGGAGTCACCATCCCATACCAGTGTCATTCTAGACAGAGGATCAGAAGACTTTATTAAATATACCTGGAAAAGGATAATCTTGCAATGAGCAGTGAACAAAGGACCAGCTAATAATAATACAGATAAGGTGCACAAGAGACAGTACCTTTGAGTGAGTGTCTGAAAAGACATTTAACGTTATAAACCGAAAATCCTTGGTATGTCGATATTTAAATAAATATTCTCATCGAGTTCTTCCAACATGAGAATATCATCCTTGTTTGATCAATAATGCTGCAAAACAGCCTAGCCAAAGAAAATTTTAAGCTATAGTGCAATACTGACATTGCATGGATGAGCAGCGCAATTAAACAATTCACTGACCTATATGGTCTTCTATCTTCATTTGTAACAGTATAAACCAGCGCTTTCCCATCCATAGCCCATGAAATATTTGAGACCCGATCGGCACGAGGTTTATCGCAAAGTGTGCCTGTCACAAGATCCCTGACCATTAAAGTGAAGGAGTCCTTATCTTTGTCATACATAGTGTATGCAATGAAGCGGTGATCTGGGGACACTTCAGATAGTTCCTCGTATGAGTATCCTGCATACCAAGGATAGGCTATAGCTTTTATAATAAGAGCGGGCCAAAAGAACCCATATCAGGGCAAAATCGGAGCAATTTCCTTGGTTTGTTCTTACCTTTGGGGCGGTTCGCGTCCGCGGTCGCAGAGGTGTCGATCTTGACCTCCATCCTCGACTCCTTGATCACGGGGCAAACGCGCTGCGCGGAAGGGAGAGGAAGTCAGGGTAACTTTCCGGAGAGAAGCCACGGATTGGCGCGGGGAGGGGGAGACGATCGAGTGGGGGGCGGCGTGCGTACGCGAGGGGGTGTGGCTGATGGAGGCCTCGAACCAGCGGTCGGCGGCGCGGACCTCGTCCTCCGTCTCGTCGTTGACGAAGTCGAAGTACTTGGGCGCGCGGAACTCGTATGCCTCGTCCGCCACCTCCACCGGCCCTGCGGCCAGCTCCACCAGGCTAGGGTTTGGATCTCTGCGGATGCGGAGGGTTGGGGGGAGGAGGAGGCGGCGGTGTCGGGGAGGGAGAGCCAGTGCGCTAAATCGCTCATGTAAATCCAACTAAAACTACAACAAATTAACAATCAAACGAAAAAAGGGCCAAAACATTGGATACTGAAAGCAATACCTGATCAAATTCGCACTCTTGCTCCTCCTCCGCCCACCCTCGAATGACCTTATTTACCTAAAACAAGCATCACAATTTGGCCATCAAAGTTTTTGGTGATGCAAATGAGTAGGAGACAGCGGCGGAGCGGGAGGTGGGGAGGAGGAGGTGGCGGCGGAGCAGAGGGTGGGGGGAGGAGAAGGCGGCGCGGAGGCGGAGGCGGCGGCGGCGGAGGAGCGGCGAGATATCAGCGGTGCCGTCGCGGGCCGGGGCATGTAGGTCACCGTCTGGCGTGGCGCTGCCGTCGTGGCTGGGAGGGAGGCGAGGGGCCGGGAGGAGACGAGGAGGCGGAGAGAGGGGCGGATCGCCGCGCCATGGGGAGGGCCGAGGAGTTGGGTTGCGGGCGGGCCAGTGCGATCGGGGAGGCGGAGAGGCGCGGGCGTGTGCGTGGGCGTCGGGGTGGGTTCCAGGTTCAATGATGTGCATGATCCAAATAATTTTGGCCTTAGGATCTTCAATGAGTAAGAGAAGAAGGCTTGAGGAGAGATCCAGGCCATTCATTTGTATGAAGTTGGAACCCTTTGGTACACAAATCTGGGTGGACTTAGATTAGGCATGACTGTGGGGGTGGTTGAGGGGGTGGATTTAGTAAAAAAAATTTGGTGTATTATAGAGTAGGGTAGATATGTCAATAGATGGTTTTGTAATTCTTAAAATTCCAAGAACATGCATTGGTAATTTCATTTACACTTCCACTTGAGCTACGTCTTATCTCAAAGAAAAGAAAATGATAAAACTATTTTAAAAACTGCTTTAACTGGAGTACCATAATTAACTTTGTGTATCACGCCACACTTGGACGACGAACTTTAATTGATCTCAACAAAGCAATACCTTATAACTCCTGCCGATACAAATTACACATGATTTCTACAAATGCTATTAGCATACATAACATTCACTACTACAAATTAGGTTATATTGATGGCTACATCACATACGGTTCGTATGAACCGTTTGTGCTGCAACTATCACAGATGGTTTATATTAAAAACTATCTGTGATATTTTCACAGACGGTTATTTATACGAATCATCTGTGATAAAGCAAGACATCACAGATAGTTCGTATTAATAACCGTCGTGATATTTCCACAGATGGTTATTTATAAGAACCGCTCGTGATATGCATAATCACGCAGCGGTTCGTATAGCAAATCGTCTCTGATAATGCCACGACACCAATCTGTGACATCTTCCCTAGGATTCTGATCTCACCGTCCATTCACTCTGCATCGAATGGCAGGCACCAGTTCCCCCCACCTCTCGCCCTTTATTTATTACTCCCCTATCCCTTTCACTCCGAGATGCGTGAGTTCTATCAACTACTCCTAGCTAGTTTATCCACTCCTAACTTGTTCCTCAACAACGCCGACTATCGCTGTGATCTAGCGCCTCCGTTGTGATACCACGGTCGACTACACAACACACTCTTCATCGTAAGTCTCATAAGAGTGTCTTGTGTAGTCTCACCATCGTGACACAAAAGTGACGCTACCACCGCCTCTCCTTCGTTGTAAGGCACTGTGAAAGCAGCTAGCTAGCTACCAAGATGGTGCTCAAGTCGACGTCAAGGACATACAGCTCACGCGTTGTTAGGATCTCTCCTTCTTCTATATTTTTTCCATGGGTTCGTAGGATTAGGATGTGTTCTTGCCATGTTTAAGAGTTGGGTTCGTAGGATTAGGATGTGTTCTTGCAATGTTCTTACTGTTTTAGATGGATAACCTGCTCATTATATTGTGATGATGTAATGGTGGATTCTAATGGAATGTGCTGCTGTGTTTGCTGCTATATTTGCTTGTTTTCAAATGGCATAGCTAACATTTTTTAAGGCTAGCCAAAAACAGAAAATGTTAGGTATAGTATGAACCATCACAAACAGTTTTGTGGTATAAACTGTCTATGAAGGACAATCATAGACGGTTCTATATTACAACAGTCTGTGATGTCAAAGTATCACAGATGGTCTTAATTTTGAGCCGTCTGTGATTTTAGCATATCATAGATGGTTTTAATTTTGAGCCGTCTGTGATGTTAGAGTTTCACAGACAGTTCTAGTTACAAACTGTCTGTGTTGTTTTATCACAGACAGCTCACAAATCGTCTATGATAATCTCCGATTATCACTGACATATAAATTCATATGGTTTAGAAAACCATCTGTGATGGTAATTACGAATTGTATATGATAATCCTTTTTATAGTAGTGATTTTAGAAGCTTAGACGGAATAAGTTACGAAGGGCTGAATAAGATAAATATGATCATGGCCAATTTTGTAACGCACATTTTTGGATGGTTGTGAAATAAAAAAAATACAAAAATGGATGAATTAATCACCTTAGTTAGATGTCCAAATTTGATTAGAAAGTAATTAAGCATAGCCAAGTCTGTCGTGTCACCATTGCTCTATTAGTTGGAGATGGAACAAAACGCAAATTATACTTGATGGAAGACAACAAAACAAAATTCAACAGAATTGTTTATACCGGAACATTAAAGGGGAATATTAAGAAAGGAGGAATCAAGAGAATCTAGTAATATTTTGTCCTTTTCATCTTCCTTGGTTCAATTATATATGTTGAGGAATTATCGCTGGCGACCAGTCCGATCGATTCCTCTGCTTTATGCAAAACAAGATCAATCGCAGAAGATAGAAAATAGTAGATTGAAACACAAAGAGGTAGCGAGAACTCCTGGTCTTTCTTTATTGCTTTCTTTCTGATTGCATGTGTATAAAATTGCCAATAGTGCTCCCTATTTATAGTCTACTGGTAAGGTGCCCACCATGGGCCAAGGCTTCAAGCCCAGGCCCAGGTTTCATAACACTCTCCCTTAGGCACTCATCTGACACGTTTATGCCTGTCAAAACTCTATAAAAATCCAGTGGGAAAATTTTGGAGAAAAAGCACATGATACATGTTATGTTGCGTTGCACGAATTGCCTCATTAATAACCTTGGTCGAGAAACTTCAGAAAAACTCATCAAGGGAAAAGAGTACAATCCACCCTAATTTGTTCAATCTTCAGGACTTATTATTTGGGTACTCAATCTTCATGATCAAGGTTTAATAATGGGCTTGAGAAAATTCTCCCTCTGAATTCTGCACTTCTCTAAGTCTCATCATTCCAATTCCTCGTACGCATCTCTCAAAGCTAGATGTAGGGAGTGACTTAGTGAATAAATCTGCTAGATTCTCACATGACTTAGTATGCAGTACCTTAATTGCATCCATCTTTTGCAATTCATGAGCATATAAGAACTTGAGGTTGATATGCTTTGTAAGATGAATATTCACATAGTCCGTCTGCACTTGTGCAACGCAAGCGGCATTATCTTCATAGAAATTGTGGGTGCTTGCATAATATTCATCTCACATGACTGCTGGATGTGGTGAATCATTCGTCAGAGCCAAGCACATTCTCGTGCGGCTTCATACAGTGATATAATTTCTAAGTGGTTCGTCGAAGTCGTTACAAAACTTTGCTTAGACGATTTCTAGGAAATTGCAGTTCCACCACATAGGAATACATAACCTATTTATGACCTTGCGGTATGCGGATCCGATAGGTACCCAGCATCTGCAAACCCAATCAAGTTCAAATCTTAATTCTTTCTATAGAACAATCCAAGGTCCTTGCTTCCTTGGAGGTACCGGAGGATGTCTTTTATTCCCTACCAATGCCTTTTGGTAGGTTCTGCACTATGCCTTGTTAATAGGTTTACAGCAAATGTGATACCAGTCTAGTGCGGTTTGCTAAATACGTAAGTGCTCTTACTGCACTTAAGTATGGGAATTCCGGTCCTAGGACTTCCTCCCCCTCTTCCCTAGGTCGGTATGGATCTTTTTCTTGCTGTAAAGACCTCGCGATCATTGGTACTTTCGATGGGTATGCCTTCTCAATGCCGAACCTTTCTAACATCTTCTGGGTGTAGGTGGTGATGCACTAATATTCCTTGGGGACATCTCGAGCTGTAGGTCTAAGCAATATTTGATTTTACCCAAATCTTTTATTTCAAATTCGACCCGGTAAGAACTTGCTTCTTTATGTCTTGCATTATCCCGATGATATTTAGATCATCTACGTATACTGAGATTATACAAAATTCATTCCAGGATCATCGTATAAACACACATGGACAATCTTCATTGTTCATGTAGCCTTTCTTGCATAGAAAGTCGTTTAAGCGATTATACCACATCCTGCCAGATTGCTTTAGTCTATACAATGATTTCCTGAGCTTAACACTGTACAGATTTCTATTTGCTCTGTCTTGGTTCGGGACGGGGATTCCTTCAGGTACCTTCATATAAATCTCCGAATGCAAATTTTCATAAAGGTACGCAGATTACCACATCCATCAATTTCATTTCTAGATTCAAGTTTACTGCCATTGAGATCAAATATCTAAAGGTATTTCCACTCATAAGCTGGGAGTAAGTTTCTTCATAATCAACTCTTGGACATTGAGTGAAACCTTGTGCTACCAACCTTGCTTTATATCTTACAACTTCATTTCTTTCATTTATCTTTCAAACAAATATCCACTTATGCCCTACAAGGTGCACATGGGGAGGTGTGTGGCATCTGAGTCCAAACACATCTCTTTTGTTTAGAGACAATAATTCAGTTTCTATTACCTTCTTCCAATCTTCCCAATCTGATCTTTTCTTACATACGACAAGCGATGTAAGCTCTAGATCAAGATCGATGATTGTGGCAATTTTTACAAATTAGATATCAACATTGGCTGTTGTTCAATTCATGGACTCTCCTGTGTGCACACAATTTATAGCTATTTTTCATGAGTTGCTTCTTCTAGAGCGTTTGCTTCTTCGGAGCTTCTCCTTGCTCACCGCTTCTTCCAGTTGCGTGGCAAGTCCCTTTAGTTTTTGGCTCCGATGTATGCACACACATCCATGCGATTACTTCTTCCATGGGGATATGCAGATCCGGTATGCCCTTTTCTGAAGGTGTCATACCAATGCCAAGTCTTAACTGGCTCTCCTTGTGGTTCTGGGTAACTTTAGTGATCAGCTGTGACAAGTCCTTCTTGTCCTTCTTCACCAGCGTGCTCAGTTACTTGGGATCGAGGACTAAAGTTCTCATCCTTTTATTACGAGGCCTGCGGGCGGGATTAGGGATACCTTCTACTTTCTTTGGTATTTCAACCCTCTCCAGTGCATTGCGTGCAGGCACATGCGACTTGGTCACGCTCTTCAAATCACTAAAGTGATCAGGCAGTTGATTTGCTAATGCTTGCAAATCAATGATCTTTTGGACTTTTCTATTTGCTTCACTAGTGCACAGGTCATGTACATGGATTCCCATGGCTTGCCACGTAATTTCCCGACATTTCTCATCAAGGGGTTGATTTCCTCCCCCTAATGTCGGGAAACTATCCTCATCAAATATGCAATTAGCGAAGCGGGCGGTATGCAAATCTCCTGTCATGGGTTTTAAATACCTGATTATGGATGCAGTCTCATAACCAATGTATATCCTAGTCTTTTGGAGAGGACCCATTGCAGTATGCTGTGGAGGGGGTATATGTACATAAACCTTGCATCCAAACCTCCTGAGATGAGAAAAATTCACTGGTGACCCTTGCGCTAGCTGCATAGGTGGATGAATGTTGTAGGCCGATGGTCTAAAGTTGATGAGATTTGCTGCATGTAGGACCAAGTGTCCCCAACATGTAGCTAGTAAATTACAATTATGCAAAAGGGTCGGGCAATAAATTTAATCTCTTGATTAATGCCTCTGCTAAAACATTCTGGGCATGGACATGCGGTACAGAATGCTCAACTGTAATTCCCATTACGATGCAATAATCATCAAATGCCTTTGAAGTAAATTCTCTAACATTGTCCATTCGATGGACTTTATGTAGTGATCGGAAAAATATTTCGATGCGAATTACTGCGAGATTAGCTTTGTGAAAGCATGGTTTCGTGGACAATAATCCTATGTGTGACCATTTCGAGGAAGCATGGATGAGCACCATGAAATATTTGAATGGCCCTGAAAATGGATGAATGGGACATAACGTCTCCTTAGATGCGTTCTAGGAATGTAGGAACTTCATCCTTCACTTTCAAAGTGGAGGGTCTAGGGGTGGCTGTGTGATGTAGTTCTTGCAGAGAACTTCGTCCTGAGCCTCTGCAACCTGCATCATATCAATCAATTCGGCATACTCCTTGTAGCCATCTTGACGATAATTACGTGCAGATTGCACTACATTGGGGTGGAAGGTGGCTAGGGTCTTCTCAATCTTCTTCTCATCTGTGATCTGCTTGCCACAAAGTTAAAGATTGGTACAAATCCTATGCAAGGTAGACCGTCTTGAAGTCGGTAAACCTCTAAGGAAGAATGATGTACTTTAGCCTCTCAAACCGCTTCTTGAGTGCAGTCCAGAGTGCTAGCGCACTCTTTTATGCCATGTATTCATTCTTGAGAGTAAGATAGAGGTGGTGCCTGAGAGAGTGAAGTGCCTGATAATTTTCCTCAGGGGTGGGTTGGGTGTCCTGCGGTGCGCCAATCTCAATAGCAGCGCAGAGCTTCTTGGCTTAAAGTACTATCTCGACATCGGAAGCCATGCTGGGCCAGCTCTTTGAACTCTCGGTTCGTGATGTCAGTTATCCACATGTGCATGAAAGGAATAAATAAGTTTACCCTAGCGCAAAATGGCAGCGGCGGCGACCCGGACAGACAGATCGGGTGGAGCGCGCGGTGGGCGGCCTGCCTGCGCGGTGGTGTGCCTCGAGTGGCGGCAGTAGCGCTGCTTCGGGTAGCATCGGGCAGCGGCCAGCTGAGCAATAGCTCGGCGGGAGCGGCGACAACGGCCGGTGGGGCGGCGCTTCTAGCACGACGGCGGTAGGCAAGACCGGCGGAGCGGTAGGCGGCGCCGAGTGTGGCGGCGGCTCGAGCTACAACTCGGCGGCCAGGCCACCGCTTCAAGTGCGGTGGCGGCCCTCAAAGTCGAGTGGCGGTGACTCGGCTTCTAGGCACCGGGCACAAAGCCGAGTGGGCACGACGGTCGGCCGAGTGCGGCGCCAGAAGACCGCAGCGGCGGCGCCGAGTGCGACCGAGCACGGCCCGCCGCTTCATCGGCTTCTTGAGGCGACAGTGGCGGCCGCGCTGGGTGGTCGATGGGGCTCGGGTGGCACTAGGCGGAAGACGACGGTGGCGGCTGGTCGTGCGGGGCTGCGCGCGGGCGCCGGGGTCGGTCGGCGGCGCGCGGCCGACGACCGCGGCCGAGGAAAACCGAGGAAGGCCAGCGATCGGCGATCAATTTGCACACGGCGGCCGTCTGGGCGGCCGTGTGCATATTTTTCCCTTTTTCTGTTTTTTAATCTACAGTGCAATCAACATCTGCTCTGTGATATAATCTACCAATCGACATTGTGCCAGCGACTTGAAGTCTGCTTGCGGTAGATTAGAGCAAATTTGAATTGTAGAAAAATAATCTAGAAAGCAAAATCTACGAATTTAGAGCGATCTAGATACAGACAATTTAATCTACTAGTGCTTGATGATTACCTTCGATTCTTTGGAGCAATTAAATCTTGATAACGTGTTGAGGAACCGTCGTGGCGACTAGTCCAATCGATTCCTCTACTTTATGCAAAACAAGATCAATCACGTAAGGCAGAAAATAGTAGATTGAAACACGAGAGGTAGAAAAAACTTCGGTCTTTCTTTATTGCTTTCTTTCGATTGTATGTGTACAAAATTGCCAATCGTGCTCCCTATTTATAGTCGCTAGTAAGGTGCCCACTATGGACAAGGCTTCAAGCCAGTGGCTAGGTTTCCTAACAATATGTACACTTATGTTTGTCTTTAGTACTCCTGCTCTTATGCATGGCTTTAGGAAGCTATAATTATGATATACTTGGATAAATATAATTAATTAGAAGCAGTTTATATGCATGCAATTTTCATGAGGATTTCTCATATGTGCATATATCAACTTACATGTTATTAGAGCGTCCTTGCAGATTCACACCTATATTGAATTATATATAGATAGATAGCTTAGTTTCACACCACCTGATTATAGGAAATATAGGATCGATGTCAAACAATCGGAAACCTGATAAACACATTTGAGTATTAACCCTCGTAAAACTAAAGATAAACACATGTAACGAGGTAGGCTGACGGATGACATAAACTCTGGCACAAATCTATAGCGCTTTGATCACACTGATGTATCTGTTAAACATTTGCCTTGCCCAACTCATGATACAGTCGATGGTTAGCACTAGGGTTGAGATAATCGGCCGAAAATGGCTTAAAAATTTGGCGATTTGAGAGGTATACTACAAAGATTCTAATACAAATCTTTGTAGGATTAGGATTTCCTACCTTTTTGAGAAAAACTAAGGGCAATGTATCACTACTATAGAAAGCCTAATAGTATACGGCCAATCACGACGGTTTGACAAAACCGTGCGTGATAACTAACACTAACTGACGGTTTTAATTAGAACACCGCTCGTGTTGGCGCGCGTCAGAACGCAGCAGCGTATCACTGAGCGGTTCTTAACTATGAACCAAATGCAGCGATAATTAATATCGCAGGCGGTGCGTATTAAAAACAAATGCGTGATGATACAGAATGATCACGAGCGGTTTTTAATTAAAACCGTGCGTGATAAGCTTCGTTATCACGACGATTCATAATTAAAACCGTCGTGATAATTCACGACAGTTTTATTAAAAACCGTTTGTGATAATGGCGATAGGCATTTATTTGTTGCTCGGACCGCATCTGTCTTCATTTCGATGCAGATCTAGCTGGTTGCTTTACTCTTTCGCTCTGGAGGCAAGCTTGGCGATTTTAGGCCACTTAATTTGGTGGGAGCAGGCAGATATTGAGCTTTGAAGATTTATATTTTCTTGGTTGCTCTAGATATGGTTAGTAATGAATTTCATTTTTTCTTTGCATGCATTACAAATTTGCTCTAGATATGGTTAGTAATTAATGAATTTCATGCTCTAGATATAAGTAATTGGTGAGTGTTATTAATTGAAGATGATTTGCAAAATTGTTGGTTATATAATAGTTGTTGTGTTTATAATATGAATTGAGCTAGCAAATTAAGCCTCAATATAATACATGTGGCCGGTATATATGTAGTAATAATTAGTTAATTTAATTTGTAATACTAAGTTGTTATATATGTACATAACGTAGGACCGAAGTGGATGTATGCGGGCCGTTTGTGTGAAGAGTACATTAATGGCGTATGCCTTTTACAAGAGCTGCGAGGAGGATATGTTGAATAAGGGGTGGAATATATGTCTTGTCCATGCATTTGCGAGAATTTAAAGATGTTTAAGAACCGAGGGCAAATTGAAGCGCACTTGATTCGGAGGGGTTTCAAAAGGGTTATACGTGTTGGACCGATCATGGCGAAGTGAATGATCAAATGCCGTCGGATGACATCGCGGTGAAGTGAATGACATGCCGCGGTGATGTTGATTGTGGTTCGGATTCGGATAGGTTGCACGATGATAATCGATCGGATGCTTCGCGATGTAGAAGAGAACTATGATGAGAGAGAGTATGTTAAATTCGAGGCTTGATGGAGGATTGGAGAAACCTTTGTACGTGCTGCAAGTACACGAGGTTGTCGGCGTGCTTGAACTCTTGAAATTGAAGGCAAGCAGCGGTTGGTCCGACAAGAGTTTCACGGCGCTGCTAGGTCTTTTAGCGGACATGCTTCCGAGGAGAAATGAGTTGCCTAAAACCACGTATAAAGCCAAGAAGGTTCTTTGTCCGTTGGGAATGGAAGTAGAAAGAATACATGCATGTCCGAACAGCTGTATCCTCTACCGTAAAGAGTATGCAAACATGCATGTATGTCCGGTGTGCAACGCATCCCGATACAAATGTACAAATCAATCAGATGATGGCGAGGGAACAGAGGCGAAGAAAGGACCTTCTGCTAAGGTGGCATGGTATTTTCCTATAATTCCCCGTTTGAAAATGTTTTTTACAAATCCAAAGGAGGCAAAACTGCTGCGTTGGCACTCGAAGGAGCGCAAGAAGGATGGAATGCTAAGACACCTTGCTGATTCTGCGCAGTGGAGAAACATCGATAGGAGTTTTGCAGACTTCGGTGCAGAACCAAGGAATATAAGGTTTGGACTGAGTACAGATGGAATGAATCCTTTGATAGCATGAGCGTGACATAGCACATGGCCCGTGACTCTCTGCATCTATAACCTTCCTCCTTGGTTGTGTATGAAGCGAAAGTACATTTCTTTGTCGATACTTATCCAAGGGCCAAAACAACACAGGAATGATATCGATGTGTTCCTAGCACCATTGGTGGAAGATCTAAAAGTCTTGTGGAGCGAAGAGTGCAGGTATGGGATGCATACAAGCGAGAGAACTTCACTCTGCGCTCCTTATTGTTCTGCACCTTAAATGATTATCCTGCCCTTGGTAACCTATCCGGCCATAGTACAAAAGGTGCCAAAGCTTGTACTCACTGTTTAGATGGTACCGAGTGTGTGGCTAAGACACTCACGCAAAGCTGTCTATATGCGTCACCGCGGTTCCTTGGAGGGCTCACCCATACCGCAAGATGAAGAAACAATTTGTGGAGAGAAGGAAGGCGGTTCAGCTCCAAGGCATTTAAGGGGACACGAGGTTTATGATATGGTTAAGGATTTAGATGTTGTCCTCGGAAAGGGGCGTAAATTGAGGGCTCATGAGAAGAACACACGGAAGAAGAGATCAATATTTTGGGACTTACCTTATTGGGAGTACCTAGATGTTCGACATCGCATCGGCGTCATGCGTAGAAAAGAATGTATCGACAGCTTGATTGGCCTTTGCTGAACATTCGTGATAAAACAAAAGGCGGCGTCAACGCACGGCTTGACTTGGCTGATATGGACATTAGGCACGAGTTAGCACCGACACGCGCGATAATGGACGAGCGTACCTTCCCCTCGTGTTACACTCTGTCCAAGGTGAAAACAGAAGCGTGCGGTGCTTGCATGGTGTCAAAGTTCCGTCTGGTTACTCCGACAGCGTGAAGAAACTTGTTTCGATGCAAGATTTGAAGTTAAATGGCATGAAGTCTCATGATTGTCATGTGCTGATGACACGGATGCTCCCTATTGCAATTAGAAATATTTTCTTGATCAAAGTCCGAGAGACAATCATGAGGCTATGTTATTTCTTTAACACAATTGCTCAGAAGGTCATCGATCCCGAAGGACTAGATGCTCTGCAGGACGAGGTGGTGATGACTCTATGTCATCTTGAAATGTATTTCCCTCCTTCGTTTTTCGATATCATGGTCCATCTCATTGTTCACGTTGTGTGGGAGATAAAAATGTGCGGGCCCGTATTCCTACGTAGCATGTACCCATTTGAGAGGTTCATGGGAATTCTCAAGTCCTACGTACGGAATCGATCTCGGCCGGAGGGCAGCATCGTCGAAGGTTATGCAAGCGAAGAGGTCATTGAGTTTTGTGTCGATTATATGGCTCAGACTCAACCGATAGGTGTGCCTCAATCTCGTCATGAAGGGAGGCTGAAGGGTATTGGAACTATCGGAAGGAAAGCAATCACTGCAGATATTGACACGTATACTCAAGCCCATTTCACGGTGTTGCAACACATGACTGAAGTGGCGCCTTATGTCGACCAGCACAAGGATGTGCTTCAGCAACCAGAATCCGGAGCGGCGGATGTTTGGATCGTGAGGCAACACAACAGTTGGTTCAACCAATGGTTGAAGGAGCAAATCACTAGGAGCTCGCCAAGTGAGATGCTGACATGGTTGGCAAAATGGCCAACATTTACAGTTGTGACATGGCAAGGATATGACATAAATGGGTACACATTCTATCTGTGATCTCGGTGATGGGTCGAGAAACTTATACTATGGGTTCATAGAAGAGATTTGGGAGCTCGACTCGTGCTTTTCAAGATCCTTATTTATTTGCCGTTGGGTGCATCTCCCACAGTGAAGGTTGACAAATGCGGTGTCACTACCGTGGACCTCCAACGTGTCGGGTACAAAGGCGAACCATTCGTGCTCGCCAACCAAGTTTTCAAGTTTTCTATGTAACCGACCGGCAAATAAGAAACGCCATGTAGTTCTTCATGGAAAAAGGAGAATTGTTGGAGTAGAGAATGTAGTGGACGAGGAAGAATACAAATAATTTGACGAGTTACCTCCTTTTGGAAAAGGCACAAGGGTCGATGACATCGAACAACGTGTGAAACTAGATATGTACACATTGATCATCATGAAGGGCTAATTTTAAAGGAAATAAGCAAGTAGAATGAGACTGTACGACATATATATATATATATATATATATATATATATATATATATATAACAATATGCATGTGTGTGATGTATTTGTGAATTTACATTTATGTATATGTGAAAATGTGTGAAGAAATACATTGTGTATATGTGAATTTGCATTTATCTTTGGTTGGTGTTGTATATGAATGCATTTGGTTAATTTGTGTTGTGTGTATGAATGCGCAGTGCTGGTTAGTGTTGTCTTAATTTCTACAGTCCAGGGAGGCTTATCACAGACGGTTCTAACGTAAGAACCGTCTGTGATATCGATATCACAGACGGTTCTAAACGTAGAACCGTCTGTGATATTAATATCACTGACGATTCTTACTTTAGAACCGTCTGTAATAAACCTCCTACATATACCCCTGTCTAGGGTTTTCCGTGTATCCTGCACTTACTAAGTCTCGCCGCCTCCTCGCTCCTCCGTCGCCTCCCCGAGCCCGTCGCTGCCTCCCCGACCGCGTCGCCGCCTCCCAGACCGCGTCGCCACCTCCTCGAGCCCATCGCCTCCCCGAGCGCGTCACCGCCTCCTCGAGCGCGTCACCGCCTCCCCGAGCCCATCGCCTCCCCGAGCGCGTCGCCACCTCCCGGCGCGTCACCGCCTCCTCGAGCCGTCGCCTCCCGAGCGCGTTGCCGCCTCCCGAGCCCGTCGCCTCCCAGCGCGTCGCCGCCTCCCGAGCCGTCGCCGCCTCCCGAGCCCTCGCCGCCACCTCCCCTGTGCAAGTTTGTTAATCTTCCATATCTGAGATTGCACAGTGGGATTCTGATTGCTCGATGATGATAAATTCATATCTTGAGATTGCTGTGGGATTCTGATTGCTCGATGATGATAAATTCATATATTGAGATTGGTTCATTCGGTCTTTGAGCTCTAATATTTGTCGGTTCATGCAGTTTTCAGGTTATAGACTGAATTATTGGGCAAAGATATTAAATTCATCTATTAGGATTTAATCTTGACAAGTTAAAAGACTGAATTATTGGGTAAAGATAACTTGTATGGTCTTGATCTGTATGAATACTCTGCATGCGAATATATGCATCTGAATATATCTTGATCTTGAGATTGCGAGTTTGTATCTAGAGCTCAAAAGACTGAATTCATTATTTGACATAACAAATCAAGGAAGAGTATATGATTTAGTAGCGGGACGGCCAAAATTAATCTTGTGCAACCCTACAATTTGAGAGCACAAATTAATCAATTAAAACTTGAGCTTGTTGCTAGTCTTAATTGATACATGCCTTTTACATTGTCATACATATTCATGTTTAGATTGTTATTGATTCTACTATTGATGCTTGTAGTAATAATAGATAGATATTGATTCTATATATGTATATGTATGTACGTATATACACATATATATGTATTGTAATCGCCTATATTGAGCGAAATAGGTAGATATTGCCCTTTTTATCTTATGGTATGGCACTTTCTTATCTTATTCTAATAGACCCACAAATTGAGCAAAATGTCATCCGCGCATTCTTCAACACCATCGCCGGAGGCGTCCACTTCAAAATTAAGGCGCCAAGAAAGAGGGCTATCGAAGAAGCCGAGGGCGATTACCATCACACATGTCGATGTATCTGGGGTCCCTCTCCTTCCTCGCAAAGCAGCAAGCGCATGGAAGAGCATGATTGGAATCGTTGCACGAGAACGAATTGAGATCACATTCAATTCATGGAAGGACGTGCCTACGACTCGGAAAAGAGAGCTGTGGACAGAAATTTTGGCATCGTTCGAGATCCCAGAAGAACACCAAGACGCCGTGCAACAACAAGCCTTGCTAGGGGCGTGCAAAGCATGGAAGAACTTCAAGAGCAAGCTTGTCAAGGACTATGTGGAGAAAGGCAAACGCCCTTTCATAAATACCCATTCCGGAACCACAATGGGAAGAGTTCAAGGCTTCAAGACGACCAAGAAGAATTCAAAAGTACAAGTGAGCGCACAAGGCCCTCTAGGCAAAAACACACACCCCACGGACTTGGCACAGCTGGGTATACGGGTAAAATCCGCGATGGACGAAGGAGGATGAAGCGCAGCCTGCAGACATCGCCCGCCATTTAGCAATATCCGGATGACCGCTCGAAATTGGATTAGAGCAAGGTCATCCACAACGACATCAAGGGCGTCTCCTTTCAAAACCCTGCGGACCGGCAAGTGTCCGGCGCTGGTAAGATATCGATCGAACTACGTAGCTTGTAATTACTCCACAACCGTGCGAAGTGAAATGACATGTCTGCTCTTGCGGGAAGAGCCGAGTTTTGAAACTACCAGGATCATTCCAGAGAACAGAGAGAATGATATGCTCTCCGCAGCTACAGGAAACAAGGAGCACCGGGCGCACGAGAGGCCTTGGCCTTTACGTTCCTTGGAAATATGGTTTCCAAGATGACTCCGACATGTATCGGCGTAGGAAGAGAAACAAAGCCGGCGTGGCCTTGCGGCTACGAGAAGAGATCAAGGCATCTCTTGAGAGGAGCTAATGGGTGAGCTGGCTCATGTAGTTAGAGATGAGGTGCGGAAGCAGACGAGAAAGTCGACAAGCGCCGCCACCGCTCCTATGCTAGCTAGCCCGCACAACCGTCCGAGTAGTTGCGCGTCCAATCGACGCAAACCGATGCAGATTTTACGTGGGCGACATCTTGTTAATAATTATTATCTCTCGAATGCTTGCTCCATTGATAGGCCTATTCGACTAGCTAATGCAGTATCGTTATGTAGGGGCCTCACGATACGGGCTCCAAGTGAGATATGCCTCCGTTCCTTGCAGCGCTTAGGGCGGTATATCCATCTGGTATCGGGGCCATGCTGCACGGTCAAGCTTTAGCGCTAGGCTTTGCAAAGTTAATGTGGATGGTGTGCATGTCAATTTTGAGGTCGTCCCGCTACCGAAGCCCCCCAATGACGAGATCGTGACTCTAGGGCAGGCCATTGGAACATTCATTCAGTGGCCCAAATGCAACATCTCCCTGGAGGCTTCTTCACCGGTGGCCGGACCAGAGCCTGCGATGGTGCTATCTCCACAAGTGCAGCGCGAACCAGAGCTAAATGCGCTGGTGCTATCCCCACAAGTGCAGCGCGAACCAGAGCTAAATGCGCTGGTGCTATCTCCACAAGTGCAGTGTGAAGCAGAGCTACCTGCACCGGTGCTATCTCCACGGGTGCTATTCTCGCCAAATCAACTTGCACCGTCTATACCATTACAGTCGACTACCATAAAGTCGACCAACACTCGAGGCAGTGGCCAGGGCAAATCAAAGACGAAGGATGATGACGATATCCCGTACCTGCCATTGGCCCGCAAATTCGTGCTAGGCGAGCCGATGGTATTCCCAGAAGAGCACCTCATAAAACTAGGACTTGGTTGCCAAAGATTCCACGCTTGGTATATTGAACAGTCCAATAAGCCAGAGGTAGAACGGCGCTCAGGTATCACTGTCAAATTCAAGTCGGAACATTTCTTGCACGAAGCTCACGAATGTGTCTTCGCGGTGACCTTTGACGATATATTTGAACTTTTCACGCTCAACGCTCTCGACGCCTCACTCGTTCGATGCTGGACGCTGTAAGTCTGTACAATCACGGTCTCTATTCACGTATTACCGATATATGTCACAATTTGTTGCTTTTCTGTGTATATATATAGATTCATGCTGACCGAAGCTAGATCATCGAAATCACCGATTGGTTTCCTGGACCCACGCTTGGTCGCCATTGATACCATCAACGAGGATGCATCCTTCGTCGAGAACTATATTACAAAAGCACTGCTAGCTCACCAAGATAAGGAATTTGTTCTTATGCCATACAATGAGCATTTCCATTGGATTTTAATTGTAATTATACCAAAATGGAACAAGGCTATATACCTTGATTCTCTAAGTAAGAACAAATCCAAGTACACAGCTATCGCCCAAATACTCGATAGGTACGTACATTGTACTCTTTCTTTCCTTTCGAATGACTAATCTAACTTTTTCGAATAACGAAGGTCGTTCGCCACATACGTTCAACAAACACGTGGCTCAACGACAGGGGCCAAGCCCTTGAAACATGATCGTAATTTTCAGGTATTCGCTAGCTACACATTAATTAATCATATACAACACTTAGTAGTAATGCCACTTGATTTAACACATTCTATTTTTTGCAGTGCCACCAGCAGCAGCCGGGCAACACATGTGGATACTACGTGTGCCACCATATGAGACTACTCCTCGATTCCATCAAGATCACCAATTCTAAGGTTTGTCAATCTTCCCACATTTATTTCATACATGTCAAGTTTTATATGTGCGCGCGTTGATATTCCTATCGACAGGCTGCGCCCATCTCTACATCTGCATTGAAAGCAGTGGATTTTGCAAAAATTCGAGGAGAGTTCATTTGGTTTTGTGGACTAAAGTCGTAAGATCGGATGGAGAGTTCCACTTGCCTGAGAATGATTTTTATTGTAATTCTAAGTGCAAATGCAGTGTAGATCTTTTACAATTGTGTATTTGTTAATGGATATTTTATTTCAATTCAATGAATTGATTTGCGAAATGGATGCTTTATGTTTTTGAAATGAAGTGTATTGTCAATTGGATATTTTATGTGCGTGAAATGAATTGAGATGTGAAATGTATCGAAATGAAATGAGATGTGTGAATTGTATATGTTTTATGTCCGTGATTATCTACTTGTTTGAGAGGGCATGGCTAGCATTTCTGAGGCTAGCCAATAAAGCAGAAATATATTTAGGGGTTGAAGGGAATATCACGAGCGGTTTTGAGTTAAAACCGTGCGTGATAGCTGATAATCACACACGGTTTTTACTTAAAACAAATGCGTGATGATCGATATCGCGACGGTTTTAACTCAAAACCGCTCAGTGATTATCGATATCCTGAGCGGTTTTAACTCAAAACCGTGCGCGATTATCAACTATCACGAGCGGTTTTACTCAAAACCCGTGCGCGATAGCGATAATCCTGACGGTTCAAAACCGTCTGTGATGACCTTCGATTATCACTGACCCATAATACAGACGGTTCACAAAACCGTCTGTGATGACGTTTTCGAACCGTCTGTGATGACCTTTTCTGTAGTAGTGTATAAAGTTATGGCAGGTGATCACGAATAACCTAAATCATCAACCAGCTCATCTAAAGCAAAGACTCACGAGAGGATTATATGTTAGGTTATTCTTTAGTACAAGGGGATCCGTTGGTCCTAAAAAAATTAAGAGATTATGAGAGAGCGACATCCCTTATACTCTTTTGAGGCTATGATTATGGAATTTGCGGTCACCTCTCTCATATGATCATTTTAGTATCATTATTTTGGTTCTCTATATGGATTTATCTACTTTATTCTTAATACCGTACATGTTTGTGCCGTATCTCGTAATTCTAATCCGATCTGGGAGCTGCTGCACATAACAAGGGATATCTGAAACTATGAATAGGTTTACCATTTCTCGTGCATGTTAGACACCTGACATCCCCATGTGTGGTGTGTACAGACAATCTCTCCATGTCTGTAATTCATCCTCTTCTAAAGTATGTGTTAATCAGGAAGTTTGTCAAGGTTCATGAAGCGCTTCCTCGCACGAGTCAAATGACCATAAATCAATAACCAACAGGACTGCTGTTTTGTAGCACACGAAAGAATAGAACATTCCATTCAAATAATAGATTGGGAATAGAAGCGACAGCTCTATGCAATTCTCCTTGATGCAAAAGGCAAGTTGTAACAACAAGTCATTCTTCTCCATAGATAATTTCTACAATAAGACAATATATTTTCGTTTAATCACCCAAATAGAAGAAACAAAATAACAAAGCAAAGTTCTCAAAAGATCACAAGTGACACACGCTGCTACCAGGATGTCGACCCACTTTTTCCGTAAAAAGGAATTGTTCACACGTATCACCCTGTAACAATGTTTTTTTCAATTTTGGCCCTAGCATTTTCTAGCAAAATAACCCCTCCCAAACTCGGAAGGTGTGGTAGGCGATAAGTGTCATCGACACGCCACTGTAGCTCAGCAGAGGCCAGGTGCTAGGGCTGTATATTAGGTATTTTGGTAGAACCGGTTCGGTACATACGGTATATTCGGCAAATATGGGGTTATTGGTCCGGTAATGTACGATATTTTTAAAATACAGTTCGGTATCGTTAAATCCCAATTTATTTGGTGTGGTATCGGTAAATACTATATTTACCAAAGTTGACATGAATTGCAAATGATATAGCGAGGCGACAATATACTGACAATAGAATTAGAACTTAGATGCACTCCAAATCTCCAATGTAGTATGAAGATTCGACGGCATATCATATATATAGGACTAACAATCTTGAAGGAAATCCAAAAGCTTAGCAATTAGTTAGCATGAAGTTTATTAGCTTTGAGTTGTGTTTTGTTAGAACTAACGGACACAGTTATGAAGCTACATGGGGTAACTAGCAGTGGGTTACGGACAGAGTCAATCAGTTATAAAGCTACATGGGCTGCGCCTGGCCGCGTGGCCGATGGATTGCGCATGGGTCGAAATCAAATGGGATGAAGATGGCATGAGGCCCTGCGCTAGCGCAATAGTGTTACTACTAGACAGTGAATCGCTTTGTTTGGTTTTCAGCAGATTTTTACCCGAAAAACCAAACCCAAAAAACCCATAATCTGCATACCATACCGAATCCCGAAAGCAGGTCAAACCGAGTTGATCGGTACAATTCGGTTTTTTCGTCCAGTTTTTTTGGTTTGGTCTCAATGTGACTGTAGCGACTGAAATTTCACTGTAGCTGAAGGTAGCTTATTTGGCGTAATTAAATTTAAAAAAATTAAAAATAGAAAAAATATGTTATCTCATCACGGACAACACAAACGAATACGGGAAAAAAGAACTGGCAAAAAAGCTTTAAAAAAGCCCAAAGTTCAGAAAAAGACGAAATTTATGAATAATGAAAAATAAGCCAGAAGGCAGAAGCTGAAGCCGAAAAGTGCGGAGGGTACCATTTGCCTTCTTTTCCCTCAAATATAAGAGCAGGCCAATACAGGGAAAAATTTTGGACTAAATTTCGTGAAATTCGAAGAATTTCGCTTATCTTGACCCTCTCAGAAAAGCCCACTTCCACCAAAAATTTCACCCATTTTAGATTTTTCATGATTTGATGAGTTTTGAGATTTTGCCAAAATTTCATCGAGATTTTGTTGTTTTCATATAATCGTATTTCTTAAATACGAATTGTATGTTTAAAATTTTCAGTTGAAATTTTCCAAAACCCAAATTTTATAAAATTTTTGAATTTTGGATTTATAGGAGTGGTCAAAAAATTTCTAAACCCAAGTTGTTTTCCGTGAGCGAATACACAAAAACCATGAGACTACAGAATGGGTTTCTTGTGGTTCCGACTATTCGACTATCTCTTTTATTTTCTCAAACAACATCAATTCTAGTAAAAGCAACCACATTTCTGGGCAGTATTGTTTTTTGAAAACGCTTTATGGCCAATATTGTAGAGCTTGTCTTCTGATACTCCACTTGTGCTTTTCCACTTCTATTCCAAGAGTAACAAAAAAGACAAAGGAGAAATAAGTGAAAATTCCCAGACGAAAGGAAGGTCATTGTGGTGTTAAAGCAAATTTACCAAAGAGTAGTTTTGACTTTGAGAATATCTTGTAAGATCATAAATATGGTGTTAAAGTCTGATCCGAATTCGTTATCTGTCCGTGCCGAACACGGTACAGATGTGACGATGAGCAGTGCATATACTAAGCCATGTCAAATGTTGCAACGGCTGGCGTATCCGACTCTAATTTGGTTTTCCTTTCTGTTCGAGACTCTGATACCTAAACTATAAATATACTTCGTAGTCTATAGGAAGAGTGAGAACTTTATTATAATCTCTTCTCATATAGTGAATTCCGTCTTTATGCGTTCATGATTTTTTGTATAAAGTTTTTTCACGTTAAATCTATATTTTTTATTCTTTTGATTATCTATTTTGATCATGTATTTTATAATAAATAGTATCAAAGCGTTAGGTTCGAAATCCAAGCTGTCACCCTCGGGAAGGAGGCGACTCCTAAGAGCAAGTTTAATAGTATAGATAGCTGCTACCTCCAATACATTTCCATGTCATCAAAAGGTAAGATGCAGCCAACTCATACAATAAGTGGCTATAAGTTGTCTCTACAAGAGCTCTCAATCATTTAATACATACATGGGTATTGGTCATTTAATACATGCATGGGTATAGCGATTAGTTCTATTGGTACATGCATTGATAACACCTCTTTTCTGTGCTATAGCTCGACTCTTGCATGGGAGCCGGCAGCTCTCTCTCTCCTTTCTCTCCCTCCACATAGGACTATCTTGACATGGATTCCCTTATAGCTAGCACAATCGGCCTTATTAAACTTGCTCTAAGGAGCGCGACCCGCATGTCGCTCCTAGCGTTCTTCCCGAATCCGAGCGGGATCACTTTACGTCTTCGAGCTGGAGCCAAGCGGGAAATTTTTGTACGGATAATCTGTTTTTATTGAAATTACAGAAATATACAGCGGGAAATTTTTTACAAAAATAGGCTCGATCGCCCCATGGGGCGACTTGAGCCTTTCGCCTAACCGAGAGCGGCAGAATTTCGTCGCTCTACCGTCGAGCATCGCAACTAGTCGCTAATCGAGGCGACTTCCGTGCGATCGCCCATCGGAGAACGCACGCGACCCGTGTTGTTTATAAGTTTTGTCAATTTTGTACTTGTAAACTGGGAAAAAATCTGGTGCAGTTGTAATAAAAGTTTATGTTCATTGTAAGTTATATATACATAAAAAATTTTGGTAAATTTCTTTTAGGAACTATTGACCGTGGAACGATCGATACATACAGTGGTAAGTGATATTTTGATGTTACGAGAATTCGGTATGCGGAGAGAACCGGTATGTTACTATTGTTAAGTGAGTTGCTATGTGAATCATTGAATGCGAAAAATGAGATAATAAGCTTATCTGAATAGAAATAAACTTCATAATACAGTTGAGAGTAACATGCCACGTACATTTTTATTACATGCATAACATATAGCATGATATGTGACTAACCCACCCAACTGCTCGTACGACCTACTGTGTGGACCGGGGCCACTTTTCCTTCCTTGCCCGCTCGGCGTTGAACTCCTCCGCGGCCTCTTTTGTCTTAGCCGCCATTTCCCTCTTTCTCTCGCGCTCCCTCTCGCGAGCCTCCTGCTCCCTACGCACGCACGCTTCGAGATGAGTTTGCGTCTCACGTTGTATACGCAGGGTTTGCTCGTTCTTGCGGCGCTCCTCCTCCAGCAACTCTTTGTCCCGTGTGACATTCCACTCCTCGAAGTCGAGGGTCCATTGGTCCGCAGGGTGGATCTTAAGATCGATCCATTGTCTAGGCACATAGGGGCTCCGGAGACTGTAAATACAGGGGAGAGATTGTTAGTGCATGCTGTGAAGAAGAAAAGGTAGGGAAAAATGGTGCATGTGGTCGTTACCGGTTGCCGATAGGTTGCGGTGTCAAAACGGCGGTCGGGTAGTCATCGGAGTAGTTTGCGCAACCCCAGGAACGCATACCTAGGCTGATGCGGTGCTTAGACTTGAAGAACTTACACGTGTCCCCGTACCAACAAAGGGGGTGTCTCCCCCTCAGGTGGGAGTTACGGCGAACGCTCGGTGGCGACGTTCGGGATGGGGTTGTTGCTACGCGGCCGCTCATTGCAAGGAGCTGACCTCGTAGCACGCTAGGCTTGTTCTACCCGGGCCACAATAGCACTTATTTTCTCATCGCGGGCGGCAGCTGACCGTGCTAGGTCACGGGTCTCCTCCCATTCCTTCACCATCTTGTCCCATTACTTCTTCTGTTTGTCCATCCCGGTGGGGTGAGGGAAGCACGGTGTAATATAGGGTTTGGAAGTGCAGTGTTACCTGGGAAATGGAATGCACACCAATTTATAGGGCCCGTTTTCTCTCTACTCCTACGTGTAAAGTTGGTCTGCGTGGTTGTAGCACTGAGTAAAGCTGGGCGTGCTGCCATCTCTCTAAGCATAGCTGCCCCGTTTTGTCATGTCACTGCGCAAAGCTGCACTCTTTTGTCATCTCACTGAGCAAAGCTGGCCTCTTTTGTCATGTCACTGCGCAAAGCAGACATCTTCTGTCATCTTTCTGAGCAAAGCTGCCCCGTTTTGTCATGTCACTGCACAAAGCTGCCCAATGGTTCCCTCTCGATCCACTGCGAGAAGCACTTGATGTTTCGTGAGCTCTTCCTTCTTGGACCACTTGGGTTAGGCTCATCGATTACTGGCAAGCAAAGCGGTTGTGCCGCCCTAGGAGTAACCGACCCCTTGCTCCTCTCTTTGACATTCTTCCTGGTGTGCTCATCCAACAACCCCCACAAAGCATCAAATTTTCTCTGCTGGTTCTGCCTAGCCAGCCTCTTGAATAGCTTCATTAAAGATTGTTTCAGGAATTGCTTGAAAAAGTTTGCCCCTAAGTGATGACTGCACCACCGGTTCCTCATGTCCGGCCAAGAGAAGGGCTCCTCGGGGTCTTCTTGTAGTTTTCTTATAGCCTTTGTAATACCAGCACGGCTATCATGGATTACGCACACACCAGGACGAGTGCCTACAACTCCAACCCTAACATGTCTTAGAAATCACAGCCAGCTCTCATAATTCTCACTTTCGACAAATGCAATGGCAAGCGGCAATATTTGATTGTTACCGTCAACGCCTATGGCCATCAGGATCTGCCCCTTGTATTTGCTTGTCAAGAAGGTCCCGTCAATTGAGATCACTGGTAGCATGTGCTTGAATGCTTCGATGCTAGCACCAAATGCAAAAAATGCCCTCTGCAACACCGCATATCCTGGTGGACTTATGGACGGCTTGTTGTGCAGGGCGATGTACGTGCCTGGGTTCCTTTCCTGCAAGACCTTAAGCATACGAGGAAGGTTGTCGTACGCTGCCTCGAAAGTCCCAAAACGTTTCTCCAACGCCTTTTGCTTGGCACGCCACACCTTCGTGTAGCTAATCTTATACTTGAATTTATTCTCGATAGCTACCACAATATGCGTGGCCTCCATGTCTTTCTTCTCCACTATCTCCCTATACATCAAATTGGCTATAAATCTGGACATCAGGTTACGATGCTTCACCAATACAGTGTTTAGAATGCAGGAGTGCGGCTCTACCTTAGACACAATCCAGTTAGTCTCATACTTGGGTCTACATGCGTGCACTCTCCAAGGACAACCAGCCTGCTCGCACTTCACAATGTATTGCTCCTGGCTTGATTTGACGCCGCGAAATGTCCGCTGCATTGAAAGGGCCCACAGCTTGATGGCATCCTGCAGTGCTTCCTTGTCAGCAAACATAGCATGCAATCGAACCTCTGTCTCATAATACTCCCATGGTGATTCATGCTCATCATTCGCATTAGAAGAAATCTTAAGCACGAAAAGGCCAAAAACTATCGAAACAAAGGAATAAGCATCCTAAGCCCATATGACCAGAATTGACCAAGTCCGACCGAACCAATTGCACCACGCAATGATAAGGCACGAACCACATAAACCAAACTCGACTTTCCTGAAACAGATATCAATTACTCATCACACACACGGGTCATCTCCACATGGTCTATCGAATTCGACTAAGAAATAAAGTTATGTTGATAACTTTATCTTAGTTTAACTATTTACTTTGTTTATATGAATAAACAAAGCAAATAGTATAGAGTGAAGTATGGAGAGAGTAGAGTAATTCATTCGACCATCGTTGTCGAATTCAATTGTCATGTGCTGGTAGCAAAAGTTAGGAACGAGTTGATGCTAGGGAGCTCCTTCTAGTGGGCAGGACCACATGCAGAGAGGAGAGACTCTTACTAGGTGATGTTACCTCCCTTCGACTAGGTTTAATCAAATCGAAGACATGAACTATAAGAGGATAAACACTCGGATTGCCTTCTCTTATATTCGTTCAACGATTTCATAGACAACACAATTGTTGTATGCCGTAGCAAGAGTTAGGAATAGACTGAAACTAGAAGCTCCTTCTAGTGGGCAAGACCACATGCAGAGAGGAGAGACTTGGCTAGTGATGTTCCCTTATCGACGATTAAACAAATTTAGTGTACTAGAAGTGGTTGAACAAATATAAAAGACGCTCTACTAGACATACAATAATAAAAAATTGCACAAACTGAAATTTTTATTGAAAAAGGAAGAAATGTTTACACATAGAATTTGCGTAATTGGTCAATATTTCAAGAGTTTGAGAGAATCTAGGCGTCTTCCATAACAAGTCGTATAGAGGCAGGGCATGTGACTTTAACCACTATGTAAGGACCTTCCCACTTGGGGGAAATCTTGTTCCGACTAGATTGCAATTGGATTTTCCTCAATACCAAGTCACCTACAGCAAGGATGCGAGGCTAGACCTTACAATCGTAGTACTTATGCATGGCCTACTAATAGACTACTGAATAGATTAAGGCTTGATTCCTCTTCTCTTCGAGCATGTTAATATCATCCACTTGAAGCTGCTCTTGGTTAGAGTCGCTGAAGCTCTCGACTCTTGCTGACTGGATCTTTAGTTCTATAGGAAGCATGGCCTCAGCTCCAAAAACTAGGAAAAAGGGAGTTTGTCCAGTTGCTCGAATTGCCCATAACACTGAAGGTAATTCTTGAACCCAAGCCCCCGAGCGCTTTACAAGCTGGTCGAAGACTCGAGTTTTAATTCCTTGTATTATTTGGCGATTCGTGCTCTCAACTTCCCCATTGCTCTGGGATGGGTGACTAAAGCGAAACATGATTTGGTACCTAATTCGTCACAAAATTCTTGGAATTTCATGCTCGAAAATTGCTTACCGTTGTTTATAATTATCCAACTTGGGACTCCAAATTGAGTAATTATGCTTCTCATCAAAAACCTTTTTACGATTTCTGATGTTATCCAAGCTATTGGTTCGGTTTTGATCCACTTTGTGAATGTATCAATAGCTATGAAGAGGAATTCGAAGCCCCTCGGAGCTCTCAGGAACGGCCCCAGGATATCGAGACTCCATGTTGCAAAAGGCCAAGATAGAGGAATTGCCTGAAGAGCCTAAGCTAGTTGGTGCATTTGTTGGCTATGAAACTGGCATTGTACATATTTCTTAACCAAATCCCTGGCATCATTGAGGGTTGTTGGCCAATAGAAACCTTGTAGAAAAGCCTTATCAACTAGCGTTCTGTAGGAAGAATGAGCTCCACGGATGCCCCCGTGTATATCATTAAGGAGTTTTAATCCTTCTTTCTGCAATATACATCGCATGAGAACTCCCTGAATACCTTTTTTATAGAGTACGCCACCGACCAAGGTATACATCCTGGCCTTACGGACAAGACAACCTGCTTTTGGATCGTCGTCGGGTATTAAACCCTTCTGAAGGTAGTCGTAGATGGGAGCCATCCACGTCTCTTTGTACTCTAAAGAGGTTGTCTCATTAGGGGTTGTCTCTGGTGCTTTGACCAGAGATGGCTTCTAGAGTTGCTCCAATAAGACCCCCGGCGGTACTTGCGATTGGGAGGAAGCTATCCGAGCCAAGCTGAGTGCAGTGAGAAAGTTATCCTTCTAGGATATACTGTAACTCAAAACCAAAAAATGCTTTCCAAGCTTTCGCCTTCCAATAAGTTCTCATCGTTCCATTCATCTACCATGAGGACATCAGAAGGAAAAAATGAAGACTTGACAGCGATGAAATTATCAGAGTTTTGAAAGAAGGATCCCCACAGATGGTGCCAACTTTAAATGTTCTAATATCAATCTTACGTATGATTTATTTGGATTCGGGGAAACTCTAGAAGACCTAGTGTATGCACATGAAGAGTAAAGACACAAGAATTTTTATACAGGTTCGGACCTTCTCCTAGGAGCATAACAACCCCACGTCATGTGTGGCTTTCACTCAAGGAAATTGTTTACAGGGAGTAATACAAAAATGTCTAGCACTATCTCTTTATCACCTGTTCTTTCGATCTCCTCTCTCTTTCAATGTTAACCTTTATATAGCTGGTGAAGCGACGGCCATTGTCCCACACTAGAAGATGCCTTAATGCTTGGATGATAATTGTCTAACGGAAGTTATTACAGAGAGGCGTGAGGCCGTTCACCATGTAGCGGTTGTTGTCAAAGAGAGATTGTGTGCACTTAGTGGATAAACGCATGTTCTAACTGCCTTGTTAGCCGAACCGATGATGTAGTTCATTGTCATAGACAAGTTGGTTGGAGATAGATTTGGTCGTAGGAATTCCCACGACCAAAGAGTAGTGGTAGTAAGACTTATGACTACATGATCGTAGAAGGACTTATAACCAAGGGGTAGTCGCAATTAGATTTACGGCTATGTGGTTGTAAAAGAGCTTACGACTATATGGTTGTAGAAGAGCTTACAACCATATGGCCGTAGTGAATCTTACGACCATGCGGTCGTAGTAAAAATTACGACCATCCTATGGGACTTAACCATTATTGATAAGGGGTATATTCAAAGAATTTAATGACGTGATAATTTGAGAATTATTCTATCCTCGTCAAACCTTGTTTACCTATTTTAGGCCATGGTATATTGGTTTTGAGATCATGCTAGTTTTGGTTAGGAAAGAAGGGAGGTGTTAGAGATGAGTTATGAGTACCGTTGCTCATTAGGGTTTGTTGTTCTGTCTTTTAGGCGAATTTTTGGCTAGCTATGTCCTATTTCGTAACTTTGGAATATATCAAAGTTGTAGACAATTGTTTATGTTTCTATGGAGTTCAAGAACACAGGATTTGATTGAGTGGTTTAGAAGTTGTGGCCTTAGGAAGACTATTGTCCAGAATTTGATTGCTATTGGGCCTGATTGTGGTAATTTGCGTTTGGGCCTAGTAGATGGCCAAATTAAATTATGGGCATAACTAAATAAAAGTATATAATTTTATGTAGATTTCAGAAGTGGTATGTTTTACTATGATGGAAAGGTAGATTAGTAGATATAAAATTATTAATTCTGCTATCCGGTAAGATAGCGAATATTTTGGGGTTAAAAACAAGAAGTTAAATAGATTAATCGGGTTGGTAGCCAACTAATAAAATATAAAAATTTTTGTTTAGATTCTAGAACTTATATGGTTTCCATGATAGGGCTTCGAGTTGAGAGCTATGATATTTTTATTCTGGGACAACAGAGAAGGACGGCTTGGTAAAGAGGGGATTGTTGGACCGTGAAACGCGTAGAAGTGATATTTGTTTATTTGATGTTTATGTATTGTTGTGGTATGTTGTTGCGACTGATATTTACTATAGAAGGAGTAACTTTAGGGTTTAGTGTGTCTTCATATCAATCCATCACGTGATTAGAAAAGATACGTGCATGGTAGAATGGTAACACGGATGGTTTGCTCTTATTGTTTTATGTTTATAAAGTGCCATGATAGGGCTTCGAGTGAGAGTTATGATATTTTTATTATCGGGACAACATGGAAAGACTGCATGGTAAAGAGATGATTGTTGAACCGTGAAAGCATAGAAATGAAATTGTTTATTTGATGTTTATGTATTGACGTGGTATGTTGTTGAGACTGGTATTTACTATAGAAGGAGTAACTTCAAGGTTATTGTCGTCTTCATATCAATCCATCCCACGTGGTTAGAAAAGGTAGGTGCATTGTAGAATGGTAACATAGATGGTTTGCTCTTATTGTTTTATGTTTATAAAGTTCCTAACATGCTGATTTATATGTTTACACTTGTGTTCTTTTAATGCTCATATGATGATGGATAAAATGGTGATGATAATAAATAAGTAATGTTGATAAAGGATTAATATTGAGAGAGCCATTGCATTGTGCATAATGAGCATTTATGATGAAAAGATGTGACTGTGTGAGCCTCTAGAGCCAACTTTGTGTGGGTGATCCATGGGAGTGGGAAGAGTAAAATCTACTTTGATAGACACTTCATGAGAGTGGAGATGAGGTCCCCATGCTTAAGAGGGCATGTTTGAGGTCCCCGTATGAAAGAAGATGGAATTCAGATCCCCGCATGAAGGATGAACACCAACTGATGTTACACTCTGCTATACTAGTATAAGTAAAAGAGATGATGAGATATGTGCATGGCATTAATGAAAAGATAAAAGACATGATGATATATGTGCATAGCATTAATGAAAAGATAAAAGAGATGATGAGATATGTATATGGTACTAATAAAAAGATAGATGAAAAATGAGATAGTGGTAAATTGACATGAATAGTTGGTAACATGTTTTAATACCATTTACTATTTTATTATGTGATTACTGAGTCGTGAACTCATCCTTACTTATGTTATTGTTTTAGGTGATCGATGAAGGCGATATGCATGGAAATAACTCATAATCAGTTCGTGCACTGGCTTTGTTTCACTTTATCACATTAGACAATAAACTTTTTTTTATTAATGATTTGGTTTATATAAACTCTTGCAATTGGCTAATAAATTCCTTTAGAACATAGAGCTGTTAGTATGGTTGCAATTAAATAAAGTATTATCGGTTAATTTCAATAATTAGATTATCTTCAAATTGTTATTTCTTCAAGTCAATGTTAAAATTTTTGTTATTCTATATCGTCATGTTTATAATTGAGTATCTATGAAAGTTTGGCCAATGTGTGGATATTAGTAGTTTGTATAAAGATGGTTTAATTTGGAAAGGAGTGGAGTTAGTTATAACATTCTGGGCTCATGTAGAGTTGGGGTGTTATTATAGTAGTTTAGCTTTGGTAAGATATATGCAGAGTAGCACATGAATCCATAGGCAATATTAGGTAAATTTACAAATATGGAGTATTTACATGCTTCTCCAAATACGATGAGCAAATTGTACAAAGTTTTCATTAGATATGAAGGAAAAAGATTGAACTGAACATGCGCGTACTATGGAGCTTTTGCAAATACCCATAAACACTTTAAAAGTGGTGGTTTACCGCCTGTATTTTCAATATGGTTCGAATGCGTTGAAATGTATTCCTGGTTATCAAATCTCGGGTAGTAAATTTATCTGCAGAAATATGTAAGTATATGTGGTAAGTTGCAGATTTTTGAAGTGGGCCCGAAAGAGGAACAGCAAAGGTGCCACTGTGCATTTGTGCTTATACGCAGAACGAATGAACATGTTGTACTGTTCCTCCTGTAAACTGGTGTTCCTTTTGAAAACAGAACAATGAAGATGGAAGTGTTGGTCCATTTGATTGTACTTTTCTTAAAGGTGTCATATGGTTGTGCCACACAACCTGCTGTAGAACTAAAAGATACCATACTCCATCCTTGAAAACTTGCTGGCTGGTTGCTGAACTGTTCATCGGTGAGCCAGTCTGCATCCATTCTACTTTTACAAGCATAAAAGCAGTGCACTTCAGTAGTTTAGTGTAATACACTCAACAACACTTTCTTGTAGGTTTCTTGGAATGAGAATGGGAGAAGTTGACGATGGCCAATTGCTCAAGTTGTGTAGATGGCAGCCATTGGGAATGGAAGGTATTCGGAAATTCAGTTCAAGCCTGGCGCCCCTTGTGTTTTTTCACCTATGTTAGTATGTGTATGGCTGCTAAGGAAAAGGACCCTGGCTCATATCCTGGTATTCGGAAATTCAGTTCCAGCCTGGCCCTTGTGTTTTTGTTCACCTATGTTAGTATGTGTATGGCTGCGAAGGAAAAGGACCCTGGCTCATATCCTGTAATGTGCAAGGAGTATTGGAAATGGTCCACAGAATGACTGTATTCTAGGTAGGTCACTAGCCATGATCCTTGCTGTAGCTGATTGTGAGTGGATGTGTTATGACCAAAGATTTCTTTCTAGTTTAGGGCCTGCTTGGATGAGCATGGTTTGGTTGTCAGCTAAATCATATCCTAATTTCCCTCGTCAAAAATGACCATACCGGATTATATTATGCATACATGTAGTCGTAGTTAGAGTTCACACACGACTCACTTGGAGCATTTTCCTGGACTATTTCCGAGAATTTTTTTTTCAAGTGTGTTGTTCAGGACATCAGTCCATGTCTCCATTTTGCATTCCAGGTTGGAGTATGCGTGCTCAATGCATGACTACATTTTGCAGTCCATGTTTACTTTCTAAATTTCTATAAATCAAGTAGTCTAGCTCATGGTATAGTTGGCTTTTATACCCGCAGGAGCATACTGCAGGTAGAGTTGAGCTACTGAAACATAGCTTGATATGGAGAATTGGCAATGGAAGCTATGGTTCTGGTATGATTGGTCCCTGGAACCCTCACCCTAGATGAAAGCACCTAATTTTCCCCTCTATTGGAGGAGCAATGCTGGCGTATTCAATCTATTTTTTGTACATGTGATGTTATAATATGCTGCCCATAACATGGCTCATAAGGGAATTAGCATACACACGGTTCTAAAAAAAGCCATTTTCAGAAAGATCATTTGATTTATACAAAGCACAATATTAGAGTACCTACTACTTTTTCACCTTCCTCCTGGGGACTCCGAATCTGGTGACGGTGATATGATTTGCATTGATCGTAATGTATTGGTCCTCCACCTGACTAGTGGTGTTTGTTCGTCCAACGATGATCTCAAGTGCGGACGTTGCCATTGCCATGCAAGTCTAGCAGGCGATATGGTGCAAAACCCAAGAGAAATCCGGTGAGTGACTAACAAAGAAGAGAACGAATGGGCAGAAAATATAGAAGAGACTAAGGAGGCAAGGTAGGACGGGACAGGATGGTCCTACTTTTTTAGAATGGAATGGGATGGTCTAAGCAGGGTGTTTAGTTGGGGATGATGAATTTTGTTTAGTTAAGAGGATGGGATGATACATGATCAATGTAAACATTGTTTAGTTTACCAAATTAGGCTAGAGAAAAATTAAAAATTTAGTATAAATTATAAATTAATTAAATTTCGTTAATAATATTTAACAAATTAACTAAACCAGACATCCTTAACTTTCATTAATAACATTTAATCGTAGACTAATCAACATCCACTAACACTATTTACAAGTAATTATTACATATCAACACTAATAACTGATTAACACTAAAGCATGCTAATTGTCACTGATCATTGCTAATGGTCATGACTAATTGGTCCTATCTCACCTAGTCCGGCAAATTTGAGGTATGGCTTCGTGCCCATGTGGAAAAAATATTCCCTAAGACGGGATCAATCCATCCCTCCTAATCCCGGAAACCAAACACTACCTACAAAACGCCGGCGAAAACTCGAATAACTCACGGCCGGAATACTAGTAGCCTAACTCGACCCAGGTCTCCTCCTCCGACCAGCAGTGGAAGCCTTAGTCAGCAAATCCATGCCTCTAGTCCTTTACGTTGTGGGGCTTCAGATTTGGTTAACAACTTAAGTCGATATAGAGATGCATTGCGGAGACAACATCGGCAAGGACGTGACGTTCTTTCTAGTTTCTAGGTCTTTTTACCTTGGGGTGTTTCAGATTTGGTTGCTTAGGCTTAATGCTTATTTTTGATCGATTCCTTAAACATCAAAATGTATAGTAGACCTTTTTCTTCAGAGGAAAATGTATAGGTTGAAGCACATATTCACATGAATGATGAATGTCGATGCAATTATATGTTTAGAACAATCTATTACTTAGCTAAAGTCATGTGCATTTCAAATCTGTAACATATAGGGGTACTTTAACATTTCAGATCACACACTATTGTCAAAGTACCCCTGTATGTTAATTTTGTTTTTTAACTCCCAGAACTCATTATCTCGTTTAAAAACCCTTTCCAACCTTTTTTTAAAAAAAAACTGACCCAATTCAAAATCCCAAATTCTCCATAGAAAACCCTAAATTCAAACTTAAGTCCACATAGTTTTGTTTTTGAAAACCAGATCTGGTATGGGAATTTGAAGAGAAAAACATTTTTCATTCATTCCCAGCCCCTCCACTTTCACGGATATATAAGTTTAACCACACTTATCTTATTGCAATTATTTGTTTAGAGGTAAGAACCAAGTCCATTATCCGAAGACGATTACTGCACTAAAGCACACACTACAATACTCTAGCAAGAGAGATCAAGTGTACAAGAGCTGATAAGGATAAAAAGCACAACCAACTAAACACTGAGAACCAGATAACACACCAAACGGCTAACGTGGTAGACCAATAGATGACAGATACTCTTGCTCTCTACTATCGCAGCTTTGGCTCTGTTGATATGTTAAATTAGCCTTATCACCTGAATCAATTGCCAATGAATGACAATTAGCTTTAGGCCTTGTTGACATCAACGGTTGCATTCCTTCATTTTCTCCCGGGGCGAGGTTGCGTGAGTTTAATCTTTTCATTCTCAAGGACTGTAATGTCATCTCCACTTGTTTCATAGTTGGTCTTTCTTCACCTCGAAGCCTTAAGCACGTCTCTGCAAGAGAAGCAACACTCTTGATCTCTTCCTCGGTCGCTTCATTAAGGACTTGAGCAGAAACTATCTCGCTAATTGGCATCCTTTTTGTTTCCCAGATGAAGTAATTGGCCAAGTTTTGCTTTGAACCTGATTCACTTATAAAAATAGGCTTCTTTCTAAAAAGCAGCTCTAAAAGTACCACACAAAAACTGTAGACATCACTCTTCTCATTTAGTTGCCCTGTATGGTAATACTCAGGATCTAAGTACCCAAATGTGCCTTGCACAATTGTAACAACATGAGTTTGATCAATAGGAACTAGCCTTGAAGCACCAAAATCTGAAACTTTAGCAGTGTAGTGTTCATCCAAGAGTATATTAGAGGTCTTTACGTCACGATGGAACACTGATATTGAAGCTGCAGAATGGAGATAATGGAGAGCCCCCACAGTTTCAATAGCAATCCTTAGGCAATCGTCCCAGGACAGAGAGAATCCATTATTTGAATCAGCATGAAGAAGTTGAAATAATGAACCATTGGGGACAAAATCATACACTAATAATGGGACCTCAGTTTCAAGACAACATCCAAAGAGCTTCACAATATTCCGATGATTGATCTGAGAGAGAATTGCAACCTCATTAATGAATTGATTGATCTCACCATCCTCAATAACCTTGGACCTTTTTATGGCCACCACACGCTGGTTGGATAAAATACCTTTGTACACCATGCCATGTCCTCCACACCCTAGGATGCGAGTGACATCAAAGTTATTGGTTGCCTTTTCTAGCTCTTCTAATGAGAAAATCGTTGTGTTTTCACTTGTGTTTTGGTCGGATGATATTAGTTGTTGTAGGAGAAGGCCATGGTTTTGCCGGAAGTATTTCTTTCTTGCTTGCTTTTGGACATATCTTTTCCTTCTGCGAAGGAGGAATATCAGACTGAAGCTAAATAGAATTCCAAAGCCACCACTACTAGCACCAATGGTAATACCTACAATCATATATGCTCAGTAAGTGTTTTTTTTCTAGTGCTTATCATAGAGATAGCTAGAAGGTAGGCTTACCCAGTAGCAGATTTCTTTTTATACATCCAAATCCTTTGATATGATAGCACTGTCGGACATCTGCAAATTACCAATATCATGGTAAGGCATAAATTAAAGCAAATTCCATAACTATTTTTTGGTACTTGGTAGAGAAACACTTGTGTTTAGGTGATAGAACCTTTACAACCACTTTTGACATACGGATTTCCTTGGAAGCCGTCAGGGCATTGCACCTGTAACCAATGTATTCTTGATCTGCCGTACAGACTGGTATACACGTGCTCTTGTCATCAACACAGGCATATGAGTAATGCCGTTTTGCCTCCTGACAGGTTAAGTTGGCAACTGCCCATTGCAAAGAACCAACATCCCCGTCCTCAACATAAAGACTTTCTCCTCTCGACAAGTCGTATACAAACCCCTCTTGGTTGTCAGGTACCCTGATTTTGATATTCCCTTTGGCAACATCTATTTCAGTCACCACCATATTACTGTCCAGTTGGAGGGAAGGTGATGATGTCGTATTTGTACAGTTTAGGTGAAACTCTTCCTTGCAAAACAACCTTCTTCCAAGCCAAATGGAAATTCCACTCTGATGTTTCCACAACGTCGGGCACAGTTAACCCTCGTTTGATTTGGATTATACTCTGTAGTAGTGAATAGTCATAATTCATGAGCATTACAGTAAAATTTTAAAGTTTGATTCCGGAATTTTTTTATTAATGTAAAGGAAAATTAGACACCTGTGCCACTGAAAAGGTATGCCACTCACAAATCTATTACATTATTAAAATGATACAAAAAGAAGCACTACGTTTGATCCGAGATGATAGAAATTCTCTTATTAATTAGAGAAAAAGAGAAAGATCTACACTATATATTTTGGTGGGTCTAGAATATAATAGTATAGATTAATCAGATATATATTAGAACTGTTAAAACTGTATAAAAAGTACAACTCTATTTTGAATTGTAAGCGTTAGAGTTAAGTAACATATATAAGTTTATAATCAAATAAAAGCATATGTACTGTAGTATCTAGTTGCACTGTTGCATGATAAATTTTGCTAGTTATCACTGAAAACAGGTCTCTTAACAAAAATTTGTAGCCAAAGTTTGTTATATCAAAAAAATTCACAGCAGACCTGCCATCAATATGGTTCACCAGGACTGTCTTAGTAATAAAGCAGGAAAAGGCCCGGGTGGTGGGGTCTCAATTCGTGACTATTTTTGTAGCAAGACTCCCAGTCTACCCAAACCCACATTTGCTAGCCGTAAAAGTGAATGCACTCTATATTTAGTGTTGGCTAGTTGGAATGTAGGTGGTACCTTTCTGTTTTAAGCACCCATGGTGAAAATATGGGTTTCCTGCGTAGCCTGGATTGCACCTGCAATAGTACCCCAAAGAGCCGAAATTGTCGTCGCTGCACCTGCTGTTGCTGCTGACACAGGCATAGCCTGTCCTATTCTCCATAGTTCCGGTGCAGCTTGGTTGATCCATAATATTCCATAAGAGGTATGCCTTGACAATGGCTACAGTGATCTCATCCCATAAGGAGCTTCTATTGGAGCGTGTTTCCAAGCTGCCATTGCTGTGCCGGAAAAATTTAAGATGAAAGGAATGAAAACCATTGTATAGCTTGGTGCTGCAACAGCCAGAGCCGTTACAGTTCTGTCTAGCCACCGTCTCCAAGATGTCTGCGCTGGTGCAAGCAGATGTGCAAAGCTTCATGGTTATACCTGAGTTGTGATCGACCAAGTATGCATCAAAATTGCAACCGGTGATGTTTAGTTCGGTGGTGTATCCAAGAGAAAATGCTATACCCGGTGCTGTCCAGGGCATGTTGTAAACATCAACACCGGATCTCATGGGGATGGTTCGGGAAAAATTGATGCTAATCCGGTTCGTGTCATGGTAAATTGATTGGGTGTCATTGGTAATGATATCTCCGACAACTCGGGTGGTGCCGTCATTTAAAAAGAGCCTGGGAGGCTGACTGGTGTCGTTGCAAATAAGTTTGAATTCAGGGTTGCGGAAGCAACCAGATCCACCGATGCCAAAGGGATATTGGAAGGTTACATCGCCACAAATCTTTCGGCAACCGGCAAGGGCCGTGGTGGAGGAAACCGTGCCATTATCCAGACGTTGGCTTCTCAGGAGGCTGGACGCCTGCTGCACCATCTGTGTCCACAGTAGTGCAAGCGGGAGCACATAGAAGGTTGCATTAGCAAGGAGGCCCATCTCCAGCACTCGTGTTCCACGCTTCAGAAACCTGTAAAAGTTTAGAGGCTCAGTGCAGGCATTTCTATGTGAAGATCAAGCTGTGAACAATCAAAAAAGGATGGCTTGTTACAGCACACGACCTAGGAGGCACGGTTACTATGGCAAGGTTATGATCAGCGAAAACATTCTCAGAAAAAGAAATTTCTGCCCCCATCGATAAATTCAAAATTTGGAAATTTCAGATAATTTCAAAAACATTCGTTTGAGTTTTTTAATTTCAAATCTAAATTTTTGAGGGGAAATGGAAAAACAAAAATATAGTGCCAATTTTGGGGTTTGAACCACAACCTCATGGTCACCCATAATTTTTTTTATGAATAATCTATTTTTATTCGAAATAACAAAAATATACCATACCGAATTTTTTTTACAAAATTAGGCTCCAGTCGCCTAATCGTCGGGCGACTGGAGCCTATCGCCCAACAGCCGCGCGACAAGCAAGCAATCTGTTGGCCGTTGGGCGAATTATTGTAGTCGCTAAATGGTCGGGCGACTGCTTGCAGTCGCTCATCGGTTAGGCGACTGCGCTTCCAGTCGTCGAAGAATTGAGCGACTAAAAACGCATATAAAGGATCACATGCGGCGGCGCGCCTCGCCGCTCGACCGTGCGGTCAACAAAAGCAACAGTGTAACATCCCAAAATTTTGATTTCTGTAAAAAATTTAATTTCAAATTAATTATTTTAAAATATTTGAATTTTATTTGGATTTTCTGTGATTTTCTGAGTTTTATTTGGAGTTATCTGAGTTTTATTTCAACATCCAAAGTAAGAAAATATATTTGAAATATTTTAATAAAGCCAAAAAGAGTTTATTTTATTTTTCTTAACCTTCCCTAAATTTTAAAATAATTTTTGAGAATTTTCTGAAATTAAAAATCAATTTTTAAAGTTAAAAAGTATTTTATAAAATTATTAAATGAAAATCTGAAATTAAAAAATATTTTTTCTAAGTCTAAAATAGCTCCAGGAATATTCTATGATTTTTCTGGAATTTTTAGACATTAATTATTATTTTCTAAGTATTTATAAATTTTCTAGTATTTTCTGAAATTTAATCCGAAAATAAAAATAAAAATAATCCTAGCTTGCCACGTGTCGCGGCCGGATTTAATCCATCCTTTACCGATTTAATCTGAGCCATTCATCCTCACTTAACCCCAACGGCCGAGATCCTCCCTCCTTGCCACATGTCGCAGATCTAACCTTATACCCTTCCTCCTCCTCCTCTCACTGACTCGTGGGGCCCACCCGTCATCTTCCACCTCCCCCTTCTTCTTCCTTCCTCCCTCTCTCTTCTCCAAACCGTGCGCCACCATTGCCGCCCGCGTGAGCTCGGTTTCCAGCCTCTCCGCCTCCCTAGGCGCCTCCTCGGCCTCCCCACCTCTCCGCCACACCCCGCCGTCCCATCATGGCGCTGCCTCGCCGTCCCTCGCGCCCTCCCGATCGGCCGCCGCCGCCACTTGCCCTGCCGCTCGGACTCCTCTCTTCTCCTTCCTTTTCTCTGCCCGAGCGACCCGTGCCCTTTCCTTCTTCTTCCTCCTCCGATTCCCTTCCTTTTGCGGCCACACTTTCCTTTTTCCCCTCTCCGAAATTCCCGCCGCCCGCAATCACCGTCGAGCAATTCCCGCGGCGCCCCGAACCCTATAAATACCCCCCTCGTCATCCTCTCTCACCGCACCACCTCCCTCCGCTCCCCTTTCCCCCTCCCGAGCTCCGCAACGCCGCCACCGAGCTCTCCCTCTCTCCTCCGCCGCGCCTTGCTCCGGCGAGCAATCGCCAGCGCACCGGACCCCTTCGGCCTCCACCGACGCCTCCTTCGCCATCCTCGAGCACCGGCGACCGCCCTCCACCGCTCGGCCGAGCCCCCACACCACCGGAGCTCGCCGTCCCCGAGCACCACCATCGCCGCCGCCTTCTCTCCACTCGCCGGCCGCCTCGGTCCTCCCCGTACCCCGCCGCCGGTAGGAACCGCACCGCCACCGCCTCCTCTACCTCGCCGCCCGACTCGGCCGCGCCGTGGCCGAGGCCGCCGCGGCCGTGTGCCTCCCGTCTGCCGCGCGCGGCCGACGTGCCGCCGCCCGGCATCCACGTCGGCCGGCGGGCGCGTGGCCACAGCGTCTTGGCGCCGCGTGGCGACAAGTCATCGGAGCGCCACCTCGGCCGTTGCATTCTCCCGTGGACTTGGTCCACGGTGGACCGGGCCCGCGTGTCATAAAATGCAAAATTTGAATTTCCACTGATGTCATAATTAAGATTTTCCCGTATAAAAATAATTCCCGAAAATCAGCCTTTCTCATTTTCACTCCTTTTAATCTTTCGGAAGCCATAACTTTCTCATTTTAACTCCAAATTGAGCCGTTCAAATTTCTAAATTTTTATAAAATTATAAGCTATCCAAATATATACTATTTTTGAATTTTATTTGAATTTTGTTTGTATTTATTTGCTTTGTTTGTTTGTCTTTTCGCGCGTAGAATCCGACGTCGCCGAAGAGTTTGTCGAGCCGCAGCAAGAGAGACCAAACAGTGCACAAGAAGGCAAGTCTCCTTTGATCATCTTGAACCTATGATTTTGAAATATTTTAAATATTTTAAATTATGTGCATTGCTATTTATATTAAACCTTAGTTCAAATCTTAAGGTGTTAGTTAAACCAACTTTGTTATACCCTCAATTGAAATTGAATGCCATGTACCTTTCTCACCCTAGAATTTCCTTTGTCTCAATAATGAGATTATTATGGTCATTTGTGAATAGTAGAATGGTAGTATGATGCTTAGTCCCGCTATTTAATACCTTTGGAATTGTGAAAATGGGAAATTATGATTTATTGTAATAACCTTGTGTTTATAAATGTAGTGGTAATTGGAGTTGCCACTATTCTTTTAAAATAAAATAAAATGTGGAAATTGGTTTAGATTAGGGTGGATGGTTGGTTTGGGTTGGTGCAGCAAGCACGAGATCTTGTAAAGTGTATGTTCCACCCTAGTCAATTAAGGACCGACGCTTGTGTTTGTCGGTGAGCACTCACCGTACAACCCTAAGTCTATATGGGTGCGACCTAGGTGATTAACTCATGATAGTCTAGTTTAGGTGCCACCAGTGGAAAGTGGGTGCCGTGGATTTCTCGGTTATTCACGGTGAGGGACAAGGATTTCTTGTACTCATATGGCGCAAGAGGGGCTTGGATTGGGCGGATTTAACCCTTCTGCGGTGAAACCTCAGCGGGTGGTGTCTAGCTAGTCTAGAGTGAGGTAAAGGCTTTGTGATATTTTATCTGTGTCTCATGCCAAAGGAAGCGTGGTGACTATTAAGATAATTTATCTCTTGAGAGTAAAGTTGTACAACCTCTGCAGAGTGTCAAACTATTCGAATAGCCGTGCCCACGGTCAAGGGCGGGCAAGGAATGCATTCACATGGTAGATCTTTGGTTTTCATTTTAAAAACAAAGTTTGGTATTTCGAGAGTGGAGGGAACTCTCGGAGGTTTATCCTGGCGGATGGAGCCATTGCGGGTGGATGGAACCCGATGTTTTGAAACTTGGTCAGTTAGAAATGGTGTTGGTAGATGGAACCTTCACCATAATATGCTTATTAGTTTCCGTTAAAGCAATTACTTTATTAAATGAATGCCTTCGAAATTATTTAATGTTATTTGAAATAAAACATTGCTTTGTGCAAAAGAACCATATAACCTTCCTTTGTCAAGCCTTGCATCTATTGCATTTTTCCCAAGACTTGCGGAGTACTTTATGTACTCACATGCTGCACTCAAAAATAATACTCAGAGAAATACAAAGCTCAAGAAGGTGACTACGACTACTTCGCTTGTGGATTCAACGAAGGATTCTCGGAGTACTAGGTCGCGCTTCCCCAGTCAATTGCCTGTGGCGTATTGATGGGTCTTCATCGAGTTTATCTTTTGCTTCCGCTTTATTTCGTGTGTGCGAGGTTTTGAAACCTCAATTGGAATAATGAGACCTTTCGGTCAGTACTCTCAATTATTGTAATAAAACGATGCTGGTAATGTATTCATTTCTGTTTAACTGTGTGCACTAGCTTTGATCTGGGACTAGTGCAGTAATACACAGAGGGTCCGGGTTCGGAAATCCGGGTCCCGACAAACAGAAGGAGAGGAGAGGTGAGAAAAAGAGACGGAGGAGGAGAGGAGAAGGAGAGGAAAAAGGAGAGGAAAGAAAAGAGAGGAGAGAAGAGGAGAGGGAGGAGAAGAGGAGAGGAGGAGGGGAGGAGACGAGAGGGAGGAGAGAAGAGGAAGAAGCGATTCTTGTGAGGTAATTTTTTTGTTGTATTTTAAATTTTGTATACGAAGTAGACAGTTTATTTAATGTTATTATGAATAGAAAATTGTAGATGTAGACAAAAATAGTTCAGCTTTGGTATAAAAAATTTAGTCAATGTAGTTTTAGAAAATTAGCAACCGTAGTAGCCTGTAGTTGTGTAAATTTTAGTGAACATAGTTGTAGAAAATTAGCATTGTAAGCAAATCGGCATACGTACAAAATTGTAGTTGTAGAAAATTCAGTCAACGTTACGTAGAAATTAATCGTCCATAGAAATTTGTAGTTATTAAAAATTTAGTCAATATTTTTGTAAGAATTTCATAATTTACTTTGTATAAAACAATAATACGTAATATTATGAATAATTATGAATGAATGTAATGTCGTTAGTACGTTGGAACAACACGTGTACCGTTGTAACTGGTATATAGGCATTTAAATCGATATGCCATATAAATTGTCGAAACCATTAGGAATTATTTGCAGTGCAGGACAGCTCGAGTAGCGAGAAAAGAGCGACGTCGGTGCGTGGTCTACCGATAGGAAGTTAATCTACGAGGTTAGTGTAGTTGGTTACGACAGGCGAACGGTCGGTGAAATGTAAATTACAGTACATCAGTACTTTCGTAGTGTGCGATGCGATTTGACTAGTTGCAAAATTGAAAATGTATGCAGGCAGACATCAGCAATGTCAATACCCACTACATTGAAAGTGCATTACAGTATTGGAACCGTTCGTGAAGGTTTGAATGGTGTGGATTTGAGCGGTTTTGCGCAAGCTAATCTGGTACACCAGAACGACAAGAATACTCGAATCACAGATGTGATGCATTGGCTTACCCGCAGTTTTTCGTTGGACCCCGACGTGTGCAGCGCCGTCATATAATGCCTTTGGAATCAATCTCCCACAGACATCAGATGGGAGTTGAGAACATTGATGCGCACTGTTGCGTGGAAGGGGTTTGTGCAAGGGTGTCGGCACCGTGGATACGAGTGCGTGATGCTTGTGCAACCATGTCCAATAGAAGCTGTGCAAGGTCGTACGGACGGCCATCATCCGGGAGGTGCGAGCAGCTCGGGCAGCCTGCATGTTGGCGAAGAGAAGGAAGATGCTCGTGATGAGACCGATGCAGTACATAGAGGAGAGGGAGAATAGTCACGCCATAGTGAGGATATAGGACAAGCCGATGAAGGTGAGCATATGGAGTACATAGTGCATCAGATGGAGTACAATGACTAGACGGCTTGGGCTGAAGAGGAAGCTGTATAGGAGGACGATGAGGACAGTTCGGATGAGGACAAACCTCCCGTCCCGCAGGAATGGAACCGGTTTGATGCTGAGAGTGTTGCCGCACATGAAGAGCACGAATCACCGTGAGAGTATCATGGGACAAAGGTTCGGTTGCATTCAATGTTTGTTGACAAGGCATCACTGTAGGATGCCATCAAGCTGTGGGCCTTGTCTATGCAGTAGACTTTTCGGGTCATGAAATCTAGCCAGGAACAGTACACTGTTATGTGTGAGCAGGCCGGTTGTCCTTGGTAGGTGCACGCACGTAAACCCAAGTATGAGACTCACTGGATTGTGTCGAAAGTAGAGCCGGACTCTTACATTCTCAGTAGTGTTTTGGCGAGGCATCGTAACCTAACGTCCGCCTTTATAGCCAATCTGATGTATGGAGAGATAGTAAAGAAAGACATGGAGGCCACGCACATTGTGGTAGCTATCGAGAAGAAATTCAAGTATAAGATTAGCTATACGAAGGCGTGGCATGCGAAGCAGAAGGCGTTGGAAAAACGGTTCGGGTCTTTCGAGATGACGCACGACAATCTTCTTGTATGCTGCAGGTGTTGCAAGACAGGAACCCGGGCAAGTATATCGCTATGAAGGACAAGCCTTCTACAAGGCCGCTAGGTTAGCGGTGTTGCAGAGGGCCTTCTTAGCATTCGGTGCGTGCATCGAGGCATTCAGGCATATGCTGCCTGTGATCTCAGTTGATGGGATCTTTTGGATCGGCAAATACAAAGGCTAGATCCTAATGGCCATTGGCGTTGACGGCAACAATTAAATATTGTCGCTAGCCATCGCATTCATGGAAAGTGAGAATTACGAAAGCTGGTTGTGGTTCCTTTGACATGTGAGGGTTGGAGTTGTTAGTGCTCGTCCTGGTGTGTGCGTAATCCATGATCGCCACGCTAGGATTGTGAAGGCCATAAAAAATTCAAGAAGATCCCGAGGAGCCCTTCCCTTAGTCGGATATGAGGAACAGATAGTGCATTCGTCACCTAGAGGCGAACTTCTACAAGTAGTTCCCGAAACAAACGTTGATGAAGCTGTTCAAGAGGTTGGCTATGCAGAACTAGCAGAGAAAATTTGATGCTTTGTGGGCGTTGTTGGACAAGCACAACAGGAAGCACGTCGACGAGAGAAACAAGGGCCGGTCATGCCTAGGGCGGCACAACCGAAATGCCTGACAACACTCAATGAGCCTAACGCAGCTGGTCTGAGGAGCTCATGGAACATCAAGTGTTTCTTGTAGTGAATCGAGGGAGAACCATTGGAGAAGTGGTTGCTGCTGCACGATACGGATGATGCAAGGTACGACATAATGACGACTAACCTTGCGGAGGTGTACAATTGGGTTCTCAGGGGCCTTCGTTCTCAGCCCCTCGTCGCTATCGTGGAAAGTGTTCTTCACAACACAATTGGCTACTTCAGGGAGAGACATGCGAATGCCGCATTTCATGCGGCCAACCCACGAACATTGTACTCGTAAAAAATTACGGTATAAATAGAGACGAAGGCACAGAAGGACTAATTGCACACGGTGCACGTCATGGGCAACAGGGAGCATCGTTTCGACGTGGTACTCCAGGATAGAGCTGGATTTGGGATGACTTGTGCCCTTATTACCCACGAGGTATGCATTGAAGATCATGTAAATGAACCTAGCTGCTTGTGCAACAAGCCAAAGCTGTTACACAAGCCATGCTCTCATGTCCTCGCTGCATGTGGGATCGTGGGCATGGATCATTCGAACTTCATGTTGGAGTACTTGTGGCGAGCTCAGGGGGTTCAGGGTTGTGGGGAACTTCGCCACCTTGGATATTGCAGGGAGGACCTGGATTCTGGATGTTGACATACTAAAGGGTTGGAAGGGTCGGTGACAGACCAGGTGTATTACAAATGATATGGGCGAAGCGCAAGCGGAAGCACCTGGTGCACGCTGCGGGCGATGCGGTTAGGAGAGGCACACAGCTAGATGATGCAAGGCATGTGCTGCTTAGTAGGTAGAGTGGTATGGTTTCTACAACTAGTTGTTGGAGACTACAAATAAATGTACATTCTAAATTGTACTTTGTTAGTTGGCACTTTTGACGTGCGTATTGTCATACTAAATGTATCATACATTGCATGTACCATTTGTACAATTGCTATGTTACTTCTCCCTTTTCAGTAATATAGTTGGTATTGTACTGGTAGCCTAGTATTATTTCCTTTGTTTACTTACAAGTTCTATTTACTGTTGTTTTACATGCGATGTTTTTTTGTTCCGTATAGATGCTAACTTGAATTCATTTTGCAAGTATGGCTCATGATCTTCGTGGATCGGACTGGCCTTACGGCCTGTTGGACGAGCACGTTGACAGGCTGCATCGCACTTCCCATTGTATCCCGCCTCTAGGGAGCACAGAGGAGCCAGCTGACTTGGCACAGTGACAAGACTACACGTGCCAGCTTTGCGCAGCGACATTACCGCACGAGCCAGCTTTGTACAGTGACATGATAGGACGCGCCAGCTTTGAGCAGTGAGAAGAATAGACGAGACACCTTTACACAGCGACAGGACCACACAGACCAGCTTTGCGTAGTGACATGACCGCACGGGCTAGCTTTACGCAGTGACAAGATCAGAGGAGACACCTTCACGCAGCGACAAGACTACACGCACCAACTTTGCATAGCGACATGACCGCACGGGCCAGCTTTACGCAGTGAGAGGACCAGATGAGACACCTTTGCGTAGTAATAGGACCACATGGGTCAGCTTTGCGCAGCGACAAGACCAAACGGTGCAGCTTTGTGCAGTGCGAAGACTTGAATGGGCAGTTTCGCGTACCGACAATACCACACTTGGTAGCTTTGCGCAGTGACGAGGCCACATGGGCATCTTCATGCAGCGAGAAGGCTACAAGGGGCCCTATAAAAGGAGGTCGAAGAGATTTATGAGAAAACACTATATAAGCAAACCCAACACTACATCGACGCTTGCTTCACCACACCGGGATGGACAAGAGGCAGAAAAAACAATGAGACAAGATGATGAAGTAATGGGAGGAGACCCGCGACCTAGCCAGATTAGCTGCCGCCCGCGATAAGAAAGCAAGGGCTACTGCGCCTGGGCAGAACAAGCCTAGCGTGCTACGAGGTGAGCTCCTCGCAATGACGCCACCCGTAGCAACAACACCCACTAGAGAGGGAGATGGCCCCCTTTGTTGGTGCCGGAACCCATGCAAGTTCTTCAAGTCTAAGCATCGTCTCAGCCTAGGTATGCGTTACTGGGGTTGCGCAAACTGCTCCAGTGACTATCCCGACCACCATCTAAACACCACCACCTATCAGCAGCCGGTAAGGACTAGGTGCACTGTTTTCCCCCTACTTTTTCTCCTTCAAAGTACACACTAACAACCTCTCCCGTGTATCCACAATCCCGGGAACCCATATGTAGCTACCGCAAATGGATCGATCTTGAAATCCACCCAGAGGACCAGTGGGCCCTCGACTTCAAGGAGTGGAACGTCACAAGGTCAATAGCAGTGGCAGAGGCCATCGTCGCATGAGAAGTTGGTGTGAAACTGATAATGACGACGATGTGAAGCCGCTACAAGATGACGGTGGTGTGAGGCCGCTGTAAGTCTTGCGAAGAGAAGGCCGTTATGTGTGACAAGAAGAGAAGGCTGCTGCGTGTGGCGAGATAGTATGGTTAAACGCGTTGAAGATTAGTGTGTCAAGATTAGGGAAAAATTGTTGGAACTAATCTTGACTCATGTTGAGTACTCGTGTGTTCGAGTACGTGTAGAAGACGAAGTCGTTGTTCGAAGCACCTTGGTCAAAGAATCGAGTTGATGCACCATGGTCAAAGCATCGAGTTGATGCACCGTGGTCGAAACATCTAGTGGAAGCAGCAGTCGGAAGCTACAGTGAACTAGTCATAGCTACAGTAAATCGGTTGTAGTTATAGTGTACTAGTCATCGATACGGTGTACCAGTAAGTGGTCATAAGCTATAATACATGTTCGGTAGTCGTAAACTATAGTACCTGGTTAGTACTTATAAGCTACAATACCCGGTCGATGCTCGGAAGTGGTCGAAGACCGGTAGTACCGGCTCTGTGTGAACGGTACAACCGGAGTTGTGGTCGAAGCGTCGTGCTCGAATAGCCGTGGTGGAAAAGCTAAAAAAATCCAAAAACTCAGAAAAAGACGAAATTTAGGAATAATGAACCAAAAGTTAGAAGCTCAAGTCCAAACAGGTGGGGCTAGAGTGACGAGAGAGAGGACTGAGAGATTCAATATCAACAGTGAGCAACGAGAGGAATCAGTGAGTGTTTTCTAATAAAAAGGGTTAGCAATTTAATTCCAACAAGCTGCGACTTGATAGTGCCGAGGTCCATGGGCTTGGTGATGATGCTGGGGTAGTCGTGCATAGGGGTGAAAACGGATCGGATACGGACGGATAATGCCTCTACCATATTTGTTTTCATATTTTTTTCGGATACGGATACGAATACGGATAACTCAAATACGAATAATATCGAATACAGATACAGATCGAATACGAATCGAAACGAATACGGTTACGAATATTTATCGGAACATGAAAACCCCTTAAACTATACATCCAAAATTAACGAAAATACGTAAATAGTGGACACCACCAGATCAGTGGAAAAATATGAACTCCATTGCCACAACATCAAACAAGTAAACCACTATATCAATTTAGTTATTACTGGAATTGGGAAACCATGCGGCCGGCGGAGGTAGGAAGCCGGTGGAGGTAGGAAGCCGGTGGAGGCGGCCGGTGGAGGGAGGCAGTCGGCGGAGGCAGGAACCTGACAGAGGCGGCCGGTCGGCGGAGCCGGTCGGCGGAGGCAGTCGATCGGCGAAGGCTGGCGGAGGCGGTCGGCGGAGGAGGAACCGGCGGAGGCAGGACCGCAGGAGCAGCAGGCGGCCGAACGGAGTAGCAAGCATCGGCCGAATGGAGTAGCAGGCGGCCGAATGGTAACCCTAGTCCCTAACGCAATCGCACCGATGGCTGGATCGCAGGGAGTGAGAACGGACGGCTGGATCGCGTGTGGAGTGGGAATGGGCCGTCTGGGCTTCATTATGGGCTGGCTGGTTATGGGCTAAAATCCCGGATATCCGGTTTCATATTATCCAGATTATCCGTATCCGTATTCGACGGATACTAGGCTTACTGTATTTGTATCCGTATCCGATAAAAAAAATTCGTATCCGATCCGAGAACTATCCGAAAAAAATCCGATCTGACACAATCCGTACCCATATCCATCTGGATCCGACGGAAACTATCCGATCCGTTTTCACCCCTAGTCGTGTAGGTCGAGCGCGCTGGCGTCGACCGGCGTGTTGAACACCCAACTATGCTTGTGCTTCATCAGCCTGGTGAGCAGCGTGTTGCATGTCTTGAATACGGGCACATAGAGCTTGCGTCGCGCCTCCATAGAGCCGGACGGGTTCGGGGGGCCCTTCTTGGACTTGTGCTTGGAAGCGGGCAGGTGCCGGGGGAAGCGGGGTGGAGGGGTCAGTGGCAGATTGGGCGGAGGAGGGGCTGGAGCGGGGAGGGAGTTTATGTTGGGAATCAATTGGCTTCACTCGGCTGTTAACTGAAGACTGAACGCTTTTCAGATTCTGAACAGTGCGATACGGCAAAATTCAGACCAAGCAATTCAGCAACAGAGAACGGCCTGATGTACACACGCGATCACCTGAACACTTCAGGGAAACACAATTTCACGTCCAGAGAACACAAACTGGAAGGAAATAACCAGAAGAACAGAGAACACACAGAGAGTTTGTGCGGCTCAACTGCAGTCCGCTTTTCGGGTTTTTCTCTCTCTTTTATTCAGCTGCTGACATGCAGTCTGTTACATGCAACATTTTCTTCGAATCATCCGTTGCGATCCGGTTCCTATTCACCCACTACTTCAGACTCTGACTGGTGATAACTAACACACACGCACACAGTGCTACTAGGAAATTACTTAAGGACTAACAAACTAGGGCAGCATGATTAAACTCTAACATTTTACGAGCTTGGATGCGGCGCGCACCTGGGCGAGATCTGCGGTGAGGCGGCAGCGGAGTCCTCGACGGGTGGCTGGCAATGAGGGGAGCGAGAATGTCACGGTGGGGATGTGCTGGCCGTTGTGAGCTTCGAAGGAGACGGCACCAGGGGCCTTGGAGGAGTTGGGGCCGGGGCCGTGAGATTTGTGCATGTACACCTTGCCGGACGGCGATAGAGGCCCGGAGGCTATGTGCGCGGGTCAACGGCGGCGGTGAAGCAAAGATGTTGGCGGATCGGAGGGGGCGATTTGGGGATTTTGTGGAGGGCTGGGGTGAGACGGGAAGAAAGGGAAGGGGTTCGGTGAGGTCTCGGCGTGGGAGGCCGGAGGTGGTAAGTGCGGACTAGACTTGGACTGCAGACACAGCTAAATTAGGCTCACGAACTGGTTTGAATTTGGTTTTATTTTTTTGTGAGCTAGGTAAGGAGCTCGGCTCGGTTTGAATATTCATGTGTCCAATCTGAGCCGACTCGGCTCATAATAAGCTCAAGCTAGCTCGCTAGTCTCGAGCTATTTTTTTAGCCCGAGTTGCTCGACACAGCAGTGAATACCTCATTGCGATGCTAAAGGACGTCCATGCCTTGAGGAGTCATCTATTGGATTAATGTTAGAGCAAGATATTGTTAAGGCCTTGTTGCAGTCACTCAATTGTATACTAATGCATGGTGAGTCATGGTAGACATGGTGAGCTGATTATATCTTGTGGGTAAAGCATACAACATCTGAAGAGTATAAAATCTATTCGAATAGCCATGTCCCATTTATAGACATTAAAAGGAAAGGCCACACTTAATTAGACTTTTGGTTTCGGATCAGGTTTTAGAAGAAAAATCGTTTTGGACAAGATGGGGTACATGTATATGGTGCACGAACGGGCTTATGCCACTGTTGTAGGGGTGGCCCCCACCTAAGCCCAGCAGGCATGTTAGGAGGTTATTTGGACCAGAATGGAACATGTGTAATGACTTAAATGCCCTTGGCGGGGGTGTACTGATGTAAGGGCACAAGTGTAAGAGTATACCCCATGAGAATATATATATCAGGGAGGAGCCATGGGGAGACGGAACTCTCCCAACTCTCCACTACCATCTCTCTCTCTGTTTGGTCTGTAACCACAACAGTTGGCGCCGTCCGTGGGGAGGACGGGAACAAGCCTGAAGTTCAAAGGAGGATGGCACCGAAAAAGGCTTTGTCGACGGTGGCGAAGGGGAAGAAGACGGCTGGGGCGGGGCGTCGCGTGAGTACGTGGCCGGCATCGGTGGTGGCGGCGCCGGCGCTCCGATCGCGACGACCCACGCCGGCCTTTCGCGCGCGACGACCGACGCCGACGCTCGTGCTGCGATGACCAACCCCGACGCTCGCGCCGCTACGGCCAACCCCGCCACCGGCACTGCGACGACCAACCCCGCCACCGGCACTGCTACGACCAACCCCTCCACCGCCGCCACCGACGGTTCGGGAGCTCGCGAGGTAATTATACCCGCGCCGACCCGTCCGCTGGGCGCGCCGACGGCCCCGACCGCACCTGCAGTGGAGAATGCCCTACTGGCGGCCCTCCATGCGTTCCAGCGGGAGCTAGGGGATCTTCGCGGAGCTGTCCGAGATATGCAAGAGGCTCGGAGCCAGCAGGCCGCGCCAGCGGTCGCACTAGAGCCCACGCCGGAAAGAGCGAACAGCCGCGACGCCCCCACATCAAGCCGCGTGCCACTACGGCGTGTCGATCCAGAGTCCCCGCTTTCGGCAGCGCTACAGCAGGCGCAGTGGCCCGAAGACTTCAAGTTCCCCAGCGTCATCGAGCCATTCAAAGGCGATACGGACCCCCGCGAGTTCGTGCGCGTGTATGAAACCGCAATCGAGGCCGCGGGAGGAGACGACACCACAAAGGCGAAGGGGCTCTCCCTCGCGTTGCAAGGAGTGGCGCTTTCCTGGTTCTTTACCATAGAGCCAAACTCCATCTACGCGTCGGAGCAGCTCCGCGACCGCCTTCACAACAACTTTCAAGGAAACTACGTCGAGCGAGTCGACGCGGACCAACTCTTCGCCGTGAAGCAGAAACCCTCGGAGAAGCTCCGGGACTACTTCAAATGCTTCGCGAAGATACGATGCCAAGTCAAAGACGTTAACGAGACCACCGTCGTCAACGCAGCCATACAGGGCCTTCGTCCGGGCCCGATGGCCGAGTACAACGCGCGGAAACCAATCAAGACAGTGACAAAGCTCTTCGATAAAATGGAAGAATACACCAGGGCGGAAGAGGACGCCCGGCGAAGGCAAGGTGACGACTCCGACACCAACCAGGCCGGTGGCTCAGCGAAAGCCGGAGACTCGCCGAAGGATGGCCCTTCGAAGGGCAAGCGTAAGCAGGAGTCGTCCAAAGACACGACCGATTGCAAGGAAACCCCGCATAAAGAGCCATTCGATAGGCCCAAGCGTGGCCAGCAGAAGTCGCGCCGAGGCCGGTTCGTCCTCGACATCGACGGCGGTCCCGAAGATAACGCTTCCGCAGGCCGGGGCGGTCGGGGGTGCCGAGGCCGAGGACGCGGCCGGGGTCGGGGCCGTGATGATAGAGGCCATGGAGATTATGACGATCGGCAACACGGGCTGTGGTGCGAGGTCCACGGCTGTGGTACGCACGACACGCGAGCGTGCACCTTCATCGCGGCGCTCCGCCAAAGCGTCATCAGGGATAGGAACCCGGAGGCGCGCCCGCCTGTAGTGGCGCACGTCCAGCACCCATACAAGGCCCCCGTGCAGATCCAGACACAAGGGATGCAGCCCCGGAGGGCCCTTTGCGGATTCAGGCTCACCTGCAGCAGCCTCGGGAGGGCCTCCTGCAGCTGCAGGCCCCGGAGGCAGCCCACCGCAGGGTTATCAATGACATGTCCGGAGGTTCCTCGCTGGGGTTCGTCTCGGCACGTTAGCAGAAGGCCTACGTACGGAGGCTACACCATGTAGCGGCGTACCCAGCGTAGGCACCGCCGGACTGGGCACAACATGAGATCACGTTCACACCCGCCGATGCCCAAGGCGTGGACCTCCCTCACCAGGACCCCCTGGTCATCCGGGTCCTTATAGCGGGATGCGACGTGGGACGCGCCCTAGTCGACGGCGGCAGCTCCGCGAACGTCCTGTTCGTAGCAACCTTCGACCAAATGGGGATCCCCCGAAGCCGCCTCGACCCACCGGGAGTCCCGTTGCAAGGCTTCGGAGGACAACCGCTACGGGTGCTTGGCCAAATATGCCTCCAGGTCTCCTTCGGCTGGGACGACAATGTCAGGACCGAGGATGCCACATTTGACATCGTCGACCTCCTGTACCCCTACAATGCCATACTGGGGCGCACAATCATCAACTCCTTCGGCGCGGTGCCGCATCACGGCTATTTGTGAATGAAGCTCCCGGGGCCGCGGGCCATCATTATCGTCCACGGCGGCCAGCACATGGCCCGGCGCATCGAGCATGGCTCTAGATATCCTCGTCGTGACGCTCAACAGCATGCCTAAAAGTGGCACCGTAGCACGGGGACCGGCGACGTCATACGGAGGCAGCTCGGCAAGCCCTACAGATAGTTCAACTGCTAGAGGCTCCGCCCGAACCAAGGGCAAGCGGTCAGTACCTTCGCTTTGTGTAAATTGCTTACCCGCGCAAACAGGGATGTAATAAAGATCACCGTTTGTCGCCAATCTTCTATTGTTGTGCAAAAGTGTGCGGCGAGAACGCGCGCAGGCCTCGCCCACGCGCGCGCTCTCGCAGTAAAAACCAAAGACGCACGCTCGCGTGTGCACTCGCCGTAGCCAAGGGTGACGGGCCTGAGTATAAACAAGTCGCACGCTCGCGTGTGCACTCGCCGTAGCCAAGGGTGACAGCACGAGTATAAACAAGGCGCGTTCGCGTGTGCACTCGCCGTGGCAGTGCAGTGCAGTATAAACCGAAGTCGCGCGGTCGCGTGTGCACTCGCCGTAGCTAAGGGTGACGGGCACGAGTATAAACCAAAGGCGACGCGTTCCGTGTGCACTCGCCGTAGCAGAGGTGCGGGTGCAGTATAAACCAAAGTCGCACGCCTTCGCGTGTGCACTCGCCAGAGCCAAGGCTGAAGGGCCCAGTATAAACCAAAGGCGCGCGTTCGGCGTGTGCACTCGTCGTGGCGAGAATACGAGTGCAGTATAAACCGAAGTCGCACGCTCGCGTGTGCACTCGTCGTAGCCAAGGGTGACGGGCCTGAGTATAAACAAGGCGCTGCGTTCGCGTGTGCACTCGCCGTGGCAGTGCGGGTGCGAGTATAAACCGAAGTCGCATGTTCGCGTGTGCACTCGCCATAGCCGAGGGTACGGGTCTGAGTATAAACCGAAGTCGCACGCTGGCGTGTGCACTCGCCGTAGCCAAGGGTGACGGGCCTGAGTATAAACCAAAGACGCACGTTTGTGTGTGCACTCGCCGTAGCCGAGAGTACGGGTCTGAGTATAAACCGAAGTCGCACGCTCGCTTGTGCACTCGCCGTAGCCAAGGGTGACAGGCCTGAGTATAAACCAAAGACGCACGTTCGCGTGTGCACTCGCCGTAGCCGAGGGTACTGGTCTGAGTATAAACCGAAGTCGCACGTTCGCGTGTGCACTCGCCGTAGCCGAGTGTACGGGTCTGAGTATAAACCGAAGTCGCAAGCTCACGCGTGCACTTGCCGTAGCCCAGGGTGACGGGCCTGAGTATAAACCAAAGACGCACGTTCGCGTGTGCACTCGCCGTGAGCAGTGCGGGTGCAGTATAAACCGAAGTCGCGCGCTCGTGTGTGCACTCGCCATAGCCAAGGGTGGCGGGCCCGAGTATAAACCAAAGATGCGTTCGCGTGTGCACTCGCCGTGGCCGAAGTGCGGGTCTTAGTATAAACGAAGTCGCGACGCTTCGCGTGTGCACTCGCCGTAGCCAAGGGTGACGGGCCTGAGTATAAACCAAAGACGCACGTTCCCGTGTGCACTCGCCGTAGCCGAGGGTACGGGTCTGAGTATAAACCAAAGTCGCACGCTCGCGTGTGCACTCGCCGTAGCCAAGGGTGACGGGCCTGAGTATAAACAAGACGCACGTTCGCGTGTGCACTTGCCGTAGCCAAGGGTACGGGTCTGAGTATAAACCGAAGTCGCACACTCGCGTGTGCACTCGCCGTAGCCGAGAGTACGGGCCTGAGTATAAACCGAAGACGCACGTTCTCATGTGCACTCGCCGTAGCCGAGTATACGGGTCTGAGTATAAACCGAAGACGCACGTTCGCGTGTGCACTCTCCGTCAAAAACACGGGCATGAGTATAAACAAAAGACGTGCGGGGGGACGCCTTCGCACGCACTCTACGGAGTATAAATAAGAAGCGGATGTTGTTCCTGCGCACTCCACGGAGTCTAAACAAGACGCGAATCCCGCGCATGCCATGGACATCGTCCTTGCGCATACTCCCCGGAGTATAAATAAGACGTGGATGCTGATCCCACGCGCTCTACGGGGTACAACACATGGATGCTGTCCCTGCGCACTTGGCAAAACACGGGCGCGATGCGAATCTCGCGTGCCCGTCAATCGCGCAACCCAACTTCGAGAACCTCAAGGGGGAGCAGCGCAGCACACCAGAGGCTGGCCTCAGCAAGAACGTGAACGCGAAGTATGAGGTACACCAGAGGCTGCCCCCCACCTGGGAACATAAGGGAACGGAGCACAAGTCCACCTGCTTCGTTTACGCGCCAACTGCGTCGCCCTCGCACACGCCAGTCTACGGACTTAAAACAGGTCGTGGTGTCGAGGTCCGCCTCCGCACGCGACAGTCTACGGACTCTAAACAGGTTGCGGTGCCGAGGTCCGCCTTCCCACACGCCAGTCTACGGACTTAAAACAGGTCGTGGTGTCGAGGTCCACCTCCGCGCGCGGCGGTCTGGACTTACAGCAGTCGTGGTGTCGAGGTCGCCTCGCATGCGGCGATCTGAGACTCTAAACGAGGTTGTGATGTCGAGGTCCGCCGCACACGCCGATCACGGACTTAAAGCAGTCGTGGTGTCGAGGTCGCCTCCGCGCGCGGCGATCTCACGGACTCTAAGCAAGTTGCGGTCGAGTCGTCCGCCGCACGCGCCGATCTACGGACTTAAAACAGGTCGTGGTGTCGAGGTCCGCCTCCGCACACGACAGTCTACGGACTTAAAACAGGTCGTGGTGTCGAGGTCCGCCTCCGCACGCGACAGTCTACGGACTCTAAACAGGTTGCGGTGCCGAGGTCCGCCTTCGCACACGCCAGTCTACGGACTTAAAACAGGTCGTGGTGTCGAGGTCCGCCTCCGCACGCGACAGTCTACGGACTCTAAACAGGTTGCGATGTTGAGGATCGCCTCTGCACACGCTAAGTCACCAAGGAGACCTGCTCACGCGCATCCTCCGAGAAACGAGGCCCCGGAAGCACTCGCGCGGCCACTTCGACTTGGCGGACGGAGCCCTCGCGCAACTACTTCGCCAACGGTACACTTCGAGCGTGGAAGTCCCGCCCCTACGTAACACGCCCGCCGGCGCGTGGCACACAACGCTGGTGACGTCTCGGTGAGCCCGGAGGGGAATCAACATGACCGACCAACGCACAGCATGCAGCGCATATCCCAATTGCCAGCAGGATCATATATTGGAAACATCTTATAAGTACAGAGGCCTGCCAACATCTTCGCTGCCCTAAGCAACTACTCGGCAGGCTCGTCCTTAGCACGTGCTGGAATCAGCGCTCCGCCTGAAGAAGACCGGCCCGCCCAAAAGTTCAGCGAATCTTCGGCTCTTTGCCAGCGTCGAAGGCACCAGTCGGCCCTAGCAAGGAGGCTTCCCGAGACACAGGTCACATAGTTAGAATTCCCAAAGCAAGCGCGCACTTTATTCACCAAAAGCAAGACTACATTACAACGCACGCCCACATCTAGCCACTTCGGTGTCGCACCTGTGAGCCCCCGGCACCTTCGGCGGCCTCAGTGCCGCCCTCGTCACGCCGCGGGACTTCGTCCAGAAACTGGCCGACGCTCCCCTCCCCGTAAAGGGTCTTCCGAAGCTCGACACGCGCGGCGGCCACCCCGACGTAGTCCCAGATCCGCTCGTAGAAGAATTTGATGGCACGACGCACGGTGCGGACACCACCGGACATCACCCCGGCCCCGCCGGGCATCTCCAGCTGGGGTCCTCCAGCCCGGCGACGTGTGTGCAGCCGCGGTGCCGCAGGAGGGCGCACACCATGCATGACGCCACATAGGCGCAGTGGTTGCCGAAGGTCGTCGCAGCACCGTGCGCAACGTCGACGGCATCTTTAATCTAGCGAAGGGACCGCAGCAACTCCTCCGGGCCGAAGGCGCGGTCCGGCACTTTAGCCACCAGCCCTTGGAGATGGACTTCCAGCCCTTGCATGTCATCCCAAGCGATTACCAAGGCATCGCCGAGTGTTCGGTCGCGCTCCGCTAGGGTCAAGGCAAGTTCGCCCTTTTCCTTCTCCAGCGAGGCGACTTGCTGCAGAAGGCCGTCTCGTTCCGCTGCATACTCTGCCCGCGCCGCCTCCGCGGCTGACTCCCGGGCCGACGCAGCAAGTCCCTCGGCGTGCGCCTACACCTCGGTGCACTCCGCTTCTAGCCGACGGATGCGAACATCCTGCGCAGAGCGGGCCCTAGTGGCTTCGCGTAGCCCCTCCTCGGCGGCCCGCAGCCTATCCTCAAGCGCCCCTTACTCGCGAAGTAAGGTCGTCCGCAAAGCTTGCCCCAGCACGAGCATCTGCGAGGCAAGATGGGTCAGCAGGCTAGGCGTGGCCAAGCATGGACGCATAAGCAAGTACATACCCTCACACCCGACACCTCCAAGGCGTCTCCAAGGCGCAGCGCACCGTAGGTCTGCAGCGCTTGCTGACCGACGCTGGCGGCCGCATCATCCGCAATCCCGCGCCACGCTCTTAGCGCATCCGACAGAGGAACGAAGTCCGCCGGGCTCAGGTGCACCGCGCTAGGGCCCCCATGTTTCGGCGGAGACTCCTCCTCCGGAATAAGCGATGCTGCACGAAGAAACACAGGTGAGAGCACCACAAGGCGCTATAGAGAACACACCAAGGTAAACTACGCTGTCTTACCTTCGGTAGCAGACGGAGGGCTTTGAGCACCCGCCTCCCAAGTGCCGGGCGGGGTAGCAGTGGCGCCGGCCCTCGCCAGGAGTGTTGCCTCGCAAGGAGCGGACGCCTCGGCGTTCGGGGCCGGCGTTGCCTGCTCTCGCCTGGGGGACGGTGCAGCCCGGGGAGCTATGGGTGGACCCGCCAGAGGAACCTCGGCGCACGCCTCCGAATCCCTGTCACCACGGTGAACCACGGTGAACCCCCTCGATGTCCGGTGGAGCCCTGGCCGCAGACACGGCCGCTTCGCCGGAACGAGCGGCGACGACCCCGCCTCGTTGGCCACGCTGGAAGAGGTCCCCACGGCTGCAGTATGTGTGGGTGAAGATTCCACGAGGGTAGCTCCCGCGGAGGGCACCTCGGCCTCGGCGGCCTCGGCGGCGGCCGTCAGCGCAGGACCGGCTCCGCGCACCCCCGGGGAGGGCGTCCCCGGCACTGTAATAGCCACGGCCGAAGGTTGCACCTCTGGCGCTGCAGCCGACCACGGCCCCGAGGCGGCGTCCCCGGCGTTACCATCGCCACGGTCGAAGGTTGCTCCTCCACCGTCGCGGTAGCCGTGGCCGAGGGCTGCGACTCCGGCGTCGCAGCGGCCACAGCTGAAGGCTCCGCCGCAGCGTCGCCGGTCGGCAAGGGCTCTGTCTCGACGACCGCCACGAGCGACGAGACTTCCCCTCCCCGGCTGCCCGCGGCGAGCCCGCCGTCCAGGGCGCCGAAGACCCTTCGCCCCGGCCTCCAAGCGAGTCGGCATGCCGGCCGAGTTCGACTCGCGTCGCGCGCGCGCGGCAGCGGCAGCAGCAGGGGCAGCTGCTATACCGAGCACGACAGGCGCTCCACTTCGGCCCCTCTTGCGAAAGGGCGCCTTCGTCCTTGCGGCGCCGTCGTCCTGGTGCTGCGAAGTCGGGCGGGTGCGGTCCGGCACAGCAAGGCCCAAGGCCTCGCACACGCGGTTTATCCACCCCAGCCCCGCCTCCACAGTTGCGGACGCGCGCTGCTCGTGCTCCCTGACGGTGTACGGCCTGAGGAACACGCGCGCGGCCTGCTCGGCGTCCTCTAAGCAAATCCCTAAAACAAAATAAAGACACAAACAATGATTAGCGCGCAACACGCTTCGTATAGACAAGAGGGGAGCTACGGCCAAGACTTATGAGGACCGGGGGGCATCGGCAGTACGCAGACCGACGGCTCAACGTTGTCGTCGCGACGCTGCTCAGCAGCGAGGCGCCAGTCACGGGCAAGCGGCGCCACGCCATACATCACGAACTCTTCTGCGAGGTCGCGCATATTGAAGCGAGCGGTCACGCCTACGAGTCGACGGGCCCTTCGCACATCCTCGTCGTCGAGCGTCCGCCCGGGCGAGATCTTGAATGCGATCGGTCGGCCCGTGCACTCGAGGCCGCTCCCGCTCGCCACACGGTGGTAAAACCACCGCTTTGTCCACTGAGACTCCCACTTCCCGCGAGTCGAGTTCGCGAGGAAGAGTTTGCCGCAGGACGACCGCAGAACGAAGGTAACGCTGCCAAAGTTTGACAGCGTCCCGTCCTTCCGTTCCTTGGGCTGGAAGCGTGCTTCGTGCAGGTATGCAAACAGCGAAGCACTGGGCCAGCACGCTCCCGAGCGCAAGGCCCAACTATACACGGCCAGGCGGGCAACGGCGTTCGGGGTGAGTTGCGCCAGCTCCAACCCAAAGGTCCACAGCACGTCGCCTACAATCGCCGCCGCCGAGATGCGGAACCCTGCATCCAAGAAGGCAACGAAGATGATCGCTTCCGACTGTCCGGGGCACGGTTCCGTCTCGTCGGCGGAAGGCAATCGTACCGCTTGATGGTCGGACAGCTTCCCCTCGTGCAGCAACCCTTCGATTGTCTTCTCGGTCACGAGCGAGGGGCCCAGCTCGCCGGAAAACGAGCCTTCCTTATTTGCTGCCCGCCACCATTTGTCCGCCGCCGCCAGGTCGCGTTCGCTGAGCGAGTACTTCACCTCCAGCAGGGACGACCGCCGGCGAACGCCGCCGCCACTCGCCGCGTGGCCCTGATTGTCGCCGGACGCCATCGCTTCTCACGAAGGGAAGAGCACGGCCGCGAGAGTATCATAGGAATGCAGCGGGAATGCGGAGGGCGGTGCAAGCGAAAAGAGGGCGTAGAGGGACGGGGGCGCTGTTACGGGGGTTATTTCAAGCCGTCTGACCCCGATGGCCGCCGTCGAAGCGTCGCAACGGTCCGCGTACCGGGCACGGCCGCAGCCGTACAGAGGCCTGCCCTGCTCGATTCCCCATAACCGAAGACGAGGCGTCGTGGCGGGGCGCTCCACGCACGACCACCGAAGCAAGGACCGTCAGCGCACGACGTCCCAATGGCCTCTCGCCTCGTGGCAACCCTTGCACCTTCTTCCCTCGGGAAGAGGCGGGCAGCCGCGGTTACGCATCCGCTGCCGCCCCACGGTGTCCCAGTCACAAATCGCCGCGTGTCCTGCACACGACGAGACGGACCGCGTGGCAGGACAGCCTAACCCTGACAAGCAAGCGGCTGGCACGGTTCCTGGAGCCATTAAAGCGCATTACCAGCTCATGGGGTTGCAATCACCGCAGGCACAATGGTACCCGAGGCGCGCAGTTTCAACCTCATGCACCAGTGAGCTTCAACAGCGACTGGGCACCAGCCTTTGCTGCCACCCGTTCAAAGGGTGAGGGTCGGAGCGCGTGCGCGTCTACCTCGACTGGGCACCAGCCTCCGCTGCCACCCGTTCGAAGGGTTAGGGATGGAGCGCGCGCGCGTCTACTTTGACTAGGCACCAGCCTCCGCTGCCACCCATTCGAAGGGTGAGGGACGGAGCGCACGCGCGTCTACCTCGGCCGGCGCCCGACCTCGCGCCACCGTTGAAGGTGAGGGCGAGCGCGCGCGCGTCTGCCGACCAGCGCCCGGCCTCCACCGCCACCCGTTCAAGGGTAGGGGCGGAGCACGACGCGCGTCTGCCGACGCGCGCCTCGGTGCCACCCGTTGAAGGGTAGGGGACGAGCGCGCGCGCATCTGCGCCGACCAGGCGCCGGCCTCGCCGCCACCCATTCGAAGGGTAGGGGCGAGCGCGCGGCGTCTGCCGACTAGGCGCCGGCTTCGCGCCACCCGTTCGAAGGGTAGGGGACGGAGCGCGCGCGTCTGCTTCGACTAGGCGCCGGCTTCGCGCCACCCGTTCGAAGGGTAGGGGACGGAGCGCGCGCGTCTGCTTCGACTAGGCGCCGGCTTCGCTGCCACCCGTTCGAAGGGTAGGTAGGGGACGGAGCGCGCGCGCGTCTACCTCGACTAGGCGCCGGCCTCCGCCAACCCCGACGTCACCTGCTCGAAGAGGCGGCCCTTCTCGAAGAAGGCAAAACAGCGCAGACGGCCCCCGTGACTCGAAGAACATGAGGACTGGTTTGTGGCAAGCGCAGACATGCTCTTGTAAGCATATATGCTCCCCTGCACCAACATATGCTTGTTGACACAACCAGAGGGTGTGGATGAGTTCAAGCATATCTGTCTACAAGAGCAGGTCAGGCCTTGCCGTTTCTGTGCCTGAGCGTCATACGCGCGCAGGACCCTGTGAATGTTCAAGCTTTCCATACCAAGCTGTGACGTATTCCCACAGATAGGGCGTCTACTGTTCATCAGCGCTCGCTGACATTAGCGTCGGTCGACGCAGTCATCAAACGCAGATGAACAATAGTGGGCCTATACGTGAGAAGATAACCATGTGCAGGTATGGGATGCATAGCCTGGGGTGTCCAAGGAGCGGCCCGCAACACCAACGTATTTATACCCAGGCTTACCCGGTGAGGAGTCGCCAGCTTGGCGAGAGGCCGATCGCCGTCACGCTAACCGACGGAAGCGCAAATGATGGATACTGGGCGGTCAAACTACCCATAGTGGACAGGTGCAACCGCTCGCATCCCACGGCGCACCTGTCGCAAGGCAGCCGCCATTAAAAGCGCACTACCAGACCACGGGGCCACAACAGCTTCGAAGCACAACGACGACGGCACCATGGGAACCACCCTCGCTACTCCCAGTTTCGGCGTCTACTTCGACTAAGGGGACGGAGCGCGTGCGCGGCTACTTCGATATCGGATTCGGCTTCCGCATCAAACCCCAGCCTCCGCAACACACTAAGGCTTTGCAGACATGGAGGAATTCACAGGCCGCAGGGACGGAGGGGGCCAAAGGACTCGGCAACATGGCTTCGGCCCTGTGAAGCCCTTTATCATGAGAGGCTCCTGTTGTAGGGGTGGCCCCCACCTAAGCCCAGCAGGCCTGTTAGGAGGTTATTAGGACCAGAATGGAACATGTGTAATGACTTAAATACCCCTGGCGGGGGTGTACTGATGTAAGGGCACAAGTGTAAGAGTATACCCCATGAGAATATATATATCAGGGAGGAGCCATGGGGAGACGGAACTCTCCCAACTCTCCACTACCATCTCTCTCTCTGTTTGGTCTGTAACCACAACAGCCACCATACTAGTGTAGGTTCCTTGATCGTACCATTCAAATTTTTTGTTGATATGGAGTTTTTTAAAAGTTTTAGGTTGAAATTTCAATAAAAAAATTTAGTTGTAAATTTTCATTAATTTTTATTCCAAAATTTAGTTATTTAGGGGTTTTTTCTTTTATTTTTTACTGTACTTGATATGAACTCTTTCTTTTAATCTAAGCCATTATAACTCGGGTCCACTAGATAGATGGTCTCCAGATACCTAATTAGTATAGACATATTTAATTTTAATTTCAAAGTTGAGCTATTTTGGTATTTTACTTTGGAATCCATGTGGAAATCAAATTTCAAAATTTTTAATTTTTAATTACAGTTATTTTTACTGTATTTTATATAGACTCTTTCTTTTAATCTTAGCTATTATAACCCGAGCCTATTAGATGGATGGATAGATATTTTATTTTTCCAAATTAACATAGGAATTTCGTCAGAGTGCCTAATTTGTACAGGTATAGATTTAAGGATGTTTTTTTATCCCAAAATTCAGTAACTTTTTAGTGTACCTGATATGGACTTTTCTTTTAATCTAAGCTATTATAATTTGGGTCTGCTAAATGGATAGTCACAGAGTGCCTAATTAGTATAGGTATATTTAATTTTTATTTTGAATTTTAGCTTTTTAAGTATTTTACTTTGGAATTCATGTAGAAACTAAATTGCTAGTTTCTTTTTCTTATTCCAAATTTTAGTTATTTTTTATTGTACTTTATATAGACTTACTACTATAAAAGAGGATATACTAGACGACTACATCACAGACGATTCATAGAGAACCGTCTGTGCTGTAATTATCATAGACGGTTTTATAAGTGTGACCGTATACCGTGTGTGAGACGTAACTATGACAGACAGTTCATATGAATAACTGTCTGTGGTATTTTCATAGACAATTATTAATATCATAGATTATAACCCGAGTCCCCCAGATGGGTAGGTAGATATTTACCTTTTTCCCTATTAACGTGGGTATTTCCTCATAGTGCCTAGTTAGTATAGACATAGATTTCTATCTATTAGGTACTTTAGTTTGATTAGGACTCTAAATTGGGTTGTTATGACTCTTCCTGCATATAAAAGAGGGCTTGATTGTGTTCGAAATTAATTATCTATATTCTCCCCCTTTCTACATGGCGTCGGACCCATCATATTAGATGGGCTTGAATGGTGGTTTACTAGGCTGCACAAGTGATAAGCTCCTTGACGAACTGGCTAGTTGATGCACAAAATAAACTTAATTTACCAATTCTAAAATGAAGGCCATTTGAATATAGATGGAAGGATGTAAAAAACAGGAGTAGATCTTTGGTGGCGCTTCTTGTTTAACTCTGTGATAGAAAGTTCAGATACGAGGAAACTTGACCTGATTGCAAGGTTGTAGATTTACTTGGACAAATAAAAAGCATACTCCATGTACGAAAAATCTGATAGGATCATAATGAGCATAGGAAAGGAAAGTTTATACCTTTAGGCCCTGTTTGTAAGGAAGGATTCTCAGAGAAAAATTCCTTGTTTCGAACAGGATTTTAGTTTGTGTTAAGGCCTCGGAAAGAAAGTGTATTTTCTTCGCGCTGGTGAAAACGTGATTAAACATCAGTCTACATTCGAGATTTGAGTTGTGATGGTTCTAGAGACATGGCGTGGATGATTATTTTATAAAGGGGAAATTAATTATGAATGATGTTTCATTTTTGCATGGAGCATATCATGTAACAACGCTAAAAAGAAAAAAGTCTAGTGTTTTTTTTCAAAATAGATTTAGAGAAATCTTATTACAAGATCAGGTGGCCTTTTTCTCCAGAAAATTCTAGAGATAAGAGGCTTCTTTGACTGGATCAGTAAAATTGTGACTTAGAAAAGTGTAGGAACCAAAAGTCAACGATCTAGCGAGTAACTGCAAGGAGTCCTGTTACATCCTTTGCCTTTTAATCCGGGAGCAGACATGGTGTATTGTATGGATCATATATGACAAGGTAAAAGGAATATACTGCTAACCTTTTGTAACTCTAGCATGAAATAAAAAGAAACTTCTTCTACAAACGGAGCCGTCACGATTTGGCTCCGGAGGATGTAGACAACTTGCCAAACCTTGTAAACAAATCCTTCTGTCTATTGTGTGCTTTTATGATTGATCTTCCTCGTGGTATACTGCTGTCACTTCTAACAATTCGTATCAGAGTGGTGATGAGATGGAGGCCATCGGGTGCTAGATTCGAAGTGGTGAAGTTCAACAGAATAGGGAACTTTGGATTGTGGAAAACAAGGGTGAAGGATCTACTGGTACAGCAGGTATATTCCAAGGGGCTAGCAATGCAAAGCTAAAGTCGATGGAGGATGAGATTGGGAGGAGTTGAAGGAGCAAGCAGTTGCAATTGTATGACTATGTCTTTCGGGTTAGGTCATGTATCATGTGATGGATATGACTTTACCGAAAGAAATTTGGGACAAGTTGCAAACTTAGTTTATGTCCAAATGTCCAAATCCATAACGAGCAATCTTTAGATGACTGGAATGACAGAAGAGATGGAGCCTTTATGAAAGAATCAGACATGGGATGTAATATTCCGAAAATAGCCTCTTAAAGACTGGTGCGTAATTAGCAAAAAAGAAGTACGAAAAATAAGGATACGATGGAATTTTTTTAGCGCGAGTCCATTTCCTAGATGAATCGTCACCGAAGTATTAGAAGTGGGCTTCCGGGGCAGGCAGCGAGGCCACGTCGCCCCCTCGCTCCCCCCGGCCGGCGCGTGTCGCCCGTTTTCGCGTACGGCCGGGGGAGGCAATTCCCTCCGGTTTTCTGAAAATTGCGTAAAGGTCCTTTTTTCTTGCGGTTAGGTCCTTGCAAGTTTTTTCTTTGGAAAAATTTTTGGATTGCGCCCGGCGGGTTTCCGAAATTGCGTATAGGTCCTTATTTACTTACGTACAGGTCCTTACAAGTCCTCGATTTTTTCCAAAAAAGTCCTTTTGTTTTTCCGAAATTGCACACGGGTCCTCGATTTTTTCCTCGATTTTTTTATGAAACTACCTACGAATTGTCGTCTCTTTTTCTTCGATCCACACGGTGGCTGGCGTGGCGTGGCGCCACGCCTACGTGGCTAGTTGTATGTAGGTGAAGTTGGAAAGCGAGTGTATCTCATGATTCATTAAATAGAGTTTGTGTGGAAGAGCAAAACCCTATTAGTCCAACCCTTGGTTTTCTTTTCGGCGCTGCCACCGCCCAGGTTTCATTTCCTCTGAGTCACCACGTGCTCAACAGTAGCCATCATCTGTCCCGTCGCCGAGTGCCTTCAGTGCCACCTGTCGGCCGGGTGTAGTCCCTCTGCCGGGTCACTTAGGTTGGCTACAGTGTTGATAGGGGTGGGAAACGGTAACGAATAATCCATTTTATCCGATATTTATATTCTCGAAAATGCGAATGTGGTAAGTAAAATCAGTATTTGAGAATGTTTGTATCCGTATTTGAAAATATTCCTATCCGTAATTGAGAATATTCGTATTCGCATTCGTATTCGAGATATTCATATTCATATTTGAGACTATTCGATCCACTTCCTATGCGATTCAGAATTTTGTGATTCAAAATTTGAATTTGGGCAATTTGAAACTGGTAACCATTCCAGTAATCGATCAAAAATCGATGAAAAACCGGCAAAGCCATTAGGAATTTGTTTTTACCAAGATTTGTTACAGAGGTTGTAGGAGGATATTCATATTTGACCAAATTAAGTATATATTCAATTTGAATTTGTATCCATTACGACATTTGATTCGTATTTGAGAATATCCGAATGTGTATTTGTTTTAAAAATATTGTTTCATATTCGTATTTGAAACTATTCAATCATATGCTATCCATTTCCATCCCTACGTGTTGAAGACAAGCGTGCACCAGTGCACGCACAGTGGGAGATGTGCCTTGGGTGGTCAGCCGAGTTGCCCAGCGCTGCGATGTCTTCACCAACGCCAACCTTCATGCTGCCTTTCAACGTGCGCCACTCGCCAACAGGTAGCGTATAATCATTATATGAGAATTTCATCTACTAGAAAGTTGTAGAGAATTTTGATAAATTTCTATAGAATTATTATTCTTATCAATCAGATGAGTAGATTGTGAGATATGAATTTTACAATCGTACTATCAGGTTAATTTGTTGTGTTTTGGCAGCGTGTAGTAATTAGTAGATTAAAAATAGTAAATAAACTAATTTGGGGATTCGGTCAACATGAATATTTTAGGTAATTTCTTGAAGTTTTCATTAAGTCTAAGAACAAAATTTTTAGATAAGTAAAATAGAAGATATGAATTTTAGGAGGTTGTTGTCCAGTACCGTGTTGGTGCTGGACGTAGTCGTGGAAAAATATTAATTTGACTAACTTAGTGCTAGAATTAAATTTTAGGGATAACTAGAAAGTGGTAGATAATTTCCACTAGGTTTTGGTAATATTATTGTTTAATATATTTGCATATGGTGATTAAAAGATATAAAATTATTAAGTCCGTTGTCCAAGAGATGGCAGATCTATCTTTTGAGTAAAAAATGGCGATTTAGATGATTTAATCTAATCATTTGGCCAAGTAAGAAAACATAGAGAATTTTATATAGATTTTAGAACTTGCATGCTTTGCTATTTCACGAGGTGGGAGCTGAGAGGTGTGATAATTTTAGTACTAGGACAGCAAGGGAGACTGTCCAATAAAGGTGTAAATGGTGGACTTTGGAAGTACGTAGGAGTGTTGTTAATTAAGTGTTGTTTTGTATTGCAATGATGGTATTGAGATTAAATATTTACTGTAGGTGGAGTAGCTTCGGGAGTGTTTTCACCTTTAAATCATCCCGATCGCTGTAATTAGAAAAGCAAGTGCATGATAGAATGGTAACTCGAGTGTTGAAATTGTGGTTTGATTGGTTAAATAATTGCCATGATGATTTATATGTTTATTTCTTTTTTATATTTCTCACATACTTATAATAAATTGATGATGATATTGATGACTATGGAAGACTGATGAGTATATCGATTGCTGATGATGAAAGATAATATTTATTGCACTGCATGTCTAGCATTCATGATAGAAATATGTGACCCACAGGAGTGGGATGAGGTTCCAATATATAAGATATGGGCAATGAAATCCCCATATGAAGAAAGATGGGCAATTGGTGCCCACACTAAAGAGCGTGGGCAAGAGCGAACACTAACGGTTGTTGCACTCTGCCATACCGGTATAAGCAGAAGATGAGACATGAGCATAAGCATTGCATTGCATTCATGAAAAGTGAATGGTGATTTGAGATAGTGAAACACGTGAACAGAAATTGATGAGAATAGTTTTGAGAAATTGAGTTAATGATAATTGGATATGAATTTTTAATAAGTTGATGCCTTGTTTATTATTCTGCTTTGTACTTGCTGAGTCATAAACTCATCTTTGTTTTATTTGTTGTTTTTAGGCAAACGATGAAGATGACATATATGGGTGGATGTAGGACATGAATAAATGCACTTTATAGTTCTTCTCTTCACCTAGAAATACATCACTTTTGATTATAAATAGTGTAGTATCATTCATTGTAATAATTAGATAGTTAGACTTGTTTATGATGCCTTTGGCAATTATTTGGTTCATATTAAATTCAATTTATGGTCTATCATGTTACTAAAATTTATGTTTAACTTCATGTTGAATGTTGATTCTTGAAACGTTGATGTCGGTAATGTTTGTTTATTGGTTAAAATTGGTAGATATTGTAGTTGTAGGTGATATCTTGGCCTTTTGTTAAGCTGGGGTGTTACAGTTGATATTAGAGCGGGCGTTAAATCCGTGGTGAATAAACTGGTAACTTACTTGGTAATGAATTAAAATTTTGACATAGGATTGGTAGCCTAACAAAAATAATATCCATAATAATAACTTGGAAAAACTTAATTGCTAAAATTTGACTTAGGATAATTAATATAAAATAGAAATTTGACACACTGGTGCATAGTAGGACAGGATTAGGTCATTCATTGCATTTACACTTCCGTTAGCTTGTACAATTGTTAACAAAGTATTGAGATATTGCATATATTTGCATTGAATGGTTATGTAACTAGGTTGGATAGTAGTGCTGAGAGGTGGAGGTCGTGGTTGTAGCCGTGGGTATGGCCATGTTGTGCCACAATGCGTGGTAAATGATGAGTAATGAGATTTTATTCAATAACCTTAGATATGGATGTTGGCGGTGAGTTTTGTTGGTCATTTTTTGTTCTAGGGGTGAGTTATTGGTCCTCCTTGAGTTTTCAATGGTTGGTTACTTTCAATGTTGGTAATCAGTTTTCATTAGCTATTTTGGTTCCATGAAAAATTGCAGCTTTTTCCAATTGTTGAGCTATTCTTGTTGGTTTTGAAAGTTGTCAATTTATCGAGTCATCTTTTTTTTGGTAGTGGTTTTATCATTTTATTGAGGGTTATGACCTATTTCTGGGCTCAATATTTTCTTTTTGAATCAAGAAGAACAACTTTTGCAAGCCATATTTTATGTGGAAGTTTTAAACCCCATGCGATTTTGGAGTATCCTTGTGTTAAATCTTAATGCTCTATTTTGTGAAACAAAGATACTAAAGCTCTTGTTGTGATGACCTCTTCAGTTTGAATGGGAGGAGTAAAAAAAGAGTGTTGGTAAGGCATAGAATGTCAAGTTGGGGAAGGAGAGTAGTGTATAGTGATTTTAAGTAACAACTTTGTGAGTAAAAATGATTAAATGTGATAGTGTCCCGTAGTAGCATCATGAGGAATAGTGAGTAGGAGTGTGATCATCATAACTTGAATTGTTATTGTTATAGAGGTGCATGAAGCATGGTTAAGTCGGTTGTATAGTTAGCATGTTAAAAGTTTTCAAGCTTTATTGGACAAATTGTTATTTGGTCCTAATAGATTACTCTAATGGTTTGTGAGGGTTACGTTAAAGATATATAAGATATTTATCTATGATAAAATATTAACACTGATTGAATTTTTTTCTAAGGATACTTGATGGACATATATGGATGCTTGATTTACATGTTTCTTGCCAAGCTAAATTGATCTAATGTACATAGAGGAATGTATGAATATTGATGTATCTTCATGTGAATCCTAATATATTAGAGGTTGTAATGTTGATATTTTCATAGTGTTTTGCTCTAAGTTTTGAACGTACGATGAAAACATTGCATTTGTACTGTTTGTAGATGTTTAGGTGATTGCATATAGAAGTGGGACAACAAATAAATCATAATCAGGATAATTGTTGATCATTAATGAGAATCACTATAGTATAATTAATGCATAATAGAATTGGTGTTGAGCATCATTAGGGGTTGAATGAATGAATTATAATAAATGTTTAAAATCTGTGTGCTTTATGAGATTGTTGAGTATTATATTGTCCTCGACTAAATAGCATTGCTAGAATATTATGGTTGTTGCGGTAATCTTATGATGCTTTGTGAATATTTTTGAAACTTAAGATGGGATAATAAAATATTATGATGCGAGTCAGTTTGATTTTAGAGTGCTTAAAGATATAATGGTAACTTTTGATAATTCTTGTTAAGAGTTTGTTAAACTACTAATTGCATAATTTGTTTTGGGTTTGTCTCCATTCTAGGTAGCGGTACTTTGAAAAATAATAACGATAAAACAAAAAAAATAATAATAAAATATTTGTAGCAATGTAAATATCTATCTTGTGAGTGAACTCATTGCAAAGTGTTAAAGCTTTTATGTGGGCTATCATTTTATTATCTTTTCATTATATATGCTTGTAGAATATTGAATTTATCAAAGGTATGCAAACTTGATGCATTATTAATATTATTACCATTATATACATTGTCATTTTTTCTAGGCGTAACTTGATCATGTCATCCAATGATGGAAAAAAATTTAGTGTAATAACCTACTCAATGTGGTAGTAAATTCAATGGTGAGGATTGTTGAACTATTGTCATGAAATATGAATTGTTTCTTGGTGAATTACCCTTTTTGAAAGTTGGATATCTTTTAAAGGTAGTCGTGGGGACTAGATGAACTTGTTAAAGTTTATCTATCATTTATAACTGAAATTTTATTGTAGGAGTCGGTGAGATTAAAATCATGAGGTGATATTACTTAGTAACTCAGTCCAGCTAGAATAAACGGTGAAATTTGTTGTGGTGGCATGTAATGTTTTATGTTATCAGGCTTTCAAAGTTACAATCTTGATGTGATTTTTGGTAATAACAAGTGAAGATGGACTTGCATTGATCATTGATAGAATTTGTTGGGTTGTGAGATCTGTGTGTCAGCATTTTTAGGTATTTTTCTTTTAAAAGAACTAAGCTGACCATATTCAATGGGGAATCTACACTTAGATGCAGTTAAAAGGAAAAATGGTACTTTTGTGTGGGAACCTTGCCATTAAAATTTTTCTAGATTTATACTGGTGTTATAATGAGGATAAGTTTGAACTCAAATTTGGCTATAACACCCTGCCACCCACTGGGCCTAGAGTGCTACCAAGATTGCATTATTTTACCATTTTTCAATTGCTAATCATTTTAAGCAAACTCTACTTTATTCATGAAACAGTGACCACTTTTACAACATATCATTTTAAGCAACTATTCTAGCATACTAGTGGAGTTTAATCATACCACCAAAAGTTGATATGCGAAGTGCCGCTAGTACATGAAATTATTCATGTGCTACTCCTGCCTGTGCACGACATCCTTATCGATCACCTAAAAAACAAACAAAGCAAGGGTGAGTCAAGAGACTCAGCAAGCACATTGTAGGATCGGAAATGGCAACAGAGGGGGGAGGGTGAATGGTGCCTCTTTAAAAATTATCCCCCAAAAGTATCCACGATCGAATCTCCTCTCCGGTAGCTATGAAAAACTATGAAGGAGAAGATTCATTCTCTCTGGAACCTCAAACATACAGAGGAGAAAAAGATACAAAAAGCATCAGAGAAGAAACAACAACCAAGAGACAGATTGAAGCTGGCAGCAGAAAGTTGCTCTCAGGAAATAAGCAGGCCGGTCCAACCGCCACATTAAGGCTGATCAGACCGCAGGATGACCACCGGTTTGACCGCTGGTTGGCCGCCGGTCTGACCGCCATTGTATGGCCGGTCTGACTGCCTCTCTCCATCCGGTCCAAACGCTGGGGCTTAACCAGTCTGACTGCTAGGGTTAGCGGTCAGACCGCCCTTTGCCGACCGGTCAGACTGCCAGTATGAAACCGGTTTGACCGGGCTTGGGTTCAGTCCATTCCGCAGCCTGACAATCTGAACAGAAAAGGCTGAAAACTTCGGAAAAGGAGGAAATTGACAAGTTCCTACTGTTCCTTTTAGGCCAAAAGCGAGGGACTTTAAACTAATTAGCAAGAGGTCCTTAGGAACCCAAGCTTTCAACCAACAGTGCAAGGAATCAATAAACGAGCTAAAATCTGAACCCTGAGCAGAGAACAGGGATGATTCCCAAAATGCTTTCCAATCAGTGAACTTTTGCTCATGGGACTTTGAACTTAGCAGGGGGATGATCTCAGAGGAGAGAACTACATCCCAAAACCTTCTTAGCAGCAAGAAAACCAAAGGGGCAAGAGACCCCTGCCATCAAAACCTAAGCTAGAGCAAACAGAGAAAATGCAGATGACAGAAAACTTAATGCAACTCAACAACTCTCCTCAAATTGATTCATAACCATGAATGCTTACAAGAGAGGAATGATTACAATAGGGAAACCACACTACATCCCCATACGCTCTTGAGGAGAGAAATCACTACATGCTTCTACAGCTTGAGCTCTCTCGCTCACACTCACCGAGAAACACACCCAACTCTCAGACTAGCTCACTCTCTCATTTCTTGCCTAGCTTCTTCTACCTGAGCTCCTTCTCTTAAAGCCACATCACACCCAGAAGAAGAAAATCAAGAAGTGTCATCCCTCTCCCACTCCATGCCTATCATCCAATTAAGGCAAGGGTCAAAGTCAAACCACTCTCAACCAGATTTTGGAGGGAGAACCACCCACTCCACTCATTTGCTTGAGTCAATTTACCAAGTTGCCCTCAAGCACCTTCCCGGAAGCTTCCCACGTTCGGTACCTTGACCGTCTGGACCTCGACTCCTCCCTGAGTCTAGTCCCGGTCCGCTCCGCTGCACATGACCGCACCCGGCATCCTGACCGTCTGAACCTCCGACTCCTCCTGAGTCTAGTCCCGGTCCACCTCGCTGCTGCCTGTCGTGTCCACCTGACTCCGACCGAGACCTCCGACTCCACCTGAGTCTAGTCCTGATCTGTTCCGTCGCACACGACCGCAACCGACCTCCAACCGTCTGGACCTCCAACTCCTCCCTGAGTCTAGTCCCGTCTGCTCGTCGTCGCCCGTCGTGTCCATCACCAGTAGCTCCAGCTCCGGTTCCTCGTCTCCCAACTCGCAACCACCTCACCAGCCTCGATCATCTTCGGCATCACCGACCGTCTGGACCTCAACACCACCTGTGCCTAGTCCTGGTCCTCCTCGCCTCACCATGACCTAGCTCCAAAGTCCTGCAGTTACATAGACAAGCAAACCATCACATAGCACTGCACGAAACAGCATATCAATAATAGCATAAACGAAAGGTACTCAACCCTAGAATACCCAAAACAAACTCAAACTCTCTAAACCAACCGTCAATTACTCATCACAAACATGGGGATACCTCCACATGGTCTCTCACACATGATAAAATAGTGGTGTTAACACACCACTTTAAAAATTCCCATTTCTGTGAACTGTACATCACTATTTCTGTAACTATTTTACTGTTATCACTTCCCATTTCAGTGAACTGTACATTACTATCTCTGTAACTATTTCACTGTTAACACTTTTATGTAATGCAATGCATCTGTAACTGTATCACTGTTTTGTTCTGTTTTCACGCAATGCAATGCATCTATAACTATAGATTATACCAGTATAGCAGAGTGTTCACCCATCGATGAACCACTCAATCCCCGTCCACTTTTATACGGTGATCCAAACTCCACTCCCGTGGAGTACCTACCGAAGTAGGTCCTGTTGTCTGTGTATATGTGCAATGCATGATGCAACATGCTTTCACTGTAGGTACTCATTCATAAGTAGCACTCATCAAAGTACGATTAACATGTAATCAAAAGAATAGTAGAACATGACACATAAGACATAAAATACCAATGATTCACCACAATCCACTGTTCTACCATGCACTTGTCTGGTTAACCTCGGGGACGATGTGTGGACAGCTCTGACCCGGGACCTCCGCTGGGTGTTGGCTGAGGATTGGCAAGGATCGTGGATGACGACGGTGATGCCCGTGTTGGGGTTCAGATGGTCCCTTCTCTTATTGTCGTGGTCAACCAGGCCCTTGCTCCTCCTCCTTCGGGCTTCCTCTTCCTCACCTCACCTCTGCTTGGCTGTGAGGCTTGCTCTTCGATTGGAGGAAAGAAATGGGCTCTGTTTGCTCTGTGTCTTTGCAGAGAAAGAGATGGAAAGTGGTTTTCTTCCACCGAACAAATTCTTGGCTGAGGTAAGAAAAATGTGAACTGTGCACACATGTGGCTGATGGCTTAAGAAGGGCTTCAGTTGGCTTCTCTCTCTACTACCCTGTGCAATGACCAAATTGCCCTTCACTCATCACCTCACTCCCACTTAAGTTTGAGGGCTTTAAGGACCTTTTGGTCCATGGGGGCTCTGTACTGTTGGCTTTTCTACGGCGGCAGGTAAGACGGTAAAAGGTAAGAATGGAATTTCCTGCCAGATGATGAGAACCTAGATGCGAGACGATGCTGACTGTCCCTGCATGGTCTGGGAACCCCTGTGAGCGCTTAATTCATTTGGCATTTCTAAAGCCGAACGGGTTCTGATGGCAAAACTCTACTCTATTTTTTCATTCTCCATTGGATTGTTTTCATTATTCGCATTACTTCTCTTTTGCAATTTAGCTTTATTACATTGGCAAATTAAAATAAAATGTGTATGCAGAATATGTGATGTTTTGGAAATTTATGGTTTAAGAAAAAAATATATCTTAAAGATGGGAAAGTGCCTTTTCTGGGATAGTGAGATGCATTTCTAGTTCTTACTTACTTTATGTGTTTTGTTCAATGCCATTCGAAAAGAAAAGTAGTTTCTTAGCATTGTGGGTGCTTCTTTTCCTTGCTAGAGGAAAAAATGGATTGTTAGTTTGCACATTGGAGTGATTTGATCCTTTAGTTTATGTGGTTCTTGAATGCTTATTTCTCATTTGGAAGTCGAATGATTTTTTAGCGAATTCTTTGTTATTTGCCAAGTGTTCATTTCTGTGATCGACAGTCTCCCCTATGACTTGGAGGTCGTAGGAGCTGTTACGACTTATGGTCATAGGTTACGACTTAATGGTCACAGTAGATTTTACGACCATGTGGTCGGTAGTCAGATTTACGACCATGTTGTCGGCAGTCAGATTTACGACCATGTTGTCGGCAGTCAGATTTACGACCACGTTGTCGGCATATGACATTTGGGTGACCCTCGATGCATACCATGAGGGTATCACCCAAATTAAGACTGTCCGATAGGACCAATACAAGTGAGGGTACAACAAGTTTGAGAAGCTCGCTGGTGAGTCCCTGGATGAGTACTTTGCCAGATTCCACAAGAGTTTGAGCCACCTCCGAACTGTTGGTCTTACATACCCAGACTCGGACAATGCTCGTCAATTATTGTCTGCTTTGGACTTGAGAGTGTGGAGATGAAAGTGACCACCACCAAGGACACGACTGACCTATCGATGTTGACTCTTGATGCGTTGTACTCTTGCAGGTCAAAATCACAATCGATGGCTTTGGTCACCGATCCTAGTTCTACTCCTAGAGCATCTTCTGATGGTTTCTCTGGTTTTTCTTTGGCTGCTCTGTGTGAGATGAGTGATGATCAAATTGAGCAGTTTCCAGATAGTGAGTTAGCACTCTTAGACAGAAAATTTTCACATGCATACAAGAGGGTTAGGGAGAGAAAGAGAAGTGGGCCGGTGATTTGCTTTGAGTGTGGTGGCCCTAACCACATTCGAGCAAACTGCCCCAAGCTGGAGAAGGGCAGAAACGACTACGGCGATGTGAGCAAGAGCGACTACATCAGCAAGAACCACAACAAGAAGCCCCCCAGCTCGTGGCCAAGGCAAAGAGAAGAAGTACTGCAACCTTGGCAAAGCCAAGAAGCTTTTCCACCACGTCCTCACCACCTTCGACAACCTCGACTTCTGCGACATGGAAGGCTGGAGTGACAACGATGGCAAGGATGATCAAGACAAGGACACCAAGGACGACGACGACTTCATCGGCATGTGCTTCATGGCCAATGGGAGTGACATCAGCGATGATGATCTCTACAGTGACTCTGATGAGGTAGGCCCTTCCTACGACCAGCCCAATGACGCTTTTCTCAAGTTAGGAAAATTTTATGCTAAATCTAGAGCTAGGTGTGGTGAATTAGAGAAGGATGTATAGAGCTTGTCACAGGAGCTTACTTCACTTTGATTTGCTTCCTCCCGTGACGATTGTGATGTTTGTACTTTTTTGCTGGATGATATGGAGAAGCTAAGGACCTCTAATGATAGTGTGATTTCTTAATTAGACTTGCTTAAGCTGGAGAATGTTAGTCTGCTAGCTGAGTTAGAAATGACTAGAGTAGCATCCATTTCATCTAATTATATAGATACTACATTTTGCACCTCATGTGTGGATAAGGACAATGCCTTTAGAGGTCTTTATACCATGCTTCTTGATCTACCTGAAACTTGTGAAAGTTGTAATTATTTGAAGTTTAACTTAAAAAAGGCGGATCACCTTTAGAGGTCAATCGGCTGTGACTGCTTCTTGTGCTCGTCGTGTGACTTAGTGCTGGGTTCCCAAGTCTATTCTCATTTACCCCAATACTGAGTCACAGATGTTGTTCTCTTGTTGACTGAGGTTCATTGAGCTGGGAATGGAGAGGTTTGGCTTATTGACTCCAGCTGTTCTCGACACATGACCGAAGACTCTCGTTGGTTCTCTTCCCTAGTCCGAGCTCTAGGTGATGAGACGATCACCTTTGGAGACACCTCTTCTGGTCGAGTCATCGCTAAAGGTACTGTGCACATTAATGATCTTTCATTCTTAAAGATGTTGCCTTAGTGAGTAAGCTGCGTGATAATTTGCTTTTTGTTTCTCAGCTTACCGATGACAATTTTGAGGTAAGTTTTAAGAAAAATGCTTGCAAAATTCTTAATTCTTTGGGGAGTCTTGTTTGCAGGATTTCTAGGTTTGGGAGGATATTTTGTGCTGATTTTGTCGAGTCTTCTGGTGATTCCCTCAGGTGCTTAGTTGCTTCAGAGTCCTATGATCTTTCTTTTGGGTATAGGAGACTTGGTTATATTGGCTTTGACCATTTAACTTGAGTTAGCAGCCACGGTCTCATACGTGGTCTGCCCAAACTCAAGATGGCCAAAGACTAAGTTTGTACTCCTTGCCGACATGGCAAGATGATTGCTGCTTCTCACCCCCCAGTTACTGTGACTATGACCGATGCACGAGATCAACTTCTTCATATGGACACTGTTGGTCCAGCTAGAGTGCAGTCAGCTGGTGGGAAGTGGTATGTTCTTGTCGTGGTTGATGACTACTCGAGGTTTTCTTAGGTATTTTTCTGAGCCTCGAAGGATGAGACCTTCAGTCATTTTCGAGGTTTGTTTAGTAGACTATCTGTTGAGCTCCCTGGTGCCTTACGAGCGATCCACAGTGACAATGGCACGGAGTTCAAGAATCCCTACTTTGAGAAGTTCTATGATGAGACAGGTGTAGGGCATCAGTTCTCTTCTCCGCACGGCCCTCAGCAAAATGGCGTCTTGGAGAGGAAGAACCGTACCTTGGTCGAGATGGCCAAGACGATGCTAGATGAGTATGCTACACCTAGGAAGTTTTGGGCTGAGGCTATAGCCATCGCGTGCCATGTTTCAAACAAAGTTTTTCTAAGGGCACACTTGCATCGTACTTCTTATGAGCTGAGGTATGGGCGAAAGCCTACTGTCTCACATTTTCGTGTGTTTAGTTGCAAGTGTTTTATCTTGAAGTCTAGCAACCTAGATAAGTTTGAGTCACGATTTTGTGATGGTATCTTTCTGGGTTACTCGACTTCTTCGCGGGTTATAGGGTCTGGAACTACGAGACTAGCAAAATTGTAGAGACCTGTGAGGTGACTTTCGACGAGGCCAGTCCTGGCACTAGGCTCGACATCTCAGGTTCTATAGTGTAGTTCGAGACCATCTTTGTAGATGATGAGGAGGATGGAGATGAAGGTTGTCTACCTGATCCAGTCCATTCTTCCCTTGAGGTGCCTGCTTCTACCACTGCACCTCAGGGAGATCAGCCTATTCCTTTCGATTCCTTTAGAGCTAGTGGCTCTGCTCCTACCTCCTCAGCTCATGAGGTAGGGGCCACTTCCTCTTCTCATCTAGGTCATCCCTAACATATCCAGAATCGTCATCCTTCAAAACATATCATAGGAGATCTTTTTGAGCATGTCACACGCTCAAAATCTGGCTTATCTCACTTCTATCTTCATTTTGCTTTCGTCGCCTCTTTTGAGCCTAAGGATGTCTGTCATGCTCAATCTGATGAGTCTTGGGTCAATGTCATGCATGAGGAGCTAGAAAGTTTTGAGAGGAACAAGGTCCGGTCGCTTGTTGAGCCCCCTAATGGTCATAATGTCATAGGAACCAAGTGGGTCTTCAAAAACAAGTAGAGTGAGGATGGGATAGTCATTCAAAACAAGGCTAGATTGGTAGCTCAGGGTTTCTCCCAGGTTGAGGGTTTAGATTTTAAGGAGACCTTCGCCCCTATAGCTAGGCTAGAGGCCATTAGAATTTTGCTAACATTTTCAGCATCTAAGAGCTTCAAGCTGTACCAAATGGATGTCAAGAGTGCCTTCCTTAATGTGTTTATTGAGGAAGAGGTCTATGTTAGACAATCTCCAGGTTTTAAGAACCCCAAATACCCAAACCATGTCTACAAGCTTTTCAAAGCACTGTATGGACTTAAGCAAGCCCCTAGAGCTTGGTATGAGAGGCTTAAGTCCTATTTGTTGAGTCATAGGTTTGAGTTGGGTAAGTTAGACAAGACCTTGTTCATTCGCAGGCATCGAAATGACTTTCTACTCGTCCAGATTTATGTGGATGGCATTATCTTTGGCGGCACTTCTCATGCTCTGGTTTCTCAGTTCTGTGATGTCATGAGCGCAGAGTTTGAGATGAGCATGACGGGTGAGTTGAGTTTCTTCCTTGGTTTCCAGATCAAGCAGACTCAAGAGGGTACTTTCTTGCATCAAGGCAAGTACACTCGAGACCTCCTAAGACGCTTTGACATGAGTCAGGGAAAGCCAGTGTCAACACCGATGGCTGCATTAGTTTCACTCGATCCAGATGAGGATGGCAAGTTAGTAGATTAGAAGGAGTATAGAAGCATGATCAGCTCCCTCTTGTACCTCACTGCCTCAAGGCCAGACATACACTTCGTCGTGTATCTATGCGCTCGATTCCAGACCTCTCCTCGCGTATCGCGCCGTCAGGCGGTGAAGCGCATCTTCAGGTACCTTCAAGCTTCCATGGACTATGGTATCTGGTACTCTTCATCTTCCTGTCTTTCCCTTAGAGCCTTCTCTGATGCAGACTTTGTAGGCTGTAGGATAGATAGGAAGAGCACTTTTGGCACTTGCCAATTCATTGACACTTCTCTTGTCTCTTTGTCTTCTAGGAAGTAGTCTAGTGCTGCACAGTCCACCACAGAGGCCGAATATGATGCAGCTGCTAGTTGCTGCAGTCAAGTGCTTTGGATGGTTTAGACCTTGCGAGACTTTGGGTTAGTCATAGATAGTGTTCTTCTCTTCTGTGATAACACTTCTACCATTATATTTCCAAGAACCCAGTGCAACACTCCAGGACTAAGCACATAGATATTAGATATCATTTTCTTATAGACCAAGTGGAGAAGGGAGACATAGTGCTTCAATTTGTGGAGAGTGACCACCAGTTGGCTGACATCTTTACCAAGCCTTTAGATAGCTCGAGGTTTTTGACCTTGCGGGGAGAGCTTGATGTGGTCTGTCCTGATGGGTTGTTGTGAGGGAGAGCTTCTTGCATCTTTTGTTTCATATTGTTCATATGTTTCTGTCTCATTCTGCTGCATTTCCTTGGGTACATTGGGTTAGTCTTTCTAGCATAAACTAGAGTGGTTCTCTTTCTCAGTTGTTTAGACTTCTTCCTCTCATTTTGTGATTCTAGGATTCTGCTAATTAGTTATGTCTCTTCTCACTAGGTTGAGTTTACTTACTTCTTATAGGTCTAGCGAGGGTTGGGCCCCCTTGGGCAGACAGGGAACATGTTTACTCCTTATTGTGTTAGATGACCAGCTGATAGTCCTAGAGTCATATGGGGTAGAAGAGTCGGTCTGAGCCATGATATTCTCTATATCTTGTCTATGCTTTAAGGACTACCATTTCTTCTTTCTATTCTAGTTTTCTTCCTCTTGTTTATTGTTTTGGTTCAGGGGAGTTCTTTTGAGACTTTCTGGAACTTAATGTTGACATAACTCAACTTGAACCAAATTGTTTCACATGCTGAGGAGGAGCTAGATTTTCTTGCATTTCATGGCATCTAATTTCAGCATTATGCATTGTAATATAATTACATGGAACCCTGATTATTATCCCTATATGACTTGATAAAATTGGATTATATCTTGCCATGATTTGTGTTAGGGTGCTAGATTTATCATGACTTTCTATGTGTAGCCTGGCCTTTGCCGTGATAGCTTGAGTAAATGTACACAACTTAAATTAAATCATGTCCAGTTAGATCTTGTGACTAGTCTGGCTCTAGTTATCCTCTTATGATTCATGCCATGTCTAATAGGCTGAGTTGAATCTTGAACCTACATTGAGGTTTAGATTAAGCTATGCTAGTTCTTTAAGTGAAGCATGAGTTAGTATTAAATCTCTGTTCTTGAACTAAATCCAGAAAAAACAAAAAGATCTCTTTTGTGCGAAAAAACTGATCTCACCAATTCTTTCTTATGAGACGGCTTGCAATTGCACTAGGCATGAACTCAGAGAGAGTTTTGGATGACCAAGATCATCTCCTTAAGCTTCTTGCTTGGAATGGTCGCATAAGGCTTGAGATCTAGCACATGGCTAAGCAACAAGAAAAATGGTTGAAAACAGCCATGAATTTCAAAAAATAATTTTGTCAAATGTGCTAAATTTGCTCAATTCCAAGAAATGTAAAGTACTTGAATAAATGTCTCATTTTTGAACTTATAGCCTCTAATTAAACAGACTCAATGATAGCTTCTTGGTTCCACTTAGAATAATTGACATGGCTTGACTCATGTTTGGATACCTTTTTCTAGACTATGATCTTGAGTGAATTGACATGTTAATCAATCCATCTAATTTCAAATTATGACTTATTTGGCTTTAGCTTGGCTATACATAATTTGTCATGATCTAGATAGCACTCTCTTTTATTATGGCTTGGTGTAATACTTAGAAAATCTTCATGGCTCCTAATGCTTAAAATGCATACAATACAATCACTCCACTTCACTTATGCTCTATTTTCCTCCATGCATCTTGATAATTCTAGTGCCAAAAGGGGGAAATAATGGAGAAAAAGGCATAAAAAGGGGATGTTTTAGTGCTTTTTGAAGAAAACTTGTTCTTCTGGTTGATTGCTCCAAGTTCACTCTTTGTCAACTTCTTTATCAAAAAACAAACTCATCTTCATGCTTTTTCTGTGTTTGTCAATATACTCATCAATGGGGAGATTATGAGACTATGTGGAGGTCACCCCATATTTGTGATGAATAATTGACCATTGGTTTAGAAAGGTTGAGTTTGGTTTTTGAGGTCTGTGTGGAAATCTGTTGACTCTACGACCACTGTGTTCATTTCTGTGATCAGTACTCTCCCCTATGACTTGGTGGTCGTAGGAGCTGTTGCGACGTATGGTCGTAGGTTACGACTTAATGGTCACAGCAGATTTTACGACCACGTTGTCGGTAGTCAGATTTACAATCACGTTGTTGGTAGTCAGATTTACAATCACGTTGTTGGCAGTTAGATTTACGACCACGTTGTCAGCAGTCGAGTTTACGACCATGTTGTCAGCGGTCAGATTTATGACCACACTGTCAGCAGTCAAGTTTATGACCACATTGTCGATAGTCGTAGCTTCGACTGGTCGTGGTCGATAGTCCTAGCTTCGACTGGTCGTGGTCGATAGTAGTAGCTTTGACTAGTCGTGGTCGATAGTTGTAGCTTCGACTGGCCGTGGTCGATAGTCGTAGCTTCGACTGGCCACAGTCGATAGTCATAGCTTCGACTAGCTATGGTCGATAGTCGTATCTTAGACTAGCCGTGGTCGATGGTCGCAGATTCTACTGACTGTAGTCAATGGTCGTAGATTCTACTTACTATGGTCGTAAGTCGTAGCGACTAGGTCTGATAAAGTCGTAGCCGCTGTGAGCGATAGTTGTAGCGTCTGCTACGTGGTCGTAACTTCTAATTCCATGGTCATAGCGACCTGTGAGGTGTCGTAATGATTTACTAAGTGGTCGTAAACTACTGGGAAGACTTCATGGGCTATGAGTACCTCTATGTTGTGCATCTGAGTAGTCATTGGTGGTTTAAGACCAGTTGTTTTGCTGTGATTATTCACTGGAATATTTTCTGATATATGCATATTGATGAATATTGTTTATAGTGCGGTGTTATATGATGCTTTGCTTGTCTGTGATGGTTGTAGGACTTTGGAGCTAGATCATTTTAAGCAACTATTCAAGCATACTAGTGGAGTTTAATCATACTACCAAAAGATGATATGCGAAGTGCCGCTAGTACATGAGTTATTCATGCGCTACTCCCGCCTGTGCATGACGTCCTCATTGATCACATAAAAAACAAACAAAGTAAGGGTGAGTCCAGAGACTCAGCAAGCATGTGATAAAATAGTGGCGTTAACACACCACTTTAAAAATTCCCATTTCTGTGAATTGTACCTCACTATTTCTGTAACTATTTTACTATTATCACTTCCCATTTCAGTGAACTATACATTACTATCTCTGTAACTGTTTCACTCTTAACACTTTTATGCAAATGCATTGCGTCTGTAACTGTATCACTATTTTGTTCTGTTTTCATGCAATGCGATGCATCTATAACTGTAGCTTATACCAGTATAGTGGAGTGTTCACCCATCGATGAACCACTCATTCGCCATCCTCTTTTATACGGGGATCCAAACTCTACTCCCATGGAGTACCTACCGAAGTAAGTCCTATTGTCTGTGTATGTGTGCAATGCATGATGCAACATGCTTTCACTGTTGGTACTCATTCATATGTAGCACTCGTCAAAGTATGATTAACATGTAATCAAATGCACTGTAGAACATGGCACAGAAGACATAAAATACCAATCATTCACCACAATCCACTGTTCTACCATACATTTGCCTGGTTAACCTCGGGGACGATGTGTGGACGGCTCTGACCTGGGACCTCCGCTAGGTGTTGGTTGAGGATTGGCAAGGATCATGGATGACGACGATGATGGCCGTGTTGGGGTTTAGATGGTCCCTTCTCTTGCTGTCGTGGTCAACCGCGCCCTTGCTCCTCCTCCTTTGGGCTTCCTCTTCCTCACCTCACCTTTGCTTGGCTGTGGGGCTTGCTCTTCGGTTGGAGGAAAGAAATGGGCTCTGTTTGCTCTGTGTCTTAGCAAAGAAAGAGATGGAAAGTGGTTTGCTTCCTCTGAACGAATTCTTGGCTGAGGTAAGAAAAATGTGCAATGCGCACATAGGTGGCTAATGGCTTAAGAAGGGCTTTGGTTGGCTTCTCTCTCTACTACCCTGTGCAATGACCAAATTGCCCTTCACTCATCGCCTCACTCCCTCTTAAGTCTAAGGGCTTTAAGGACCTTTTGGTCATGGGGGGCTCTGTACTATTGGCTTTTCTACTGCAGCAGGTAAGACGGTAAAAGGTAAGAATGGAATTTCCTACTGGATGATGAAAACCTAAACGCGAGACGGTGTCGACCATCCCTGGACGGTCTGGGAACCTCTGTGAGTGCTTAATTCATTTGGCATTTCTAAAGCCGAATGGGTTCTGATGGCAAAACTCTACTCTATTTCTTTTATTCTCCATTGGATTGTTTCCATTATTCACGTTACGTCTCTTTTGCAATTTAGCGGTATTACATTGGCAAATTAAAATAAAATGTGTATGCAGAATATGTGATGTTTTGGAAATTTATGGCTTAAGAAAAAATATATCTTAAAGATGGGAAAATACCTTTTCTGGGATAGTGAGATGCATTTCTAGTTCTTACTTTATGTGTTTTGTTCATTGCTGTTTGAAAAGAAAAGTAGTTTCTTAGTGTTGTGGATGCTTCTTTTCCTTGCTAGAGGAAAAAACGGATTGTTAGTTTGCACATTGGAGTGATTTGATTCTTTAGTTTTTGTGGTTCTGGAATGCTTATTTCTCATTTGAAAGTCGAATAATTTTTTAGTGAATTCTTTGCTATTTGCCAAGTGGATTATTTTGAAGAGAGTTCTCCCGTGTGCCAGCTTTGAAGCACCCGTGCATGTTCTTTCTGGGAGCGCCACAACGTGGTCACACCAACCGAAGCCACCAACCAACAGTGCGCCAGCTCCTGGCTGTCTGTCGTTAGTCCACACGAGGTTATGCACATGAGCACATGCAGAAGCGTGCATGGTTATCTAGTCGTTGCTTGTGCAATGCCGTTGCAAGTATGCATGCATGGTTATTGTGAGACCATGTGAAGGTCACCTTATATTTGTGATAAGTAATTGACCCTTAGTTTAGAAAGGCTGAGTTTGGTTTTTGAGGTCTGTATGGAAATCTATTGACTTTACGACCTCTGTGTTCATTTTTGTGATCGGCCGTCTCCCTTACGACTTAGTGGTTATAGGAGCTGTTACGACTTAATGATCGCAGTAGATTTTACGACCACATGGTCGGCAGTTAAATTTACGACCACGTTGTCGGCAGTCAAATTTACGACCACGCTATCGGAAGTCAAGTTTACGACCACGTTGTCGGTAGTCAAGTTTACGACTAGCTGTGGTCGATAGTCGTATCTTCGACTGGCCGTGGTCGATAGTCGTAGCTTCGACTGTCCGTGATCGATGGTCGTAGATTCTACTAGCCATGGTCGATGGTCGTAGATTCTACTGACTGTGGTCGTAAGTTGTAGCGACCAGGTCTGATAAAGTCGTAGCCGCTGTGAGCGATAGTCGTAGCATCTACTACGTGGTCGTAACATCTGATTCCATGGTCGTACCGACCTGTGAGGTGGTCGTAACGATTTACTAAGTGGTCGTCAACTGCTGGGAAGACTTCATAGTCTATGAGTAACTCTATGTTGTGCATCTGAGTAATCGTAGGTGGTTTAAGACCAGTTGTTTTTGCTATGATTGTTCACCTTTTTTTTCTAATTTATGCAGATTGATGAATCTTATTTATAGTGCGGTGCTATGTGATGCTTTGCTTGTCTGTGATGGTTGCAGGACTTTAGAGCTAGATCATTTTAAGCAACTATTCTAGCAAACTAGTGGAGTTTAATCATACTTCTGAAAGCTAATATGTGAAGTGCCGCTAGTACATGAAGTTATTTATGTGCTACTCCCGCCCGTGCATGACATCCTCATCGATCACCTAAAAAACAAAGAAAGCAATGGTGAGTCCAGAGACTCAGCAAGCACATAATAAAATAGTAGCGTTAACACAGAACTTAAAAATTCCTATTTCTGTGAACTGTACCTCACTATTTCTGTAACTATATTACTGTTATCACTTCCCATTTCTGTGAACATTACATTAGTATCTCTATAACTGTTTCACTGTTAACACTTTTATGCAATGCAATGCATCTGTAACTGTATGACTATTTTGTTTTGTTTTCATGCAATGTGATTTACGACCATGTTGTCGGCAGACAGATTTATGACCATGTTGTCGGTAGTTAGATTTACGACCACGTTGTCGGCAGTCGAGTTTACGACCACGTTGTTGGCAGTCAGATTTACGACCACGTTCTCGGCAGTCGAGTTTACGACCGCGTTGTCGGCAGTCGATTTTACGACCACGCTGTCGACAGTCAAGTTTATGACCATGTTGTCAATAGTCATAGCTTTGACTAGTAGTGGTCGATAGTCATAGCTTCGACTGGTCATGGTCAATTGTCATAGCTTTGAATGGTCATGGTCAATAGTCCTAGCTTCAACTAGCCGTGGTCGATAGTCATAGCTTCGATTAGCTGTGGTCGATGGTCATAGATTCTACTGACTGTGGTCGATGGTCATAGATTCTTCTGACTGTGGTTGATGGTTGTAGATTCTACTGACTATGGTCGTAAGTCGTAGTGACTGGGTCTGATAAAATCATAGCCGCTGTGAGCTATAGTTGTAGTGTCTGCTACGTGGTCGTAGCGTCTGATTCCATGGTCGTACCAACCTATGAGGTGGTCGTAATGACTTACTAAGTGGTCGTAAGCCGTTGGGAAGACTTCATGGGCTACAAGTACCTCTGTGTTGTGCATTTGAGTAGTCGTAGGTGGTTTAAGACCAGTTATTTTGCTGTGATTGTTCACTGGAATATTTTCTGATATATGCAGCTTGATGAATCTTATTTATAGTGCGGTGCTATGTGATCTCTACTTGTCTGTGATGGTTGTAGGACTTTGGAGCTAGGTCATGGTGAGGCGTGGAGGATCAGAACTAGACAAAGGGAAGTGTTAAGGTCAAAAACGATCGGAAGAAGCCAAAGATGACTAAGGCTGCAAAGTTGTTGCAAGCGTGGTCAGCAAGAAAGAAGAAACCTTCCAGGAAGGTGCAAGAAGGGCATTTTGGTAAAATGCTCAAGACCTGCAAAACAAATCGTTCTGTCAAAGAAGTTTTGTCTTGTATGTGTTAACGGGTTCAATGTAAGAAGGTGTGCGTGAAAACCTGGTATCTAGAGGCTATAAATAGGGGTGAAGAGCCACCAGTCCGATGCGTCGCTAGGGTTTTCTGTTCTTCTTGCGTGCGTTCTTGTTTTGGGTGGAGCAGTGGTGCTCCTGGTCCTCCAAAATAGAGTGGCTGTAGAATCAACTCTCAGAGCAATATATCATCTTTTTTATCTATGTTTGTGTTTGCTCGTATGGTTGGAATTGAGTTGGGTGTGGTCGTATCAGTAGTCATCTCTCGGTTCTTGTTGTTTGTTCTCTGTTCGTTCTTTGTTTCTTTCCCTTGTTGTTCTGAGAGGATGCTCTTGTTTGATTTGTTCATGATCTGACTTGTTGTGTGTTGGGAAATCATTCTTGAAGCCATCTTGGATATTCTATTCCCATGAGCATGGTCTGATTGTCTTTTCATCCTCTCAGCCTCAGTCGTAAATGCTCTCGGTGAAATCATGTGAAGATCTCGATTCTCTTGCTAAGTTTTCAATTAAGGATCAGAGCAATCCCTTGAGGTCCTCACCTTCTTGTGTGCAAAGTCTAATGGCCAATTGATCTTTGAGTCGAAAGTTATCTGGAATTTTGGCCTTGTGGTCGTGCACCTCATTGACCTTCCTCTGTTTTGCTGAGACCTTTACGACCATGTTATGCTCTGTTGGTTGCTTGTTTTCTATTGTTAGATCAGAACTGAGGTAGTCGTAGTCAGTGCAGACTTGTCTGGAACGTCGATTGGATTTGCGAGGACATTGGTTTCGGCCAAGATCAACTTCAAGACCACACTGCACTGATTTCGACCACGCTTATTCTTCTGGTTGCAGAGTGGTCTCGACCACATTGGTTGTTCGACCATGCATTGGCTTACGAACGCGTCGGTTACGACCATGTTGCTGTTTGGTATCGACCACTCGTTGGCTTTAACGACAATCATTTCTAGTCACTGGTTATGGCCTCTGTGGTTATCGACTAGATCGATTTTCGACCACGTAGTCGGTTATCGATCGCATAGTCTGCTCTCGGCCTTGTTTCCAGAGTTCGACCATGTTGTTGAAGACTTACGACCACGTTGTAAGTTTCGACAACGTTAAACAGTTTTCGACCAGTTGCCTTTTCTTTCTTTGTTAGGTCTGTCTGGTCTATTTTCTGTGAGACTTCAACTCTAGTCTTCCTAGCTCAGTAGCTATTGGAGAAAAGAGTTAAGTGGATACTTGGGGAGTTTTTTTTGAAGGAACCATTCACCCTCCCTCTGTTACCTGTCCGGTCCTACAGTTATCTGGTCGGATTATCTGGTCGTTGCTTGTGCAATGCCGTTCACGTACGAGGAAGGATCTCTGGAGAAAAGGAGAGCTGTAGGGGCAAAGACCAAGAGAGAGAAGAAAGAAGTGAAAAGTAAGGAAGGAATTGTGGGTTTTGCTTTTCATCTTGCAGGTATCTAGCTAATTTTCTCTATTTTGTTTATTTTCGAAAGAGATTAAAATTCAGATTAGAGAGAGGTTGTGCACATTCGTTAGGGGAAGATTGATAGGTATGTCAGTTTGGCCTACTATATTGTTGTACTATTTTACGGATAGCGTATAATCATTATATGAGAATTTCGTCTATTAGAAAGTTATAGATTATTGTAATATTTTATGGGTAGCGTATAATCATTATATGAGAATTTTGTCTACTAGGAAGTTATAGATGATTTTGACAGATTTTTATAAAATTTTTATTCTTATCAATTGGATAAGTACATTGTGAGATATGAATTTTATAATCCTGCTGTCAGGTAAATTTGTTGGGTTTTGTCAGCATGTAGCAAATAGTAGATTAAAAATAATAAGTGAAATTTGGGGATTTGGTCAATATGAATATTGTAGGTAATTTCTTCAAGTTTTCAGAAAGTCCAAGAACATAATTTTTAGATAAGTGAAATAGAAGATATGAATTTTGGGAGGCTATTGTCAAGTACCGTGTTGCTGCTGGACACAGTTGTGGAAAAATATTAATTTAACAAACTTAATGCCAGAATTAAATTTTAGTGATAACTAAAAAGTGGTAGATAATTTCCTGTAGGTTTGTCATGGTTTAATATATTTACGCATGTAGATTAAATGATATAAAATTATTAATTCTGTTGTCCAGGAGATGACATATCTATCTTCTGAGTTAAAATGGGGATTAAGGTGATTTAATTAGATCATTTGGCCAATTAAGAAAACGTAGAGAATTTTATATAGATTCTAGAACTGGTATGGTTTGCTATTTTACGATATGGGAGCTAAGAGGTGTGATATTTTTAGTATTAGGACAGTAAAGGAGACTTTCCAATAAAGGTGAAAAATGTGGATTTGGGAAGTGTGTAGAAGCGTTGTCGATTAAGTGTTGTCTTGTATTGCAATGGCTGGTATTGTGATTAAATATTTACTATAAGAGGAGTAGCTTCGGGTGTGCTGTCACCTTCAAATAATCCCGGTCGTCGCAACTAGAAAGGTAAGTGCATGGTAGAATATTAACTTGAGTGTTAAAATTGTTGTTTGTTTGATTAAATACTTGCCGTGATGATTTATATACTTATTTCTTTTTTATATTGTTCACATGCTTATGATAAATTGATGATGATGTTGATGACTATAGAAGAATGATGAGTATATCAATTGCTGATGATGAAAGATAATATTCATTGCATTGCATGTTGAGCATTTATGATGGAAAGATGTGACCACGGGAGTGGAATGAGATCTCCATATGTATGATATGGGCAATGAGGTCCCGTATGAAAATGCATGAGCAATTGGTCCCTGTACTAAAGTGTGTGGGTAAGAGTGAACACCGACATGTGTTGCACTCCGCTATACCGGTATAAACAGAAGATGAGACATGAGTATGAGTATTGCATTGCATTGCATTCAAGAAAAGTGAATGGTAGTTTGAGATAATGAAACACGTGAATGGAAATTGGTAAGAATAGTTATGAGAAATTTAGTTAATGGTAATTGGATATGAATTATTCATAAGTTGATGCCTTATTTATTATTCTGCTTTGTACTTGCTGAGTCGTGGACTTACTCTAGCTTTATTTGTTGTTTTTAGGCGAACGATGAAGTTGATATGCATGGGTGGATGTAGAACATGAATTAATGTACTTTATAGTTCTTCCCTTCACCTATCAATACATCACTTTTGGTCATAAGTAGTTTAGCATCATTCATTGTAGTAATTGGATTGTTTCTGATTTCTCTTAGTTCTTTATGATTTGTAATATTGGTAGATGATACATTCATTAACTTAGAATTATTTATGATGCATTTGGTAATTATTTAGTTCATATTAAATTCAATTTATGTCTATCATGTTGCTAAAATTTATGTTTAACTTCATGTTGAATGTTGATTCTTGAAACTTAATGTTGATAATGTTTGTTTATTAGTTAAAATTGGTAGAGATTGTAGTTGTAGGTGACATCTTGTGTTTTTATTAAGCCAATGTGTTACATGGGAGCTAGTTCATCTTCTTGATGATAAGAAGGCCATTGAGTGCAAATGGGTCTACAAAAGAGATTGGTTTGATTATGATGAGGTATTTTCCTCGATCATGAGGCATACTTATATAAGGGTAGTTCTTGCATTGGTAGCCAGCTGGGATTTGCACATTGGTAGCCAGCTGGGATTTGCACTTGGAACAGTATATGTGAAAATGATGTTTTTGAACTATGATCTTGATGAGCAAATCTACATGGAACAGGCAGAAGAGTTCATTGAATTTGAAAATCAACACCTAGTTTGCAAGTTAAAGAAATCATTATATGAGTTGAAATAGTCTCCAAAGCAGTAGTACAAGTATTTTGACTCCTACATGTTGCAAATTGGTAAGAGGCGATGTGAGTATGACTATTGTGTTTACGTTCAGCGTCTTAATGATGATTCTTTTTGTTATTATATATTGATGATATGCTAATTCTTGTAAAGCACATGCATGATTTGATTTGTTTGAAGGGTTTGTTAAGTCAGGAATCTGATATGAATGACTTAGGACCAACAAAGAAAATTTTGGACATGAAGATACAAAGGGACAAAAGCTTAAGGAAACAATGGTTGTCTCAGCGGGAGTATGTTGAGAAAATTTTGTAATAGTTTGAGATGAAGAAGGGCAAATTAGTACGTACTCCATTAGCATAACACTTTAAACATTCTTTTGATTTTTGTCCCACGTCATACAAGAAAATTGAAGAGATGACAAAGGTTCCTTATGCTAATGCAATCAGCTTCTTAATGTACGCAATGATTTGTACAAGGCCTGATTTTGTGTATGTTGTTAGTCAAGTTAGCAAGTTTATGGCTAAACTAGGAAAGCGACATTGGGAGACTGTCAAGTGGATATTCGTGTATTGGAGAGGTACGAGAAAGCCTAGGAGAAAGAAATATATCGATATGAAAAACATTTATGTGTGCATGCACCTTTCAGATTCGTCACAGACCACTAAAGGTCTTTAGTCTTTACTTAGCAGGAGATGAGTAGCTTCAGTGACTTTTGTTAGAGATTGAAGCCTGGGAGAGCAGCACACTTGATTTTCATTTTAGTTGGATTTTAGAAGTGGCGGTGCCCTTTGTGAAAATAAAAAAAGGGCATCAGAAGTGTGGATGGGATAAACAAGGAAGTCGGTTGGTAGACACGTGCAGTAGACCATATTATTGTGCCATATGTGAACTGCAGGGACTCACTTCTCTGCTCGCTTTATAGTTTATCAATCTGAACGTACCTTTCCACTGTACCCACCCCTATTACACGTAGACGCAGCAGAGTTCGCTGCTTCCCACTGCGTGCCCTGTTTGCTATCCACCGACATGGTGAACTTGTCTATTAAGCCTTGGCTGGCTGAGTAATAATGCTCCAATATTCGGTGGCAGATTGGCTAGCTTAGTGGGTCCTTGACCAATCTATTTCGTGATATCCAGCACAAAGCTTCATGGAAATGACATGGAGGGCATGTGCATCGTACAGGAACCCCAGTCAGCAGTGAAACGGTGTGAACTGCCATGAAGCCCATATGGTATGGTAGGCGCGACATTAGGCAGTGAAACTGGGATCGGCACATGGAAGTGAGAAAGCACCAGCCACCGTCCCTCATCACACGTCAATTAATCCATCTAGCAATCGATTATATTATATCATTCTACAATTGTAAATATTTTTAAGGAATTATACAATTTATCAATGTTATAATCCATTAATTATTTTCACACTTCCTATTTCTCCAAGAATCAATTAATTTACCTATCTAGTCAATCTATTCATTTAGGCTTCACCCATTTATTCATCCAGAGTTCACACTATTGTTTCCTTCAGATGATCAACACGAAACCCACCAACATTTTTGTGTGTTCACCACAAATATCTATCTTTTTTACTTATGACTCTATTCTTCTGCATTCATTTTTTTGGGAAAAGTTTTCGAGAAATAAATTTGTTTTGACCATTTGAGAACCCACAGTGTACTTTGGAATAAATTTTGGTAAGTAGTTAAACTTATGAAAATTTCCTCGAAAGATCAGGTTTGTTGAAATGAGTTTGAAAATGAATTTTGTAAACAATTTGATAATCGGTCCTTCAAGGATAAATTTATTTTTTTTGAAAATGAGCTTCCAATTTAAGCCTTCTGATTTTGGCCCCAAGTAGATTTTCAAAGAGCTTATAAGAGGAGTACTAGATGTTTATCATTTTGAATTCGGGGTAAGAGAGCTTTAGAATGGCTAGGGCATCATATAGATGAGGGAGAATCATCTAAGAGAGATGAGAATGAGCAATGATACTTATATTTTTCAAACAGATTTTGAAGAAATAATTCTAGTCATGAAACTAACGGTCAGGCTAACTAGGTCACGACCTACAGTTGATATGCTCTGATACCAGCTCTGTCAGACCTGGATTTTGCAATCCAGAATCCTCTTTGATTCCACCGCTTTATTCCCTAGATCATTAGATAGTGCTCACAGATACAGTACTGAACATCAAAAGACATATCATGTGGAAGCGTAAATATAATAGTAAACTTACTCATGGGTCAATCAGGTTGAAATCAATAAAAGGCAGCAGCGGAAATGGAATACACAGGTAGGACCCTTAGGACGTGCCCACAGGAAGCCAACTGGAGTTCGCGACTGTAATACCCTGATCGTCGATACGGCGTAAGATTTTAAAACAATCGCGGAGTCGCCAGTTTTTCGGCAAAATGCGGGAAGAGAAAAGTAAAAAATTGTAGAACAGTATAAAATGAATAAAATAAATTAAAAATTAAATAAAAACCTCTAAGTGAGCTGCCTGGTGAGTGACCACCTTGGGGCCGGAGGCCCAAGGGGTGGCCGCACCCCCTCCCACATAACCCTAGGGTTCCCCCTCCTCCCCTTTTCCCACACCCAGCCTCCACCCCCCTTTCCCACCCTCTTGGGCACAGCCCCCTCCCTGGTTGGTGCCCCCACCTCCCCCACAAGTGCTGCTGCCATTGGAGCCAAGAAGGAAGGAGAAGAAGGAGAGGAGAAGGAAGAAGAAGAGAAGAAGAGGACGGAAGAAGAGGGGTGATTCCTCATCTAGGTAATTTTTCCCCATCCCAAACCCTCTGATTTTCGAAATAATTAGGGTTCTTGGCACGGATTTTGAAGGTAGTTAATAGATTAATTGCCCGATTAGAGATTAGTTGCTGTCTGCCTGTAGATTGATTCACGCAGCGCGTCTGTTCGCGAGGTTTTGACCTAGTAAACGAATTTTCCTGCGGACTCTCCCAAAAGGGAAGTTGTAGAGGACTTCCAGACGCATCTCCTATATTTGTTTCGTAATTTTCTGCCATGGTATCTGGGAGTTACAGGGTCGGGAATACTGCTGTTCGTCAGGCGAGCAGATTGATACAGACCGACGGTAATCTGTGAAGTTGAGGTAGTAAAAGATTTTTATGGTGATGGCTGTAATTGAGAAAGTTGTAGATAATTTAGATATCTAGCTTCTTTATAAAATTCATAATTCTTAGACCCCTGTACTGTTTCTGGGACGCAATTGAATACCGCTGTCCAATCTGCCAGAACAGAGTTCTTCCTCTGTTTTGGGCATTAAATTACACCTAGCTGTTATCAAAATAAAATATGTGTTCTACATGAAAAATGTAGGTTTTTAAGTGATGAATCCATAGAGGTATCATTTTCTGTATTTGGATCAATATTTTTAAAGTTACAAAAATGTTAAGAAGCGCTGCTGCAGAGGGTAATTTGCTGAAGTGTTGAGCGGAGAGGAGTTAGTGCGGGTTCGGGGTTCTAGCGACGTCTTTAATTATTTATGTCGTATTTGTATGCTGTGGCTTTGTGCTGAGAGATGCCTTTTGGACAGGTGGTCTTGTCCCTGAGCGCTCTTGATTTTACTTCGCTTCGTCGGATTGAGGCAAGTAAACGTAGCGGTGGTTGCTACCGTTTAACTTGTTATTCCTTCTACTTTCAGTTTACATTATTATTATAATTTGATACATTATGCCATGATTGCATGAAATCTTAATTGTGGAGATGGTAGCAAGTATAATGATGGTTTAAATTTTGTAGCATGGATTGTTGATGTTTGTTGGTGTGTAGATGTTTGATCCATGTTATGAGAATTTGTGGTCTTGATGATGTTAATGATATGTTGATATTGTTTATGGTCGATTGCAAGTGAAAGAGTTCATGAGAATTTCTGATGCATAGATGTTGTGAATGCACGTTTTATTTATTAAGACATTCACATTTGTGCATCATGCTGATTTATTGAAGTCTTGGTCACGAGATGACCAAGCATCGAGGTCCCCGTCATGTTGATGACGTGACGGGCTAAAGGTCCCCATACTTGAGGAGTATGGGCAATTGGTCCTTGTACCAGAGGGTACAGGCATGGGTGTGCATTGACGGATGCACACTTTGCATTACCAGTAAAATGCAGAAAAGAAAGAGATAAAGAGATTTTTGACCCTCTTGCATAGCATGAAAGCATTCATATGCATTGCATTGTGAAAAGATTCATTTGCATGCATATGCAATATATGGTGGTGAAGTTATTTTGTGGAATGTTCAACTTCATAGTTGCAATGTGGAATTGGCTCATGTGAGCTAATTGTGGTATGAGGATTGTGGTTGTGGTCGTGGAATGCGATTCCTTCCTTGTGTATGGTAAGGGTTGTGATTGTGGCATGAGATTCTTTTCTCTTGTAGTAATTGATGATATCAATTGTGGATGTTGGAAATAATAAAGTATTGAAGTAAGACATACATATGTTTTATTGCTTTTGGTAGTGGTAGTGGTCGAGGATTTAAAGTGGTCAAACAAGATTTATTTGCTAAATGCTTTACCGTCATTGATGGTGATTTGAGGTTGATGATTAATCTATTGTGGATTGTAGAAGACTAAATGTTTTCTCTTGCATCTAATCGTGGATAGAATGATTGTATGCATATGCCAATTAAATCTAGAATTGAAGAGGTATGAATACGGAAGTTGTGGTGGTTTAATAATTGTAGACATGAATTGTGGTTGTAGTTGTATGGAATTATAAATGATGATGTATAATTGTTTGTAGTTTGAATAGCCTATTAAACAGTTTGCTTGCTGAGATTTTATCTCACCCTTGTTTCCCCCTCTCTACAGGTGGACTTTGAGCATGCATGGGAAGGGTAGAGTGGCACCACACTAATGCACTTCGATCCTAGTTTAATGCTGTAATAAAGTTGAAAGGATTCTAGACCTTTGCATAGCTTTGTTTACATTATCTTAATAATGTTAAATTTTGTGAACTATGTTATAGATTGAAATGTTGGAGGATGTTCTAAATATTGAATTGTCATCACTATCCTGTTATTCCTTAGTTGTTTATGCTTCCGCTCATACTATCTGGTTTAGTAATTGTTGCCAGTTTAATTTATCTTGTAAATTGGCTAGTTGTAGAGCAGTTTTAGTAGCATCCCAGGATAATGTGGATCTTGGGGGTGTTACAGCGACCTAGTTCTTGACCTCTTCATCTTCATCACCATCATGACCAGGTGTAGTGCTGAAGCGTACCGATCTGACTCCTGATTCTGGATTAATTGACTGAGCGAGGGTGAGCACAACCACCATGCTCCGTGAGCCGATACACAGGATGCAAATAGATAACATGCATAGCTTATCAAGAGAAGATTTGGGTTGTTTTATATGCCATAAATTGATTTTAAAATACGATACATAGAAATTTCGTAAGACCTAGCAGTTTGAACTAAAACATGATATTTGAGTAAACAGAATATAGTGATAATAGTAGCACAGATTCCATTCACTGTTACATGGCTCCTGCACCATATGCTAACCTTTTAGCGTTATATCCACTTACCTTATCACTGGGACGACACTTAGGGCAACACCAATCAGGACTTTTCACTGCCCGCCACTTCTCCAATTCTACCCACAAAGTTTTTGAAATAGAACTATATTTGGTTAAATTCTCATGTCCACCCTTGACCGTGGGCATGACTATTCGAATAGTTTTCACTCTGCACAGTTTGTACACTTTACCCACAAGAGACGATCCGCTCGTTACTCCACACGATTCTTTAGTCATGCGATTGAGTATACCATCATAATAACTTTTCAAAATACCTCGTCCCTTCCATCCATCTCACCCATATGGGCTTCTCCCACTTGCGGCGTGTCCCATAAAGTTGTGCAGGATGTTCTACCCCCGGTGACTAGCCCATCTGGACTACCCATACTGACTAGCTCGCTACGGTAAACTTCACCCTCAACGAGTGTCCCATTCAAGCCATCACATAGACAGCCACTTGCACTATCCCTCTCCCCCATCGATGAGATGACTTTCAGGGCCTAGTAAATCTACTAAGCCAAGTTGGTACTTTATAGACTTGTTGTTGTACTTGTCTTACATAGGAGGTCATGACAAGATTCAGTCCTTAAGGTTATCTGGGTGGTTCTAACACTAACCACACTCTCGTGCACCACTACACCAGCCTCCCCATACCATCCACCTAGATATTTAAGCAAGTTGGGGGTTTTTGGGAGTATAAAATAATCATGTCAAAATATACCAATCATTTCCACCCATGACTTTCTAAATCATTTTCTCATGATTAAAAGTGATGCTTAGGGCATTTTGGTGCCCCCAAGTATCTAAGCAATACTAAGCATGGCGCATAATTATAGACTTATTTTTGAAAGATTATCATTATAATTTCCCTAGGGTGACAAGGCTCAGATGTTCAAATGCTCCAAAAGAGGTGTAATACTAACAAGTTAAATAATGGACATATAACTAGAATCTTAAAACAAACATATATTTGCACATGAAATAACAACATGCAATTTGATAATTTAAAACGGAAATAATTTGTAGAAAATGTAGGTCAACATGATCAAAGTATTAACATGCCTGGTGCGGTTTACCGCAGTCTTGAGCTCACTCAAAGCTTTCTAATTCAATGGTCTTGAGTTCCTGGTCTTCATCTGGATCTCGGTCTTGCTTTATTTGTTGATTCTTTAGGACTTCGATTTCTAATTATGTGCTAAATAACCAAATTCAAATAAACTCCAAGTATTAAAAAAGGGTTGAAATGAATAGATTGGAATTTTTAATGAATTTAGGAATTTGAACGGGCTCAATCGAAGTTAGGATGAAGAAGAACGAGCATCTAAAAGTTTGAATCTAAAGGAACGAAAAATCAGAAATTTCACCGTAGTCGAAAGCTATACGTGGTCGGAAGATCCACAACGGTTAGATGCTCTGCACGGTGCTAGGTACATATCAATATCATTCCCAGGTTATTTCGGCCCTTAGATAAGTAACGACAACAAAATATACTTTCACTTCATACATAATCAAGGAGGAAGGTTGAAGATACATAGAGTCATGGGCCACGTGCTATGTCAGTTGCTCATGTTACCGAAAGGATTTATTCCATCTGTACTCAATCCAAATCATATATTTCTCGATTCTGCACCAAAGTCTGCAAACCTCCTATCGATGTTTCTCCACTGGGCGGAATCGATAAGGTACCTTAGCATTCTATCCTTGTTACACTCCTCTAAGTACCAACGCAGCAGTTTTGCCTCCTTTGAGTTCGCCGAAAACATCTTCAAACGTGGAATCATAGGAAGATACCACACCACCTTAGCAGGAGGTCCTTTCTTCACCTCTATTTCCTCGTCGTCATCTGATTAATTCTTACACTTGTACTAAGATGCATTGCACACTGGACATATATGCATGTTTGCATACTCTTTACAGTAGAGGATACAGTCATTCGGACATACACGTATTCTTTCCACTTCCATTCCTAATGGACAAAGAACTTTCTTGGCGGTGTAGGTGGTTTTGGGCAACTCGTTTCCCTCCGGAAGCATGCTCGCTAAGAGACCTAACAACGTCATGAAACTCTTGTTAGACCAACCGTTGCTTACCTTTAATTTCAGCAGCTCAAGCATGGCTGACAACTTTGTGTATTTTGACTTGCAGCATGTGAACAAAAGGTTTTTCTGAGCCCTCCATCAAGCCTCGGAATTTAACGTAATCTCCCTCATCACAGTTCCCTTCTGCATCATGAAGCATCTGATACATATGATCATCATGCAGGCTATTCGAATCGGAACCACAATCGACATCATTCGGTGGCATATCATTAACTTTGTCAGCGATGTCATTATTGACTAGTCCAACATGCATACCCCCTTTTTGAAACCCCTTCGAGTCAAGTATTCTTTGATCTACGCCCGGTTCTTAAATATCATCAGATTCTCATAGTCAATGCATGGACAGTACATACATTCCACCCCCTTATTCAATATATCCTCCTCGGTAGCTCTTATAAAAGCAAACACGCCATTAATGTATTCTTCACTCACACAGTTCACAGAGTATATTCAGCTTCGGTCCTATATTATGCATATAACAATTTAGTATTAAATATTGAATTAATTAATTAGTATAATAGCTATATATGATCTACAATAGCTATATGTAGCAAGAATAATTAGTTAAATTAATTAAGTAGAAATAGACTATGAATTGGCTAAACCCTAAACTATGCTAGATGTAAATAATCTTCTCTCTACATCATATTAGATTTAAACCATCTTCAATTCTACCTTTACCAAAAGCTAGATCTAAAACATAATGCAATTAGGAATAAGTCAAGAACAAATGAATCTACAATCACTCTTGCAAATCTGTTGTCTCCTTTCACCAAATGGCCTCAAAGCCCCACCTATATTTTTTTAATACAAACAGTTTGTGATGGCTTAATTATCACAAACAGTTTTATATACAAACCGTCTATGAAGTATCACATACGGTTTAAACAAAAAACTGTCTGTGATATTTGGTAATATCACAGATGGTTCTTAACAAGAACCTTCTATGATACTTCGCAAATGGTGTTCGCCATGAACCATCTATGATATTACCTTTTTATAGATGGTTTTTAGCACTGGCAGCAATACAGACGATCTCTAAACCAAAACTGTCTATGATACTTTACAGACGGTGCTCACTATGAACCGTCTGTGATAAGATATCTAGTATTAGTCTTTTTGTAGTAGTGACTGCTATTGGTTCCCCATAGAAAATGGAACCGGGGTTATGGCCCTATGGTTAAATCTTGATCAGCTTGATTGTTCTTGTTTGACCTGCAAAATAGTATGATAAAAGATGGATTGCTTGCTTACAATAACTTTATGGTCAAGAAGCACAAATTTCCATTCGCTTGTACCTTTACAGCTTCAGCAACAATTTCTGAAAGTTCATTAGCCGTAACATCATTCAAAGCAGGAAATGAATTTGAAACAAGAACTACTTGCAGAATCAGTATCTTGTTACCAGCTCACGTTAACTATCTAAATATCAGTGTAGGACCTATGGCAATTGAACATCTAGCAATCATTAAATGGAACACAACTGAAGGTCTGCTTCACTTCCAGGGCTATTTCACAACGTTGGTTAAACCGCAAAAGTCATCTTTCTATTAGTTCTTGGTTATCAGGAATAAAATGTTAGAGGGTATCACAATATTAACAAAGGAGGATTGTTTGATTTGTTTCATAATCTTGCATGCAGTCCATATCTGGATAGAAAGGGTCATCACAGATAGTTTCTAAACTATCTAAATTTATGTATCTGTGATAACAGGTGGTTATCACAGATGACTCTCAAACCGTCAATGATAACTTACAACACAAACGGATTTTCAATAAAACCATCTATGATATCTGACATATCACAGACGATTCTTAAACATAGCTGTCTGTGATATCTGACATGTCACAGATAGCTAATACCAAAATTAGTATATGATATGCCAATCACAGACGGTTCTTAAACATAGCCGTTTGTGATATCTTACATATCAAGATGGTTAACACCAAAAACTGTCAATGTATGTCATATATCATAGATAGTTTGGTGTTACAAATCCTCTGTGATAGCTATTTGAATAGCTAAATTATTTTTTGTTTTTCAGCTAGCCTCAGGAAATGGTAGCCATGCCCTTTGAAAACAAGCAAGCAGATCACATATATAGCACACGACAATCATTACACAGATCTCATAAATGATTAAACAAGTTAATGAAATATAATTGAATGAATTGTTTGATTAAGCACAATTGAGTGATTACAATTGTATCAAATGTTTGAACATTTAATCATCGTCACTAGGGTTGAACTCACCATTTGGGTTTATGACCTCTGCCATCAAGAATTCGGAGAGTTTTCCTCGAACTTCGGTGAGTTTATCAAGATCGAATGCACTTTTGTCAAATTCCATGCCTTATTACTAGCAGCGTAAGTCATTAGCATATATAATTATATATATATATATATATATATATATATATATATATATATATAGTAAAAATATTGAGTACTACTAGGTGTCTGGACTCCTCAATCCAGAACCGTCCGATCGTGCACGCGCATTGATCCGTAGAAATGTTGATTAACGGGTTGGGCAGGTGATAGATCCGTTGCTTCTGCAGATCGCAGGCAAAATAGGAATCTTCCCCCGGTCTCGCCTCTTTCCCAATATCGCGCGCGGCAAGATGAAGATGAAGGCGACGGCCGATGGGGAGCATCTCGAAGGCATGGGCTTCTCATCAAGTTCTTTGGTGGTGCTAGAGTAAATCCGATGTGTTCCGTGTAATCTTTAGTACCGAGGCTCTTCGCGCATGAATCCCACGGACATTCTTCTTCTCATCTTATTTTTCGATGGTGTAAGAGCAAATCCGAGGCGCGGGAGGCAAGGTTTCTCTACTGGGCAAATCCGGCGCGCAGGAGGCAAGGTTTCCCATATGCATCTCTTCTTGCTGGTATACTAAAGTACTAGCATCATACTTCTTAGCAATATACTCCCTAACGGTACATCAGTGTAACCCATTTGTGAAGAAAACTAGTAGTATCATACTCCATTTGTTTAGTAGTATATACTTCTTTCAAGAAGAAACGTAGTATCATACTCCATTTGTTTACAATACTAGCTATATATACTCCTTTTGTAAAGAAAACTGGTAGTATCATACTCCATTTGTTTAGTAGTATATACTTCTTTCAAGAAGAAACGTAGTATCATACTCCATTTGTTTAGAATACTAGCTATATATACTCCTTTTGTAAAGAAAACTGGTAGTATCATACTCCATTTGTTTAGTAGTATATACTTCTTTCAAGAAGAAAAGTAGTATCATACTCTATTCGTTCTCAGTGACATACTTCTTATATTCCCTAGTTCATACTTTTTCGCAAAAAAAATGCCAACTACTTATATACTAATTTTCTATGTATTGAATACTGCTGACCATATCTTACACACTCCACACTAGTCAATAAATTATTGCGTCGTTCAACAAATTCGCCGCTCTAAATCAGTTCGTGCGTCGTATAAAAATTATTGGAAGTCAACACTTGTCCGATTTAATCAATAAATTTAAGATATCAATTTTTTTTGTCCGATTATGATGAAAAATTCACACAAGATATTAACCGAAACCACTATCATGATGTACAAATTCGCCGCTCTCAATCATTCCCTTCGACATATAAAAAAAATGGAAGTCAACACATGCAGTTTTTCTTACGCCGTTCGTGTCCATCAACAATTCATCGAGCATTTGTTGCTCGAATGAAATGAAAATTTCACATTAGTTTTTTACCTTGACCGTTAACATGATGTAAAATTTCGTCGCTCTAATTCATTCCGTGTGGCGTATATAAAATAATGTATGTAAACATACGCGTTTTTTCTGTGCCGTTCGTCTCCTTCAACCATTTAAGATAGCTTTTTGTTATTCGATTCAGCTGAAAAATGCACATAAGATTCTAACCTTAGATGCTAACATCACGTGTAAATTCGCCACTCTAAATCATTCCGTGCGACATCTAAAAATTAATGGAAATAATGCAAGTCAACATACCCATTTTTTCTAAGCCGTTCGTATACATCATCCATTTAATAAAGCATTTTGTTGTCTAATTGAGTTGAAAAATTCACATAAGATTATCACCTTACCTGCTAAATCTCGTACAAATTCGCCGCTCAGAATCATTTCGTGTGGTGTATAACAATTAATGAAAGTTAACACAGTTTTTCTTATGCCGTGAGTAGACCACTTAAAAAAAATTTCTGAGTATAATACTCGATTTAATCACAATGATTCATCATATGTTGCACGTAATGATATTTTGCATGCACCAAAAACTATTAAATTTATATGTACAAGCGAGCATACTTCCAATACTGCCGTACGGATTTTCATACCTACTACATGTTAATTAATACATGGCCGATACACATTGAGCAAGATTTTTATTTATGGAAAATAATGATCTACACACATACATACTTCCACGTTAACAAAAAAAGGATCTATACTCATACCTATCTCAACGTTCATCAGGAAGCGGGATTCACAAACTGATATTTGGTAACGCGCATGCACAGCAAGCCGTAGAAATGACGGGATTCAGATCGCTGGATATTTATGGCAATAACAAATCCGGATTGCACTAATTAATATGACGTTTGAATTCTAAGGCAAACACTATGTGCTAATGGATATGCCCGTTAATCTTATACCTACTACAAACTAGCACATCTCAATGCGATCGAATGGTAGATAGGTTAGGTGCCTGGACTCCTTGGAGTCCCATTTCGCCTTCCTATATATATATATATATATATATATAAAATCATGAAAGAATTATTTGTAGCTTGATAAACCACTAGATCATTCATCTTGGTGGCTATGATTTCCTACATATAGCGGCAAATGTAGAAACCACATACGTTACCCTGTAGTTGCTGGTGGCACTGAAAAAATAGAATTACATACATATGTATTGTTAGTTCTAGAGGCATTATTACAAAGTATAATGTTGGATTGTTATGTTGTAGCGGGTACCAGAAATCACGTCCTATGTCGCAGTGTGACGCTGAATTCCTTGTGTCTCCCTCCCTAGGCAAAGTAAGTGTTGAATGAGCTACGTATTCCAAAAAGTTAGCCTCAGCCATTGCAAATGAAGGGAAGATTACAATAGAATAATGTATAGAGGAAATGAGTTTACTTGTTAATTACTTGTTGCACATGGGTGAAGTCATAGTTGCTCCCAAATAGGGAACCAAGGTATATTACCTTGCTCCACTTTGGTATAATCACAACAAGAATCCACTGAGACTTAGTCATGTATGTTGCCATAGTGATTAATTCTAAGTTCATTTTGCATATAAAGTACAAATGAAACATGTATGGTAACTAGTGAAACACTTACCCCTATGAGAGACCATGTAGAGGTGACCACATGTTTGTGATGAGTAATTTACGAGTTTTTTTTTGGAAAGATTGAGTTTGGTTTGTGTGGTTTGTGCCAAGTCGGCATTTGGCACAACCGGGTTTGGTTAGATGGTTTTGAGGCATATTCGTCTTCCCGATTGGTCGTTTGGGCAATTTCATGCTTGAGTTCAATTTGTTGATGCTAATGAGGATTACTTGTTTCGAGCGGTGCTATGTGATGTATTTCTTGTCTGTGATGGCTGCAGGACATCGAGGTGGAGTCGTGGCGAGGCACGGGATGACCGGACTAGGCGCAGGCGGTGCCGAGGTCAAAGCAGTCGAGGTGTGCCGAAGACGGCGAGGACTCGAGGTGGCTGCGTGGCTTGGAGGGCAAGGGATGAGGAAGCTTCCTGGAAGGTGCACGAGGGGCGTTTTGGTGAATACGCAAAGTTGCACTAAAGGAAGTGGGTTTTGGATAAAGCATTAGAGTTGTTGAGGCTTAATGGGCAAAGCAAATTGCAAACCCTTTAGTGGAAGGCTATATAAAGGAGGGGTGTCTCCTGCATGTAGTATGACTTGAGAGAGGGGTTGATGGCTTTGGGAGTCTCTTTTGCTTTGAGCTTTAGTTGTTGAGAGTGGTTGGGAGAGAGCAGGAGAGGTTTTTGCCTATTGTTTATGTTGTTCCTTATGTGAGGTGCATGGGTTCTTGAATTCTCTAACCATGTATGGGGTTGTAGGGATGGTATGAGTTGACACTCTATGTAATCATTCATCTCTCTTCCTCAATATTAATCTGAGATGGTTTTATTTGAGATGCTCCTGTCTCCTGTTTCCTTCTTCATGCATTTTTGCTCTGTGTGATTTCTCGGTTTTGTGATTTGGTGTTGTTTCTTGTTGAGAAGGTGCAAAATGGATTGCTCTGGGATAAGAAAAGACTCTAGTCCTCTTGGTCACTCCATTTCCTAGAGCAAATGATGGATTCGAGGTTGCATCTTCTTTCCCTGAGCTTCGTCAGAAATTTCCCCTGTTCTTGAAAATCTAGGGTTTGGTGATGTTTTGATTTTCTCCTCTAAAGTTGGTGCACTGAGATGAGCATTTGAGTCCTAAGACTATTGCCACTGAGATGAGCATTTGAGTCCTAAGACTATTGCTTAGATAATCTCTTAATTTCTTGGTCAAAGGATCAAAGTTTAGAGGGAAATTGGAGTTTTGGTGCTGCTCTCTGTATTTTATCAAGTGTTGGCTTAAAACTCTATTTCATGTTCAATTGGTGAATCCTTTGATTCCTAAGGTCTTATGGTTATTTAGTTTATGCTCTTGATCTTTTTACTTGAGGAGAAAAGAAGGATTCTACTAATTTCTCTAAAATCTGCAAGACTTAGTAATTTCAGAACTTCTGTCGTGCGCTTCTGCTCTCTGCACCTGTCTGAACTTCGAAGGCCGATCAAACCGGATCTTTTGGGGCGGTCAGACCAGTATATAGCCGGTGGTCTGACTGGCGGCAAATGACCGGTCAGACCGGCCTAGCTACTGCGGTCTGACCGCCCAGCACATTCAGGTCAGACCGGCCCCTCTGCGTTTTGTGCTGACTCTTGGTTTTTCTCTTGGGTGTCGATCTCCATTCTCTTTTATGGTCTCTTAAGGTTCCAGAGAGCTTAAGTCCTCCTCTTCATAGCTTCTTGTAGCCATAGGAGAGGAGACTCGCATGTAAGTATTTTTCGGGGGTGTAATTTTTAAAAGGGCACCATTCACCCCCCCTCTGTTGCCGATCTCGATCCAACAATTAGTATCAAAGCTGGTTAGGTCTTCTCGATAGATCTTAACCGGTCTCTAGAGCCATGGCGACAAACAAGTACTTGACCAAGCCCCCGATCTTCGATGGGATTGACTATCCTTTCTAGAAGAGTCGGATGGAGACCTACATCCATGCTCAGGGCTACGCCATCTAGCGGAAGGTCAAGGTCCGGTATGCTGTTCCTGCCGATGAGAACATTAATGCCGAAAACATGGCTGATGTTGAGGCAAATGCTAAGGCGAGGAACATCATAGTCCAAGGCCTGAGCAGAAGCGAGTTCGATCGCGTCTCTCATCTGACGTCGGCCTTCGACATCTGGGAGACCCTCGATGCATACCATGAGGTTACCACCCAGATTAAGACGGTTCGACAGGACCAGTTCAAGCGAGATTACAAAAAGTTTGAAATGCTTGCTAGTGAGTCCTTGGATGAGTGCTTCGCGCGTTTTCACAACATTCTGAGCAACCTCCGAGCGGTCGGTCTCACATACCCCAACTCGGACAATGCTCGACAGATGTTGTCTGCTCTTGATTTGCGCATTTGGGAGATGAAGGTGACCACGATTAAAGACACGACCGACCTCTCGACCCTAACTCTTGACGCGTTGTACTCACGCCTCAAGACTCACGAGATTGACATAGTCTCTCGTAGGTCGAAGTCGTAGTCGATGGCCTTAGTCACCGATCCCAACTCTGCTTCTGGATCTTCCAACTTTTCTTCTGGATTTTCTCTTGCTGCTCTGTGTGAAATTTCCGATAATCAACCAGAGCAGCTTCCAGAAAACCAACTCGCTCTCTTAGCCAGAAAGTTTTCCCACGCATACAAGAGAGTGAGGGATCGGAAGAGGAGTGGTCCGATCATTTGTTTCGAGTGTGGTGGCCCCAACCACATTCGGGCAAATTGCCCCAAGCTGGAGAAGGGCAAGAGCGACTACGGCGACGTAAAAAAGAACGATTACATCTACAAGAACTGCAACAAGAAGCCTCCAATTCACGCTCAAGGCAAGAAGAAGTGATCAAGAACCCAAGGATGGCGATGACTTCTCCGGCATGTGTTTCATGGCCCTTGAGGGTGAGATTAGCGACAGCGAGCTCTATTCCGACTCCGATGAGGTATACCCTTCTTACGACCAGCTTAATGATGCTTTTCTTAAGCTAGGGAAATTCCATGCTAGATCTAGAGCTAGGGTTAGTGAGTTGGAGAAGGAAGTAGAGAACTTGTCATGGGAGCTTACTTCACTTAGATCTGCTCCCTCCCGTGATGATTGTGATGTATGTACTGCTCTGCTTGGTGACATGGAGAAACTAAGGACCTTGCATGATAGTGTGTCCTCTGAGCTAGACATGATTAAGGCAGAGAATGTTAGTCTACTTGCTGAACTAGAGATGAGTAGGGTAGTTACTCTTTCATCCCCTGTTGTTGAGACTACTTCTTGCACCTCATGTGAGGATAAGGATAATGCTTTTAGAGGTCTTTATACCATGCTACTTGATCTACCTGAATCTTGTGAAAGCTGCACTAATCTGAAATTGAACCTAAAAAAGGCAGATCATAAAATTGCTGAGTTACAAGCTTTTCTGCTAGAACCCATTGCTTCATGTGTAAACTATCCCAAATTAACTGCTGAGCTTGAATATGTGTCTAAACAGTTTCAAGAGTTGATTGATCACAACAACAAGTTATCTCGATATGCTTCTAAGGACCCTGTTAGCTCACCATGCAAAAATAGTGATAAACTAAAATCTGACTTGATTACATTGGAAGAAAAATGTGTGAAGCTGACTAAGGATTTACTAGAGAAGCCACAATCTTGTTGTGATGTGTGTGCTGGTGTGGGGGAGAAGCCCAAGGGTAAGGTAGAGACGCTTAGTAACGTGAACCAAATGGCTAGCAGTAGGACTGTCCCTTCTGAGTCGGCTGTGCGTGCACAAGCCATTCACTCTTCTGCTACTGGTTCTTCTTCTTCTCCCTTACCTTCTGCTGTCTCCTCTTCCCCTGCTCTTCTTGCACCTCTCTCTTTCGGGAGTGTCAGTATCTTATGAACACTCTCGAGATATTTGTAGGAGGCAAGAAGAAGCTAAATCTTATTCTAGACCAATCTAAGATTTGCAAATTTAATCAGGGTCTAGGATACGATTTTTATGAGGACATGAGGAAGCATCCACCTGCTGTTCTTAGACCCATAGTAGCAGGTGTGATCGAGATTGAGCCCAGTACTGAGAAAGTTCAATTAAAGTCAGCAGGCTTTGTCCAAGGGATTTCTGACAGCAAGGTGATTCCACCTGTTGCTTCGGCCTCTCAGAAGGTGGAGCCTCATCATGCTACTTCTACCCCTCGGAAGGTGAAGTATCATTGCACCTTCTGTCAGAAGGATGGACACTCGATTGAGCGATGCTTCAAGCATGCCAAGATCGTGTAGAGAGACCGTGTTGCAGCTCTTAGGTGTATTCAGGGTCAGCCCTAGACCTTGAGTGCACCTAAGACCAACACAAGGTCTAGGGTTAATCACTCTGAGGGTTTTAGGCAGTATCGAGGACTTGGTTTTTTCGGTGTTTCTGATTTTCATCCTCGTTTAGCCTCTACTCATGACATCCGCCATCCTGAGGGTAGATCTCGCTTTCCCCGTCGAGATAGCTGCCCGCGGCGTGATCAGCATGTTGCTGGTGTCTTGACTTGCCTCGGTAGCAGTCAAACCCAACAACAGCTTCAGGTCTTCACACAGACCTTCTGGCTTGTTGAGCGACAGAGAGCGTAGGGTAGCTAGAGGTCAGTCGTGTGTGGCTACTTCTTCTACTCGATGTGTGACTCAAGATTGGGTGCCAAAATCACTCTTGATTTATCCCGATCGAGCCTTTACTCTGCTTGACTCAGTTCGCGGGTGGGAAGGAGAGGTTTGGCTCGTGAGACTCGGGTGTTCACGACACATGGCTGGAGACTCGTTGGTTCTCTTCCCTAGCACTGTGCTCGGTGATGAGCGATCACCTTCGAGACGCCGTTGGGCGCGTCATCGCCAAAGGTAGTCAAAGGCGTTAATGAGTCTTTTATTTTAAAAGATGTTGCCTTGGTTAGTAAGCTGCAGTATAATTTGCTTTCCATTTCTCAGCTTACCGATGACGGTTTTGAGGTGAGCTTTAAGAAAAACAATTGCAAAATTCTTGATTCTTCGGGTAGCCTAGTTTGCGGGATTTCTCGTTACGGGAGGATCTTTTGTGCTGATTTTTCTGAGACTTCTGGTGATCCTCTCCGGTGTTTAGTTGCTTCTGAGTCCTGTGACCTTACTTTCTGGCATAGGAGACTTGCTCATATTGGATTTGACCATTTGACCCGAGTTAGCGGTCACGACCTCATTCGTGGTCTGCCAAAACTCAAGATGGTCAAAGATCTTGTTTGCGCTCCATGCCGGCACGGCAAGATGGTTGCTGCTTGTCATCCTCTGGTCACAGTGACTACGACCGATGCACCAGGACAGCTGCTCCATATGGACACAGTTGGACCAGCTCGAGTGCAGTCAGCAGGAGGGAAGTGGTATGTTCTTGTCATGGTCGATGACTTCTCAAGGTACTCTTGGGTGTTTTTCTTAGCCTCGAAGGATGAGACGTTTACACATTTTTGAGGTGTTTTCAGTAGGCTTTCTATTGAGCTTCCGGGTGCCTTACGAGCGATCTACAGTGACAATAGCACGGAGTTCAAGAATTCCTATTTTGAGAGGTTCTCGATTTTATTGTTTTGGTTCAGGGGGAGTTCATTTGGGAGCTTCCAGATTTTAATATTGCCATAACTCAACTTGAACTAAAGTTGCATCACATGTTGAGGGGGAGCTAGATTTTCTTGCATGTCATTCTGCATTGTAATATAACTACATAGAGTCTTTATTATTTTCCTTTTATGACATGCTTACAATGCATTACATCTTGCCATGATCTATGCTTCCTTGCTAAATTCATCATTACGTTATATGTGTAGTCAAGTCTTTGTCATGATAAGTTGATTAAAATGGTCAACTTGAACTAATTCATGTCTTGTTAGCTCTTGAGACTAGTCTCTCTTTAGTTATCATTCTATGATTAATGCCATGTCAAATAGGCTGAGTTGAGTCTTGAATCTTTGTTGAGCTTTAGTTTGAGCTATACTAGGTTCTTGATGAAACATTAGTTAGTACAATCTTTTAAGAAAGCAAAAAGATCTCTTTGTGTAAAAAAACTGATCTCACCAATTTTTTCTCATGAGACGGCTTGCCATTACACTAGGCATGAACTCAGGGGGAGTTTTGGTTGACCAATATCATCTTCTTAAGCTTCTTGCTTGGAGTGGTCGCATAAGCCTTGAGATCTAGCACATGACTAAACAAAAATCTGGTTGGAAACAATCATGGGATTTATAAAGAAAAACATGTCAATTGTGCTCAATTTGCTAAAATTACACAACTTACAAGTACTTGAACAAATGATTCATTCTTGAACTTGTAGCACTCTAAATTGACTCAATACTAGCTTCATGGTTCCACTTAGATTATTGACATGGCCTGCATCATTTTTGGATACCTTTAGTTAGACTATAATCATGGATGACTTGACATGCTATGGAATTCGACTAATTTTCAGATTGTGACTTATTTGGCCTAGCTTGTCTATACATACATTGTCATGATCCTGATAGCATACTTATGAGTTATGGCTTGGTGTAATACTTCAAGGTCATTTTGGATAATCTTCATGGCTCATCATGCTTAAAGTGAATAAACTTCAGCCATTTCATCCTTCATCATGACTTATTCTCTCTTTTGCATCCTTGATGATTTTATTGCCAAAAGGGGGAGAATAGCGGAGAAAAAGCCATTTTCAAGGCAATCTTGGAGCTTTTGAGGGAAACTTGCTCTTTCTGAAGTTGCTCCTTTGTCAACATGGTCATTGATGGACCATGTGGAGGTGACCCCGAGTGTGTGATGAGTAATTGACGTCTGTTTTAGGAAAGTCTAGTTTGGTTCGTGTGGTTCAGACCATGTCGTTGCGTGGTGCAATTGGCTTGGTTGGACTTGGTCAAAGTGATTAGGATGCATATTATGTTGATTTGTCAGGTTTGAGCTATTTTATGCTTAATGTTATTCATTGACGCTATTTATGCTTTCATGTATCGAGCGGTGCTATGTGATGTGTTTCTTGTCTATGATGGCTGCAGGACGTCGAGGCGGAGTCGTGGTGAGACACGGGGTGACCGGACTAGGCACAGGCGGTGCCGAGGTCAGAACGGTCAGATGTGTCGAAGACGGCGGAGACTCGAGGTAGTTGCGAGGCTTGGATGACAAGGAACGCGGAAGCTTCCCGGAAGGTGCGGGAGGGGCGTTTCGGTAAAAGTGCAAAGCTGCACAAGTGGAAGAGGTTCCGTTCGGGTTGGAGACCCGTTAGCCAAAGCCTATATAAGGAGGGGATGTCTTCTTGTGGCTGCATGGATTTTAGGGCTTGAGTGAGTGGTTAGGGCTTTTGCTTTGTATCTCCTCTTTATGCTTTAGTTGGTGAGAGCTGTTGGAGAGCACAGAGGGTTGTCCCCTTCGTTGTCTTCCTGAGTGTTGCTCATGTGTTCTTGAGGAGCTCTTGAGTTTGGGAGAGATGGAGTGAGTTGAGACTCCATGTAATCATTTCTCTTGTATTCAATCGGGGTATCAGGACTCCTTGTAATCCTTGTTCTTCTGGAAATGGATCCATTGAAGTTTATCTCTTGTTCTTGTCTCGTTTTTGTGTGTTCGTGAGTTTTCCCCTTCACTGCCAAATTTCTTCTCTTGTTGTTTGAGCCGTTTCTTCGAGCAAGAAGATGAAAAATGGGTTGATGTGATCTAGGAGATGCTCAAAAGCCATTTGGCTAGTCAATCCTAAGAGCAAACCACGTTTAATTTTAGTTTTTGCTTCTTGCCCTCCTCTGTTCTTATTTTTCTTTCTAGGGTTTTGGTGTAGTTCGTGTTTCCCTTCATGAGATGGCATGAAACTTGGCATGTTATGTCCTGAGACTATTAAGTAGCTATCCTCAAAGTTTCATGGTCAAAGGATCAGAGATTAGATGGGAATTTAAGCTTTTGTTGCTGCTCTCTTTAGTTTTTAGAATTTTCCTCACTTCTTGATTTCTTATCTCCTTGATGAAATCTTTGTTTTCTAGTGATCCCAATGGTGTTTAGCCCATGATATTTATCTTTTGGGTGAAGAAGAGCAGAAGAAGATCATAAGAATCCTCATTTTCATTAGGTTCGGTATTTTCAGTGTTTGTGTCGGCCTATTTTCTGCCCTGGTTCAGGTCAGCCGGTCTGACCGGAGTTCATGCAGCGGTTCGACCGGAGTTACCAGACTGGTTAGACCGGCCGGTGGTTGGCGGTCTGATCGGCCTGGAGCCACCGGTCTGACTGGCTTGTGTGGAGTGGTCCAACCGGAGTTGGAAGGATGGTCTGACCGGCCCATCACCACCGGTCAGACCGGCCTACCGATACCCTGCTGTTATTTCTTGTTTTGCGCTGGTCACTTTGTGTCTTCTCTGTTGTTTCACTTCCCGTTGTCTCCTCTGCGTCATGCCTTTCCAGTAAAGCACATGGATCAACCTCATAACTCCTTATAGCTATCGAAGGAGATTTCATTGTGGGTACTTGTGGGGAACGAATTTTTAAAGTCGACATTCACCCCCCCTCTGTCGCCGATATCGATCCAACAATTGGTATCAGAGCCGGTTAGCTCTTCTCGATAGATCTTAACGGGTCTCTAGAGCCATGGCGACAGACAAATACTCGACCAAGCCCCCTATCTTCGATGGGACGGACTATCCCTTCTGGAAGAGTCGAATGGAGACCTACATCCAGACTCAGGGCTATGCCATCTGGCGTAAGGTCAAAGTCCGGTATGTTGTTCTTGCCAATGAGAACATCAATGCCGGAAACATGGCTGATGTTGAGGCGAATGCTAAGGCAAGGAACATCATAATCCAGGGCTTGAGCAGAAGCGAATTTGATCGCATCTCTCATCTGACGTCAGCCTTCGACATCTGGGAGACCCTCGATGCATACCATGAGGGCACCATCCAGATTAAGACGGTTCGACAGGACCAGTTCAAACGAGATACAACAAGTTTGAAATGCTCGCTGGTGAGTCCCTCGATGAGTGTTTTGCGCGTTTCCACAAGATTTTGAGCAACCTCCGAGCGGTCGGCCTCACATACCCTGACTCAGACAACGCTCGCCAAATGCTTTCTGCTCTTGATCTGCGTGTTTGGGAGATGAAGGTGACCACGGTTAAAGACACGACCGACCTCTCGACCCTGACTCTTGACGCGCTGTACTCACGCCTCAAGACTCAGGAGATTGACATAGTCTCTCGTAGGTCGAAGTTGCAGTCCATCGGCCTTAGTCACCGATCCCAGTTCAGCTTCTGGCTCTTCTTCTGATTTGATTGGTGGTTTCTCCCTAGCTGCTCTCTATGACGTAACTGATGATCAGTTAGAGCAACTTCCAGAAAACCAACTCACTCTCTTAGCCAGAAAGTTTTCCCACGCATACAAGAGAGTGAGAGATCGGAAGAGGAGTGGCCCGATCATTTTGCTCGAGTGTGGTGGCCCCAACCACATTCGGGCAAATTGCCCCAAACTGGAGAAGGGCAAGAGCGACCTCGGCGGTGTGAACAAGAACGACTACATCGACAAGAACCGCAACAAGAAGCCTCCAGTTCACGCGCAAGGCAGGAAGAAGTTCCGCAACCTTGGCAAAGCCAAAAAGCTCTTCCATCGCGTCCTCACCGCCTTCGACGACCTCGACCTCAGCAAGGTGGAGCGATGGAGTGACGACGACGGGACCGGTGACCAAGAACCCAAGGATGGTGACGACTTCTCCGGCATGTGTTTCATGGCTGTAACATCCCAAAATTTCGATTTCTGTAAAAATTTAATTTAAAATTAATTATTTTAAAGTATTTGAATTTCATTTGGATTTTATGTGATTTTTTGAGTTTTATTTGGAGTTATCTGAGTTTTATTTCAACATCCAAAGTAATAAAATATATTTGAAATATTTTAATAAAGCCAAAAAGAGTTTATTTTATTTTTCTTAACCTTCCCTAAATTTTAAAATAATTTTTGAGAATTTTCTGGAATTAAAAATCAATTTTAAAAGTTAAAAAGTATTTTATAAAATTATTAAATGAAAATCTGAAATTAAAAAATATTTTTTCTAAGTCTAAAATAGCTCCAGGAATATTCTATGATTTTTCTGGAATTTTTAGACATTAATTATTATTTTCTAAGTATTTATAAATTTTCTAGTATTTTCTGAAATTTAATCCGAAAATAAAAATAAAAATAATCCTAGCTTGCCACGTGTCGCGGCCGGATTTAATCCATCCTTTACCGATTTAATCTGAGCCATTCATCCTCACTTAACCGCAACGGCCGAGTTCCTCCCTCCTTGCCACGTGTTGCAGATCTAACCTTATACCCTTCCTCCTCTTCCTCTCATTGACTCGTGGGGCCCACCCGTCATCTTCCACCTCCCCCTTCTTCTTCCTTCCTCCCTCTCTCTTCTCCAAACCGTGCGCCACCATTGCCGCCCGCGTGAGCTCAGTTTCCGGCCTCTCCGCCTCCCTAGGCGCCTCCTCGGCCTCCCCACCTCTCCGTCGCACCCCGCCGCCCCATCATGGCGCTGCCTCGCCGTCCCTCGCGCCCTCCCGATCGGATGCCGCCGCCACTTGCCCCGCCGCTCGGACTCCTCTCTTCTCCTTCCTTTTGTCCGCCCGAGCGACCCGCGCCCTTTCCTTCTTCTTCCTCCTCCGATTCCCTTCCTTTTGCGGCCGCACTTTCCTTTTTCCCCCCTCCGAAATTCCCGCCGCCCGCAATCACCGGCGAGCAATTCCCCGCCGGCGCCCCCCGACCCCTATAAATACCCCCCCTCGTCATCCTCTCTCACCGCACCACCTCCCACCGCACCCCTCTCCCCCTCCCGAGCTCCGCAACACCGCCGCCGAGCTCTCCCTCTCTCCTCCGCCGCGCCTTGCTCCGGCGAGCAATCGCCAGCGCACCGGACCCCTTCGGCCACCACCGACGCCTCCTTCGCCATCCCCGAGCGCCGGTGACCGCCCTCCACCGCTCGGCCGAGCCCCCACGCCACCGGAGCTCGCCGTCCCCGAGCACCACCGTCGCCGTCGCCTTCTCTCCACTCGCCGACCGCCTAGGTCCTCCCCGTACCCCGCCGCCGGTAGGAACCGCACCGCCACCGCCTCCTCTACCTCGCTGCCCCGACTCCGGCCGCCGGCCACCGGCGAGGCCGCCGGCCGTGTGCGCCCGTGTGGCGACAAGTCATCGGAGCGCCACCTCGGCCGTTGCATTCTCCCGTGGACTTGGTCCACGGTGGACCGGGCCCGCGTGTCATAAAATTCAAAATTTGAATTTCCGCTGATGTCATAATTAAGATTTTCCCGTATATAAATAATTCCCGAAAATCAGCCTTTCTCATTTTCACTCCTTTTAATCTTTCGGAAGCCATAACTTTCTCATTTTAACTCCAAATTGAGCCGTTCAAATTTCTAAATTTTTCTAAAATTATAAGCTATCCAAATATATACTCTTTTTGAATTTTTGAATTTTATTTGAATTTTGTTTGTATTTATTTGCTTTGTTTGTTTGTCTTTTCGCGTAGAACTGCGTCGCGAAGAGTTTGTCGAGCCGCAGCAAGAGAGACCAAACAGTGCACAAGAAGGCAAGTCTCCTTTGATCATCTTGAACCTATGATTTTGAAATATTTTAAATATTTTAAATTATGTGCATTGCTATTTATATTAAACCTTAGTTCAAATCTTAAGGTGTTAGTTAAACCAACTTTGTTATACCCTCAATTGAAATTGAATGCCATGTACCTTTCTCACCCTAGAATTTCCTTTGTCTCAATAATGAGATTATTATGGTCATTTGTGAATAGTAGAATGGTAGTATGATGCTTAGTCCCGCTATTTAATACCTTTGGAATTGTGAAAATGGGAAATTATGATTTATTGTAATAACCTTGTGTTTATAAATGTAGTGGTAATTGGAGTTGCCACTATTCTTTTAAAATAAAATAAAATGTGGAAATTGGTTTAGATTAGGGTGGATGGTTGGTTTGGGTTGGTGCAGCAAGCACGAGATCTTGTAAAGTGTATGTTCCACCTAGTCAATTAAGGACCGACGCTGTGTCTGTCCAAACCGAGCACTACCGTACAACCCTAAGTCTATATGGGTACGACTAGTGATTAACTCATGATAGTCTAGTTTAGGTGCCACCAGTGGAAAGTGGGTGCTAGGATTTCTTGGTTATTCACGGTGCGGGACAGATTTCTTGTACTCATATGGCGCAAGAGGGGCTTGGATTGGGCGGATTTAATCTTCCAAGGTGAAACCTCAGCGGGTGGTGTCTAGCTAGTCTAGAGTGAGGTAAAGGCTTTGTGATATTTTATCTGTGTCTCATGCCAAAGGAAGCGTGGTGAATATTAAGATAATTTATCTCTTGAGAGTAAAGTTGTACAACCTCTGCAGAGTGTCAAACTATTCGAATAGCCGTGCCCACGGTCAAGGGCGGGCAAGGAATGCATTCACATGGTAGATCTTTGGTTTTCATTTTAAAAACAAAGTTTGGTATTTCGAGAGTGGAGGGAACTCTCGGAGGTTTATCCTGGCGGATGGAGCCAGTGCGGGTGGATGGAACCCGATGTTTTGAAACTTGGTCAGTTAGAAATGGTGTTGGTAGATGGAACCTTCACCATAATATGCTTATTAGTTTCTGTTAAAGCAATTACTTTATTAAATTAATGCCTTCAAAATTATTTAATGTTATTTGAAATAAAACATTGCTTTGTGCAAAAGAACCATATAACCTTCCTTTGTCAAGCCTTGCATCTATTGCATTTTTCCCAAGACTTGCGGAGTACTTTATGTACTCACATGCTGCACTCAAAAATAATACTCAGAGAAATACAAAGCTCAAGAAGGTGACTACGACTACTTCGCTTGTGGATTCAACGAAGGATTCTCGAGTACTAGGTCGCGCTTCCCATCAATTGCCGTGGCGTATTGATGGGTCTTCATCGAAGTTTATCTTTGCTTCCGCTTTATTTCGTGTGTGCGAGGTTTTGAAACCTCAATTGGAATAATGAGACCTTTCGGTCGATACTCTCAATTATTGTAATAAAATGATCTTTGGTAATGTATTCATTTCTGTTTAGCGTGTGCACTAGCTTTGATCCGGGACTAGTGCGTAATACCACGAGGGTCCGGGTTCAAACTGGGGTCCCGACAAGCGTAAGAGAGAGGAGAGGTGAGAAAGAGACGGAGGAGGAGAGGAGAAGGAGAGGAAAAGGAGAGGAAAGAAAGAGAGGAGAGAAGAGGAGAGGGAGGAGAAGAGGAGAGGAGGAGGGGAGGAGAGGAGAGGAGGAGAGAAGAGGAAGAAGCGATTCTTGTGAGGTAATTTTTTGTTGTATTTTAAATTTTGTATACGAAGTAGACAGTTTATTTAATGTTATTATGAATAGAAAATTGTAGATGTAGACAAAAATAGTTCAGCTTTGGTATAAAAATTTAGTCAATGTAGTTTTAGAAAATTAGCGGCCGTAGTAGCTTTGTAGTTGTGTAAATTTTAGTGAACATAGTTGTAGAAAATTAGCATTGTAAGCAAATCGGCATACGTACAAAATTGTAGTTGTAGAAAATTCAGTCAACGTTACGTAGAAATTAATCGTCCATAGAAATTTGTAGTTATTAAAAATTTAGTCAATATTTTTGTAAGAATTTCATAATTTACTTTGTATAAAAAAATAATACGTAATATTATGAATAATTATGAATGAATGTAATGTCGTTAGTACGTTGGAACAACACGTGTACCGTTGTAACTGGTATATAGGCATTTAAATCAATATGCCATATAAATTGTCGAAACCATTAGGAATTATTTGCAGTGCAGGACAGCTCGAGTAGCGAGAAAAGAGCAACGTCGGTGCGTGGTCTACCGATAGGAAGTTAATGCTACGAGGTTAGTGTAGTTGGTTACGACAGGCGAACGGTCGGTGAAATGTAAATTACAGTACATCAGTACTTTCGTAGTGTGCGATGCGATTTGACTAGTTGCAAAATTGAAAATATATGCAGGCAGACATCAGCAATGTCAATACCCACTACATTGAAAGTGCATTACGGTATTGGAACCGTTCGTGAAGGTTTGAATGGTGTGGATTTGAGCGGTTTTGCGCAAGCTAATCTGGTACACCCGAACGACAAGAATACTCGAATCACAGATGTGATGCATTGGCTTACCCACAGTTATTCCATATTTAATTGCTGGTAATAAAATGATGCTGGTAATGTATTCATTTCTGTTTAACTGTGTGCACTAGCTTTGATCTGGGACTAGTGCAGTAATACACAGAGGGTCCGGGTTCAGAAATCCGGGGTCCCGACAATGGCCCATGAGGGTGAGATCAGCGACAACGAGCTGTACTCCGACTCCGACGACGTATACTGACATGTGTCATTTTTATATATGTTTACGTGTCATTTTACCCCATTATTTTTCGCATTTCGAGATCATTTATCATCATTTACACGTTTTTCCATATTTAATTGCTCAAAATGGACCATTTTACACTTTTTTATATTTTTCTGCAGGCCGGCGCGATCGAGGTGCATAAACGATAAATTTGGCATTCCGGGACTGCTCTGTACAGATGTGCGCATCATCACGGATGCGTAGGATCAAACCGCGATGAAATCGGAGTTTCCGGAGGACCAGAACAGAAGAAATGAGATGGGAGAAGGACCTACTTGCAAACCCTAGATCCTTTGAGGACTAATTTGCAAAATACCAAAATTTCCCCATCTCCTTCTAGAGCCGCCGCCGCCGCCTGGGAGAGACCGTGCCCGGTTCCTCTCTATCTCCCCAACGTCTTCTTCTCCTCCGGTAGCCTTAGTCTAGTCCCTGCGGGGAACACGACACTCGCCGCTATTTCAGTGGCAACCCGTGCACTTGCGGGTGTGCTATTTTTGCATGATCAAGTATTTTGGTGCCATTGCCGGGGATTAGCTTAGAGCGACAGTGTTAGGCTATAGACTAGGTCGTTGTTTGTTTTTCTTTTGTTTATTTTGTGTTTGTGCTGACTTGTTTTTCATTTGCCATTGTCATATTTGTGATATATTGCTAATCCCTAACCCTTTCCCTAGTTACTTCTCTCTTTCGCGATTTTTGTATCCATTCCGCAGGTTGATTGATATAGGTACTTATTGAGGCTATGGCTTACTATTGTGATTCTCGTTCTTTTATGAGCACCCCTACTTATGATACTCTTCAAGAACAGGTATATCTATTGTCTCACCAGTTAGAATGCTATGCTTTAGAGCGAGGAGTTGTGTTAGAGAGCGGGTACGATCAGTATAGTTCTTTATCAGGCGCCCGTTCTCCAGTTGTTCCTATATGCCAGACTTGTGGTTTTCAGGGCCATTCACCCGCTGAGTGCCAGCGTGGTTATTTGTCCACTCTAGAGTGTTATGGGATGAGCTTTGCTCAGCCGAGTGGGCCATATCCTGACGCTTATCACCCTGGATGGCCTGAGCACTCGAGTCTGTCATATGGAAACAACAACCATGATATCTCATCATTTTCTTCTAGTATACCATTGCAGGGTTTTACATATGGAGATCAGGATAGCTCAGCATCAGACTCCTACGCCTGAGCTCGATCAGATGACCAGATTTGAGGAGAGGATTTCTAGGATGATAGGAGATTTCGAGAGTAGAATGTGTAGTGACTTCACATTAGATCCGACACCTCCTACCTGCAGTTCACCTGTTCCTTCACCGAGACAGTTTGCAGTTCCTATGTCTGAGTTCTTAGAGCAGTATCATGAGCCACATCCTTCACATGAAGATCAGGCTGCCAGACTTGATGCATTATGCAAGGAACTGATGACTGTGCCTCCTCGTGGTGATCATGCGATGGCGATTCAGGATGAGATTGAGGCGATTATGAGCACCAGTTCTACTTGTGTGGATAGTTTTACCACTTCACAGCCTTCCATTAGCACCACAGAGATAGTTCGGATAGAGATGAGTGTCACCTACTGGTCTTACACCGATCTTGCTAGCGAGGGCCTGTTGTTGGAGACACCACAGATACACCTAGAGGCACCTCAGTCGGATCCTTCGCCTATTGACTCTGAGAGAGAGATGATTGAGCTAGATGATGAGGATCTACTTCCTGATGATGATTGTTTCACTCCTGACTATGAGGATGAGTTTGCGGTAGATCCACTCTTGAGTTGTGATGAGTTAGATTTAGATATGAGAGCTTTGTGCCACATGATGACGAGTTCATTATGGATATGCTGTTGAGTTCTGAGGTTCCACATCTTGATGAGGGGGCTACTTCCATTGTTGAGGAGTACATTTCTATTGATCCACCACCGGCTACATCCTTCGTCAACATCGCCCCTCTGGAGGTTTCTACTACCGTACGCTCTACTTCACCTACACTTCAGGTAGTTTGGAAACTCTTCCCCGACCACCTCAGGTTTGATTTCCTTGGCTTTGACGAGACATACTCTATTATTGATTGTTCTCATCTCACTTATAGTCCTCATGATGTGCTTTATCGATATGCCTACGTGATTGGGTATTCTATTGATGACTTAGAGGGTGTCAACCCTATCACACATACTTGCCATATTTTTGGGATTGTTTGCAGGCTTTCACTTGTGTACCATCGACTACGAGTGGACTTGATTCGAGTCGATATCCCTTGGGATCCAGGTGGATTCTGAGGCATGCTGCTTCATGAGGAGGGCAGACATGTGCCTTTTCCATGTCCCGTCCTTGGCCCTCCTCCCGCTACATCCAATGGGCATCCCTTTATCTTTTTATTTCCATACCTTTTGTTAGTTTTTGTTAGCTTCTCCTCTTTTCTTTCTTTTTTATTTCAGGTCCCATGCTAGATCTTCATCCTTATATATGCGAGAAGCCACGGGATGTTTTGTCTACTTCCACTACATCTTATATGCCCGGTGAGCTGTTTCTTACCCCTCTAAGCACATTCTTGATTTATGGCTCAATTTAAGCTTGGGGGAGGACTTGTATGTGTACGGGTGATGTTCTAGCATGTTTGTATTATATTTGTGAGCATGTGAGCTTATTGTCGTGTAGTTGATGATATATGGTCATTCTTGTGCTTCATATTATGCTTATGTTGATGACATATGGCCTTTACAATTGCTCTCATGTTATGCTTATTGTACATCTTGGCTATGTGAGCCCATGTCATGATTAATCAAGAAAGGTCATGCCGAATTTTTCTTAATTGAGCTATATATTGTCACTAGTTCCTTGTATGTCTTAAGTCACTTAGCATCATTTTATAGAGCTTGAGCTTTGGTTATTATCCTTGATGTGCTTAGAAACCTTGTGATCTTATAGCATTTGATTCATTGCGAGTTACGCATGTGTTTTAACCATTTGCGGATTGAATTGGTTCTAGTCATAGCCCCTTGAATGATCACATCTTAGATTCATGCTTTGGCATATATTATTTTAGATATTAATACTTTACTTGAATGTAAAATTTGTGAAAGGGGTAGTCCTATCTTGAGCCAATAACTTGGTTGATTTATCTAGGTATTCATGTCTCGGGACACGTGTTACTTAGCATTAATGAAAACCGGTTAAAGATGCTTAATCATAAGAAAAGAAAAAAAATGTGATGCATTTTGTTGTGTGTGTTGAATAAGTGACTATGTCACATTGGTTTAGAAATGTGTTGAATAAGTGGCAAAGTTTTGCCCAAGTGAAGTGTGAGTGTGAATAAGCGGCAAAGTTTGCCCAAGGGTTTGAATAAGTGGCACAAGAGCCCATTGTGTTTTAAATTTGCTAAAAATCAACAAAAATTAGGTATCATGGCTCAAGTGTGGGCTTTTTCATAAATATCATGCAAGTATTAGTCTCTTTGTCTCAAATAGCATATGCCTTAGCATGACCCTTTGCTATGCTCATTCTTGATGTTATACCTAGTTCCGATGCCTTACATTTTTTGGTTGGGTTCATGTGATCACTTGAGTGTATTTCGACACTTTTGTGTGTAACTTGATTTGGTTAAATGCTGTAGTTATTACTTGAGATCTTTGCTTGAATATTCATTCTCATCTTGGATGGTCCTCAAAACTCGAGTTAGATAATCTCATTTTACATTGTTGTATGCCACTTGATTTATTATATGCATTTAACTAATCTTTTACCATAATGACTTGTTGTTCGGGTTCGATAATATCATGCCATTTACTTGAGGACAAGTAAACGTTTAAAGCTTGGCGGTATGACATGCGTCATTTTTACATATGTTTACGTGTCATTTTACCCCATTATTTTTTCGCATTTCGAGATCATTTATCATCATTTACACGTTTTTCCATATTTAATTGCTCAAAATGGACCATTTTACACTTTTTTATATTTTTCTGCAGGCCGGCGCGATCGAGTCGCATAAACAATAAATTTGGCATTTCGGGACTGCTTCGTATAGATGTGCGCGTCGTCAGGGATGCGTAGGATCAAACCGCGATGAAATCGGAGTTTCCGGAGGACCAGAACAGAAGAAATGAGATGGGAGAAGGACCTACTTGCAAACCCTAGATCCTTTGAGGACTAATTTGCAAAATACCAAAATTTCCCCATCTCCTTCTAGAGCCGCCGCCGCCTGGGAGAGACTGAGCCCGGTTCCTCTCTGTCTCCCCAATGTCTTCTTCTCCTCCCCATTCTCCTCCTCCTCCTTCTCCAAATCCGGCCGCCGGCGAGCACCGGGCCGCACCTCGCCGGTGCGCCACCGTCTCTCCGCCACTGCTTCTCCTTTCTTCCACCGCGCCGTCCACTTCCACCACCGGTCGCCGCACCCTCATTAGCGCCGCTCCCCACAACCACCTCCGGATCCTCCTCCGCGCCCCCGTTACTCCTCCACCGCGTCGCCTCTCGCCTCTCCTAAGACCTGGTCGGCGTGCCTCCCATCCTCTTGCCTTGGCCTCCCCTTGCTTCTTCTCCTCCCCCTACTTTCTTCACCACCACCTTCTCATTGCTCTTCACCGCCTTGCTCCCCTCGGTGCGCCCCCGCCTCGATCTTCTCCATCAGCGCCGCCTCCCGCCACCGCATCGGCCGACACTCTCCGCCATCGCCACCGCCGGCCGCCGCCGATGACCTCAACCACATCTTCACCACCACAGTGCCGCCGCCTTCTACCCCGGCATCTCCCTCTGCATCACCACCCCTGCGCCGGCTGCATCATCCCTTTCACCGACGGCCTCTGCTGCACCGACATCTCCAGCGACTTCCTCCTCTTCATCAACTTCACCTTGGCCATCACCTGCTACATTTTCTTCCTTGGTTGACATATCATTTCCCTTTACTTTTCTCTATTCTAATTGCTAAATGTTCTAATTTTGCAACCGTGAATGTTCTTGTTATACTGTGATGTTTGCTTGTGATCACTATTTAGTTATGTTTTGTGTTATCTGTTTAGATGTCTACTGTGCATGTGAGTTGTGATCTGTGTTAGGCTGACTTTGTTGGCATTAGGTTAGTGTCTGTGTGTGTTTGTGATCAGTGCCGTGTAGGCTCTGCCCTTTGCAGTTGTTGGTATCTGTGCTTGTGTGTTGTCTAGCGCGATTTAGCGAGCCGGCGACTGTTTCCTTTCCTCTTGCTGTTTCGTCCCACCTAGTGCTTCTAGATCCTCCCTTGTGCTTCTCGACCTCCCTCTTTTCTTCTACCTCACGGTTGGTCGGTAGTTAAGTCGTGCGAGCATTCGTCGTAGTCATTTGTTTGCCCTGTCGTAATCGACTAGTTAGCCGTCGACCGTCTTCCCTCTCTTTCTCTCTCGACTCCCTCCGTGCTTCTAGACTTCCCCTTCCTCCTTCTGTCTAGCGATCGATAGTTAGTTAGTTTGTCGGTTGGTCGTTCTTGTAGTCGTTGTAGTTCGTATGTGTTTGTTCGTGTAGTCAGTCATCGTGTTGTTCGTCCGGTCGCATAACGCCCATTCGTCGATCGCTCGATCCCCGCCGCTTTTCGTTTGTTTGGTTCGTAAGTCGTTTTGATCGTGTGGGTTAGAGTTCGTTTAGTAGTTTAGTTTTCTCCCCCGTTTCGTTTGACCTAGATTTGGCTGAGCACCGGTAGCCTTAGTCTAGTCCCTGTGGAGAACACGACACTCGCCGCTATTTCAGTGGCAACCCGTGCACTTGCGGGTGTGCTATTTTTGCACGATCATATACCCTTCATACGACCAGCTTAATGATGCTTTTCTTAAGCTAGGGAAATTCCATGCTAGATCTAGAGCTAGGGTTAGCGAGTTGGAGAAGGAAATAGAGAGCTTGTCACGGGAGCTTACTTCACTTAGATCTGCTGCCTCCCGTGGCGATTGTGATGTATGTACTGCTCTGCTTGGTGACATGGAGAAACTAAGGACCCTGCATGATAGTGTGTCCTCTGAGCTAGACATGGTTAAGGTGGAGAATGTTGGTCTTCTTGCTGAACTAGAAATGAGTAGGGTTGCACCCCTTTCATCTGTTGTTGAGACTACATCTTGCACCTCATGTGAGGATAAGGACAATGCGTTTAGAGGTCTTTATACCATGTTACTCGATCTGCCCGAGACTTGTGAAAGTTGTAATAAATTGAAGATGAACCTAAAACGGGCATATCATAAAATTGCTGAATTACAAGCTTTTCTACTTAAGCCCATTGCTTCATGTGTCAACTGTCCCAAGCTGACTGCTGAGCTTGAATCTGTTTCTAAGCAGTTTCAAGAATTAGTTGATGACAATAACAAATTGGCTCAATTTGCTTCTAAGGACCCTGTTAGCTCACCATGCATTAATTGTAACAAACTAAAATCTGACTTGATTGCTTTGGATGAAAAATGTGTGAAGCTAACTAAGGACCTTCTAGAGAAGCCACCTTCTGCTTGTAATGTGTGTGATGGTGTAGGTGTAGTACCCAGATTTTATAATCCGGATTCTACTGTGTTTAGCTGCACTATTCCCTGGATCAGTAGATAGTGCACACAGTTACAGTTATGGACATCAAAATACATATCATGCGGAAGCGTAAATATAATAGTAAACTTACTCATGGGCCGATGAGGCCGAAATCATTAAATTGCAGCAGCGGAAGAACGAAGCACATAGGTGGGACCTTCAGGACATGCCCACAGGCAGCCAACTGGAGGTTCGCGACCTAGCCCTCTACATCTTCATCTTCTCTGCCAGCTTGTCCAATCCTGTTGCTTGAGGCGCGATGATGTGATTCTTGATTCTGAATTTTGTCGCAAAAGCGAGCGTGAGCACTCCGACCCCGTGCTCCACGAGCCAATATACAGAATGCAAATAACTAGTATGCATGGCTTAACAAAGGAGAGGCTCGGGTTATTTTATTTGCCAAAAATTCGCTTTTGGTAGCATTGTCATGATTTAATATTAGTATTATTGTTGCTACCTAAACTCCACACAACAATTGCCATAATTGACTTAATCCACCAAAATACACTTTAATTATTGACTGCTGTCTAAGACTCCAAACAGCGAGTAATATCACATAACTAATCCACCGATCATACAATCTCCATATGGTTTGCTGTCTAAAACTCTAAACATGCAGTGTCATCCTTTATCTAATATCACTTAATTAATCCACCAATATCGTTTGTATTCTAATCCCTAACAATCCAATCCTTTTTGTTATTGATCCACAACCAGAATTTGCTCTTCCAATCAACCTGATTATCCGTTATCCATCTCTATCTACTTCACTATTGTACCTCCACCAGGAATATCATTGATCAAGTCTACGAATCGCTAGTGTACATCCACCAAGAGTATCATTAATCAGATCTAGATTTCTCTATTAAATATCTACCTAGAATATCATTGATCAGGTCTATGGTTCACTAATATATCTCCACCAAGAATATCATTGATCAAGATTAATCTCCTATAGTCACTTTCATACCTCCAAATTTCCAGAAAAATCAATTCATCCACCTAGAAATTGTTCAAATCCTATTAATCCCAATATTGTCAACATCTCCCAAGAATTTATATCAAATATCAGTGTTGTAATCCAACCCTTACCTTCGTATTTCCTAATAGTCCAAAACTCATATAATCCATCTAGCTAGTCTATAAATCCATTTCGGCTCCACCCTTTTATTTCTCCTAGACTCTACACTATCATTATCCCTTCTATGATCAATCATGAATCCACCAACTTCTTTATGTGATTACCATAAACAGTCATCTTCCTTTCTTACGACCCCATTTATTCTTCCTGACATGTTATTTGTGAAAAATGTTACCAATATTTAAAAATATAATACATAGAAATTTCCTGAGACCTAGCAGTTTGAACAAAAGCACAATGTTCAAGAGTATGCAATAATATTAGCGATCCAGATTCCATCCACCGTTACATGGCATCCGCACCATATAGCATCTTTCAAATTATAGCCGCTTATCTTACCATGGGACGACACCGGGACAACTCAAATCGGGCTTTCCACGCCCTCCACTTTTCCATCCCACCTACAAAACATTTTGAAATAGAACTATATCTCGTTAAGTTCCCATGTCCGCCCTTGACCGCGTGCACGCTATTCGAATAGTTTTGACTCTGCAGAGTTTGTACACTTTCACCACAAGAGATAATCAACTCATTGCCCCACATGATACCTTAGACATGTGGTCGAGCGGCACCATCACGTTGACTTTTCAAAGTATCTAGACCCTTTGTCATCTCACCTTATGGGAAACTGCCCACTTGCGGTGGGTCCCATCTATGCGCGGGATGTTTCCCACAGCCACTAACGCAGCCGGGCTCCACTTCCCGCAACGTTAGGACAGATGGGAAACTTCACCCCCCACTGGTGTCCCTTCAGGCCCCCTTGCCATAGCGTAGCCCCTTCAATCCCCTACCAGTGAGATGAGTCCGGGGTTTCGATAAGTTTACTTAGCCAAGTTGTATTTTACAGACTTGTGGTTGTACTATTTTACACAGGAGGTCATGACAAGATTCAGTCCTTATTGGTATCTGGGCGGTCTACCACTAACCCACTTTGTGCTTTCACTGCACCACACATTCACACCCTCGAACCAATCCGCCCAGATATTTAAGCATGTTGGGGTTTTTGGGAACATAAAGTAATCATACCAACATATACCAGTCATTTCCGTCATGACTGCCCGAATCAATTTCTCATGAATAAAAGTGATGCTTGGGGCAATTTCTTGTCCTGGGTTCCTAATCAATGCTAAGCATGGCATATAATTGAGGACTTATTTTCGAAATGTTACTATTATATTTTTGCTAGGGTGACAAGGTTCACACATTCAAATATTCCAAAGGAGGGGTAATATTATTCAAGGTAAACAATGGGCACATAACTAGAATATTAAATTAAGCATGTATTTGCGTATATATTAACAGCATGCAATTTGATAATTTAAAACAAAGTAATTTGCAGAAAATATAGGATCAACATGATCAAAGTATTGACTCGCCTTGGTCACAGTGGTTGGGATCTGGATTCTCGGGTGCTTCTAGGGTTGCTGCCTCGATCTCCTCCTCTTGTGCCTCATAAGCTATTTTAGCGTGCGCCAAAATTTGGATAAAAAGAAAAGCAGCGAATCAAACCAAATAACACCAGAAATTCAAATGAACTCTAAAAATTTTGATTTCGGTCCCATTGGATAGATCCTGATTTTAGATGAATTTAGAAATTTGTCTCACTCAATTTGGAGTTAAAATGAATAAGTTATGCTCATTTGAATATTTCAGTTCAGTTAAATCCCAAAATTAATAAATTTCTGACAGTGGGTCCCACATGTCATATTTTCCGTTTTTTTCTTTTATTATTTTCCTTCTGTGTTTATGGCCAGTGGGGCCCATATGTCAGCGGCGGCAGACAGGCGGGACCCAGAGGTCAGCTGGCCTGTGGCGGGTGGTCGCTGACCAGCGGGGCCCAGCTGTCAGTGCGGGAGAAAATAAAGAAAACTCGACCTCCGCACGCGGAGCCGGGGGCTCGAACGCACGCCGAGGGAGTCGGGGGAAGAAGAGACGAGCGGTGGTAACCAAGCGAGCGGGGAGGCGTTGCCTACCCTATAAGGATAATAAATCCTTTTGAAGTATGCGTGGAGGTCTAGGCAGAGGAGAGTCGGGCGATGGTGGCCACTAGAACAACCTGTGTTTTTATGAAAATAAAAATAAATAAAGAAATAAATAAAAATCAATTAAAATTAAAATTTAATTTAAAATAAGTGTTTTTGTTGCCTAAAATTTAAAATAGGATTTGCCCTGAATTTCTGTTTTTGAAAAGCTAGATTTGAAAAGTATTTTAAGTAAAACCAAAAATTATTATTAAATAAAATGATATTTCAATTTTATATGAAAATTTTAATTCAAATTAATTATTTGGATTTATTTGGCTCTTATTTGGTTTCCTGGATTTTCTGGAGTTTAAAAATATATTTTGAAAATAAAAAATATTTTAAGTATGAAAATTAAATACCAACATTAGTTGGAAATATTTTTATTAAGTCCAAAATGTCTCCAGAAAGTTCTCTGAATTTTTCTGGAATTTTTGGGGTTAGTTTTATATTTTTCTGAGGCTAAATGAATTTTCTAAGGATTTCTTAAAATCTAGAAATCAAAAATAAAAACAAATTCCCCTACCCTCTCCTCGGCCGCCACGTGGACGGCCAGATGCCGCCCACGTCGCCCACCCGGTCCCGCCTACCCCCTCCCATCGGCCGACACACGTGCGGCCCAGATCAGACACGTCCCGCGCGCCGGCCCGATCCACCCGTCCACCCCCTCCTTCCTTCCCGGGCCGCCCGATCCACCCCCACTACAAAAAATCTGGGCTTTTATAACAAAATGAAAGTGTCATGGAAATACAGAATTTGTCACAAAATGAATGGTATGACAAAAAACCACCGTCATGAAGGTCGTCATATAACGACCGTCACAAAATGTATCTTGTGACGAAAATATGGAAAACCGTCACAAAATGTGATGACCTTTTGTGACGGTTTTGTTGTGTCGTCATATATTGTTGTCATTTAATGACGACTGTGACTTTCGTATATTGGTTGGTGAACTTGTCACCTAATACGCCAACCGTCATAAATTGTGTCCTGGGAACCCTGATTTAGACAACTTATTGTGACGATACGGTAGCGTCATATATAATTATGCAGATTTTGTGACATTTTCATTTTGTCTTGTTATGTAAGGTAGTTAGAGACATCTTGAGACGACTCTAGGTCGTCATAAATTTTCCTTTCATTCAATGACGAACGTGGCTCAAATATATGTATCAATTCAATGAGCAATGTCAGACAGATCATTCCAGCATTCTCATCAGAGCTCATAAAGCATACGCATTTCAACCAAGCCATCATCCACATACATTCCAGAGCATAAGACACAGTGCTTGCAGGTTCAAACACATCACACTAGTTCCAAGTTCCATCACACAGGTTCAAACGGTTCCATCACACAGGTTCAAACATACACATAGATGCAAATAAGTTCGACATAGGTTCTGACAACACAGTGCACAAAGTTCCAACAACAGAAAAAGTTTGGTGTTCTAGCAAGGCAGCAAAAGCTTAGGCAAAGGCATCATCAACCGAAACGCATTCGACCTACCTCAATCTTTTCAAGTTTCAGCACACCGCAGAGTGCATTAGTCTCTTCAAACTTGGTATGCATCCCTTCACTTCTTCTTGGGTCCGCGCAGAAATTTTGGTTTTCTTCAAGTGTCGCTTGGTTGGCTTCAAGTGAGGATCACGAGCAAGAAGTCGTGCTTCCAACTGTTCTTGCTTCCTAGCGCCTTCCTCTTCTCGCTGGAGTGTTGCCTCAAACTGAGCTTGTAGGCATGCTTCTGCGGCTGTCGATGTAGACCGGGCAGTCTTCGACACTCAAGCGACACCAATGTTTGGAAGGAAGGTGGATGAACAACTGATCTGGCTCAGACTGTCAGCAACAATCTTGGAGGGAGAATTTTGTGCTTCTCCTTCTTCTGGTTCTCTTTCCTTCTCTGCAACCATATGTTCCTACATAGAATGAATCCACTTAACAAGGTCATACAACAGTGTTCAACCAGGCATTTACTTGAGTACAGTACATGTATCCAATAATTATGTAACTTACATATATCTCATTTGCAAGAGGAGTACGACCATTTTTTGGACTACTCATACATTCCCCAAAGAAATCAACAGGATCTGGATCCATGTTGTTGTACTTAGGCCTCTGTAGCATGCAAAAAATTTGGATTACAATGATATCCGTGAAGGTAAAGAGAGGGCTGGACAAACATGGGATATAAGATTAGACATAAATTATTTTACATGTCAACAAAGAAGATGCCAAAATATGTATGCAATGATGATCATACAAGTATCTGCCTCCAGATTTTTTATGCCAACAACAAATGCAATCACTGGCACATCTTTCCTGCTAATTACTATGCTACAAGTGTCCCATCTTTCCTGCTAATTATACAAAAGACATACTAACAGGTTGTACTGAACTATGAAGCACACATCTACTGACAGTTTATATGGCTGAACACCATCAATGTCCACATGCTGTTGTTCTTCAGTACTTGTCAGGCTTCACAAGCCTAAGTAATTAATGGCACACATATTGGATCCAAACAAACATCAGGCAATCAGGTTTGTCTCCATAACATTTCACATTTCAGTGCAAGAACTAATTAATGGCACACAGTTCCTTATAATTGGAATACACAGAAAGTAATAGTATACGTACCAGGCTGTATCGATGGGCAATATAGGACCTAGATCCAATCCTTTGGTGAAGCTGCACTTGGCCTCGGTTTTCCTTATTCTTAGCACATTTCTCCTGCACCAGAAATGCAATACAGAGGTTTCATTCACATGCACGGTTTGCATTGCATATTAACAAATGCAGATAATGCAGGCATGGACCTGATTCTTTGGGTCACACCAGTACTCAACCAGCTGGATCCATTCCTCTTTCTTCATTTTAGGTGGAGGTTCTTTGGCCAACAGCTGTTCTCTTGTCAGTGAGTCGTCGAAGTACTTCCTTTTAAGGTGATACCTCTCACGCCTTACTCCTCTTAATGATATCGTGCATGCACCTTGCTTGGTCCCTCATTCCTAACATCCATATCCAACCTTGACTGAAGCCACACAAATGAATTATTAGACACAATTTTCACATGGGAGTATTGTAATGCATGAAAATATTTGGAAGAATGAAATAGCTGTCTCACCGCCACTTTCCTAAGCACTTTTGATACTTCTACCTGCCCCTGCTCATTATCATATTCTTTCCAAGATGTGTAGATAGGCAGGTTGTCTCTAAGGGCAACACCACATTCGATGCCACCAGCGGCTTGAAGTGGGACCTCAGGTCTTTTCTTCCTTCACCACCTCGATAGCCAGCCTTCTTTCCTCTATTAATCATCTTCTCTAAGCCATGACCCATAGTTTTCTTGCGGACATTCTTTGGGGCGCATTTGCATTGGCAAATAATAATAGAAATGTTTTATTATAGCAGTACCAATTGTAGATATTGAATGGAGAAACTAATGCTTGGAAACACATATTGTTTACCTAGAACTGAGTCATGGACTGGTTCTCCTTCAGTTGTATGACCCTCTGAATTAGCAAAGATCAAATTGCTCACCGACTCATTGATGTCATTGCTTTGCCTAGAGCTTTGTCCACTGGCGAGTTGTCCGCATGAACCGTGTGGTGCACAATGTTTATGGGAGTAGGTTCTTTGAGACAGTTAGCAAGTGGGTCCGTAGGAATAGGCATTGTGTTTGCACTAGGCGAAGACATGGCTGCACCTGCCCCGTGAATCTAGGAGGACTAGGCATCGTGTTTGGACCAGTGAAGACATGGCTGACCGGTCTGGTGAATCTAGGAGAACTAGGCACTTTGTGTTTGTAGTTTCGTGGTCCGCCTAGCGCTTGTAGTTAGGTGGCCTTGCAAATGGTCACACGCAAATGGCATTTGTATTAGGTTGGCTTTCAAATTGTTCCTAGTAGGCAAGTTCTCTCTTGGCCTAGGTGGCGGACGACTGCAGTGGTCCTAGTGTTTGCACCAAAGTAAGACATGGCTGCACCGGCCCCGTGAATCTGGTTGGCGTCTTGCGGTGGCTGCTGCTTGGCAGCCGCCATTGTAGCCGCCTTTTGCTTCTTCTGTTGAGGGCGAGTTCCTGGAACCATCGGTCTTACCTGGCAAGAGAAACATGCATCTTATAAATTAAGAAGACAGCAATAGATTAAATAACTACAATGAAGTATATGTTTCAAATAGACGGATATGTAAACTTGTAAATTGGCCTAGTAATCCATCTCACCTCAGTATTGACCTCAGTATTGAGGTCATCATCATCACTGTCAGATTGGTTATCAATGTTAGAGGATGGATCATATTCAATGTCAGATTCTGGTTTGTCAGACACTAGTCTCTTCCTTTGCCCTCTTTCCCTTTTGAAAAACATCCCTAACGATGCTGTGCTAACACCGAATACCCAAAGACTTAAAAACATCCCGAACCTTCTTAACATTCTCGCCCCTCTCCTGCGATACTTGTTTTTGGCATTTCTTCTAATACTTATTACGATGAAACTTAGAAAGAGCAGAAACGGATTCGATTTCTATAAAAAGTCATCAAAAAGAACTAACAGATCAGAGAGAAATTGTAAACGAAATAAAGGAGCAGTCTAATAGTCAGTCAAAAAGCACTTTCAAATGATGAACTTGATAATGCAACTTATTCTACTAAATGCTAGAAGCAAACCAACATGCTAGAGACAAAGCTAACATCAATACTCTTCTACAACAAGAAGAAGAGCCAATACATAAGTATTATTCATAAAGGCAATATCTCTACACACCACACCTGAAAAGAAAATACTGAACAATACAATACTTATGCTCACTACACTCTTAGCAAGAACTACCAGCTCCTCATAAGTGAGACAACAGAACATTGCAATGCATTCATTTTGTTTCAGCAGATTCATATGGAACATACTATTTACAAATTGCTAATTGCCATAGCTACAAGGCAAAATCAGAAACTAGAAAGAAAAGAACTGTAATCTCAGCAAAATTCATCATGTTCTAATCTATGCATTCAAAGTCATTAACCTGTCGATAGGAGAACACGCGTGACGCGGTTGGCCGGGGACGTAGCAGCTACAGGCGGCGGGATGGGCCGCTTCGGCCTCCGGCGTTGGTGTGGCGGCGGGATGGGCGGACCCGGGCACCGGCGGAGGTGTGGCGGCGCGATGGGCCGCTCTGGCCTCCGGCGTTGGTGTGGCGGCGGGATGGGCGGACCGCACCGCGAGCTGTGGCGGCGGATGGGCCGCTCCGCCTCCGGCGTTAGTGTGGCGGCGGGATGGGCGGACCGGGCACCGGTGGAGGTGTGGCGGCGGATGGGCCGCCCGGCCTCCGGCGTTGGTGTGGCGGCGGGATGGGCGGATCCGGGCACCGGCGGAGGTGTGGCGGCGGGATGGGCGAGTGGTGGCACTAGGTTGAGGGGAGGAGGAGGAGGCCATGGTGCGCGGGAGTGGAGATTTCCCCCTTCCGACCGGCCAAGAGGATAAGGCAAGTGCCGCGCGCGAGGGAAATTTTGGCCTTCTTGAGCGGGAGGCGTGGTGGGTCCCATGTGTCGGTGAGCGGGAAGCTGCTAAATTTTGGTCTCGCGCGGTGGGTCCGCTATGTCGGTGGCGAGAGCTCGCGCTGCCAATTTTGGTCTGGCGTGGTGGGTCCGCTATGTCGCTGACCGTATTAGTAGTATTAGGAATTCAAATAGATTTTTGTGGTAATAAATGATTTCAACTGGAAAAATGTCGAAACAAAGTTGTATAACGATCGATATCTATCACTTTGATTTTGGTCATTTTTCATATGACTTTGTTTGGACTGTTTGAATTTTGAATTTCAAAATATTAGGACTTCGAACAAAATTTTGGGGTACTAAGTAATTTCAAATGAAAAGTCATGAACATAAAGTTGCACAACTCATCAATATCTACAACTTTTATTTTGGTCATTTGTTCATCCGACAAAGTGATAGTAATATAGTTCACAAATTTTACATATCTCTCTTATAGCTTCATAAACTATAAGAGAGATACGTAAAATTTGTGAATAAGGTTACTATAACTTTGTCGGATAAACAAATGACCAAAATAAAAGTTGTAGATCTTGATGAGTTGTATAACTTTTATTTTCATGACTTTTTTAGTTGAAATCATTTGGAGTTTCAAAATCTGGTTTAAAGTTGTCATTTTGTTGAAATTCAAATTTTGAATTGTTCAAACTTTGTCACATGAAAAGATGACCAAAATCAACGCAATAAATTGATAGATCATGATTTTAGAAAATTTTAGAAAAAAAGCATCACATTTGGAGTTAGTATGTGGGAGAAATACTAGTTACAAGTTTTTGCCATAGATTAAAAGAGAAATGATGTTTGCACAATGAATTCATTACAAGAGAGGCTAATTAGCATGCAGGCCCACATGTCATTCAAACCTTGGACCCACATGGCGGTCAAGGCTAATTAGCATGCAGGCCCACATGTCATTAAAGGGGTACTTAGCATGCGTGGCTAAGAAGGAAGGCAGTCGGCCACGCGCGCTCGGCCGCCACCCCACTGCAAGAGCCGCGAGGCAACCCCACTCGCTAGCGGGGTGGCCGGCGACCCAGTGCTGCCTCGCGGCGACCCCACCGCTCCTCGCCGCCCCACCAGCAGCCTCGTCGCCCTAGGCACTGCATCCTCGACGTCCACCACCCTGCTGAGCCGCGCCGCCGGACCGGTGGTGCCTCGCCGGCCACCCTGCTGAGCCTCGGCCAGCCACCCCGCCGCCTCGCCCCCCCCTGCTGCCTCGCCCCGCCCCACCAGCAGCCTCGCCGGCCACCCCAGCTGCTGCCTCGCTGGCCCCCACCACCTGCCTCGCCTCCCCACCAGAGAGCCTCGCCGGCTACTCCCACTGGCACTGCCGCCTCGTAGCCATTGTACAAGGTGAGCTCTTCCCCTTTAGATTTGTTATTGCAGTGCCTTTAATTGAATTGAAGGATAGAAGCTCGATTTGTAACATTTTGGCACCTAAATTTATCCAGGTCGAGACGGATAGAAGCTGGATTTATAACAGTGCACCATTTAGTGATCCCTATATGTTTGGTGTTGAACAATTCATGGAACATGTCAGAAGTAGATTTAGTGCAGATGAGGAAATCAAGTGCCCATGCCGTCGATGCCTGAACCAAATACAAAAAGTCAAGATGAGGTAGAGGAGGATATCCACATCAATGGTATTTCTAGGTGCTATACAAGGTGGATTCACCATGGAGAGGGAGATAATGATGTTCAACAAGATGATGGCACACTCGCTGTTGGTACTGAAGATATATCATGGGATGGAAATGACTAGGCTCCACTTGATGATGAAGGACAAGCTGAAGATGTCATAGAAGATAGTGCACGGGGAGTTCAGGGGTTGATTCAAGATTTGTACACCGCAGCAAGCCATGGCTTCGGTGGTAACTTATATCAACAAATCATGGAAAGCGTGAACTTTATCCAGGTTGCACCGAGGAGTCTAGGCTAACTTTCATTATTAAACTGCTGCATATAAAAGTGTACAATCGGATAACAATTCTGGGTTCAATGCATTCCTTGAGTTGCTTTCAACATCATTGAAGAATGTTACCGGTCTCCCTAAGTCCTATAACGAAACTAAAGCTCTACTTCGGAAGCTTGGTTTTGGTTATGTTTCTATTCATGTGTGCAAGTATGATTGTGCCTTATTTTGGAAGGACCATGCCAATGATGATCATTGCCCAGTTTGTGGCGAATCAAGATGGAAAGTGAATAAGGAGGGCAGAAAGAAAGTTCCTCACAAGGTCCTGCGTTACTTTCCAATAATTCCACGCCTTCAAAGGCTTTTTATCTCAAAGCAGCGGGCACAATATGCAAGATGGCACAAGGATAAGAGGGTACCAGTTGAAAATGAAATGAGACATTTTGCTGATGGAGAAACTTGGAAAGAATTTGATGATACTTTCAAGTCTTTTGCAGATGATCCCCGCAGTTTGAGGTTAGCCATTGCTACTGATGGATTTAACCCATTTGGTCAGATGACCAATTCATATAGCATCTGGCCAGTGATAGTGGTTCCATACAATTTCCCACCATGGATGTGTATGGACCAATCCAATTATATGCTTGCTTTAATTATTCCAGGCAAAAAATCACCAGACAAAGATTTCCATGTGTTCATGCAGCCTTTGATAGCGCACATGCTTACCCTTTGGGAGGTGTCTCTACTTATGATGCATATGAAGGCAAAGATTTCATCTGCGTGCGGCGATTCTCGTGGGAATCAATGACTACCCCGCATTAGGCACCATGTCGAGCAGAACCACTAGGGTTACTTCGCATGTGTGCACCGTGATGAGAATCCATGCTCAGAATGCGAGAAACAAAATTGGGTTCATAGGCCATAGACGTTTCCTCCCAAATGACCATCCCTGGAGGAAAAACAGATCTTTCAGTGGCCACCATGAAAATAGAGAGCAGCCAAGGAAATTTAGTGCAGATGAGGTTATGGCAAGGTTGGATGAAGTTTCCTATGTTCGGTGCAAGAATCACGATAAGCGAAAACAAGAAAACGACGCCGTAATGGAGAACCAGTATGGCATCTCAAGGTTAGCTTGTATGATTTGCCATACTGGTGAAAATTGAAGCTACAGTACAACCTAGATGTTATGCACATAGAGAAAAACATATGTGAAAACATTTTGTCAACTCTACTTAATATTCAAGAAGACAAAGGACACGATCATTTGCTAGACTAGATTTGGAAGACAGAGGTATAAGAAAAGAGCTTCATTTGCTGGAAGAAGCTTGTAATTCGTCCACAAAGCCCAAAGCTTGTTACGTTCTAACGCTAGAAGCAAAGAAGAAGTTCTTGCAGTTTGTTAGCAATGTTAAATTTCAGATGGCTATGCCTCTAATATATCAAGATGTGTCAATATGGAGGAGGAACAATGCATGGGCTGAAAACACATGATTCATCATATCTTCACTGCGGCGTATTTTACCACTGGCCTTTGTGGTTTCGTGCAAAGATGTATATGAAGTAATTGCTGAATTGGTAGGTTTTTAGACAACTTTGCTCAAAACTCTAAAGGTTCATGCACTACACCGATGAAGAAAGATATTGTAATTATCCTTTGCAAACCGGAGAAAATTTATCCTCCGCATTCTTCGATGTTATGGTTCACCTAGCAAAGACACTTACTGACGAGGCACTCCTTAGGGGACCGGTTCAGTATGGATGGATGTATCCCATTGAGAGAAGATTGGGCACCTTTAAGCGTTTCATCCGCAATAAAGCAAGACACAAGGATTCATTGCGAGAGGCATACACGCCTATGAGTGTATGACCCAATGCTCAACATATTTCAGTTGAAATTATTACTAAGTTCACTAGGCCTGAAAGAAACTTAGATGGAGCAGAACATCTTACCCAATGATTACTCTATTTTTGGTCATGGTATTAACTGTTGGGTGCTTCAAAACTTCATTACCAAGATAATGACTATGACTCCATGGTTTGGTTTGTTCTAAATAATTGCGAAGAGGTTGATGAATACAAAGAGTGAGTAATTGCTGTCATTTCATTTCTTCCAACTTTATTCAATATTAGTGTCACAATAAACTAATTAACTTCTTCCTTTGCAGCATGTATAGGGCAGAATTGGAACAACAACAGGTCAACAATATTGAAAAAATGATGTCAACACAATTCGCTGCATGGTTCGAGAAACATGTGCGTGCAACTTTTACAACCTGACTGAATCATTTATGATACAATAAATTTTCAAACTCACCAATTCTCTGTGTTTTCTGCAGATTACAGTTGAAATACGAAGGCACAACAAATGTTGATGAAGACCTGTACTCACTCGCATGTATGGCTGGATAGGCGTGTGCGATCATACACACCTATATAATCAATGGGTGCGGTACCACACTATGGCTCGTGAGGCACACAGAAAACACAAAACTCCACCATCAAGACTGCGGTACTCACAATGATGACACTATTGACTTCTATGGGACAATCACGGACATTATTGAGTTGAATTACACTAAGAACAGCAAAGGAGATAAATCATTTATCTTATTACGGTGTGAATGGTACAATCTTGAGGAAGGACATACCGGATGAAAGATGATGGTTACTTCAAGAGCATTAACATCGAAGGTCGATGGTATAAGAATGATCCTTTCATTCTAGCCACGAAGCTTCACAAGTATTTTTCTTGGAAGATACAAAGTTAGGTCCATGTTGGCGAGTGGTACAAGAATTTGGCCACCGACATATATTTGATGTTGAAGAGTCCGACGGAAAACAACCAATCCATGAACAAGTGCAGATGAGATGTCGGGAGGCATACCAAGAGGACAATACTTCGTCGGGGAGATTGTGCAGTGGGAGACATTTATCCTAATATGGATTTGTTGCACATGGATAATCAACCAGCAGCCCTATTAGTGCAGACCTTGTCGAGAGCATCCGTCGACATCAACAAAGACCTCAAGGTGATGAAACAGACGAGCGAAGATGAAGATGAAACCTTCCTTGAGTACCATAGTCAAGACGGCGAGTATATCGAGAAGAAGACAGATGATGATGACTAACCTTTGCATTTCTCGGAGCTATTTGTGAACCATGAACTTCTATTAGCGATCTGTTGTATCTGAATTATGCTATTGAAATTTGTATCTGAATTATGAAATTGTAAGACCTTGTATGCAATGATTCTGTTTCAATGTTAAACTTGATTTATGAATTCTATTCTATGCACATGTAACCTATTGGAAGTTACATACAAAGCTATATGCTGCCAAAATATCATAGATATGTTATATGCTGCCTGTAATTCATTGAGATGATATATACTACAAAAATTTGGTTTTTATGACAACTGACAGTTGTCATGGAAATTACAGGATCTGTCATGATATATATATTTGCTGGAAGTTACATACATGCTGCCAAAATTTCATCACACACAAAGTTACACATCAAAGCAAAAGGGATGTTTAATTCCAACATACATCGAAAGGCGCATATCCAATAAAGCACAAAGGCACATATTTCATACCAATTGCAAATACATCTGGATAATGAGTTCAATACAACATGTCCTAGCCTACTTCATCATCATAGCCAAAAGCATATCAAATGTGGCCAACATATCCAACCTACTTCACAACATGTCCTACTTCATCATCATTGCCTACTTCAACACTACAGTTACAACCAAAAGGATGGCCAACACCAGGAATGTTACATTCAGACAGCCACACACAAGACAAATGCAGCTTCCCATGCCTTCCCTGTTCTTGCCAACCATTTCCTTCACCTTGTTCAGATTCTGCTCTAAGCTATCAATTTTTTCCACCAGCTCAAGAACTTCTGTTGTCGAAGCTGCTGCAATGGTCGAGGAAGCTGACAGTAGATAACCATTATCATGAAGGAACACCACATACTCTTCCTCCAACTAATACCTAGTACATGTCCCCTGTATCCAAATTAAAACAACAGGCAAATTAACATCAATAGTGCAGCCACTGAATGCTAAAAATACTACCATTCTCAGGCATGCCCATTCAAACAAGAATGAAATTTGGGCAATGCAAAATGATTATAACACTGACATTTTGATAGTTCTTCCTGGGGCACTTGAAAAATCTCCTTCCAACGTTATACTCAGACTGCGTGGTAGTGGCAGCAAACACCCTCACGTCCTTGCAATCCGGGCACATTATCAACGGCAACCCAGTCACATCATCAATCGGCGCCTGCAGCTCGACAGCAGTGGGTGGAGGCGCTGCAGCAACAACAGCAAGGGGTGCGGGTTGCCGGGAAACCCTAGCTGCGCTTGACCGCCGAGTGCGAGCGGTAGATGACGACGCCTGCGACATGAGAACTTGAGAGAGCGGGGATTGATTAGGCCTCACACATCAACTGGAAAGGGGGAAGGTGAGCGACGGGGAAAGGCAACAGAGCGGGAACGGGGAGGAGGATGAGGGCGGCACTGCCACAATGGCGCACCTAGGGACTAGGAGCACGCCGTCGACCAACGAGATGGAGTCACCGCCGGTCACCGGATATCCGCGCTCCGCCGGGCGGGCTTGCAGCGGATCTGCGCACTGGCTCCGCCCAGAGGCCGCCGTGCCGTCAGTTGGGGAGATGGGGAGTTGGCTCCGCCCAGAGGCCGCCCGCCGCTCGCCGCCGTCTTCAGTTGGGGAAATGGGGAATGAAACTGGTCAACAGAGAGGGGTCAAAGGTCCACCTCCTATTGGGGGTAAATTGACGTTGGGGGCCGTCATGTTTGAAATAACAAACAGTGACGCTCCACAACCATCACATAAAACAACACATATTGTCATAAAAACGCCACCATAACCTGTGGCGAAGCCGGAGTCCTCCCCCGATCTCCATAACCAGGCCGGAGACCTCCCTGACCTTCACAACTCCGCGCAGATCGGCGCACACGCCACGCGTCATGCCCCACAACACCCCAATAGCAACCCACTGCGTGTCTCCACCCGAGGCACACTAGTCTACATGGCGCAGCGGCCAGCACGATTTCGGAGGCCATTAAAGCGCACTACCAGGACGTGGAGGCGTCGCCTGGCTTCCACTCCGACCTTCGCTCCTCGCACTCCGACCTCGGCCTTCGGCACGGGGGGGGGGGGGGGGTTCGCCAACCGCAAGTGTCAACAAAGATCACAGGCCGCAGGGACGGAGGGGGCCAAAGGACTCGGCAGCATGGCGTCGGCCTGTGAAACCCTTCACCATGAGAGGCTCCTGTTGTAGGGGTGGCCCCCACCTAGGCCCAGCAAGCCTGTTAGAAGATTATAAGGCCCAATATAGGACATGTGTAATGACCTAAATGCCCTCGGAGGGGATGTAAGCATGTAAGGGCATTTCTGTAAAAGCATTCCCCATGTATGTATAAATCTAACGCTGGCCATGGGGAAGGGCCCTAAGCCATCATTCACGTAACTCTCCACTACTACACACCTTAAAATAATTAATTTGAAATTAAATTTTTCAGAAAGAGGATTTTTGGGATGTGACAAATCTACCCCCCTTAGAAAGAATCTCGTCCCCGAGATTCGGACGGACTAGGAAAAAGAAAGGAGAGGAAAACTTGGCTATTAGGTCCTCTTCATGCTTCCAGGTTGCTTGACTTCGAATAGTTGCTCTTCTGCACTTTGTGGAACTTTATGATCATGCTTCTTGCGTGGCGCTCAGCTTCCTTCATGATTCTATCTTGTTGTTCAATGCTCTGAAGTATTCCTTTAATTGAGAAATGTGGAAGACAACAACAAATCGGATTGGTACATCTTTAGTCGCCTACAAGCTTTGGGTTAACTTCAATTGCCCTTATCATATCGATTAATTCAGTATTCCACCAAAAGGGCTTAACTTCCGCAAGTGTTCATCCGAGAAAGACATAATTATTTCAACTCTTCAAAAATTCTTGATTTCGAAATCATATACCACAATTGCACCTTATTGATTCACATTGATTTCAACAAATAATCCCATAAACTTTTATTCTCTGCTCTAATTTGAATCGACGACCAACCATAGAATTTTTCTAACAATAATCCAACCTTTTAGTAATCATTGATCAATTTTAAGATCATCTAAACAATAATTTAATATTCATTAATCCACCAACATCAATCTCTTGATAATCATCATTTTGATTCCACCAAATTTGAATGAACTCAATTAATCCTCATCGGACAATCTCTCAATTAATTCTTATCGGACAATCTCTTAATTAACTCTCATTGGACCATCTATCTCCCATAATTAATTTAAATCCTCCAGATTATCCATTTGAACATCCTTAAACGTCCTAGTTAATCCCATTAGTTAAAATCCAATTATCTAACAATAATCTATTAAATCCACCAATTCAAATTCACATATCAAAGTCCACTTTGCAATGATAAAATTAATCCACCAAGATATCTAAGTGTATTATCTTTTAGAATTCCACTAGTATCCACTCATCATCAATAGGTCCACCAAACTCTAATAATCAAGTAACTCCACAAAATTCATCTACTTCAAGATGGCTTCTCCGACTTCGGGTATGTGACGCTTCCGCACTAAGTATTTAGTTAGGTGTTCTTGTTTGAGCCTAGGATCAAAACCTAATGCTTATGGTTAGACTTAGATTATGTTAACAAAAGGTACTGGCAATTTCAGTTGTAGATCGGCACTTGCATTACGTACATGTTTGTAGCAACGTGTAAGGCTATTGAGTAAAGGGACTCTTCGTAAGACGATGTAATGCAGAACGGACGTTTGTTGAGGTCCACCAAATGCCAATGTCTGTAGGCAAGCCATCGCCAAGAACTCCTTCGGCCCCAAAAGAACTCGACATGCTGCATCTGCCTGCGACTTGGGATGTGCTCTGGCCAATTTGGATAAGCAGGATTGGGAACTTAAATCCTAGCTCAATCCTGATCATCCACGCAGAAATAGGGCTCTGGTTTGTTTCATGTATTGATGATGTACATGTAGTAGTTAAGAGTCCAGCCATGGAACTCATTTGAACACTTTGTTGGACTATATGTTTTCGACATTTTTCCCCTTTGTGTTGTTCATGACATTACTGCTAGCATGCGTCCTCTAAGCTACATTTTGAACTCTGTCTTATTTTTCTAAATTATGTAGCCCAAATACGTTAGTAGCCGGGCCAGCATACATTATGCTGTCCTCTGATCATCGATGGAAGCCGCATCAAGCTATAGCAGTTTTATTGATTAATAACCGTGTAAAAACGAAAGGTGCACGAGATACCTTCACTATAAAAATATCAACCATTGATTTGCATAGGAGCAACTTAGAGAGAGGAAATTTTTTGTAAACATAGGTAATTCAGTAATCATCCATAAAACAAAGCCGGGGGACTCTCCGCTCGCTCGCGCGATCCACGTGTTCGTCGTGCGTCCTCGGCTTGACGCGTGTGTGGAGCGTGTGTGTATTACGGACGACGCTTCGTCCGTCGAGGCGATTTGTTAGCGAGGCGCGTTTTTGCGACGCGTGTATTCCACTACCGCTTCCGGATCATTCTCTGCTTCGCGGACTTCGCCAGGATTTGTTTCGCGTTTTTGTTTCCGTCGTGCGTCCGTTTGTCCTGCGCCTATTGCTTTGGTCTCGGGTGCTGCGTTTGGCTCTTTGAGTTCTTGGTTCCGCTTCCGTTTTCAGTTCTTGGTTGCGCTTCGCCTGCTTCGCTTCTTCCTTCCCGTTTTGATGCGCGTCGGTTCCGATTCGCTTGGGTTAGGTTCTCTATTTACTTTATGGAGTTCTTGCTTGCGTTGTGGTTCTGCATTTGCATTTCCATGGGCTATATTTACTTGGTCTCGTCGGTTCCGATTCGCTTGGGTTAGGTTCTCTATTTACTTTATGGAGTTCTTGCTTGTGTTGTGGTTCTGCATTTGCATTTCCACGGGCTCTATTTACTTGGTCTGGGGTGCTGCATTTTGCTTTTTGGGTTCTTGGTTTCGCAGTCCGTTCTGGTTGATGCGCCTTAGGTTTTGCCCATTTGGGAGTAGTTTCGATAGCGATTCCTCTGCGATGCAACTAGCTTCTATTTTTGGCTTCTATTCTTGGGCTATTTACTGTCGCTTTCTTAGATGCCGCCTTTTCGGTCATCGTCGCCTTGTCATGCTTGGTTTGGTTTGCGGCCATTCGTCTTTTTGTAGATCTTTTACTGTTTTATTCTCTGCCGTTGCTTTCTCAGATTCCGGCTTTTCGTTCGTCATCGCCGTGTCATGCTTGATCTGGTTTGTGACGATTCGGTTTTTTGTAGATCTTTTATTCTTTTGTTCTCTGGCGTCGTTTCCAGCGTTGCCTTTCTCTGGAACTATTCCCCATCGCTTTCTCGCGGTTGGTCCACCATGCGCTACATTTTCATTTTTGCTCTTTTTTGTTGTCTTTCCTGATTTTTTTCCTTCTGTTCTTGATGTTACTCTTTTCTCATATTTTAGTTTTTTATGCTTATGCTTAAGATGAATGCCGTTTAGATATTTACAGAACTGTTCTGGATTAAATCATCGTTCGGCCTTCTTCATTGCTGTTGCCCGTTGTCTTGCATAGGGGTTAACAATCGGTTGCGGCTTATTTGGTAAATCTTCTGTGAGCCTCATTTATATTTCATTGGTATTACATAATTGTTCAGTTTATCCATGTTACCTGCCGTCTAACGGTGCTTTGTTTTCTTACATTGTGCTTAGGCTTCACCTCTGCATCGTGCTTATCGGCTTATCTGGTAAATCTTCTGAGCCTCATTTATATTTCGTTGATATTACATTGTCCTTCAGTTTATTCCTGTTACCTGCCGTTTAACGGTCCTTGGTTTTCTTACATTGTGCTTAGACTTCGCCTCTGCTTCGTGCTTATTGGGTTTGGTTCTCTCTGCATAGTGCTTGGTAAGTTTCGTTCCGGTAATAGTTAGCTTTTCTGTGCTGCTGCCTATCTAATATACTATTCGTATTTTATTAATGTTAAGTCGTTTTGCATTTTACTATTGTTATCCTTAGGGTAGATCGTTTGTGGATACCTGTGTGGCTTCTCGCTTTGATTAAGTTTTGTCAATAATTATTTTGTTATGCCTGCTGTTTTAATATTTCATTTGCTTCGTTATGTCTATTCAGTTCAGTCGTTTCAGTTATTGCTTTGTCTCTTTTTTATTATGGGTGTTTTGGTAACGCAAGGTTACTCTGGATTAGCTCATGTGAGTGATTATTTCAGCTTGTTTGATACTCTATAGTTTATGCATGTCCAGTTTGTATGCCCTGTACAATAACTCTTATTTTATTTTCACATTACTTCGTACTTTTGTTACATATGCTCTTCATATGAGGTAGTCATTTATATACATTATCGCATAATAGTTATATTATGTTCAGTTATAACATTCCGCTTTGATACATTGTATTATGTTCCATTATAGTGTTCTGCTTTTAAGCGCTATTTTCATTCATGGTTGTCTAATAATGATTACCTGTTTTGCGTTATGTTACCTTTATTCATAGGAAATAGCTATTTGTATATCTTATTTACATATATGCTGTTTTGTATACTCTTTATAATAGTTTTTATTTTATTATTTATGCTTGTTGGTCTTTTTCTAGGTATGCCGTTGATATGAGTTAGTCATTTATATATACTATTATGTAGTGGTTATCTTATGTTCTCACTATTTTGTCTTGTTTTTAATTGTCGGTGTTTCATTCATGCAGAATCATTCGGAGTTGGCTGAGCATTCTTTGACGTTCAACAATCACTTGTTTTATTCCGTTGTTTTCCATGCTAGGTATCGGTGCGGAGCTTATCGGCTTATCTGGTAAATCTTCTCTAAGCCTCATTTATATTTCGTTGATATTACATTGTTGTTCAGTTTATCCCTGTTACCTGCCGTCTAACGGTCCTTGGTTTTTTTACATTGTGCTTAGGCTTCGCCTCTGCGTCGTGCTTATTGGGTTTGGTTCTCTCTGCATAGTGCTTGGTAAGTTTCGTTCCGGTAATAGTTAGCTTTTCTGTGCTGCTGCCTATGTAATATACTATTCGTATTTTATTAATGTTAAGTCGTTTTGCATTTTACTATTGTTATCCTTAGGGTAGATCGTTTGTGGATACCTGTGTAGCTTCTCGCTTTGTTTAAGTTTTGTCAATAATTATTTTGTTATGCCAGCTGTTTTAAGATTTCATTTGCTTCGTTATGTCTATTCAGTTCAGTCGTTTCAGTTATTGCGTTGTCTCTTTTTTATTATGGGTGTTTTGGTAACGCAAGGTTACTCTGGATTAGCTCATGTGAGTGATTATTTCAGCTTGTTTGATACTCTATAGTTTATGCATGTCCAGTTTGTATGTCTTGTACAATAACTCTTATTTTATTTTCACATTACTTCGTACTTTTGTTACATATGCTCTTCATATGAGGTAGTCATTTATATACATTATCACATAATAGTTATATTATGTTCAGTTATAACATTCTACTTTGATGCATTGTATTATGTTCCATTATAGTGTTCTGCTTTTATACGCTATTTTCATTCATGGTTGTCTAATAATGATTACCTGTTTTGCGTTATGTTACCTTTATTCATAGGAAATAGCTATTTGTATATCTTATTTACATATATGTTGTTTTGTATACTCCTTATAATAGTTGTTATTTTATTATTTATGCTTGTTGGCCTTTTTCTAGGTATGCCGTTGATATGAGTTAGTCATTTATATATACTATTATGTAGTGGTTATGTTGTGTTCTCACTATTTTGTCTTGTTTTTAATTGTTGGTGTTTCATTAATGCAGAATCATTCAGAGTTGGCTGAGCATTCTTTGATGTTCAACAATCACTTGTTTTATTCCGCTGTTTTCCTTGCTAAGTGTCGGTGCGGCGATAGTTAAGTTTTCTACACCCTCTAATTGCTATAGTGTCATTATTATTACTGCTTTGTCAGCTTTTTTCCATCTATGCTCATCGTTAGGATAAATTCATTGTGTATACCTTTATGGGTTTTAGCTTTGTTAAAGTTTTTTTAATTATAGCCATTTTATTGGCTAGCTGTTATGTTGTGTTAGATTATAGCTTATTTCTCTGTTTACTTCATTTGTTATTTTCTTATTATAAATCTAAATCTTTACTACTTTTCACATTTCATTATTTCATTGGTAAAACAACATTGCTATTATGTAAACTATAGTTTTTATCCTTGTTATTTTATTTAGGAATTTCTCTACTTTACTCATTGTGTATTCAATTATTGTAAACCTTAGTCTTTTCTCTTTCTAATTTCGTTATTTCATTTGCGAAATCCTCTTAGTATCATGTAACCTTTATTTTTTACCCTTCTCCTTTTTTTAAAAAAATTCATTTCTTTCCTTGTTCGCTATTATTGTTTGCATGAGATAACTATTTATATAGATTATCATGTAATACTTATATTATACTAGCTGAATGCCCGTGCGTTGCTACGGATTTTTAAAATTTATCACATTACATGTTTTAAAACTTACAGATGGTAAAAAATTTTAGTTCTAAAAGTTTTTAAATCCATCAAGTAAGTCGGAAGCCGTCGATCACACCTCGTAGTCATACGGTGCATCAAAGTTTAAAGGCAACTACATAACCTTGTCATCCCTCTTGAGTGGCTTGATCTCTTTACAACTTAACAAGATTTCTTCAACTTTTGAAATGCTATCATTTGAACTGAATGGAAGGAGTAGGGGGAAAGAGATCACACAAATGGAAGGAGTAGGGGGAGGAGGCGGCGGCGTCAGCGGCGGCGGGGGGGGGAGGAGGCGGCGGCGGAGTGGAGGAGCGGGGCAGGAGGTGGCGGAGCAGAGCAGTGGGGGGAGGAGGAGGCGATGGTAGCGCGGGGGGAGGGAGGGGAGGAGGTAGCGGCGCGGGTGGGGAGGAGGAGGCGGCGGCACGGGGTGAGAGGGAGGCGATGGTAGCGGAGGGTGGGGAGGAGGATGCGCGGCACGGGGTGGAGAGGAGGATGCGGCGGCGACGAGGCGGTGGCGCGGGGTGGGGAGGAGGAGGCGGCGGCGGAGTGGAGGAGCGGTGCAGGAGGCGGCGGAGCAGAGGAGTGGGGGAGGAGGCGATGGTGGCGCGGGCTGCGAGTGAGGGGAGGAGGCGCGCGGGTGGGAGGAGGGGAGGATGCGGCGGCGCCGGGGTGGGGAGGAGGAGTAGGGATGGCAATCGGGCGCGGCAGATACGGGTAGTGCTCGCCCATACCCGTACCCGCGACCCCGATTTACGCCCACGGGTATACCCGCGAAGGACCACGAGTAAAAAACCTCGCCCATACCCGTCACCCGTGAGTACCCGTCGCCCACGGGTATACCCGTTTAACCGCGAACTGAGTACATCACATAAAAATATTAATGTTGCCATCTGAGAGTTAAACACAAAAATGAGAATTAAACACCAATCAAATATTAATGTTCGAATCAAAGTCACAAATATTTGGTACAGTACACAAAAGGCCATTTAAGGCCTCTGATACACACAAATCCCGATTAATATAGTCTATTAGTCTATCTAACATCTGCAAATCACAAAATATAAAAACATGGTAAAGTTGACAAAAAAGGCCATTTAAGGCCCATGTGATACACACAAATACTGATATCTTTCTTGACAAAATTATACATCCTAAATTTATAATTCCCCAAGTTTGGATCTTTCCTCTACAAAATCATACACACCTACGAAATAAGAATAACAGAGCCAAACACAAATACAAATACATATAGTTCTATTTATCTTGTCTGTAGTACACATAGTTTTTGTCTTCTCTAAACCCTAAACACAAATACATATAGTTCTATTTATCTTGCTGCAGTTCACATAGTTCGCTTTCTCGACCTTGGCACCTAGCCTTCAATTTTGAGATATGCTTCTTCTCACGTAAGAGAGCAACGATCAAACAATCTGAAACCATAATAGCAAAAGAACATGTAGACATGAGCGAAGGTTTGAATTTTCAAGCAAGACTAACTTGAAGACATTGTATATACAAAGAAGATGGCACGCACAAGAAGACTAATCGCTCCAGTGCACGCACAAGAAGATGGCCAAGTCAAGTATTGTTTGTTCAATAGAACACCATACAACTGAAAATTACCAGCATTGTTCATATATAGAATTGTATATACAAAGCAAAAAAAGTGACAACTGCACAACAAGGAGTGAAAAGAAGTATGGTATAAATCAATAGCTCACCAGTAAGACACGTTTTCTCTTTGGGCACATTATTTTGTTGAGGATCCGGTCAGGTATCACGTTCTCAACAGCTCAAGAATTTGGGACACCGGATGGCACAAGATCTGCTAGATCGGGAGGATTATCTTTACCTACCACTGGTGAAGCCTGAACCGAAACAATAATGTTAGAATCTCTTTCATATATATATGTGAAATCCTATGTTGGTGATCCAAAGATTACCTCCAAGTCTACATAAGCTAATTGCTTCCCAATGGAGATGAGAAACTTGTCTAGATTGCTTGAGCTATGAGTGGGATGAAGTAAATCAGAATTAGTCAATTAGTAGTCAAAGGTTTGAGTGTATGTGTCCTCTACTTTTGCCAAAGCGCATAACATTAGTCGGGCCAGATACATCATTTGTGCAACCTCCGCACAAGTGTGACATCATGGCTCGCTAACATAACAGTGTGCAATCCGAAGAATCGTTAATTAACAGCAGAAACGAAGTAATGAAACATTATCGTAAAGGAAGTGATGAAGTATCATTCATACCAATGGTCACATCATTTGTCGGTGGATGCAAAGCGGCGGGTGGTGGCGGAGGGGTGACCGGCGGCCGGATCTCGACTCTTGAGGACAATAGTAATGATGAGTTCACAATTAGGATGGCACAAGGGAAAAGGATAACAAAAGGAGAAATACTTGTGATTCTAAGCCTTAATGTTTAAAGTTGTATTTGACATCGAGGTGGGAACTCAATTTTCTGCATAACAATCACACACGAAACATCTAGATGAGTCCTACAAACATGTAAACTTTGTATAAATCAAGTTTTAGGATAGAGGAAAAAGAATTAATGAAGTTACAGTTTGCTAACACAAAACAGAATCAAAATAAAAGTCATTCTTTCGACATTACTTTAGGTGATAGTAGAACCATTTCTTTCATATATTAATGCAAGAATTTATGAGATGCACCAGTGCAAACAACTCTATGTTGTTATAAATCATCGATAATTAAAGCATCCACAACGATCATAGGATCAACTAAATATGTGATTCCAGACTTATATATAATAACAAAATTGAATTGAGGAAACGATATGCTTATCCTTCATATGATTAAAAATCACTTGGATTCTATAGTCCCTTGCAAATATCTTGAGTCTTGACATATATAGCAAACATTCAACCTTTTCTTCTCCTTCATGGCTGGTATGTCATATGAAATGTTCCAACTTGCAAGACAATTAGTTTATCACATCTAACCTAAATCATGAAACAAACCGGACTAAAGTTCTACAATCTCCTATGATCCTATCCATTTCAAAACTCTACACCATCTCCAGTTCTACAATCTCTACCATTCTATATACTAAGCCACAATTCCCTTATTCCTTACTCCCATGTGAATGTGATTAACGCTACTCATGTACTAATTTCCAAGCCACCAAGATCACATGTTTAACACATATTTTTCAGCTAAAGTGCTTTACCAAGGCCGAATTGAGCATCCCGCTAGACCTCTTGTCTGGTGACCCAAACTCAACACTATTCTCCACCATCTTCTCATATGGTGTCTTTATGTCCACTGGTCGTGTTGTCGTGAAGATGATTCTCCTCAAATTCCAGCATTATCGACGACAGATCTGCTCCACGCTGCGCTTGTGGCTGCTCCAAAGACGCCCGCCTCAACCTCCGGACGGAGCCGGAACATGATGTGCACCCCATCCACCTCGACCTTCTTCACCTGGTCCTTGTCTATGCTCGCCAGAAGTCGCCAGACGGGACACCGACGACGTCGTATGTGGCCGGGCTCGAGAGCGAGCAACGCGATCTCGGCTGCAGCATGCGGAGCGCGAATATGGCGGCCAAGCTGGAGAAGGAGGAACCCCATCTCCCGCCCGCACTATGGGCTCCCAAAGCCATCGCCAACGCCGCCACCCTTCAGCAGCCACCGCCGCCACTTGTTCTCCCAAAGCCATCGCCGCGCTCCACCGCGCGTCGCGATCGCCATCTCCGGCCGAGGAGGCCTCGCCGCCCGGAGGCGTCGCGCCGTCGCCGTCGCTCGGCGTTGGCGCGCGCGCCGCGGGCAGCGGATGCGCGGTGAATGAGAGCGAACCCAGCCCGCGCGCGCACGGCGGAGAGTCGGATGGACGCGCCCCGCCTCCGCCGCAGCTCTCCGGAGAGGGAGCGAAGGAGTGACCGGGAGGGGGACGCGATGGTAAGCAAGCGAGGGTTTCGCGGCGCGCGCCATCGGAGGGGAGAGGGAGGAGGCGAGCCCAAACCCTAGACACGCGACCGGGAGGATAAGAGAGCACCGAGAGAGCTCGACTCGAGCTCCTGCGCGTGTGGAGGAATCGGTGGGGAGGAGGAGGCGGCGGAGCGGAGAGCGGGAGAGGAGGCGGCAGCGGAGCAAAGAAGCGGGGACGAGGCGGCGGCGGCGACGGCGGCGCGAAGAAGCGGGGGGAGGAGGAGGCGGCGGCGGCGGCGCGGCGTGGGGAGGAGTAGGCGAGGGCAGAGCGGCGGATGAGGGAGGAGAGGAGGCGAGGGCGGAGGAGGGAGGGGAGGAGGCGGCGCGGGATTCGGGCGGCGGGGTGGGGGGAAGGGGGGAGCAGCGCGGAGAATCGGTGGGCGGAGAACGTCGGGAGCCGCGGGATTCGGGGGGCGGGGGAAGGGGGAGCAGCGCGTTTCGTGAGGTGGGGTGGGGTGGGGACCACATGTCAGTGAAAAGGGAAGAAGTGTAGGATGCACCATCACCTTAAACTCTTTCTTTTAAGAGTAGAGATTTGATTATATTATTATATTAGCTAGCTATTATGTTGTATTAGACTTTATTTTTTACTCCTCTCCTTTTATTTAGAAACTTCCCTTCTTTTCTAATTTCTTTATTATTTGTATGAGATAGGTATTTATATAAATTATTATGTAATATTTATATTATATTTGATTACAACTATTTTACTGCCTAACTATTATACTGGATTAGACTATAGTATATTACTCTGCTTTCTTCATTCTCTATTTACTAATCATAAATCTGAATCTGTACTACATTTCCCATTTCATTATTTCATTGGTAAAATGGTGTTACTATTATATAGGCTATAATTCTTACCCTTATGCTTTTGTTTACAGGTTTCCCCATTGCTAATCATACATCTGAATATCTACCACGTTACCCACTTCGTTATTTCGTTGCTAAAATGGTGTTGCTATTATGTAAACTATAATTCTTACCTTTCTGCTTTTATTTAGAAATTTCCCTACTCTCCTCGCTGTGTATTTAGTTTGTAAGCCTTAGTGTTTTTTGGTAAAATCATCTTACTGCCACGCAAACTTTATTTTTTACTCCTCTCCTTTTCTTTAAAAAATTCCCATCTTTCCTCATTCGCTATTATTGTTTGTATGAGATAGCTATTTGTATAGATTATCGTATAATACTTGTATTATATTTGAATATAGCTATTTTATTATCTAGCTATTATGTTATATTAGACTATAGTTTATTACTCTGCTTTCTTTGTTCCCTATTCACTTACCATAAATCTCAATGTCTACTGCCTTTCCTGTCTTATTATTTCATTGCTTAAATGGTGTTACTATTATGTAAACTATAATTCTTACCCTTGTGCTTTTATTTACATATTTCTCTACTCACCTCACTGTGTATTAGAAACTTCTCTTCTTGCGTTATTCACTATTATTAGTAATATGTAGACTATAATTCTTACCCTTGTGCTTTTATTTACAAATTTGTCTGCTCACCTCACTATGTATTAAAGATTTCCCTTCTTTCCCCATTCACTATTATTACTTGTATGACATAGCTATTTATATAAATTATCATCTAGCACTTATATTATATTCGATTATAGCTATTTTATTAGCTAACTACTATACTGTACTAAATTATAGTTTATTACTCTACTTTCTTCATACCCTATTTATTTATTATAAATCTGAATCTCTACTGTCTTTCCCATTTATTTCCTATTTACTCATTACAAATCTGAATCATTACTATCTTTCTCATTTCATTATTTCATTCATAAAATGGTGTTACTTTTATGTGACCTATAATTCTTACCCTTGTGCTTTTCTTTAGAAATCTGAATTTCTCATTTCATTATTATCTGAATCATTATTTTATTAGCTATCTACTATACTATACTTAATTAATTAGTACGCTGCACCCATAGCAATTACCATTTATATTAATCTATTTTTACTATTATTTTTCCCTGTGGTTTTATACTGATTTATTTTTAGAGTTATCTTTTCCCGTCAATCATTGCTGTTATTTATTGGTATTAAGTTTTATGGATCCATCGCGTTCTGCTAGAGCTTGCCGTCAGGAGATTCTGCGTGGAAAGCAGCCAATTAAATCAACAATGCCTTCGCCATTGTCTCCACATGTTTTACCTGATACCTTCACACCATTGCTTTCATAGTCACCATCACAGCCATGTATGATTATCCTTCATGTTGCGTACTTTATAGACAACGTCGTTTTCGCCTTTTCCAATTTTCCTTTAAAACTGTGCTTTTCTATTGATACCTTCCTTTCGTTTCGTTTATTCTCCCACAACGCTTACCACATATGTTACTATGATTCCTCGATCAAAGCGTCAGCATGGTTATTCGCATCAGCATGGTTATTCACCCTCTTTATAGCCATTTTTCCCTCTTCTGTTAGTTCTGGTTTGCGTTTTTGATTTACCCTTTCTTTGTTTTGCTTGCCTACATAATAGGAGACCATTTTTGCCCATTGCTTAGTTCACTTGAGGCAGCTAACAATAGGAAAAAAGGAGGTTATCCAATTTGCAGCGCGCTGCTGCTAAAACAGGTGTCTTTCTTTTATTATTTCCTTTTATAAGGTTTCTTGAGTTTTCCAGTTTCCCTTCCCTAGAAATTTACGTATTTTATCGTCCCTTGGTTTATATCTATTTCTACATTTTGTTGACATTTCAGGTAGCACCCTGCCTTTTAGCTTAAACCAACCTAGAGAGCCAACCATTTGTTTTTCTAAGGAATATATTTCCTTCTTAAAAGGTTTGCCCGTATTGTTGAATTTACACCGATGTTTATCAATGTGTTTTACATCATTGGTAAACCTATTTGTCCTTCCTTCCTTTATACTGATTTTAACACCATTTCAGCCACTTATGATAATCGATCATACTATGGTGGTCCAGATTATGAGTGTAATAAATGTGGCGCCATTTTTTGGTTCCAAGAGAGGTCTCACCATAGGAGCTCCTCTAGGCATCAGCGAATCATTTACAATAGATGTTGTCGTGGTGGGAAAGTTTCTCTACCACCGCATAAACAATTTCCATATGCACTTCGAGAACTTATTGGTTTTGACAAAGGTCCAGAATCAAATCAGTTCATGCGTTTGATTCGCCACTACAATTCCCTATTTGCATTCACTTTCTTGGGCGTAGATGTTGATAAAACGATTAACACTGGTGAAGGCCCTTATGTTTTCCGTATAAATGGTGTTGTTCATCGCCGAATTGGTTCATTAGTTCTTAAACCAGGCCGAAAACCACAATATGCACAGCTATATATTTATGACACACACAATGAGCTTCGCAACAAACTATCTGTCTTCGATAAAGAGGATGCCACAAATGATGAAGCAGATAATAATATAGTTGCTGCCTTAATTCATATGCTTAACTGTTTCAATCCATTAGTAAAAGAATTCAGAATGGCACGAGATCGCTTATTTTCTGAAGAGAATGCAGAAATTCATATTCGGCTTGTTGGTTCATCTGACACTCATGATGATCGGTATTCTTTACCAACTGTGTCTGAACTAGCTGCCTTAGTTGTGGGTGATCTATCTTTAGAAAACAACAGATTTGATATCATTGTTGAAACCCATCCTGGTGAATTAAAACAAATTTCAGCTCTCAATCCTGCTCTAATGTCTCTTCAGTATCCATTATTATTTCCATATGGTCAAAAAGGCTTCCATCTTGGTATTAAATACAGAACTACTGATGATAATGTGACTCCTGTTAGAGATGAAGTCTCGATGCTTGAGTATTACTGCTATGAATGTCATTATCGTAGAAATGAACCAAATCCTTATACATGTTGTGGCCGCCTCTCAAATCAAATAGAGGTTGATTGCTATTCATGTATAGAAGCAAATCATTTATCATTTCATTTCTTCAATCAAGATGTCTTGCGTTCAGACACATATCAAGGCATTTCGGACGCACTTGGTGAGGGCACATCAGAAGGCAAAAATATTGGTATTAGAATCTTGCTTCCTGAAAGCTTTACCCGTAGCCCTCGATACAATGCACTTAATTACCAAGATGCTATGGCTATTTGCCATGAATATGGTCCTCCTAATTTATTCTCTACTTTCACATGCAATTCAAAATGGCCAGAAATTACTGATGCACTCAAACACGAACCTGGCCAAAAATATGTAGACCGTTCTGATATTGTAACTCGAGTATTTCATATGAAACTTACTAAATACATTTCTGACATAAAGAGTGGCCACACTTTTGGTATTATACGAGCAGGTTAGTTTACTGCTTCCATTCTTTGCATATTGCTTTCATTTTAATGCATTAGTTTATTCTCTAAGTTATGTTATTTATTCTTAATAGTTTTATACACTATTGAATTTCAAAAGAGAGGCTTGCCTCATGTTCATACACTCATATGGCTTGCTAACCATACAATGGATCAATCTAATGAGTTCATAGATTCTCTTATATCTGCCGAAATTCCTGATCCAACTATTGACCCACTTGGTTATGCTCTTGTTGAAGAATTTATGATGCATGGTCCATGCGGAAATCTTAATAAAAAGTGTCCATGTATGAAAAATGGTGTATGTTCAAAACGATATCCCAAGGAATTAAGCCCAGAAATAATCATTAATGAATCTGGCTTTCCAATATATCGTCGTCAAGATAGTAATCATTTTATTATCAAGAATGGAATAAAATTGGACAACAAATGAGTTGTTCCATACAACATGAGCTTGCTCAAAAAATTTCAAGCTCACATCAATGTTGAATGGTGTAACAAAACAAACCTTGTCAAATATTTATTCAAATATCTTACTAAAGGGCAAGATAAAGCAAGAATTGCTTTTTCTACCGCTGAGCAATCATCAGACCCAACTAATGCACAAGTTAAAAAAGGAATAGATGAAATCGCAGATTATATCAAATGCAGGTAATGCTTTGCTTATACACTGCATTGCCTTTTTCCCAACTATAATTCTTCCAAGATTTCTTTTTTCTCTTCTATATTAATAATTTTACACACAAAACAATTGTCTAGATACTTATCTTCATGCGAAGCAATTTGGCGACTATTTGAATTTGAAATACATGGCCGAATGCCTTCCGTTGAACGATTGACTGTTCACATGCCTGGTATGAACAAAGTTATATACCATGAAGAAACAGACTTGCAGCAAATTGTTGCTGATCCAAGAGCTTATAGAACTACTCTAACTGAATGGTTCGTTGCCAACCAACGATTTGTAGAAGCAAGATCTTCTACATATTACCAATTCCCATCAAACTGGAGATGGTGTAGTGATAACAGAAAATGGATAAAAAGGAAACGCAAAGCATCAAAAATTGGGCGTATATATAATGTACATCCAAACACTGGCGAATTATTTTACCTCAGAATGCTTTTAATGGTTGTTTCTGGTGCACAGAGCTATGAAGATATTAGAACTTTTAATGGTGTGCAATATCTTACATTCAAAGAAGCTTGCAAAGCTCGGGGTTTAGTTGGTGATGATACAGAGTGGTATTTACTTTTTGATGAAGCAATTATTTGGGCCACTCCATGCCAACTTAGACATCTCTTCATGGTGGTACTTTCTTTCTGCAGTGTTGCTAATCCTCAAAATCTATTTGATAGATATTGGCACTTCTTTGCTGACGACATATCTTATAAAATACGACAAGCATTGCAGAATCCAACATATTCAATACCAAGTACTTATTTGCAGACCCAATTGATAAATAAGCTATTTACTATCTTTTCAAAGAATGGACTGAACTTTGCTGCATACAGCATAGGCAGTGAATTAAATCATGATAGTCTTGCTTCTGGTAATAGACTTGTTACCGAAGAGCTAGCATATGATAGAACTACTCTGTTAGCACATGCTAATTCATTATGTGATAAACTCAATGCTGAGCAATCTGTTATATACGACAAAATTATAGCATGTGTTGGTCAGAAAAACAGTGGTTTTTTACTTTGTATTAGGACATGGTGGTACTGGAAAAACATTCCTTTGGAATGCTATAATAGCCACATTAAGAGCTAATGCCGAAATAGTTCTTGTTGTAGCTTCATCTGGAATTGCTTCACTACTACTTCCAGGTGGTCGCACAGCTCATTCTCGTTTTAAAATACCACTTGACATCAATGAAAAGAGCTTATGTAACATAGCACGAGGAACAATGCTTGCTGAACTTATTAATAAGACTTCTCTGATCCTTTGGGATGAAGCACCTATGACTCATAGGCGCTATTTTGAAGCACTTGATAGAACATTATGTGATATTATGTCTGCTCAAGACACTACCTATATGAATATACCTTTTGGCAGAAAAGTTGTTATGCTTGGTGGAGACTTTCGTCAAATCTTACCTGTTATTGAGAATGGAACCAAGACATACATTATTCAAGCTTCACTTATTAAGTCATCACTTTGGCAGCACATTGAGATACTCAAATTATCTACTAATATGAGGCTTCATAATCCAAAGCTTCCACTTCCAGAGCGTAAAGCCCTTTCTACATTTGCTCAATGGGTGCTTAGTATTGGGAACAGTCAGATCCCAATGATTCAAAAACCAGGAGAAATTCACTCAGCCTGGATAACCATACCTAATGATCTTCTACTACTACCAGCTGATAACAATGTGGATACAATTGTTGATGCTATCTATGATTCATTCTGTATCAACTATCAAAATAGTGAATATCTAGCACAGCGTGCAATTATTTGCCCAACTAATGCTGTCACTGATGAACTGAATAAAGTTGTTTTTGATAAGATTGCTGATGACAGTAAAGAGTATCTCAGTTTTAATTCTATCTCTCAATCTAATACTCGAATTGGTGATGCAAATCTCTTGTATCCACCTGAATTTTTGAATTCTATAACACTCAATGGTTTTCCAGATCATATCATTTATCTCAAAATAGGTGTTCCAGTAATGTTGCTAAGACATATAAATCAGTCTATGGGTCTTTGTAATGGAACACGCCTGATTATTACAAGGCTTGGTGATCGAGTTCTTGAAGGATGTATAATCAATGGAACAAATATTGGCCAGACTGTTTGTATCCCAAGAATTGTACTGAATGCAACAAGTTCTCGATGGCCTTTTACACTACAACGGCGACAATTTCCAATTAAGCTTTCATATGCAATGACTATTAACAAGAGTCAAGGCCAAACTTTAAACAAAGTTGGGATTTATCTACGGAACCCAGTGTTTTCCCATGGGAAGTTATATGTGGCAGTATCACGAGTGACATCACCTTCAGGCCTAAAGATACTGATTGAAAATGAAAAGGGTGCTGCTTGTAATGAAACAAAAAATATAGTGTATAAAGAAGTGCTTGCTTGTATTTAATGCTTTCCATTACTCCTATTGCTGTCTTCTCTAATTGGCCTTACTAAGTTAGAAACCCTTCTTTACCCCTCTTTGTGCCCCCTGCAAAAAAAAAAACAACTATGAAAACCACTTTTATTACATACATCTCTATTTTTGTACCTCAAATTGTAATATATACTTCTGTCCTTCATCAAAAATATAAAACACATACTTTCTTACTTCTATAAACATTTGTGAATGTGCCTTTGTTTACAATTGTGAAAACTCTGCATTTTTATGTGTTTGTATATACATATTACAAATACTTCTACTTTACTCGTTATGTACATCACTACGTTAATATATACTTCTGTCCTTTGTCAAAAGTATGAAACACATGCTTTCTTACTTCTATAAAGATTTGTGGCTATGCCTTCCTTTACAATTGTGAAAACTCTGTGTTTTCATGTGTTTGTATATACATATTACAAATACTGCTACTTTACTCATTATGTACATCTCTACGTTTTCATGATCTTCCTAACTTTTGTTGCTTTTCTTTCGCTGCAATGATGCACTTATTATTATGCTTATTTACTTCACTCACTTTAATACTACTTTTTACACAATGCAGGATCATTCTGAATCATTCTCTCTGTTTGCTTCACTCACTTTAATAATTACTTTGTTTTGCTTTTTACTATCACTGTCTTCTCAGCATAGGATTCTTCTGCCTATAATCATCATTCTTTGACATTTCATAGTCACTGCTTTCATTACATTATACTCAATTATAACATCCTGCTTTCATATACCATCTTACTTATTACTTTTGTGATGCTAATTACTTCTTTTACATTATGCTCCCTCTGTACATTCTTGTTTTCTTCACATGCATAGCAGCTTCTTCCTTGTAGATCATTCTCCCTATTTGCTTCCCTCACTTTAATTATTGCTTTGCCTCCTTTTTTATTATCGTTGTCTTCTCAACATAGCATCATTCTGGCTATAATCATCATTCATTGACATTTGATAGTCACTGCTTTCATTACATTATACTCAATTATAACATTTTGCTTCCATATACTGTCTTACTTACTGCTTTTGTAATGCTAATTACTTCTTTTACATTATGCTCCCTCTGTACATTCTTACTTTGTTCACATACACAACAACTTCTTTCTTCTGGATCATTCTCTCTATTTGCTTCGCTCACTTTAGTTATTACTTTGTGTTCTTTATTATCATTACTGTCTTCTCAGCATAGGATCATTCTGCCTATAATAATCAAGTTTTGACATTTCATAATCACTGCATTCATTACATTATACTCAATTATAACATTCTGCTTTCATATACTATTTTACTTACTATTATTATAATGCTAATTCTTTCTTTTACATTATGCTTCCTCTCTACATTTTCTAAATACATCATTTATGACCTAGCTTCTTTTTGCTATATAGATTCCACATGGCATACACACTGTTAAAGAATTTTTTGTACGGATAATCCATTTTTTATTCGAAATTACATAAATATACCCGCGGGAAAATTTTTTACAAAAATAGGCTCCAGTCGCCTAATGGTTGGGCGACTGGAGCCTTTCGCCCAACCACACGGCGACACAATATATCTCATTGCCTGATGAGAGCGATCGCATTAAATCGCTCTTCCGTATGGCGGCGGCATGCGATCGCCATACCGTTGCGATAAGCGCGCATCACCGAGTTGCCGTGGTGGTGGTGAAAGCACCCAACCAAACAGCCACAAGACGCACGCCTCCAGTGCGCGAGACTGCTGATCGTCACTGCGGAACCATGCGCTCCACTGAATGCAAAAAGTTGTTATTAGTACGTAATACCACAAATAAGAGCTTGAAGATACGATCGATTTTATATACCACGCACCGTGATCGTCTCGAGCCACCTCGGTGTTGGCCCATGGTGCGCCTCTCCGAACACGTGGTGGTCGGGCCGGTGGAACGACACCTCGAATCGCCGAGCGGTCGTCGCGCGCGATCGGCGGGGCCTCGATAGGAAAGCGGCGTCTCCCGCGATCGGAAGCCCAAGCGAGGACACATCCTGCAAGGTCGGCGTCATCTCCCGAATGGGAGGTGGAAAGTGTGCGTCTCGGCCGCCAACGGTCCACCAAAGCCGTCGGCGAGGAACGGTCGAACGGAAATCGTCGTGATCGATCCCCGCCCGCCTCGTCCCCGCCTCGTTCCGCCCGCGCTCCATCCTCCTCGTGGCCTGCACCATCCAGGCAAGAGGAGTAGCCCGGCATCCCGCACCTGCAAATAAAGTGAAGGTCGCACGGAACGAACTAACGGTCGCACTAAACGCTGGAATAGTGCTCACTGGCAGTCCAACGAGGGTCGAGTCCCGAGCCACGCGAGGTGTCCGTGTCGGACCACTCCCACCGAGGCGGCTCGTCCGTGCTCCCGGTGGCGGCACTAGATGGGAAGCGCGATGAGAGCGGTCCACGTGCTCGTCCAACGGTAGCGAACCGCCACTCGAGTCACGCCCGGCCACGAGTCATACGCAAAATTTGTACAATACTTTCAACATTAAATTTTCTGCATCTAAATTTGTACAATAATTTCAACACTAAATTTTATACATCTAAGACTGTACATTAAACTTGGTACATCTAAATTTCTACATCTAAACTTGTACATTATACTTTCTACATCTAAATTTGTACAATAAATGGTACACAAAATTTATAAACTAAATTTTCTAAACTTTATTTCTAAACTACATTTAGTACACAAAATTTGAAAATTAAATGTCTAAATTATATTTCTATATTTAATTTCTAAACTAAATTTTGAAACTACATTTTCTAAACTAAATTTGTAAACTAATTTTCTACACTACATTTTCTAAACTAATTTTCTAAACTAAATTTGTAAACTAATTTTCTACACTACATTTTCTAAACTAATTTTCTAAACTATATTTCTAAACTAATTTTCTACACTACATTTTCTAAACTAATTTTCTAAACTATATTTCTAAACTAATTTTCTACACTACATTTTCTAAACTAATTTTCTAAACTAAATTTCTACACTAATTTTCTACACTACATTTTCTAAACTAATTTTCTAAACTAATTTTCTAAACTAATTTTCTACACTACATTTTCTAAACTAATTTTCTACACTAACAAAAAATATAACACGAAAAATTACCTGAAAATCGCGCACTCCCCCTCCTCTTCTCCTCCTCCCCTTCTCCTCCTCTCCCTCTCCTTCTCTTCCCCTCCTCCCCTTCTCCTCCTCTCCCTCTCCTTCTCTTCCCCTCCTCTTCTCCTCCTCTCCCTCTCTTCTCTGCGACGGCGGCCGAACGACACAGTGACCGCGCTCGGCCACGGCCGAGCGCGGTATATATCTCACTAGAAGTCGCCGAACCGTTGAGCGACTGAAATGCAGTCGCCTAACGGTAGGCGATCGATGGAAGTCGCCAACCGTGGGGCGGCGCATTAATCGCCCAACGGTTGGTAGATTCATTAAATGTCGCCGTGTGGTTGGGCGAAGGCTCGATCGCCCAACCATTAGGCGACTGGAGCCTATTTTTGTAAAAAATTTTCCCGCGGGTATATTTATGTAATTTCGAATAAAAAATGGATTATCCGTACAAAAAATTCCACTGTTAAATCACATAAACCAGAATTCACACAAATGGAAAATCCTTGTGCGTTTGCCACGAGTTTGGGAATTTTAAAACCCACATGATGCAACAGATGTATATCATCTAGATTTCATCATGCTTGACGAACATGTACATAATACCTACCTCTTCTATTCAGTCCATACAGATACTGTTCCGTTCTTTTGCAATATTGTTAGTCTCAGTATACACATATTATCACCACATAACAACTGTTGTGTTTATTATTCTGTATATACAATATGCTATCCTTTTTTTATACCTAAATTATAGTTTCTCTTTTTCAAGGGAAATGTTATGGAAGGATTAGTTCCTCAAAGATGGCTTGATAAATTCACATCCTTATTAAAAGAAGGATCTATTTATGAAATCGAATACTTTGAAGTTCTTTCAGCAAAAGAAACATACAAAGCAGTTGATAGCAATAATCTAGCTCGCTTTTCAAAATACACAAGAATTAAGGAAATATTGCCAGAACCAGAAGGCTTTCCTGTTTATGCATACGATGCAGTCCCCTTTTCTGTATTAAATGATCGTATTGGCAAAAATACCTTGTTATCAGGTACAATCCCTACTACTTCAGTATAACTACAGTGCCTTCTTTATATGTTTATCCCTACTACTTCAGCATAGCTACACTAACTTCTTTATATGTTTACAACATCTCATTTTTCCCTCTTTACTATTTACCCTTCATTGTTTAATAGATACTATTGTTCTCATAACGGCCGCTTCACAACTTATGCAAACAACAACAAAATTAGGCCCAACTATTAAACGAACAATTAATGTTATTGATGGAAGGTACATATATTTTCCCAACATTTGTCTCTCTATTTCCTTCTTCTTTTGTGAATTATACCTATATTATTGTGATGCTAGAATAGACTAAAAAAGTTTTTCCCTCTCTGTTTATAGCCAAACAGCAATCATAACATTATGGGGCCATCACGCTCAATCATTCAATGCTGAAATCCTCCTAACCGTTTCTCAAAATGCACTAGTTGTTGCTTTATTTGTTGGCATGCTTGTTGGCACATATTCAGGTATATTACACACTCCTTTCTTTACAAATACAAACACACCAACAAATACATAGAATATGCAGCACATATATAGAATATATCAATCTTCGTATTTTCCTCATGTTATTTCTTTTCTCTACACATCAAGGTCAACTAGCATTGCAAAGCAGTTCTGCATCAAAGTGGTACATCAATATACCAATTCCTGAAATACATGCTCTGGAAAACACGTATTGTTTCTGCTTTATCCAAACAGCTATACTACCAACATATACATAATACATTTTTCTTCGGTATTATATTGTTTTGACATCAACTAATGATATGGTATACAGAATTAGCAACCATCCACACCAAATTCAATGGCAAGAGGACATGCATGATCATAACAGTCCAATAACCACGACAGTACGCGAATTAATAGAACTCATACCAAACGAAGCTTTAGTAAGATAAATCTAAATTTTATACATCTCTTTACATCCCTTCTTTTGCATAGGCTGAATACTAATTATCTCTAAATATTATATACGCAAGGACAGCGCTACAAAGTCAGTATCCTCATCACTGATTTAGTACCAGGACAATCATGGTGGTACATATCATGCTCTTCATGCTGGAAAAAAACTTTTCCACATGGAGATGCATACGAATGTAGAAGATGTGGTACTAAAACAGCAGAACCAAGGTATAAAACTACTCATACATTCATATATAACATCTCTTTTTTATGATCTGTCATAACCTAATTAACAAAAAACCTAACATACAGTATTCTTTTCAAATGCTCAAACAGATACAAAATAAATGTGTATGGTACTGATTCTGAAAATGATGGCCAAAACAAAACAGTCCATGCAGAATTTATGTTTTTTGGTGATATAGCTCAGCAACTTGTTGGAAGGCCTGCCATGCTTTTGGTTGCAACAACTGAAGGGCAAACACAACATATACCAACTGAAATCACAGCAATTGTTGGCCGAAAATATGAACACACTGTTCAAATGTCAGAAGGATCGCTCCAAGCTGATGCCCCAACATTTCATGTCCGATCAGTATCACCGCAGCCAGATCATACTACACTTCTGCTACCAAGTAAGCAAAGAACTTTACCTTCAAACTCCGATTCACACCAAAACATTCAATATCACAAAAATAACATCTCTCTACACTATTGATAGGCTCATCTGTTGCTCCCATCTATGAACAAGCAGCTACCCCAACAACAAGCATTACTACTTTACAGGTAACAAAAACTATACCATCATGACCTCTTTTTCTATAGCATCACATACAACATGCTTTATATAACACCTTTTTTACGCATCCTTGCTTACATCTGATTATTTACATATTTGTTACAAGGCTGCACCATCACCACGCTCTGAAAAAAGAACACATGAATCTACTACACCGCCAGAAACTGATCAGACTGCTTCATCAACAACATCAAATAAAAGGTGTTTTTTTATTGTAACTCACTACATTCACTGCTACTTTTCAAACATCGAAACCATATATGCTCCAGATATATCCATTGTGCTCTTACTGTGTATGCTTCTTTCCAGAGCAATGCAGGGTGGACAAAAAATTAAAATAGCAAAAGAGCTCTTCCCTGATGCAAAGGATGCTGCATCACATTAGGTAAATCAGACTGTGCTCCTTAAAACCACTACCTCTTACTCTACACCAATTAATTACTTCATGCATTCTAACACTACTATTTTTCTAATTTTCAAATAGCGAAACTGGACGCCCTACTCAGACCGAATTTTTTCTATTTTAGCCCTTTTTTTGAAAAATATTCACATTTAGACCCCTGGTAGTTTTAATTCCGGTTTTAGACCCAGAGCTCGGCGCCGTGACCCACGGCGCCGAGGTAAGACGTCTCGGCGCCGTGGACCATGGCGTCGAGATGCCAGCCCCGCGCCAGCGTGGCGGCCGGTGTGGCGCCCACGTGGCAGCCACCTCGGCGCCGTGGATCTTGGCGCCGAGCTTTGGGCACCGGACGGCCCTACTCTCCCTGTGTTTCTTTCGGTCTCTGTCCCATTTGGCTCTTGTTCGCACGCCTCCCCGCCGCCTCGGTCCCGCCGCCGCCCCGGCAGCCCGCCTCCCCTCGTCGCGCCGCGTCCCGCCGGCGGCCGAGCCCCACCGCCTCCCCGCGCGTCCCGCGCGGCCGTCGCCTCCCGGCCCCACCGCCTTCCGGCCACCCGCCTCCCGCCGCTGGCGTCCCGCCGCCTCCCGCCGCGGCCGTCGCCTCCGGCCCCGCGCCCCCGCCGCCGCCTCCCGCCACCTCCCGCCGCGCCGCGCCGCCCCATCTTCGGACAGGTAAAACATGCTTTAAAATGTAATGCTTGAGCACTTGGTCAATGTATTCTGCGACTTGAATCATTTAGTTGCTTGCATATAGCTCGACTGTGATGTTTTTTGCAAATCTTTTGGGGTGAACTCTCCACTGGAGGTAGAAATCACAATGCATGTCTTGTACACGAGAGTAGAGACCATGATGTATGAAATGCTATGCTTGAGCATGTTTTGGCCAATCGGCTGTGCAACCAGGTCACTTAAATTAATTGTATTGTTCTCATGTAACATATCATATGTAGCTTGATATTCCAGTTGATTGTTTCTAAGAGTTGGGGCCTTTGAAGGGAACTAGAAAATTTTCATTTGGGGCCAAGTAGGCATGGAGCTCGTGAAGCATTTATTTGTTTACCGTTTGTATCGTGAAGCCATCCTTGTGAAAATCTTTAGACTATAGTGTTAAAAGCATTTAATAAGCCTGTATGCAAGTTGTTAGCAGCTCTAAACCGTTTTGGATCTTTATTTCAAGTTGAAAGTTAGTGACTAGGTACTTAGTTAGTTTTCTAGTATCCAATTTCGATTAACGTATTAAGTTTGGTTTTCTGTATGAACTAGATGGACAACCTAGTCACTGTATATCATGGAGGCAGTGTGACAAGTGATGATTATGGAAATGTTCGATTTGTTGAAATGCAAAGGGTGCCTCTGATATTCAGTGATCGGCCGTCGTTTAGTGAGTTGGTTGCTAGGGCCTGGGAGGAGCTACATTGTCATGCAAACGAGGAGAGCATCATAGTTGAGGGGTTACTTCACTTCGGTTCGAAAGACACAATTTTAAGGCGGTTGATCTTAATTGGTTGTGAGGATCAGTGGGACAAATATGTCAAATTGGTTATGAGGAATGAGTTCCAATGTTTGGACCTTGTTGTGCGGAAGGTGTCCATTGATCCCACCCCTCATGGTTATTCACCAGAACTAGTGATCAGGCACCCTTTGACCCTCCGTTACCGGACCTTGCGGTGGATGTGGAAGAAGTGCCTGAGGTGCCCGATGCTGTATCTGCCCCGAACGAGGTTCACATTTCTCAACCAGTTTGAGTCGAATGTCGGACTGATGATGTCGTGGCGGCCCCTCAGGATCATCCCAGTAAGTGGCGAGCAACACTTTAACCTTTTCCGGTTATTCCATTCTTTTGTCTCAATCCCATCGTTTTCATGCTTATGATGCAGGAGACATTTCTGATAATGTGGTTGTTCCTCCCGTTGCTCCATCTGGCAACGTTGAAGAAGTCTGTAGGGACTCCAACAGTGTGGATGTTCAAATTGTGGATGATCTGGTGCCTTACGAGATCGCAAGGGCCGTTGATTCTGATGATGACCGCCCTTTTGGAGAGCTGACCGAAAGTGATATTGAGCTGATCAGGCGTTATTGCTTTGGCCGGGATCCATCAGTTCATGAATTCAGCGATCTTAGGCATTCTCACGGGGCTTATGCAGAAGGAAGGGATGACGAGTTGCTAGATGCTCCTGAGGCCGGGTCAAGCATGGCAATTGAGAAGGGCATGGTGTTTGAGGACTTGTCAGCATTGAAAAGGTGGCTGCAGGAGTATTCAGTGATTCGTAAAAGGCCATTCAAGGTGAGGCATTCTTATGTGGAGCGGAGGTACACAGTTGTGTGCGAGAAGGAAACATGTGAATGGAGGATTTGTGCTAGGAAACAGAAGGACACGGGAAAGTTCAAGATCACAAGAATCGTTGGCCCACACACTTGTGCCGAAGCAGAGCTCAAACAGAAGCATCGGCAATTGACCTCTACCATTATTGCCAAGTCACTGTGTCACATAGTAAAGGGAGAACCGAATATGAAGGTGAAGACACTTGCTGGGATTGTTAAGGAGAAATTTGGATACGAGATAAGGTATGGAAAAGCATGGAGGGCAAAGCAACGCATCTGGAAGATGATATATGGGGACTGGGAAGATGGGTACTTGCAGTTGCCAGCACTCTTCAATGCAATCAAAGCGGTTAATCCGGTATGCGTTATGAGTACGCATCAAACCGAGCGAATGGACTCAAGATGGGATGCGATATTCTTCCGTGCTTTACGGTGCTTTGCTCATCCATCGAGGCCTTCGGCATTGTCGTCCGTCTTACGCATTGACGATGCGTTTCTTCTTGGCAAGTACCGGGCACACTTCGATAGCCATTTCTGTGACGCGAACAACGCGTTGGTTCCTTTAGCGTTTGCTTTGGTTGAGAGGAGAATAAAGACAGCCGGGATGGTTCTTGCGGCTCGTTTGGAGGCACGTGGTCGGCCCTGGTAGGGACGTTGGTGTCATATCCGATAGACACCGGGGCATACTTGCTGCCAGACAGAGAGCGAACTGGGGTATCAGATTTGCACCACCGTTGGTGCACTCGGCATCTTGCAGAGAATCTACTCGTAAGGATGGTACGAAGGATAACTTTCATCCTGCTCGAGGAGGTCGCTCGAATGCTTGAGGTCAAGTTCTTCCGGAGAAGTTGGACCAGCTTAATCGCAACAAACGCAAAGGTAGACAGTGGTTGACGGGATTGATGAGAGATGTCGGCAAATGGACAAGGGTGATGACGATGGTGGTGGAGGTACGAGTTTCAAACAAGCAACATGGCGAATCCTTCAATAGTTTGCTTAGGGTATCGTGGTATGCCGTCAATGCTATCGTATCCTTCACCTTTTACAAGCTTGTTGCCTGGTTCAACGAAAGACACACACATGCAATGGCGCTCTGAGTAAACAAGAGAGATGGGCGCCAAAACCGAAGCGCCACCTTGAAAGGGCAAAGGCGAGGGCTGAGGCACATGAGGTACATTGTTTTGACAACGCCACGGGCACTTACGAGGTTGTAGAAAGGGGTGGTACAACGACCGATGGAGAGCTCCGGCCGACGAGGAGACATAAGGTTGTCCTTATTGATTTCTCATGCACATCTGGTAAACCGAGGCAGTACCACTTTCCGTGTTCTCATTATGTGGCAGCAGCAAGGCATCGCAACTTTGACTACGAGAGCAAGATACATCGGTCGTTCAGTGTTGACAACCTTGTGCTTACGTGGTCTCCCCGTTTCGAGCCTTACCGGGATGAGGGAGAGTGGCCACCATACACCGGGCCCAAATACATTGCGGATCCGGGTAGCCGTTGGAACAAACGTGGAACCAGAAAGAGGACGAGACACAAGATGGTTATGGATCGCCTTCGGGAAGAACGAGGCGAGGAGAGCAACCCCTTTCTTCGACCCGAGCTGAACCAATGTAGCAGATGTGGTAGACTTGGCCACAATTCACGCACATGCCATTGGCCACTTAGTCAGGTGCGAGTACTTGTTGTTCGTTATGTTTCTATAGTTCGTCTAGTTGTTTTTTCATATGCAATTTGCTATGTTTCTTGTTTAATTTCTTATTCTTTCCATATTTTATGCATGTTCAATTTTTTTGTTAACTTATATGTTGAACTGAGAAATTAATTTTTTTTTGTAGGATGGCGCAATTCCACCTGCTAGACCCACACTACGAGGAGAACCACCGAGGACGGCTCACCGCCGAGGGGAGGGTACTGCATTCATCACTTCCTGTGTAATTTCAGTTTATGTTGATGCATTAACTAACAAAATTGGTGTATTCTATACAGGAGCTGCCCATCCTTCGTCCTCGAACCCATGACGGGTTCCTGGACATGCGGTACGACGAGAGGTACACTCCCTTTCTGGAGAGGGCTGGCCTAGACGCCATCTCTTACCAGGTTCGCCGTGGGTTGCCCACCTTCAACCCCCCGGCCATCACTGCACTGATTGACAGGTATTCTCCTAAACCATTGCTCCACTTGCATGTTCATTGTTTATCGGCTATGTGCGCCTCAAATTCTCTGACATGTAGTCCTCTTTTTTGTATCATGTAGGTGGAGGCCGGAGACTCACAGCCTCCACCTCCCTTTCGGAGAGATGACTATTACGCTCCAGGACACTCAGAAGATACTTGGTGTCGCCATTCATGGCCGTCCAGTGATCGGACCGTGCGTGCCTGCTGGTTGGAGAGGCCGAGTGGAGGCCTTCCTCGGGACAGAGCTTCCTCCTGAGGCAGGCCATCACACTTCTGGAGTTCCGATCACATGGCTCCGACAGACTTTCGCAGAGTGTCCTGGAGACGCGGACGAGCAGACAGTTGCCTACTACTCCAGGTTGGGGTGGATATCGAGCCAACTCGTTTGATTTAATATCATTTTACATATAATTGACATAGTTTAATCGAGCTTTTTCTAAAATTGACATAGTTTGATTTAATATCATTTTACATATAATTGTAGGGCATGGATGAGCTAGGACATAGTTTAATATCATTTTACATATGTTGTAATGAGCTAGGAGGCACTTGGTATGTGGTTGGACTGAGATGTGTTTGTAATGAGCTACTTGTTGTATATATGTGTATATGTTATATTAATGTGATATTTGTGTTTAGAGTGGCTCCAAAAACAGGGGGAACTTGGCGAAATTTTCTGACGTCCACGATAAAAGTAGTTGATATGCCGACACGTTTGCAATGACACAACATTAGAGATAGACTAATGACGCAACAATTAGCTTTCTAGGCTTTTGTATGCCAGCACACATATAGGGGCGTAGGTCTTTAGCCTTCTGAAGATTAGGCACATAGCGTAAAACGACATCAAAAGGCTATGTTCCAATCTACACTGGAATCTAGGAATAACATCAACACAACAGTCCTTCCGCCACAGCATCAACACATCAACAAATACATTAACTAAAATACGACACAACCATAACCCTCGTGACCTACATGCCAAACGAGCCTCGTGGCACCCACATAGAGAATTGCTGAGGGGGCCGCCTCGGACGTGGCTGGCCGTCGTGGTAGTGGCATGCACATATGCAGCTCGGGTTCGCGCAACAACATGTGGGATCATAAGAGCTTCCTATATTCACGACCGCCTCATTTCCCCTCTCGCGTTGCATCTGTTCGCGGAGGTCGTTGTTCTCCTCAGTGAGACTCTCCATTCGGTACTCCAAGTCCCATATTCTAGCCCATAATGTATCCACATAATGATCAACATACCGTTCATGAGGAGGGTCGATCCAGCGGGAGAAGTCGCATTTTGCCATCTGCAAAGAAAAGGACGGTCAACCTCGAGGGTCCATAAGCAATAAAAAATGTAATATTACTAATTTCTACCCCGGAGCGTGAGCATCGGAAGAAACGTCGCCCGCCATCGTTCGGGGAATCCAAGATCTGCACGACCGCGTACTCATTGTGTCTGCATTTCGGCCATGCTGGTTGAGCACGCCGGCTTGGTATCAATCGGTACTGTGGACCGAACATCTCCCTCCTTTCTAAGGGAATGTCTTCCTTCGGTGACCCAAATCCCACTGGCCCCTCGGCTTCCGACATGGTATGTTTCACCACGAAAAAGATGGGCAACGAGGAGGTCGTGAATATACGAAGCTCAACCATGTTCGATTTACAATGTCATAGGACCCCAACCGTGCTACTTATAGCAAAACGGGGCAGCTTCATGCAGTGACCACAAAAAAAGATAACAGTTCTGCGTACATACTTGACGAAAGGGGCCAGCTTTGCACTGAGATGTGACAATAGAGGCCAGCTTTGCACAGAGATGTCAAAAAAAGGGCAGCTTTGCTCAGTGAGATGTCAATAGAGTGCAGCTTTGCTGAGGGACATGACAACACGGCCCAGCTTTGCTCAGTGAGATGATAAAAGAGGACAACTTTTCTCAGTGACATGACAAAAGAGGTCAGCTTTTGCTCAGTGACATGACATAACGGGGCAGCTTTGCTCAGTGCGATGACAAAACGGGGCAGCTTTGCTCTGTGATATGACAAAACAGGACAGCTTTGCTAAGTGACGTGCTTATCTTAAGTACATCCGCCCCCAGGACTATTCCTGACCCTAATGACAAGAAGCCAAAGGACTGGGATGAGAGAGCTAAGATCCCTGATCCGGATGCTGTGAAACCCGATGACTGGGATGACATAGGCCTATAGCAGAAAACAACAGAAAAGGCTATGTTGTACCAAATACATTGAATGGTCCAATCCCTGAAAAGGCTACGAACTATGAATTTATTACGAGACTGTAGTCTCTGAAAAGCCTACATAGGGTCATTTATTGCTACACTGGAATCCAGGAAAAGCGAAAAGATCCTCTCCATGGACTATGCCCACTGCACCAGATTACCTGCCTACATAAAGGCCTCCCTCCTGTCTTCCATACCACATCTCCACCTCAAGGCATCACAATACTACTACAATGTCTTCCTGGAGGTCCGACCCATTTGGAGTGTCGGAGTGGCATGAGCGCCCGAAGTGCCATTGCGGCTTTAGGACGATGTTGGGAGTCTGGACGGATCGAGTACAACGAGCAAAATACGGCCGTAGGTTCTTCAAGTGTCCATATCTGGATGACGACTTCGTGGTAACGGCGACAACTAAATCATTTGTTTCTCGTTATCGTTTTTCAACTTGATCCATGACATCTACCACGCCACACATAGGCTTGCAGGTTCATCGAATGGGTGGATCGGGTGTCGCCGGCATGGCCACATAACCGGGCAGTGGAGGTGGAAAACAAAGCACAATACTTTATCAAGATGACTCAGGCTCGCGAGGTGGAACGACAGATGCGGCTTGAGAAAGAGCGCCGCGCGAGGGTGGACCAAATCCGTCTGAAGGGCAAGGAGGATGAGCTGCAAAGGAGGCGGGAGCAGTTAAGTCTGCGTGAAGCAGCCATCAAGCGTCAGGAGGAAGAGCTTCAAACTCGTGAGGCGGCTCTCAAGACCAAGAGTGACAGGAAGAAGGATGCAGCGGAGCCATCTTCAGGGCGCGACAAAAAGGGGAAACAACCACGCTACATCCAGTAGACAAGATGTAATAGATCCAGTCCACACGAGAGGTCGTACGAGCAGTTGGGTCGGTTAGTTGGATATCATGCTATATGCTATGCATGTAATAAAAATGTACGCGCCATGTTCGTCCCAACTTTATAAGCTTATTATCTCGGCTTTTCGCATGCAATGATTCCCACGTGTCTTATTATCACTTCCACTCCTTTCGTCCAATTGTTCCTTTCACAGTTGACATCAAAAAAAATTTAAAAAAATTTCTTCCAATAAAACAACATAACATGATCGAAAAATGTTATTGCCAGTTCAACATATTTTTCACGGTCAGCATTGTACAAAAATCACAAATACACTAATCGTTACTTCACACAAAACTCGTTCGTACTCTACCAACGTACCATAATATTTTTAAAAATTCTACAAAATTTTTCCTACTCGTATCATCTGCAATACATAACGAATTTTCAAAACATATGTTGTATTTTTTGCTCTCTATAAATAAATAAATTACATAATGTGACTATAATTAAATAATTCAAATAAAAAAATACACCTAGTAATTCATTTTGCGAAAAAAGGCTGATCGGTGCAAACCCTAAACAGCCGAGTGTCTGCAGACGTAGCAGGGAGCTCGGCGCCACGTGGCAGGCAGCTCGGCGCCACGGGCCACGGCGCCGAGCTACCGCCACGTCGGCGCCACGCCCGCCGCCGCGCGCTGGTGCAGCACCTCGGCGCCGTGGTCCACGGCGCCGAGGCGTGTTAGCTCGGCGCCGTGGGTCACGGCGCCGAGATCTGGGTCCAAAAACGGAATTAAAACTACCAGGGGTCTAAATGTGAATATTTTTCAAAAAAAGGGCTAAAATAGAAAAAATTCGGCTACTCAGACGGTCAGACCAAACAGCATATCAGCTTGCGGCCTAACAAACAAAGTGCTTAACATTGTTGTTTATCTCCAGTGTATAAACATCACTAACGTCTTCGCTACTACCAAAACTTATCCCAGCTGGCAGCACTTATTTTGTTGTACAGAGTGTCAAACAGACAACTGTTCAATTGTAAAAAAATATCACCAACTATTATATGCTCACCAGAAAACTTACCATCGTTAAATACCATCTTCCTATGACCTACTCTATATTCACTTATCCAGATTTACTCCATACTATCAAACGCTTCAAATCCTACCAGTTTCCCCATTTGTCTCTATGCATCTCCTTACACAAATTGTTTTGCACTTCTTCGCACAGGCTATTTTGCATGGCGTACCGCCGCGCAAACGCAGCTAGTTATTCTTATACCTAGCCCTCTTTCTCGCCTGGTGTTTGCCCTAGTTCTCGTCCCTGTTCACATGTCGCTGTTTTTGATTTGTTGCGCCGGCTCTGCTCCAAACCCGGCCACTACAATCCTCTAAAATAGCCACACTTTCCTCCTTCCCCTTCTCCAGTGGACCTCCCCCAGGCTCCTCCCCTTTTCCTCCTCTACAGGCCCCCTTTCACTCATGCAGAGTTAGATCTAGGACTATTCATCCATACCAGATGGGAAAGTCGTCATCTGTCAATTTCCATCTACCTCCATAGCAATCAACAAGCCATGGACAAATTATTTAATTTATGTTGACTTAATTAGTATAATAATCAGTTATGCAGTCCAGGGAAATTATGTAAATCCTGTTAAATTATGTAGTTTAATGTTCAGTTACACAGTCTATAGTGTCTCCCTCTTCCAGTCGGTCACCGTCGATGCAAAGGAAAATTAAAAAATGCAAATGATAAACACCACGGTTTGCACGATGACACGACTCCAGACCGCCTGTGCGTCCAGTTGGAACCCTGTACGCACACTCAAATCCGGCTACACAACAAAAAAAAAGCATATAACCATGCCAAACCAGACTGGCCGAATCATGCCCACGAAAATACGATATAAAATTTCAACAAATTAGGATATATTTGAATGCAAATTTAGGAGCAAGTCAGCATAAAATTGGATGTAATACGATATAAATTTCTATGCAAGATTAAACATGGAAGCAAACTAGGGATAGTTTGAAAGAAAAATGGGTATATATTTCAAACAAATTAGTATATATTTCAAACAAATTCCACAAGCCAGTATGAATTTCTATACAAGTCACAATAAACATGGAAGCAAATTGGGAATATTTTGGAAGCAAAATTGTTATATATTTCAAACAAATTTAGGACACATTAGAAAGCAAATTTAAGAGGAAGTCAACATAAATTTAGAAGAAGGCCAGCATGAATTTCTATGCAAGTTGGATTAAACATGGTAGCAAATTGGGGATAGTACAAAAGCAAAATTAGTATAAATTTAAAATCAAATCAAATGCAACACCAAGGCAAACTAGAATAAAATGGAAAATAAATCAATCAGGAAAAAAAATGAAAACCAAATTAGCATAAGTCTAGACGCAAGTTGGGATAAACTTGGAAGCAAAATTGGTAAAATTTCAAACCAAAATTGTGTATACATGAGCAAGCTAGCATGATAAGTTTGAAGTCAAACTAATAACCTTTGGAAGCAAATTGTGAACACGGGTGGGGCAGTACCTGCTTGGTGTGGCCCTGGGGAAGTAGACGACGAGGCTCCCATCGGCGACAGCGCCAGCAATAGCCTGACGCACATGTGTAGGACCGGACAGGCAATAGAGGGGGTGTGAATGGTGCCTTCAAACACTCCCCTAGTATCCACTTAACCCCTTTTCTCCAATAGCTACTGAGCTATGAAGACTAGGGTCGAAAGTTCACTGGAAAACTGAGAAGACAGACCGAGCAGAGCAAGAATAGCAAGAAAGTCGAAATTTGTCAACGTGGTTGAAACTTACACCGTGGTCGTAAGTCTCAACAACATGGTCGATAACTAACCGAGAGATTGTCTATCTGACTACTCGTCAGAGGAATAACGCGGTCGGTAGTCGACAACACCCAAGACCAGAACCAATGAGATCAAAATGGTTGTAGTCGAAACTGATGTAGTCGTAGACAACGTGATCGAATGCCAACCAGTGGTCGAACAATCCATATTGTCATAAATAATCAGTTCTGTGGTCGTGACTAACGTGGTCGTAAGCCAATGAGTGGTCGAACAACCAACGTGGTCGAAACCAGACTGCAACTCAAAAGATCAACATGTTCGAAATCAGTGCGGTGTGGTCTAGAATTTGATCTTGGTCAAAACCAATGTACATGTAAATCCAATCGACGTTCCAGATCGAGACTGCACCGACTAAGACTACCTCAGTTCAGATTCGACAAAAGAAGATAAGGAAGCAACTGAACTGAACGTGGTCGTAACTTTCTTGGAAAAAATAGAGGAAAGGTGGCAAGGCGCAAGACCGCAAGAACAAGATTCCCAATAACTTTTGATTCAAAGATCAACTGGCCTTGAAACCTTGAACACAGCAAGCTGAGGGTTCCAAGAGGTTGCTCTAAACTTTAATTGAAAGCTTAGCAACCGAAAAGAGAGCTTCACAAGATTTCACCAAGACTACCCAAAACCGAATTTGAGAGTATAGAAACACAATCCAACCATGCCAGTGGGAATAGGATAGCTAAGATGGCTTTGAGTATGATTCCCCAACACTAGATAAGTCAGATTATCAACATAGCAACTGAAAACAAAATTCTTAGATCAAGAATGGGAAGAACAAACCAACAACAGAGAGAACACACCCAAAATGACCACACCCAACTCAACTCCAAACTTCCGAGCAACACAAATAGAGATGGAAAGATGATATATTGCTCTGAGAGATGAGTCTACAGCCATTCCATCCTGGAGGACCAAGAGCACAAGTACTCCACATAAAACCCTAAGCCTAAACACGAACGCACGCAAGGAAAACAAGAAAACCAGAGAGCTCTACGGGATGGGTAGCCCTCCATCTCTTCTTATAGCCTCTCGATACTGGGGATAACCCATTAACCCCTACCTACCACCGGGTTTTCTCACGCACACTTCTCAAAGTCGGTTACAACAACCCGTTTACACGTACAGGACAAAAATCCTTTAACAGAACCGCCTCCTTTTGTGGACTTGAGCAATTCACCAAAATGCCCCTCTACCACCTTCCTGGAAGCTTCCGGCTTTCTTGTCGTCAACGCTTGCAACCACCTTGAAAGCCTTAGTTATTTTCATGTTTCCCTAACCATTCTGGACCTCAACACCTCTCCTGTGCTTAGTCCTGATCCTTTCACGCCTCATCGTGACCTAGGTCCAAAGTCCTGCAACCATCACCAAGCAAAGCATCACATAGCACCGCACGATAAACAAAGATCATCAATTCGCATAACCAGAATGAATTCCAAGTGAACAATCTCAGCAAACCACTGGTCTAAAACAGTTTATGACCAATCCGATACACAAGACAGAGGTATTCGTAGCCCATGAAGTCTTCCCAACAATCTACGACCACTCAACAAGTCATTACGATAATCACACAAGCTGCTACGACCATAAAAATAGATGCTACGACCATATAGCAAGCACTACGACCATCGCTCACAATGGCTATGACTTTAATATACCTAGTCGCTACAACTTACGATCACACAAGCAGAGTGCTACGATCATCGATCACTGCTAGTAGAAGCTACGACCATCGACCATGGCCAGATAGAGCTACGATTATCATCCACGGCCAGATAGAGCTACGACTATCGACCACGGCCAAACAGAGCCACAACTATCGACCATGGCCAGACAGAGGTATGACTATCGACCACGGCCAAACAGAGCTACGACTATCGACCACGGCAAGATAGAGCTACAACTATCGACCATGGCCAGACAGAGTTACGACTATCAACCATGAAGTCGTAAAAGCCTCTACCGACCACCAAGTCGTAAAACCCACTGCCAACCACCAAGTCGTAGAATCAATTGCCGACTTCAAAGTCATAAGAATAACTGCCGACCACAGAGAAACACAACAACGGTCATAAAATAGCAAGTCATAGAGGGCAAACTTCTACTAAATCCTCAAAAACCAAACTCAACCTCTACACAATCTCTAATGCAAAGGTCAATTACTCATCACAACCATAGGGTGACCTCGACATGGTCTCACAACATGTACCACATCTCCTGGTTCACCTTCATCCTCCTCCCCTCCCCTTGCACATTGCCACTGTCGCAGTGATCACCCCCAACCTAGTCACGCCTACCCCCACCGCCGCCACCAGGGTGGCATCACCAGATCGCCAGTGAGGAGAGGAAGGTGAATTTGAGCAGTTCCTAGGATAGACAAACTCGGCACTAGCGAAGAAAAGGAGTAATATAATAGTGCTATACTGTTAACACATTTCTTAATGAAGATGCCATCACTCCCTGTTAATGCTAATAGTATTGTACTATTAATGCATTTGTTAATGGAGATGCCGTCCGTAGCTCACCATGCTAATGGTGCTGTATTGTTAATACGTTTGTTAATAATGTAGATGCCGTCCCTCCCTGGCTTGCCATGTGTGAACGATCCAGATGATCTACTCTTGATTCGACGGCGCTTGAAGGCGTTCGTCCCGTAGAACCAACGGACGCACGAGCGGAAATAGGATTTTCTATTAAGTTAATACCTAGCCCACTAGTTTAAGTTTCTTTGTATAGGTGTCTTGAATTGTGGATCATCGAATTGCAACTAATAAACAGCTAAGGTACCTTCCGATCACGTTACTAACTACAAGAGCTAGTGCTAACTGTCAGCAATTGTCTGCTAAGTTGGGCCATATAGGCATATAGCTATTTCAGGAATTTTTTAAAATAATCCTTTTTAATTCAAAATAACAGAAATATACCTGCGCAAAATTTTTTTTGCAAGTATGGGCTCCAGTTGCCCAATAGTTAGGTGACTGGAACCTATCGCCCAATGGGCGCGCGCCATGAATGCAATCGGTTGGCTGTTGGGAGACATAATTGCAGTCGCCAAATTGTCGGGTGACTGGATGATGTTGCCCAACTGTTAGGTGACTGTAGGGTCCAGTCGCCTGACCGTTCAGCGATTGGAGGTGAATATATTCAATCGCTCGGCTGAGCCCCCGGCCGAGCAGCCGGTTGCGCGCAGAGAAAGAAAGAAGAGGAGAGCGCAGAGAAAGAAAGAAATAATAGGAGTGGAGAGGAGTGGAGAGAAGAGGGAGAGGGAGATGAAGAGGAGAGGTTCTGCTACTTCTGCGAGGTAAATACTTTTTTATGTTCTAATCAATATTTTTGTATGAAGTAAATAGTTTGTTTAGGGTAAACTTAGAATACGTAGAAAATTATAGTTGTAGAACTTTGCTATGAAGTTAATAGTTGTAAAAAATTTAGTCCACATAGTGATGGAACATTAGCATCCGTAGAAAATTATAGTTGCAAAAAATTTATTAAATATTACAGTTATAAAAAATGTAGTCAATATAGTTATAGAAATTTAGCATCTGTATAAAATTATAGTTGTAGGGTTTATCATTCGTAGAAAATTCTAGTTGTATACAAAATTAGTATCCATAGAAAATTAGAAAATTTAGTCAATATTTTTTTATGAAGTAAATAGTTCGCTTCGTGCAAACATTATTAGAAAACATTTATGATTTATTATGAACAAATGTAATATCATTAGTACATTGAAAATGCACGCGTACCATTAGAACTGGCATATTGGCATTTAAATCATTAGGTCATGTAAATTGTTGAAACCTATTATGAATAATTTACAATAGGAGAGAACTCGAGGAGCGAGAGAAGATTAATGTCGGTATGCGTGGGAGCACATAGGGAGTTGATGCGTATTGGGGTGGAGGATAGAGAGTGGTGATGGTGTGTATGAGGAGGGGCTATGCTATGAGGGTACTGTAGTAATTCATGATATGCGAACAGTCATAGAAATGTAAATTACAGTATAGCAGTAGTTCCATATTATGCCATGTGATTTGACTAGTAGCAACATTGAAAATGTTTACAGGCCGAACAGACAGGACTCTGCAAAGTACAACGTGACAACTCTCTACACTATGCCAATCCTTTGGCCTATAAAATGAGGTGGACGAGATTTGGGAGAGAACACTATACAACCAAACTCAGTACTACACCAGAACTTGGTTCACCACGTCGGGATGAACAAGAGGCAGAAAAAGCAATGGGACAAGATGATAAAGCAATGGGAGGAGACAAACAAGCAAGGGCTACTACGGCCCAGGCCGAACAAGCGGAGCATGCCAGGAGGCCAGCTCCCTACAATGACGCCGCTGTAGCAGCAACCCCATCTCGAACGTTCCAACCAAGCATTCACCGCAACAGCCGCCCGAGGGGGAGACACTGTCCCTTTGTTGATGTAGGAACTCATGCAAGTTCTTCAAGTCTAAACAACAGGTCAGCTTGGGTATGCGTTATTGAGTTTGCGCAAACTACTCTTGTGACTATCTCGACCGCCGTTAGGACACGAGCAGCTATCGACAGCCGATAAGGACCAGTTGTAGTGTGTTCCCCTACTATTTCTCTTTCAAAGTACACATATTTCTCTTTCAAAGTACACACTAACAACATCTCCCGTCTACTCGTGGTCTCTGGAATCGCTATGTGGCTACTGCAAGTGAATCAACCAAGTGATCCATCCACATGACCAGTGGACTCTCAACTTCGAGAAGTGGAATACCAAAAGGGCTTATGAAATCCGAGAGAAGGAGCACCGCAACGACAAGCAAACCGAGCATATACATCGGGAGACAAAAGCTTATCTCAACACATGCACGCGCAGGGAGCATGAGGCTCATGAGAGGGAGCGTGAGAAATAGAGGGAAATGGTGACCAAGGCGAAAGAGGGCGCCGAGGAGTTCAACGTCGAGCACACAAGGAAGGGAAAATATCCCCGGTCAGGCCGTTCAACACTAGTTTCCCGAAGGTCGAATTTATTTTTATTCCAAAACGGCGCATATATATCATACGAGTACTTCAGTTTGTTGCATCGTGCAGGATGTTGTTTCTTATGCACGTAAACAAACCCTGTGTGCCGTGTTATTCCCAGCTTATTATGAAGTCTATTTTAATTCGCAACATTACATCTCGTCGTCTTTTCATATTCAATTCTTCATGCACCAAAGTATCCAACAACATGAAAAAACAAGTTCTCTTCTATGTATGAATTCCCGGTTGAATCATAATATCACTTACCTTCTACTTACCAATCATCGCTGTCTCAATCTCCTTAGGAAAAAATTTCTGAAAATTTCTTACACTACAGCAACATACGACGATCACAAATTGTTATTGCGAATCTAATAGATTCTGTACCATTCATAATCTATGAAAATCATAAATGGATCAACCAACATTATCTGCTATTTTTCCCAAAAATACAAATCACAGACAAAATTTAGTAAATGCCACCTACCTACAACAATTGTCATTTACCCCTATGCATTGTCGGGGGTCCAATTGTGCCAAAAATAGGCTAAGGTAGCAGTCGCCGACTGGTCGGGCGACTCGACCTTTGGTCGCCCAACGGTTGGACAACAGCGTCCAGTCGCCCGACCATTGGGCTACTACAGTTATGTCGCCAAACGGCCAACCGACTGCATTGGTGTTGCGTGGCCGTTGGGCAACAGGTTCCAGTCGTCCAATGGTTGGGTGACTGGAGCCTATTCTGTAAAAAAAAATTGCGCAGGTATGTTTATGTAATTTTGAATAAAAAATGGAGTATTTCAAAAAAAATTCGCTATTTTAGCATCTCAACGCAGTGGAAATTGCTGCAGCTTGGTGGGAGGATTCGTGTCATCAGTGCAACAAATGCAATGACATTTCAAACCTTTTGGTTACTTACTTTGTTGCAAGGATTACAAAGGCCATATACTTGCATTAACTTTTGATTACCTTGTGCTATATATGTACAGAGGGAAACCGTGTGTATTTGTTTTTTACAAAGTGATTTTTTAGAAAAGAAGAAAAATGAAAGGTGTTTCTATGTTTTTCTCAACAGTGATTTGCATAATTTTAAAGTATGACGAATGGTGGATAGATATTAATTACCTCTTCATGTGTTTTGAGATTAGTGCTACTCTTGTTAGAGAGAAAATATAGAAACTCTCCTCAAAATAAAATTATGGAATGAGCTCTTGGTTCATTTGATAGTACTCTTAGTGAAAGAGCTAGCTTGTGTATATGTAACATGTTAGCTGTGCAATTGTGATATACTGTACTCCATCCTTGGAAAACTGTTGGCTGGTTGGTGAGCAGTTTATGACTACTTAGCCATCGTGCATAAATAGCATGGACCTCTTTGAGCAAGAATGAATAACACGAGCACACCATATGTTTCTTATAAAAGTATAGGAGTGAGAATGGGAGAGGAAGTCAAAAAGAAATTGCCTGAGTTGCACATATGATGGTGGGTCTTTTGATCTGGAGGCACCGGGAATTTCAGTTCTGGGTCGATCATGAGTTCATGTTTATTTGAACAAGTGGGGTTAGTGAAAGGCAAAACTTGATGTCAGGACCAAATTGAACTTGTGGTCAATGCAAAGCTGCTTAATGATGCTGCTGAGCAGTCTAGATGCACCTAATTATGGAAAAATTTGGAAATATGTAGTGGCTGAATTGAAGATTTCTACTTTGCCTACCTTCCATTTTGTGTAGAAATTAAGAATATGTTAACCATGGTGATTTTATCATTGCGAAGGATGGGATGAAGCTTGTGCTGGAGCTGGTAAAGTATGGAAAAGCTCGTAACGGTCATTGACATGTTTCTGTCTAAGAATGCAAAGAGCTAGGAAGGTCATCATTGGCATGTGAAATGCGAATTGGGGGTGCTTCTGTTCTAACATCTTTGTTAGTTTCGTTGCTACATGTATAAAAGTTCATATACAATTGTATTTCAATAACTACTGTAATTCCTTCGTGTATTTTTGCATATATATGTAAAACAAAATAAAACGTCCTATATTTGTACCTTCTGTAACGTGGTCTTCTTATGAAAACAAAACAATGGAAAGAAACTTTGGTGCATTTCATTGTACTTTTGTCAAAAGCAATATACGGCTCTACCATTCTTGCTTTACAATTAAAAGATACCGTAACGGAGTAACCGTACTTCATCGTTGGAAAGCTACTGGATGGTTGGTGAGCTGTATATGAGCGAGTCACTCTTCTAGTCTACATTGCAAGGGTAAATACTAGGAACTCCAGTGCAGTAGAATCAACAACAGAGGCACTGTTTTTCTTCTAGTCTACATGGGATAAAATGACGATGGCCATTTTTTCAAGTTCTGTAGATTGTTGTAGCTATTAGGAATGGGAGGCAATAGGAATTTCAGCTGTAGCCCATCTGTTGTTCTCTGTAGATTGTTCTCTGTTGTATGGGTATGGCAACTGAGAAAAAGGACCCTAACAGATTCCATGTTATGTGCCATTGCTTTGGCACAGCTTATCGATAGGTATACTATTTCTATTGTAACGCCCCTATTTCTGAAGGCGCTAGTAATCCCCGCAACTATCAAAAAATAAACAGTTGCGGAGTACTGCACATGAGTGCACACCATAACAGCACAAGCTTACAACAGAAGAACCAATCTTTTATTACAGACATAGGGTTTAACAACTAATTTTAACACCACAGGCGAGCAAGCCCCAAAACTAACATAGAATACACAACTCCCAGGCGACCTGAGCGCAGCTGAGACCTAAAACCACTCATCCTCTTGGAAGAACAGCTCCTTGGGAACTCCGTCTTCTGCCTAAAAGTCTTGATGTCCTAGGTCTTCTGTTTTGTTGTTTTGCAAGTCATGAGTACAACCGTACCCAGCAAGTCACAATGGTAAACCCTAATTTGCTATTTGCAAGGATATTCCAGGGTGGGAATATATTGGTTCTATTAATTTGAGTGGATGCAGTTTTATTTACAAACAGGTAAAACAAAAATAGTTCTCCTTAAATTAAAAGTGTTCCTTTTCAACAATTAATTACACAATTTCTCATATTAAAAATCATAAAATCTACTTATGCTTTGTTGTTGAAATCACCCAAGTAACACAGCTTCATTAACTGGAAGCACGGCGTATTCGAATACCATTAATTTCACTCTGCAGAGTTGCTTAACTTTACCCACAAGATTTCTTAACTCCCGCGACAGAGTTAAAAAAACCAGGTCGTTTCATTGCCCAAGTCTTTATATAGGCTCTACCCGATAGAATCACCCAGACACGGATTACACACTAACCCTAAACCTTCTGTCCATTCTGAGTGACCTCCATCGTTGTTAGGTATGGTTTTACCGTTCCACATACCTAACTCCCCGTCATCAATACCCCTACTTCCTATAGAGATTCAATTGAATTGAGCAACTACTAAACCAGGGTGGACAAGTCAACTCCTGTGGTTGAGCGATTACTGTGTCTTTTACTCAGCATAAGGTTCTCGTCCTTATTTTTCACACGAGGGACCAACCACTTTCTCCACTGTGCCCAAGGGCACCCACCATTCCATACCAGCCTCCACCCTAGGGTAAAGTCGTGGACGAAAGTCATCTCGTGCCATTCCACTTCACACCCTTACCCTAGACCAGTTTTTTTTTTCAAAAATTCTATCACCCAACTGCCGAATCACATAGTAGTATAAAATGTTGTATGAGATAATCTGCTTTTACTTATATAATAATTTAAATATTACTAAGATTGTCAAGGTGAATATGGCATCAAATTAAACATGGCATTCATCAGTGGTAGGACATAACTAATTAGCATGTCATTCTAAACATTTATTTTAATTAAATAACATTTCACAAATAGTAATAATGGAAATATAGTAATTTAAAAATTTAAATTTCATGGGATTCAAAATGGTCAAAAACTTGTAACTTATCTTGCTGATCGGAAACCTCTACGATCACGTAAACTTCGATGCCTGGATCCAAACCTTGGACTGACGCTTCAGAGAGATCGGAAGCTAGCGCAAACATATAAAATAACAATAAGTCCACACTTGAATCTAATCAAGCCAAGAAAATAAACCAATTAAAAAGGAGTAAATGGCATAAAATTCAAATGGAGGGTTTTGAATTTATTTGGATTTGAATTTCGTGGAATGGAAGTCAAAAATGCATTCATGATGTCGAGACGATCAAAATGGTGTATTTTTGGAATTTTTGGAGTTTTCTAGATTTTTGTAGGATATTTAATTGATTTTCTAAATTTTCTCTCGGGTGAACAGTAATGGGCCGGCCCAACTTCACAGTGCGGCCCGGTCGGGTTTCCACCCACGCGGCCGAGCAAGCCGACCAGCCTGCGGCCCATGCGCATGCGGATCGCGTGGACGGATACGATGCGTAGACGGCGCGGACGGATATGATGCAACGAGCGCGAGCGCTCGGATGGAAAGGCTGTAATGGAGCCGACGGTCGAGATTCACAGGATACCGATGCCTCGGATGAGATGGCAAAAGTGGTGTGGACGACCGCGATGGAGCCACATCATCTCAAGGGGTCATCTTCAACCTCCATCTCTTCTCTCTGGCAGGAAAGCAGAGCACGGCAGCCCCATGCGATTCGGCACCAGTAGTGCTTGCCGGCGAAAAAGGAGGGGGCGGTTGGGTTCGTGGGAGTGTGGGGAACCCATTTTTGGGCTTTGGAAGGTGGCAGAATGGATGGGGTTGGCTGTTGACAGGGAAGAAGGCAGTGGCCTTCACGGCGGCGCAATAGCACTCCGATGGGTGTTTGGCGAACTGGGAAGCAATTTGACCATCTGTGGGGTATGGGTTTCACAGTGGGAGTCAGCCGCGAGGGCTTTTGACGAATGCTCTCACCCAGGGAAGTTCACCAACATGTTTAGGGAGTAAAGAAGACCGTGTTAGAGCAAATAATCGAAAAATGATGAACGGAAATAGGAAATGGCCACTAGGGCTCATCGGGCGCAGGGGAGGCTGCCGGTGGCGCTGCGGCGAGCTAGAGCTGAAATTGGTGGCTTAGTGGAGTTTGTGGGAGTGGTATGAAGTGCTCTGCAGTGGCCATAAGGCTTATATCACAGTGGGTGTTGAGGGCCACAAAGAGGCGGTTCGGCGTCTCCCAGGCGAGTGAAAAGAAGGGAGCTGCATCACGCAGAGGAGCAGGCAAGGTGGCATTGAATTTCTGCTAGCTTTGGTGAAGCTCTGAAGGCAGGGGTACGACTCTAGCGGAAAAGACAAGGAAGAGAGGTGGTTTGCCGCGGGGGAGCGAGCGAGCGAGCAGAGGGGCGGCTCACGAAGCGAGGGAGAGAGCGGAGCTAGAGACTGACGAGTGGGACCACACGTGTAAGCTCAGTGTGAACAGGGAGCGTGTGCGTGGCCACAAATCCGAGCGACGGTAGATCGATGCATGCAGCGGCAAATCGGGAAGGCGGTGGAGAGGCGGCAATGCACAAGAGCGCCAGCATAGGGAGAAGGCAAAAGGCCAACAAAGGAAAGCGCATTTCCAAGGGGACATGCCAAATTGGGAAAGGGATGAAAAATTTAAGAAAAAATTCATTGAAATCCAATATTTTGAATTTTTGAGATGTTTCAACCTACCCCCCTTGAAAGATTTTTGAGATGTTTCAACCTACCCCCCTTAAAAAATCTCGACCCCGAGATTAACTTGATCCAGCGAGTAAGTTGGGAAAATCCCACTGTAAATTTGACTCATTCTCCCAAATAGACTCTGCTGTAGTATGATTTTTCCATTGAACTTTGCAAAACTTTATATTTTATTTCTGAGCTATCGTTCTGTTGTCTCAAGTATCTATAACGGTTCCTCTGGATATGTCAAATCTTCTTGGAGTTCAATTTCTTCTATTGTAACTTCATCAGTAGGTTGTCTCAAACATTTTCTAAGTTGAGACACGTGAAATACATTGTGTATTCTTGCTAAATTTGGTGGTAACTACGTTTCATATGCCACTTCTCCTATCCTCTTGGTGATCTAAAATGGGCCTACATATCTTGGAGCCAACTTTCCTTTAATTTGAAATCTCTTGACAATTTTGAATGGAGTGACCTTGAGGTACATGAAATCTCTGACATCAAAACTCAGTTCTTTTCTGCGGTTATCTGCATAACTTTTCTGACGATCTTGACCAATCTTCATTTTATTTCTGATAATCTTAACATGAGTTTCTGCATCTTGGAAATTTGAGGTCCGAGAAATTGGCGTTCTCCAACTGCAGTCCAATTCAAAGGGGTTCTACATTCTCTTCTATATAATGCTTCAAATGATGCCATCTAAATGCTGGCTTGATAACTATTATTATATGAAAACTGTGCAAATGGTAAACAAGTATTCCATGCTGCTCCATACACAATGGCACATGCTCTCAACATGTCTTCTAAAATTTGATTTGTTCTTTCTGTCTGTTCTCCTGTCTGCGGATGATAAGCTGTACTAAAAGCCAGATCTGTACCCATCGCATTATGTAGTTTCTTCCAAAACTTTGAAGTGAATTGAGCTCCTCTATCTGAAATAATTTTCTATGGAACTCCATGAAGCATTACAATTTTTGTTAAATATAACTCTGCCAATTTATCTTTTTCATATGTCTGCTTGATTGGAAGGAAATGTGCTACCTTGGTTAATCGATCAACAATGACCCAGATAGCATCATATCCTTCTCGTGTCTTGGGTAGTCCTGCAATGAAGTCCATACCAATGCTTTCCCATTTCCATTCTGGCACTGGTAGTAGATGTAACAGACCAGATAGTTTTTGGTGATCTATTTTCACCTTTTGACATACATCACACATAGCCACATATTCAGCTATCTCTTTCTTCATGTTATTCCACCAAAATCTTTTCTTCAAATCTTGATACATTTTGTATCTCCAGCATGTATTGAAAATTGAGATGAATGGGCTTCTGTTAGTATCAACTCTTTCAACTCTTTCTTATTAGGTACACAATAACGTCCACGGAATTTTAAAATTCTATTTTCATCTTTAGTAAACTCATTTGAATCTTTTTCTTGGCTGGTCTTTTTGAGTTGTTGAATTTCTTCATCTTCCTCTTGAGCTGATTTGATTTGATCTGTCAGTAACGGTTGAATTTCTAATGTTGCCAGCATCCCTTGCTCAACTATTGTCAGGTTTAACTTCTCCATCTCTGTCAGTAATTGTGGTGGATGATCAGCTTCACTGACTAAGCTTTGATAAGCCTTTCTGCTGAGTGCATCTGCAACAACATTAGCTTTGCTCGGATGGTATTGAAGATCTATATCAAAATCCTTTATTAACTCTAACCATCTTCGCTGTCTCAAATTCAGTTATGGCTGAGTGAATATATATTTTAAACTTTTGTGATCAGAGAATATCTCACAATGGTTACCTAGTAAATAATGCCTCCAGGTCTTCAGTGAGTGAACCACTGCTGCTCACTCCAAATCATGGGTAGGATAATTTTCTTCATGAGGTCGTAATTGCCTTGAAGCATAAGCAACGACTTTTCCTTCTTGCATCAAAACACATCCTAATCCTTGTCTTGAAGCATCACAATAGATTTGAAATTCTTTTTCTGGATTGGGAAGTGTTATGATGGCGCTGTTGTTAATCTGGTCTTCAACTGTTGAAAGCTTCCTTCACAATCTTCTGTCCAGTTAAAGGGTTTGTCCTTCTTCAGTAGCTACGTGAGTGGACGAGCAACTTTGGAGAATCCTTCTATGAATTGGCGATAATAACCAGCCAATCCAAGAAAGCTTCTCACTTTAGTTACTATTATTGGTTGTTTCCAGTCCATAACAGATTTAATCTTTTCTGGATTAACTTTCACTCCTTCTTCAGTGATAATATGGCCCAAAAATGTGACTTCTCTCATCCAAAAGTCACATTTACTAAATTTTTCATACAACTGATAATCTTTGAGCTTGGTTAAAGCAATGTGCAAATGTTCTTTATATTCTTTTTCACTCTTGGAATAAATCAATATGTCATCCACAAAAACCACTACAAAATGATCTAACTGATTGATGTACACCAGGTTCATAAGATTCATGAAATATGCTGGTGCATTGGTTAAACCAAATGGTACTACCTTAAATTCACATAACCCATATCTTGTTGTGAATGCAGTCTTTTCTCGATCTTGTTCTCGGATTTTGAGTTGATGATAACCCGATCGTAGATCAATTTTTGAGAATACTTTTGCTCCTTTGAGTTGATCAAACAGATCATCAATTCTTGGCAATGGGTATTTATTCTTAATTGTTACTACATTCAATCCTCGATAATCGATACACATTCTTAGGCTTCTATCTTTCTTTTTGGCAAATAAAACTGGAGCTGACCAAGGTGACACACTTGGACGTATAAATTCTTTCTCCTTCAATTCATCCAACTGTTTCTTAAGTTCCTTTAGTTCATTAGCTGACATTCTGTATTGATGCTTTATAATTGGTTTGGTGCCTGGAATCAATTCTATTACAAGTTCTATTTGTCTGTCAGGTGGTTTTGCCAGGTAACTCTTCTGGGAATACATCAATTCTATTAATTCATGGCCAGTCCTCACTATTATTTTTTGACCTTCTGGACTGGTCAAGGTTACTGTCTTAGTTTCACATTCTACTATGGCTTTATTTTTTTGTCAGCCAATTCATTCCCAAGATAACATCAAGTCCTTTCATATTTAGTAGTAACAAATTGGCTTTAAACTCTACTCCATGGATTTCTATACTCATGTCACTACACACAAAATAGGATTCCATTCTAATTCCGGGTGTTTGAATGGCATAATACTTTTGCAATGAAATAACTATTATCTGATTTCTTGTAATAAAATCCATGGATAAAAATGAATGTGTTGCACTAGGATCAAATAAAATCAATGTAGGCTTTGAGTTGATCGGGAACATACCAACAATGACGTCGTTTGCTCCAACCATGTCCTCAGCTGATACATGGTTCACTCTTGCTTGAAATGTTGGAGCTGTTGTTCCTCTGCCTCTGCCTGCTAACATACCAGTAGAAGATCCTGTGGGCATCCCCATAGTTATCCCAGCTGGTGCCATTGGTCTTGGTGCAGGAGGTCTTGTTTGCAAGTATCCTCCACGTGGAGTGGTTGTGATTATGATTGGTTTAACATTTGGCTGTTGAGTTCTGATTTGAAGTTTTGCCACTTCAGAAGGCAATCCCTTCTTAGGGCATTGATCTCTATAATGTCCAGCTTGACCACAATGGTAACATGCATTCGACTTTTGTGGACAATTCCATTGGTAATGATTTCCTCCATAGGTGTGGCACTGTATCATCAATGGCTGGGAGCCAACACCCTGTTGAGAAACATTGTACTATGGTCATGGCAGAAGTATCACCTGGCGAGTTGACTATTGTCAATTTTGTGGCGATGCCAACGTTCTTCCTCTCTATGCATTAGAGGACGATGTTGGTCTTTGCATCGCATTTCTCTTACGAGATTCTTCCATTTCATTTCTTACTTCTTCAGATGTAATTAATTTATTTATCATAGCAGGTAAGTCTTCAAAGTCCATGGCTGAAATGTGGTATTTTAAGGACTTTTGTAGGCTCTCTCTGAATCTCTCCATCTTCTTGGCTTCTGTCCTAACATCATTAGGAGCATAATGTGCCAATTGATTAAATTGGTTAAGATATTCCATTACTGACCGTCCTCCTTATTTTAGTGCCAAAAACTCTCGGCATTTTGCTTGAATGACACCATCGGGGATATGAGCTTCACGGAAAGATTCTTCAAATTCCATCCAAGAAATTTCTCTGTCTTCATGCATGGTTTGAAAATTAATCCACCATGTTGTGGCCTGCCCTTGCAACTGAAGTGAGGCATATAATACTTTCTCCCTCTCATCACATTGAACTGTCTTTAATTTCCTTTCTATGTCCTTGAGCCAATCATCTGCTGCCAAGGGATCAGGTGATGTTGAAAAAGTGGGAGGTCTAGTCTTCTGAAAGTCTGCCCAATTTGATGTAACTTGAACTCCTCCTCTATCAAGAGTTGCTCCTGCTGTGCTACATGAAGAACCTGTTCTCATGGCAATTTGTTCAAGTAGTCTTGAATGGTGTTCCATCAATCTGACTTGGTTCATTTCTACCTGATGTTTGTTCTGTCCCATCATCACCAGAATACTAGCAAGAGTAGCTTGATTTCATACAGCATTATCTTGCTCTGCTGGTTGATTTCTCTGATTTGGTTCCACTCTTGCTATCTTGATTCTGCAATGTAGAGCTTGAAGTTAGCTTTATAGAGGCTTTTGAGAACACCAGAGAGGTAAGTAAGAGTTTGAACTTCAAGGTGAGTTTAGGGCGAATAAGATAAGAACTAGGGCGAATAAGGAAGGAGAACACTTGGAAAGCAGAAAGATACAGATACTATTAACAAGCAATTTAAGAGGCATAATTAAACATATGCTCACTTAATGTACATGCTAAAAACAAACTACTTAGAGTTTATTTTAAAACTTGCATTACAACCACAAAAGACTACTATTTGGGCACCAACTATACTACCGCAACTACGCCAGCCCAACAGCTTCACAAAATCTTGCCTCCTGAGCTCATCCTCTTTTCTCTACCAACCACTGGATGGCGGGTTGCTTAAAGTGTAGCAGATCAGCTCTTCCAGGTCCTCCTCATCCTCATCATTTTCCTGTGTTGGACCCTTGCCCTTGTCGTCATCTCTAGCTGGTGGCTCTGGAGAGTAAACCGGGCGGAACAGGAGGCAATAGCCTCTCGCTGTGAGGCATCGACAAGGCCGAGATGAAGCAGGCTCTGCAGGCACATCAGGGGACTCACCACAACCTGACATCTCTCCATCTTCAACCATACTTCATCGTTGGATATCTTGTCTCAACATGCGTATCTCTTGCTGGGCTTGAAAGAACTGATGGTGCAGCTCTTGAGACTCTTGGAGGGTTTGAGAATACATAGTTTCCTGATGAACTATGTGTCTCGATGCCACCCCTAGGCGTGGGTCGTCTTCATCCCTTGGTTGTGGAGTCGCATAAGCTCTTCCTCCATGAATAGTTTGAGGAACCATATCAAAGGGGGGATTCATCAAACTCAGTGTTGTAGTATCTCCTCAGGTACAGCACTACATTTCTGGCGGTGTCTTGGACAGCATCAAATTCTTTAATTCTATTGCCGTGGAACCTCCCTGTCTGGGCAAATACGTAGCGGCATCAGATCAACCCATGCCTTCCAATCATAGTGTTCCTCATTCATATACTGGCGTACTGCGTGAAAGACTGGTTTGTGCCAGTTAGTGGCTCCCAAGAACTACTGCATCACCCAGAGCTGTGATGGTCATCCCACAATATCTTCTGGCTTCGAATGAATATAGTGCACCATCTGCTTAACAACGAAAATTTTGAGATTAGACAAGGTTTGACAACATCATTTGCAAAAAGCAAAACTTAAGCCAGAAATAAACTAAGATAGGAAAGGCAGCATCAAGAAAGGAAAAGACATCAATAATACTTATATTTTATGTAAATTTGATGGACCATGTGGAGGTGAGCACATGTGAGTGATGAGTAATTGACATTAGTTTAGGAAAGTCGAGTTTGGTTTGCGTGGTCGGACCATGTCATGGCGCGGTGCAATCGGCTTCAGGTCGGACTTGGTCAAACTTGGTCGCACGAGATTAGGATGCATATTTCTTTGATTCGACAGGTTTGGACTTCATCTGTGGTAAGTATGATGGTATTTACGCTTTCATGTATCGAGCGGTGCTATTTGACGTGTTTCTTGTCTGTGTGACTGCAGAACGTTGATGCGGAGTCGTGGTGAGACATGAGGTGACCGGACTAGACACAGGCGGTGTCGAGGTCAGAACGGTCGGATGTGTCGAAGACGGCGGGGATTCGACGTGGTTGCGAGTCGTGGACGACAAGGAGCGCAGAAGCTTCCCGGAAGGTGCACGAGGGGCGAATCGGGAATTTCGCAAAGCTGCACAAGCGGGAGCGAGCTTCCTTGGATTTAGTGGGCGTAACGGGGCGGAGACCCGTTAGCCAAGGCTATATAAAGGAGGGAGTGGCTGCGTGCCCCCTCATGGATTTTGGAGGGAATTAGGGTTAGCTCTAGTCAAAAGAGGCTTTGGGAGGTTGGTTTCTCTTTTGCTCTTTAGTGGTTAGAGAGTAGTTGAGGGCAGCAGTCCATGTCCCCTTCGTGTCTGTGAGTTGTTGAGGGACAGAGACATGGTTTCTTGATTATTCCAAGCATGTATGGGGAAGTAGAGAGGATGTGAGTTGATTCTCCTTGTAATCGTGTCATCGTTCTTCCTATCTATCAATACAAGGATGATTTTGGTTGGCTATTTCCTTATTCTGCTTCATTTGTGATGGATTTAAGTTTTTGCCCTCTTCTCTGTTCTTGCTCCCGTGAGATGAGTTCTGGATGAGTTAGTTCTTTTGTGTGTTTATCTCTTATTAGCTCAGTGATGAAAAAGATTCTTGGCACGATGGCCAATCCATTTTCTAGAGCGTTTGGAAGATTCAATAACTCCTGTGGATTTTGAGCCTCTCGTCAAATTGTTGGTCTGGTTCTGTTCATTTCTAGGGTTTGAGTGAAATTTGTGTTTTTCTTCATAAGATGCTCTAAGATTTGGAGTCACTAGTCCTCAGGCTATTGCTAATCTTCCTGCAAAAATTCATGAGCAAAGAATGAAGGGGTGTTGAGAAATTTGGTTATAAGTGCTCTTCTGGTCTTCATTTGCATATTCTAGGGTTTTGGTCCAGATCTTGATTCCCCTTGTGAGAGACCCTGAAATTTGGTCTGTAGAGTCCTATGGATATTGCTAATATGTCTGCAAAATATCTTGGCCATAGGATCAAGGACCTGGTGGGAATCTAAGTTTTTGTCAAGGCTTCTGTAAGTTTTTCAGTTGTTTGTCCAAATCTGAAATTAGTGGTCTTGAGTTGGATTTCTTTGGTTTCTTAAGTCTCTTGGGCTATTATAACCATTTCCATGCTATTCTGGACCAAGAGGATCGAAGGGAAGTCACAAAATTCACCTAAGTTCCAAATCTGAAAAACTCTGAAGTTGTATTACCCGGAACTCTGCTTGCTGCCCCCTGATTCCCGAGGAGCGGTCAGACCGTAGGGAGGAAGGCGGTCAGATCGGCCAAACCGGTCAGAACGGTGCTTTGCCGGCGGTCAGACCGGCCTTGAGGAGGCGGTCTGACCGGCCTAGCCCACACGGTCTGACCGGCCCCCTTTTTCTCTCATGCAAGTTTTTCTGGGGTTTTTGTTGGGTGCTATCTCTTGATTCTTCTTGGTTGCCTTGGGTTCCAGAGAGTGTGTGATCTCTTATTATATCTTTTCATAGCTATTAAAGGAGTTCTTTCTCTAGTTGGTTTCACTCCGGCCATTCTTGCTCTTTGTGATGAATATGTTATTTCTCTTGGGCAATTAAGGTTAGGTTTTCCTCTCTGGTTCTTTGGTGGTCAGTGAGTGGAACTGCATTTCTTTCGTAGCTTTTTAGCTATTGGAGGAGGGTTTCGACTGAGTACTTTTGGGGGCCATTTTTAAGAGTCGACATTCACCCCCCTCTGTCGCCATTCCGGTCCAACAATTGGTATCAGAGCCGGTTAGCTCTTCTTCATAGATCTTAACCGGTCTTAAGAGCCATGGCGACGGACAAGTACTCGACCAAGCCGCCCGTTTTCGATGGCATCGATTACCCCTTCTGGAAGAGCCGAATGGAGACATGCATCCAAGCTCAGGGGTACGCCATCTGGCGCAAGGTCAAGGTCCGGTTTGAGATTCCTGCCGATGAGAACATCAATGCTGGGAACATGGCTGATGTTGAGGCGAACGCTAAGGCAAGGAACATCATTATCCAGGGCTTGAGTCGTAGTGAGTTTGACCGCATCTCTCATCTTCCGTCCGCCTTCGATATCTGGGAGACCCTCGATGCATATCATGAGGGCACCACCCAGATTAAGACGGTGAGACAGGACTAGTTCAAGAGAGATTACAACAAGTTTAAAATGCTCGCTGGCGAGTCCCTTGATGAGTGCTTTGCGCGTTTTCACAAGATTCTAAGCAATCTCCGAGCGGTTGGTCTCACATACTCCGACTCGGATAATGCTCGACAGATGCTCACTGCACTTGATCTGCGTGTTTGGGAGATGAAGGTGACTACCATCAAGGACACCACCGATTTATCGACTTTGACGCTTGACGCGTTGTACTCGCGCCTCAAGACGCACGAGATTGACATTGTCTCTCGTAAGTCGAAGTCGCAGTCGATGGCCCTAGTCACCTATCCCACCTTGGCTTCTGGTCATTCTTCTGATTCACTCTGTGGTTTCTCCCTTGCTGCTCTATGTGACGTAACCGATGATCAGTTAGAGCAGCTCGAGGATGAGCAACTAGCCCTCCTAGCTCGGAAGTTCTCCCATGCTTACAAGAGGAGGAGGGACAGAAAGAGGGGATGACCCGTGATTTGCTTCGAGTGTGGTGGCCCCAACCACATTCGGGCAAACTGCCCCAAACTGGAGAAGGGCAAAGCTGACTACGGCGGTTTGGGCAAGAACGACTACACCGACAAGAACCGCAACAAGAAGCCTCAAGTCCATGCCCAAGGAAAGAAGAAGTTCCGCGACTTCGGGAAGGCCAAGAAGTTGTTTCACCGCGTCCTCACCGCGTTCGACGACCTCGACCTTAGCGAGGTGAAGGGATGGAGCGATGACGACGGGACGGGTGACCAAGACCCCAAGAGCGGCGATGACTTCTCCGGCATGTGCTTCATGGCCCTCGAGGTCGAACTGAGCGACAGCGAGCTGTACTCCGACTCGGATGAGGTATGCCCCACTTACGACCAGCTCAATCATGCTTTTCTTAAGCTAGGTGGATTTCATGCTAGAGCTAGGGCTAGGTGTACTGAGTTCGAGAAGGAAGTAGATAGATTGTTACTAGAGATTATTGCTCTTACATCTGCTCCCTCTAGTGATGATTGTGATACATGCTCTGCTTTGTTGAGTGATATGGAGAAGTTAAGGACCTCGCATGATAGTTTTTCCTCCGAGCTTGATATTGTGAAGGTGGAGAATCTTAGTCTTTTGGCTGCACTAGAAATGAGTAGGATTGCTTGTACTTCATCTACTCCTGTTGAGACTATTGCTTGCACCTCATGTGAGGATAAGGACAATGCTTTTAGAGGTCTTTACACCATGCTGTTAGATCTGCCCGAGTCTTGCGAAAACTGCAATAACTTGAAGATGAACCTAAAATGGGCAGATCATAAAACATCTGAGTTGTATTCTTGGTTGCTTGAGCTAGCTGCTTCATGTTCGAACTGTCCTAAATTAACTGCTGAACTTGAATCTGTTTCCAAGCAGTTTCAAGAAATGATTGATCAAAACAAGAAACTGGCTAATTATGCTTCTAAGGACCCTGTTAGCTCACCATGCAAAAATTGTGAAAAACTAAAAATTGACTTGATTGCATTGGATGAGAAATGTGTGAAGCTAACTAAGGACCTACTAGAGAAGCAACCATCAGCTTGTGATGTGATTGTTGGTGCGGGGGAAAAGTCCAAGGGTAAGGTAGAGACGCCTAGCGATGTGAGCCAACCTGCTAGTAGTAGGATTGTCCCTTCAGAGTCGGCTGTGCGTGCACAAGCCATTCTTTCCTCTACTGTTGGTTCCTCTTCTGCTCCCTTACCTTCTGCTGTTCTCTCTTCTCCCTGCTCTTCTTGCACCTCTCTCTTTCGGGAGTGTCAGTATCTTATGAACACTCTCAAGAGATTTGTAGGCTGCAAGAAGAAGCTCAATCTTATTCTAGACCAATTCAAGATTTGCAGATTTAATCAGGGTCTAGGATATGATTTTTATGAGGACATGAGGAAGCATCCACCTGCTATTCTTTGACCCATAGTAGGAGGTGTGATCGAGGTTGAGCCCAGATCGATGAAGTTAAGTTCAAATCTGCGGGCTTTGTCCAAGGGATTTCGGCGACAAGGTGAGTCCACTTGCGGCCGGCCTCTCGTAAGGCGAAGTCATCTCATCTTTATTCGCCTCTCGAGGCGAAGTATCATTGTACCTTCTGTCAGAAGGATGGACACACGATCGATCGATGTTTCAGGCGCGCCAGGATCGCGCAGAGAGACCGTGTAGCAGCTCTTGGGCGTATTCAGGGTCAGCCCCAGACCTTGAGTGCATCTAAGACCAACACGAGGTCTAGGTTTGCTTTAGACATTTCTGATGGGTTTGGGCAGCATCGAGGACTTGGTTTTTCCGAGTTTTCCAATTTTCGTCCTCATGCTCCCTTTGGTCGTGACTTCCACCGTCCTGAGGGTAGATCTCGTTTCCCCCGTCGAGATAGCTACCCGCGGCGTGATCAGCGTGTTGCGGTGCTCGACTCGCCGCCGTAGCGATCGGACCAAAGCAACAACCGGTCCGCTCGCGGACCTTCCGCTTGTTGAGTGACAGAGAGCATAGGGTATATAGAGGTCAGTCGTGCTTGACTACTTCATCTGCTCAACGTGTTACTCAGTATTGGGTGCCAAAATCACTCTTGATTTACCCGATCGAGACTTTACTCTGTTTGACTTCGAGTTCGCGGGCGGGAAGGGAAAGGTTTGGCTCGTAGACTCCGGGTGTTCACGACACATGACCGGAGATTCCCGTTGGTTTTCTTCCCTTGCCCGTGCTCCAGGTGATGAGACGATCACCTTCGGAGATGCTTCATCTGGGCGCGTCATCGCCAAAGGTGCGGTCGCGGCGTTAATGATTCTTTCATTTTGAAAGATGTTGCCTTAGTTAGTAAGCTGCAGTATAATTTGCTTTCCGTTTCTCAGCTTACCGATGACGACTTTGAGGTGAGCTTTAAGAAAAACAATTGCAAAATTCTTGATTCTTGGGTAGTCCGGTTTATGGATTTTCGCTTTGGGAGGATCTTTCGTGCTGATTTTTCCGAGTCTTATGGTGATCCTCTCAGGTGTTTAGTTGCTTCTGAATCCCGCGATCTTTCTTTCTGACATAGGAGACTTGGTCATATTGGGTTTGACCATTTGACTCGAGTTAGCGGCCACGATCTCATTCGTGGTTTGCCAAAACTCAAGATGGTCAAATATCTAGTTTGCGCTCCATGCCAGCACGGCAAGATGGTTGCCGCTTCTCACCCTCCGGTCACCGTTATGATGACTGATGCACCGGGACAGCTGCTCCACATGGACACAGTTGGGCCAGCTCGAGTGCAGTCAGCAGGAGGGAAGTGGTACGTCCTTGTCGTGGTTGATGGCTATTCGAGGTTCTCTTGGGTGTTTTTCTTAGCCTCGAAGGATGAGACGTTTTCACATTTCCGAGGTCTTTTCAGTAGGCTTTCTGTTGAGCTCCCAGGTGCCTTACGAGCGATCCGCACTGACAATGGCACGGAGTTCAAGAATTCCTACTTTGAGAGGTTTTGTGATGAGACAGGTGTAGAGCACCAGTTCTCTTCTCCGCACGTCCCACAGCAGAATGGCGTCGTGGAGAGGAAGAACCGTACCTTGGTCGAGATGGCCAGGACGATGCTTGATGAGTACTCTACACCGAGGAAGTTTTGGGCTAAGGCTATTGCGACCGCGTGCCATGTTTCCAATCGAGTTTTTCTTCGGGCACACTTGCATCGTACTTCTTATGAGCTGAGATATGGGCGAAAGCCCAGCGTCTCTCATTTTCGTGTGTTTGGTTGCAAGTGCTTTATTTTGAAGTCCGGGAACCTAGACAAGTTCAAGTCACGCTCGTGTGATGGTATCTTTCTAGGTTACTCGACTTCTTCGCAGGCTTATCGGGTTTGGAACTGCGAGTCTAGCAAGTTGGTAGAGACCTGTGAGGTGACCTTTGACGAGGCTAGTCCGGGGACTAGGCCCGATATCTCAGGTTCTTTAGAGCAGTCCGAGCCCATCTTTGTGGATGATGAGGACGATGGAGATGAGGGTTGTCTACCTGATCAAGTCACTCATCCTCCACCCCCTGAGGTGCCTTCTTCCACCGCACCTCGGGGAGATCAGCCCATGCCTTCTGCTTCTTCTGGAGCTAGTGGCTCTGTTCCTACTTCGTCAGCTCACGAGGTAGAGGCCACTTCTTCATCTCATCCTGGACCTCCTAGACAGATTCGAAAAGACCATCCTTCTGAGCAGATCATTGGAGACCTATTTGAGCGAGTCACTCGTTCAAAATCTGTCATGTCTCAATTCTATCTCCATTCTGCCTTTGTCGCTTCCTTTGAGCCCAAGGACGTTTGTCATGCTCTATCTAACGAGTCTTGGGTTAATGCCATGCATGAGAAGCTAGAGAACTTCGAGAGAAACAAGGTCTGGTCGCTTGTCGAGCCCCCGCGAGGTCACAATGTCATTGGGACTAAGTGGGTGTTCAAGAACAAGCAGAGCGAGGATGGAGTGGTTATTCGAAACAAGCCTAGACTGGTAGCTCAGGGGTTCTCCCAGGTTGAGGGTCTGGATTTCGAGGAGACCTTTGCCCCCTGTAGCCAGACTTGAGGCCATTAGAATCCTGCTTGCCTTTGCAGCTTCTAAGGGTTTCAAGCTCTACCAAATGGACGTTAAGAGTGCCTTCCTTAATGGGTTCATTGAGGAAGAAGTCTATGTGAGACAGCCTCCTGGTTTCGAAAACCCCAAATACCCAAACCATGTCTTCAAGCTTTCCAAAGCTTTGTATGGACTTAAGCAGGCCCCTAGAGCTTGGTATGAGAGGCTTAAGTCCTACCTGCTGAGTCATGGTTTTGAGATGGGTAAAGTAGACAAGACCTTGTTCATCCGCCGGCATGGCACATATCTTCTGCTCGTCCAGATTTATATGGATGACATCATCTTTGGCGGCTCCTCGCATGCTCTCGTTTCCCAGTTTTTCGATGTCATGAGCTCGGAGTTTGAGATGAGCATGATGGGCGAGTTGAGCTTCTTCCTTGGCTTCCAAATCAAGCAGACTCTGGAGGGTACCTTCTTGCATCAGGGCAAGTACACTCGAGACCTCCTGAAACGCTTTGATATGAGTGATGGTAAGCCGGTGTCCACTCCGATGGCTACATCAGCTTCACTCGACCCAGATGAGGATGGCGAGCCAGTTGATCAGAAGGAGTATCGTAGTATGATCGGCTCCCTGTTATACCTCACTGCCTCGAGACCGGACATACACTTCTCCGTGTGTCTTTGTGCCCGATTTCAGGCTTCTCCTCACGTATCTCACCGTCAAGCGGTGAAACGTATTCTTCGGTACCTTCGAGCTACCATTGACTATGGTATCTGGTACTCTTCCTCTTCTTGTCTTTCCTTGAGAGCCTTCTCGGATGCAGATGTTGCTGGCTGTAGGATAGATAGGAAGAGCACTTCTAGCACATGCCAATTCATTGGCACTTCTCCCGTTTCCTGGTCTTCGAGGAAGTAGTCCGGTGTTGCACAGTCCACTATAGAGGCCGAGTACGTTGCTGCAGCCAGTTGCTGTAGCCAGGTGCTTTGGATGGCCTCGACCCTGAAGGACTTTGGGTTAGTCATAGATAGTGTTCCACTCTTTTGTGATAACACTTCTGCGATTAATATTGCTAAGAACCCAGTGCAGCATTCTCGGACCAAGCATATTGATATTCGCTATCACTTCCTTAGAGACCATGTAGAGAAGGGTGACATTGTGCTCCAGTTTGTGGAGAGTGACCACCAGTTGGCTGATATCTTCACCAAGCCTTTGGATAGTTTGAGGTTCTCAGCTCTGCGGGGAGAGCTTGGGGTGGTTTGTCCTTATGGACTACTGTGAGGGGGAGTTTGTGCTTTACTGCTTTACTATTTTGATTATGCTCTTACTTCTTACTGATTACATCGCATATGGTACATTGGATTTAGTCCTTCTAGCATAGGTTAGAGTGGTCTTCCTGTCTAGCTGTTTAGACTTCTTGTTCTTATCTTATGATTCTAGGATGCTGCTTGTTAGCTGCCTCTCTTCTCACTATGTTGAGCTCACTCACTACTTCTAGGTTCTAACGAGGGTTGGGCCACCCTCGGGTAGACAGGGTACGTGTTTGCTCCTTAGTTTGTTAGATGACCAGTTGATAGTCCTGGAGTCATATGGGGTAGATGAGAGTCAGTCTGAGCCATAGTTGCTTCTATATCTTATCTATGCTCTAAGGACTTCCTGTTTACTGTTTTCTTTCCCAGCTTCTCGATTTATTGCTTTGGTTCAGGGGGAGTTCATTTGGGAGTTTCTAGAGCTTAATATTGACATAACTCTACTTGAACTAAAAGCTGCATCTCATGTTGAGGGGGAGTTGGATTTTCTGCATTGCATTTTCAGCATTCTGCATTGCAACATAACTACATTGAGCCCTGTTTATTATCCTGTTATGACATGCTTACAATGCTTTATACCTTGCCATGACTTGTGCTTATTTGCTATATTTATCATGACTTCATATGTGTAGACTAGCTTCTGCCATGATAAGTTAATTAAACTTGCTCAACCTGAATTAAAACTTATCATGCTCGCATTTGAGTTTAGTCTTTCTTGAGCTATCCTTTTATGATTCATGCCATGTAAAATAGGCTAAGTAGAGCGTTGAATCTCTATTGAGCCTTAGATTGAGCTATTTTAGTCTCTTGATGATGCATGAGTTAGTACAACATGTTTAAAAAGCAAAAAGATCTCTTTTATGCGAAAAAACTGATTTCACCAATTCTTTCTCATGAGACGGCTTGCCATTGCACTAGGCATGAACTCAGGGGGAGTTTTGGATGACCTAGACTATCTTCTTAAGCTTCTTGCTTGGAGTAGTCGCATGAGGCTTGAGATCTAGCACATAACAAAAAATTGGGTTGGAAACGACCATGAATCTTAAAAAGACAATGTTTTATGTGCGCAATTTGCTTAAGCTACAACCAGAACCAAGTACTTAAACCCCTGTTTCATTCTTGAGCATAGCACTCTATTTGCTCTCAATTGCAGTTTCTTGGTTACGCTTAGCTTATTGACATGGCCTGCATCATCCTTGGATATCTCTAGTTAGACTTTGCTTATTGATGACTTGACATGATCACATAATGTACTACATTTCAGATTGTCATCTATGTGTTCTAGCTAGGATATACATATCCTGTCATGATCTAGATAGCCTTTTATTGAATTATGGCATGGTGTAATTCCTTAAGGTCATTATGGATAATTCTCATGGCTCTGAATACTTAAAATAATCAAACTTCAGCCATTTCATCCATTTGCATGCCTTGTTCTCTTCCTTGCATCCTTGATGTGTTTATTGCCAAAAGGGGGAGAATAGCGGTAGAAAAAGCCATTTTCGGGAGCTTTGAGGAAAACTTGTTCTTTCTTTTGCTCCTTGTGTCGACATGGTCATTAGCATCATTTCTCTTTCCTTTGGACCATGTTTGACTTCTTTCTTGTATTTCAAACTCAACTTTACGCTTTTTCAGGGTTTGTCAATATACTCATCAAGGGGGAGATTGATGGACCATGTGGAGGTGACTACATGTGAGTCATGAGTAATTGACATTAGTTTAGGAAAGTCGAGTTTGGTTTGCGTGGTCGGACCATGTCATTGCGCGGTGCAATCAGCTTCAGGTCGGACTTGGTCAAACTTGGTCGTACGAGATTAGGATGCATATTTCTTTGATTCGACAGGTTTAGACTTCATCTGTGGTAAGTATGATGGTATTTACGCTTTCATGTATCGAGCGGTGCTATTTGACGTATTTCTTGTCTGTGTGACTGCAGGACGTTGAGGTGGAGTCGTGGTGAGACGTGAGGTGACCGGACTAGACACAGGCGGTGTCGAGGTCAGAACGGTCGGATGTGTCGAAGACGGCGGGGATTCGACGTGGTTGCGAGTCGTGGACGACAAGGAGCGCGGAAGCTTCCCGGAAGGTGCAGGAGGGGCGAATCAGGAATTTCGCAAAGCTGCACAAGCGGGAGCGAGCTTCGTTGGATTTAGCGGGCGTAAAGGGGTGGAGACCCGTTAGCCAAGGCTATATAAAGGAGGGAGTGGCTGCATGCCCCCTCATGGATTTTGGAGGGAATTAGGGTTAGCTCTAGTCAAAAGAGGCTTTGGGAGGTTGGTTTCTCTTTTGCTCTTTAGTGGTTAGAGAGTAGTTGAGGGCAGCAGTCCATGTCCCCTTCGTGTTTGTGAGTTGTTGAGGGACAGAGACATGGTTTCTTGATTATTCCAAGCATGTATGGGGAAGTAGAGAGGATGTGAGTTGATTCTCCTTGTAATCGTGTCATCGTTCTTCCTATCTATCAATACAAGGATGATTTTGGTTGGCTGTTTCCTTATTCTGCTTCATTTGTGATGGATTTAAGTTTTTGCCCTCTTCTCTGTTCTTGCTCCCGTGAGATGAGTTTTGGATGAGTTAGTTCTTTTGTGTGTTTATCTCTTGTTAGCTCAGTGATGAAAAAGATTCTAGGCACGATGGCCAATCCATTTTCTAGAGCCTTTAGAAGATTCAATAACTCCTGTGGATTTTGAGCCTCTCGTCAAATTGTTGGTTTGGATCTGTTCATTTCTACGGTTTGAGTGAAATTTGTGTTTTTCTTCATAAGATGCTCTAAGATTTGGAGTCACTAGTCCTCAGGCTATTGCTAATCTTCCTGCAAAAATTCATGAGCAAAGAATGAAGGGGTGTTGAGAAATTTGGTTATAAGTGCTCTTTTGGTCTTCATTTGCATATTCTAGGGTTTTGGTCCAGATCTTGATTCCCCTTGTGAGAGACCCTGAAATTTGGTCTGTAGAGTCCTATGGATATTGCTAATATGTCTGCAAAATATCCTGGCCATAGGATCAAGGACCTGGTGGGAATCTATGTTTTTGTCAAGGCTTCTGTAAGTTTTTCAGTTGTTTGTCCAAATCTGAAATTAGTGGTCTTGAGTTGGATTTCTTTGGTTTCTTAAGTCTCTTGGGCTATTATAACCATTTCCATGCTATTCTGGACCAAGAGGATCGAAGGGAAGTCACAAAATTCACCTAAGTTCAAAATCTGAAAAACTCTGAAGTTGTATTACCTGGAACTCTGCTTGCTGCCCCCTGATTCCTGAGGAGCGGTCAGACCGCAGGGAGGAAGGCGGTCAAACCGGCCTTGAGGAGGCGGTCTGACCGGCCTAGCCCACACGGTCTGACCGGCCCCTTTTTCTCTCATGCAAGTTTTTGTGGGGTTTTTGTTGGGTGCTATCTCTTGATTCTTCTTGGTTGCCTTGGGTTCCAGAGAGTGTGTGATCTCTTATTATATCTTTTCATAGCTATTAAAGGAGTTCTTTCTCTAGTTGGTTTCACTCCGACAATTCTTGCTCTTTGTGATGAATATGTTATTTCTCTTGGGCAATTAAGGTTAGGTTTTCCTCTCTGGTTCTTTGGTGGTCAGTGAGTGGAACTGCATTTCTTTCGTAGATTTTTAGCTATTGGAGGAGGGTTTCGACTGAGTACTTTTGGGGGTCATTTTTAAGAGTCGACATTCACCCCCCCCTCTGTCGCCATTCCGGTCCAACAATTGGTATCAGAGCCGGTTAGCTCTTCTTCATAGATCTTAACGAGTCTCAAGAGCCATGGCGACGGACAAGTACTCGACCAAACCGCCCGTTTTCGATGGCATCGATTACCCCTTCTGGAAGAGCCAAATGGAGACATACATCCAAGCTCAGGGGTACGCCATCTGGCGCAAGGTCAAGGTCCGGTTTGAGGTTCCTGCCGATGAGAACATCAATGCCGGGAACATGGCTGATGTTGAGGCGAACGCTAAGGCAAGGAACATCATTATCCAGGGCCGTTTTTAGCTATTGGAGGAGGGTTTCGACTGAGTACTTTTGGGGGCCGTTTTTAAGAGTCGACATTCACCCCCCCTCTGTCGCCATTCCGGTCCAACAAAATTCCTTTTACCCTTTTCAATTAGGTTTTTCCACAATACAGCTCTCCTAATTCTCCTTAGGTCTCAACTTACGGTCAAGCAAGCCTGCTCTGATACCACTCTATAACGCCCCCATTTCTGAAGGCGCTAGTAATCCCCGCAACTATCCAAAAATGAACAGGTTGTGGAGTACTACACATGAGTGCGCACCACAACAGCACAAGCTTACAACAAAAGAACCAATCTTTTATTACAGACATAGGGTTTAACAACCAGTTTTAACACCATAGGTGAGCAAGCCCCAAAACTAACATACAATACAGAACTCCCAGGTGAGCTGAGTGCAGCTGAGACCTAAAACCACTCATCGTCCTGGAAGAACGACTCCTCGGGAACTCCGTCGTTTGCCTGAAAGTCTTGATTTCCCAGGTCTTCTGTTTGTTGTTTAGCAAGTCATGAGTACAACCGTACCCAGCATGTCAAAATGGTAAACCCAAATTTACTATTGCAAGGATATTCAAGGGTGGGAATATATTGGTTCTATTAATTTCAGTGGATGCAGTTTTATTTACAAACATGTAAAACAAAAATAGTTCTCCTTAAGATTAAAGGAGTTCCTTTTCAACAATTAATTACACAATTTCTCATATTAAAACATTATAAAATCTACTTATGCTTCATTGTTGGAATCACCCAAGTAACATAGCTTCATTAACCGAAAACACGGCGTATTCAAATATTATTAATTTCACTCTGCAGAGTTGCTGAACTTTACCCACAAGATTTCTTAACTCCCGCAACACAGTTAGGAAAACCAGGTCGTTTCACTGCCCAATTCTTTAGCTCTACCCGATAGAATCACCCAGACATGGATTACACACTAACCCTAAACCTTCTGTCCGTTCTGAGTGACCTCTATCATTGTTAGGTATGGTTTTACCGTTCCACATACCTAACTCGCCGTCATAAACACCCCTACTTCCTGTAGAGATTCAATTGAATTGAGCAACTACTAAACCAGGGTTGACAAGTCAACTCTTGTGGTTGAGCGATTACTGTGTCTTTTACTCAGCATAAGGTTCTCGTCCTTATTTTTCACACGAGGCACCAACCACTTTCCCCACTGTGCCCAACGGCACCCAGCATTCCATACCAGCCTCCACCTAGGGTAAGGTCATGGACGAAGGTCATCTCGTGGCATTCCACTGCATAACCTTACCCTAGTACCAGTTTTTTTTAAATTCTATCGGCCAACTGCCAAGTCACTTAGTAGTATAAAATGTTGTATGAGATAATCTGCTTTTACTTATACAATAATTTAAATATTCCTAAGGTTGTCAAGGTGAATATGGCCTCAAATTAAACATGGCATTTATCAGTGGTAGGACATAACTAATTAGCATGCCATTTTAAACATTTATTTTAATTAAATAACATTTCACAAATAGTAATAATGGAAAAATGGTAATTAAATAATCTAAATTTCATGGGATTCAAAATGGTCAAAAACTTGTAACTTGCCTTGCTGATCAGAAACCTCTACGATCTTGTAAACTTCGATGCTTGGATCTGGACCTTGGACTATCACTTCAGGGAGATCGGAAGCTAGCACAAATACATAAAATGACAATAAGTCCACACTTGAATCTAATCAAGCTAGGAAAATAAACTAATTAAAAGGAGTAAATTGCATAAAATTCAAATGGAGGGTTTTGAATTTATTTGGATTTGAATTTGGTGGAATGGAAGTCAAATGAATTCATGGTGTCAAGATGATAAAAATGGTGTATTTTAGGAATTTTAGGAATTTTATGGATTTTTCTTGGATTTTTAATTGATTTTCTAAATTTTCTCTTGGGTGAATAGTAACGGGCCGGCCCAACCATACAGTGCGGCCTGGCTGGGTTTCCACCCACACGGCCAAGTAGGCCGACCGCCCTGCAGCCAATGCGCACGCGGCTATGAGGGCACGAACAGATACGATGCAACGGGCACGAGCGCTTGGATGGAAGGGTGGCAACGGTGTCGATGGCCGAGATTCACAGGATACCGACGCCTCGGATGAGACGGCAAAAGTGGTGTGGACGACCGCGATGGAGCCACGTCACCCCAAAGGGTCGTCTTCAACCTCCGTCTCCTCTCTCTAGCGGGAAAGCAGAGCACGACAACCCCATGTGATTCGGCACCAGCAGTGCTCGCCGGCGAAAAAGGAGGGGACGGTTGGGTTCCTAGGAATGTGGGGAACCCAGTTTTGGGCTTTGGAAGGTGGGAGAATGGATGGGGTTAGCTAGCGACAGGGAAGAAGGCAGCGGCCTTCACGGCGGTGCCATAGCACTCTGGTGGGTTTTCGGTGAATTGGGAAGGAATTTGACCATCTGTGGGGTATGGGTTTCACAGTGGGAGTCGTGGTTTGCATCGAGAATGGCTCAGGGAAGCTGGCCACGGGAGAGGCATTTCGGCCGGTGGTAGCTTCAGCTGCCAGGGCTTTCGGTGTATGCTCTCGCCCAGGGAAGTTCACCAATGTGTTTAGGGAGTAAAGAAGACCGTGTTAGAGCAAGGAATTGAAAAATGGCCACTAGGGCTCACCGGGGGTAGGGGAGGCTTATTCCGGCGGCGCTGCTGCGAGCTAGAGCTGAAATTGGTGGCTTGGTGGAGTTTGTGGGAGTGGTATGAAGTGCTCTGTAGTGGCCATAAGGCTTATATCGCATTGGGTGTCAGCAGCCACGGAGAGGCGGTTCGGCATGTCTCCCAGGCGAGCGAAAAGACGGGAGCTGCATCGCGCAGAGGAGCAAACGAGGAGCATGTCTCCTTGGTGAAGCTCTGAAGGTAGGGGTACGGCTCGAGCGGAAAAGACAAGGAAGAGAAGCGGTTCACCGGGGGGAGCGAGTGAGAGAGCGAAGGGGTGGCACGCGAAGCGAGGGAGAGAGCGGAGCCGGAGGCTGACGAGTGGGACCACGGGTGTCAGCTCGGTGTGAACAGGGAGCGCGTGCACGGTTGCAACTCCTGGTGATGGCAGATCAACACGTGCAACGGCGAATCGGGAAGGCGGTGGAGAGGCGGCAATGCACGTGAGCACCAGCACAGGGAGAAGGCGAAAAGGCCGAGAAAGGAAAGTGCATTTCCAAGGGGACTTGCCAAATTGGGAAAGGGAAGAAAAATTCAAGCAAAAATTCATTAAAATCCACAATTTTAAATTTTTGAGATGTTTCAACTTTGGTGCATTTCATTGTACTTTTGTCCAAAGCAATATACGGCTCTACCATTCTTGCTTTACAATTAAAAGATACCGTAACCGAGTAACCGTACTTCATCGTCGGAAAGCTACTGTATATGAGCGAGTCACTCTTCCAGTCTACATTGCAAGGGTAAATACTAGGAACTCCAGTGCAGTAGAATCAACAACAGAGGCACTGTTTTTCTTCAAGTCTACATGGGATAAAATGACGATGGCCAATTTTCCAAGTTCTGTAGATTGTTGTGGCTATTAGGAATGGAAGGCAATAGGAATTTCAGTTGTAGCCCATCTGTTGTTCTCTGTTGTATGGGTATGGCAACTGAGAAAAAGGACCCTAACAGATTCCATGTCATGTGCAATTGCTTTGGCACAGCCTATCACTACTACAGAAAATCCTATTACAGACGGTTCAAAAACGTCAACACAGACGGTTTTCTGAACCGTCTGAATTTATGGCTTAGTGATAATCAAAGGTTATCACAAACGGTTTTCGAACCGTCTGTGGTGTAAATATCACAGACGGTTTGTAACTAAAAATCGTCTGTGATAGCTGATAATCACAGACGGTTTGTAAGTAAAAACCGTCTGTGATAGGTGATAATCACAGACGGTTTTTATTTAAAAACCATCTGTGCTATTCTCTTCTACCCCTAAATCTATTTTTGTTTATTAGCTAGCATCAGGAAATGCTAGCCATGCTCTATGAAACAAGCAGATCAACATGTACATGTATAGATCCAATTCACATCTCAATTCATTTCACAAACATAAAACATCCATTTTGCAAATCAATTAATTGAAATGAAAACAAGCAAATATAGTATGAAACACAGTATACATTTTATTTTTATTAAGATTAGAGCCTACCATTACAATATACCAAAACAACAAACAGGTTGCTTATCTAGCTAACACAACAAGAACAGAGAAAAGCAAAGATCCTCTATGCCTAGGCCTTCTCGCCCCTGATGCAGCGCACGAGCTGGATGTCTTTGACACCCACCATCGTCGGCGTTGATTGAGCGCTGCCTTGTGCATCGTCTGCTTCGTGGGGCTATTATGGTATAGGTCAAAGAGGAGGAAGAGAATAGCAAGGAGGAGGAGAACAGCAAGGAAGAGGAGAATAGCAAGGAGGAGAACAGAAAGAAGGCTGGGTTCTGGTGACTATTTATAGGGGAGGGAGTTCGAAATTTTTTGGCGCGGGGACGGAGAAGCGGAGCTACGATCCGTGGGGTGAGGATTGGTGCATTTCTATTGGTTAGGATTGGGTTGAGGAGGATCAACGGGCCCAGCGGTCGGATTATCACAGACAGTTGGTAGCTAGAACTGTCTGTGAATTAGAGCACAAAATTTTATATACCGATGCAATATAAACAACTAGTCTAAAAAGATAAAATAGCAAAGTTTTATATGACTTATATATACTCATTTGAAAGATTTCGATGAGATCTACAACTTTTCAGTTGAAGCAAAATCCAAATTCTGAAAGGAAGACCAAGAAAAAAGGCAAAAATAGAAACCTAAAATATGCGATGCATGTTTCGGTCCAAAGATGGCCGATTTTCAGGGTCTTGGAGGGTGAGTGGCGCAAACATGTCATTTTGTTTGGATCGGGCTCGTCGTTAATTTTCCAACGAGTATAAGAACGTCGAAAACGGACACCGTATGCAAAAGTTATGCCCGTTTTACTGAAGGTGTCTCAAAACTGAATCCACTCGGACTCAGGCGGGAAATTATGAAATTTTGGGGAATTGCAAGGTGGGAAACATATCACAGATGGTTTTTAATACGAACTGTCTGTGATAACTTCATTATCATAGACGGTTTTTAAAAAAAACTGTCTGTGATAAGCTGATTATCACAAAGTCTGTGATAATTCCAGATTATCACAGACGGTTTTAAATAAAAACCGTCTGTGATACTCGTTTTCTCCAACGCCATCAACACAGATGGTGTTCAAATTAAAACCGTCTGTGTTAGTGTCGGTCACAGACAGTTTTGTTAAACCATCTGTGATTTAGCGTTTAGTATTAGGCTTTATGTAGTAGTGTATCGATAGGTATACCATTTCTATTGCATGCTAGACATCTGACATCTCTATGTATAGTGTGTATAGACAACCACTTCATATCTGTAAGTCATCCTCTTCTAAAATATTTGTAACTCGGGAAGTTTGTCTAGGTGTTAGTGATATGTTCTAGAGGAAATCATGAAGATAATTGTATCACTTCTATATTTATGATCGTTTCAATAAAATATTATTTTGTCCCTTGAATAAATATCTTTCATATTGATCAAAAAGTATATGACTTGTTCGTGAAACTCTTTATTCTTGTTTTGATGTTATTCTAAATTATCCCTAATCTTATATCATTATGTGGGACTATTATGATTTACAGATCATCCGATGTATTGATTGACGATCATGTTTCACAAATCATGGATATGGTATATCAAATCAATAATGTGAACACATATTAGAGAACATAATATTGTATAGATCCATCATGAGACACTGCGAGAATTGTAATATTTTTAAGTGTCATCAGTTAATCTCATACACAATGTATGTAAGATCCTTAGACCCGAGATCGTCATTGTTTTCTACATGTATAATAGTTTACTTAGAGGTTATCAAACACTACTTCGTGACTGGGTGGTAGTAAAGGTAGCTTTTGGGTTTGCAAAGGAATATGAGCGATCAAAATGAAATTTGCCCCTCTTATATAACAGGAGAGATATCTCTAGGCCCCTTGATGTGGTTGGTTTAAGAAAGTTCATGGCCATGCCAAATATGGTTAAAGAGTCAATCACAACCGAGTAATCCACTACAGGTTCGAGTGAAGGATCGAGCTATCATAGGATAGCACGCTTCTCGCTTTGAGTTTGATCTGGTATCATGAGGCAAAGGGATCGATACATAAGCACTATATTGGTTCATCTGATTTGATGTTTATGTATATTTGGGAGTCATTATGTCCTGTTAGGGACCGCTACTGACTTATGGACCAAAAAGGAGTTTTGTCCTATGGCCAAATATACATGAACCTATAGGGTCACACACTTAATGGGCTGGAATGATAAGGAGCCGGATAATAGTTTCCGAGTGGGATTCTATCTCCACTCATATCAGATAAGGATCCGATTGAAGGCTATTTAAAGAGAGGTGCGGGGCTAAGGGAGGCATCCCGAAACACACTCGTCGAAACCCTAGCTACCATCTCTCATATCCCCTACCGTGCGCGCTGGTGCTATCACACCAACGTACAGTGCTCCATCTCTAGACGTATAGACCTCGGTAGAGGTGCTGCTGTGACTATGACGCTGATCAGGACGATCGTGAGGAGGAGACGATTGGCTGGAGGAAGATCGACTACTACCACTACAATGACATGCTCTTCGTTGAATCGGCTATTTCAACTCTATTTCCGCTGCACTACGCATCTAGTGGTAACGATCCATGATCTCTTACTCGTAAGGCTTCCTGGTTTATACGATAGAAAATTTTAATCTGCGCTAGTGTAGTCTACTCGTATTCTAACACTAGGTTCATGAAACTCTTCCCCTGCACATGAGGCAACTGGCCATAAATCAATAAACAACAAGACTGTCGTTGGTGGCACACATTCAAATGAATAAATTGGAAACAGAAATCACAGCTCTGTGCAATTCTCCTTGAAGCAAAAGACAAGTTGTAACAAGATGTAATTCTTCTCCATAGATAATTTCTAGCATTTAGACTCTGTAACATTTAGCGGGGAAACATCTTGTGTATCAGTGTGTGCAACGGGTACAAGTCTGGTCATCAGTTAGTTCGTTGGTCCTGCAGAATCTGCTCATCAGTTAATTCGTTGACCACCGGCTTCCTAATCCATCAGTTTCGTCCACTGCCAATGCCAGGGCAAATGACTTCAGCTATCTTTCTAAGAAGGCGTAGAGCATGGGTGGAAATGGGGAAGGTCATCGTCGGGATTTGAATGGGGTGTACTTGTGTTGTACCATCTTCGTCAATTTTTTGTTACAAGTATGAACCTGTATTTCATTGAGTGCATTTATATGTAGTAATGTAGAGGAATGTGTTAATAATTTTCCCATAAATTGAGGCTTGTTACCTTTAGAAATTTCAAAGCATATATAGTTTAGTGTCATATTGTCTAACAAAAGAGAGAAAATACAATTTATAAGGTAGAGTCCTCGTTATTCCTTAAAACATGTGACACATAGCATGAGGATGGTACGAGAAGAACTTTGGCTAAACACACGCGGGCGCACGTGCGCGCATATTCCTATATTTTCGTGTGAAAAATCGCGTGACATATGACTTAGTGTGTCTCCTTGCACATTAAATCAATGTTTTATTTTTGTTGACTACGCCGTGTCGTAGCACGTCTCTTGGCACATTAATTCACCTTTTATTTTGCTAACCGCATCCTGTCATAGCGTGTCTTGGCACATTAAATCCACCTTTTATTGTGATGAATCATGCATTATATCTCTTGTTTATTTTGTTACTAGTGAGCTAATCGATTTTAATTGAGTTAATACCGTCAGTTACTAGTGAATAATTGTCATGTATCTTTATAATGACCTGGAGACGTCCAAGTCTAAGGACAACCAAATTTCTTCCCCGTTCTTCTTCCTCCTCGCTGTAGAGCTGTACTATTATGTTGAGTACCTGAACCGCACTAGCCTTCCTCCTCTACATGCATCGGGAAGGAAAGTGATTGTTATCTCCGAGCCATTGCCACAGAGAACACCTACACAAGGCATTAATAAGGTTTCTGTGTAGCACACATCTGTATGACCGCTCGCTTCACTACTTCATCTACTTTGTGTACTATATCTAGACTGCGCTGCTTCCTATTCTTCAGCAAGCCCAACTGTAAGTCGTTCGCATGACCGATTGACTTTGTTATAATATTTTTCTTATCTATTTTTTGAAGTACAATGAGTAGCTTGCTGTTAGATTCGTTTATTGTATCATTAGTCTTCTACTGTATTTATCTTGTAGTAAAATTTAAAATTAAAATATTGTTCATATTTCCAACGGAACGAACATAGCGTATTTCTTCCACATATAGACTGGTCTTTCTTATGAAAATAGATCAATGAAAATGAAATGTCGGTCCATCTAACTTGCTCTTGTTAAGTGCCTTGTAAGGTTGTACCATGGTTGCTGTAAAACTAATAGTACCGTCTCCATCCTTGAAAAGCTGCTAACTGGTTGGTGAACTGATTATGAGTGGGTCAATTTGTGGCCAGTCCACATTACAAGCATAAATAGCTGCATTTAGAGCATGCAGTAGAATCAACAATAGAAGCACACTGTTTGTCAGTTTCTTGGACTGGAATGGGAGAAGACGACGATGGCAATTTGCTCAAGCTATTTAGATGATAGTAGCTACTCGGAATGGAAGATATTGGGAATTTTAGTCCCATATCCTAGTATTGGTCAAGAGAAATCTGGCCAATTTTTTGGGAACAGTCCAGTGGCCTGGTAGTAGGGAGGCTGGTTGACATCCCTGCAAACCCGTGTTCATGTCTTAGGACCGGCTTAGGTGCCTATCCTCTTCACTGAAGGCAAGAGCGTCTAGACAATTTTCATTTTTAAAAAATCTGACCAATTTTACGGTGGTTTTTTTAGACTATGGCCTATGATTTATAACTTAAATTTTTGAATTCTAGGAGTTTATGAAAGGTAGTACGCAAAGGAAGATAATCACATGTGATATTGGCCGGTACAGCTGAATTCAGTATATTTTTACTATAATCTTCTTGTTGATCCCATCTAAAAAATATATGATTTAAAAACTAATTAATATAGTATAAATCATAAACTACAAGTCGGTTCCTATATTGTCCTCCGTGGTTGATCCGCGAAAGGCACTAATCGCTAGCCGGTAAGAGCAACTCCAGCAGTGCCTCTACTTGAGCCCTCATCCTACTTTTGAGGGCCGAGTGGCAAAAAAACTCACTCCAGCAGGGCCCCTACTTGAGCCCTCAAAAGTAGGGGGCCCTCAAATCTCCCCCTCGAGCCCTCATTCCTGGGGGGTCTGGAGGAAGCCCCTACTTTTGAGGGCTCAAGTAGGGGCCCTGCTGGAGTGAATTTTTTGCCCCTCGGCCCTCAAAAGTAGGATGAGGATGATGGGTGGGTCCTATGTGTCATCCCCTCTAAGAATGAATTTGAGGGTCCTGTTTCGAGGGCTCCTGCTGGAGTGTAGCCCAAAAAACAGATCCCTCAAAAGTAGGAAGAGCCCTCAAATAAAAAGTAGGGGTCTTGTTTTGAGGGCTACTGCTGGAGTTCTCTGGGAACCGACGCCGTGCGCCAGCCACCACGAAAATGAAGAGCTGGAAGGTCAGTGATGGTGCAGGTTCTTCTTGGACTTTTTACGTCACAGCGCTTAACAGATTTGTCTGGTTGCTTTTTTGTTATCCGTTCCTGGAAAATTACAATATAGAGTAGATTGAATCACATAAATCTCGACTCAATGCTTGTTTAGGACAAATCAATTAGTGACTTGAGAAATCATGTGCGTTATAGATCCGATGGTGCTTCCTCTGTAATTATAAAAACCATATTATTTTAATTTATAGTGCTACTAAATAATTATTTCTCTTTTGAAACATCAGTTTTTGTTAACGGTAGGATCTCCCGGGGAGAAGAAAACCTACATTAATTTCTACATTAATCAAGAATAGAAAAGGATTGCTTGCAAAGTGTATATATATTGATACTCTTTTCCATGATGGGTGAAGTTTGGTATCAAAATTAATGCTCCGTCTACTTTATCTATTTTGTCATTGGTCACCGTCGATATATATCAACAATGCCATGAGTTATTTGTTTTTCAATATCAACTGATCGTATCCACTGCATGCAGGAGGTATTGGTGTCAACTACCAGATGAACATAAAACTTTCAGTAAACTTATAATATAATATTCAGAAAAATTAACACCCATATGTAATCAACAATTTACCCCATGCGTGAGCGGTACTTTTTGTAGAGATCTCCATGTATCTTATACTGAGCATGTCTCGTACTCTAGTAACCTATCCAACTCATCATCCGATCTTACAGGAGACATTAACGTGGGTTTTTATGCATACAGTCAACCCCTTCCTTGATAAAGCCCTAGTAATATCACTTAAAAAAGGTAATGCTACACCCCTAGGGGTGTCAACAGATCGAATAGTCTTGATACGGTTGTCGGATAAAACAAATAATAAAGGTATGGTTGATATTCTTTGAGTCTTAATATATTGAATATGAATCGAATAGTCTAGATACCCTTGGACCCCGAAAATTCCGCTTTTGGCCCCCTGTGCAAAAAAATTCCAAAACTGGACCCCTCTCCACCGCGTGATCATCTGCGGCCGCCACCTGTCCGCGCGATCGCCCCGACCGCTGCTGCGGCCCGCCGATCGCAGGTCCGCGCGCGCTGCGCCGCCGAGCGCGCCGCGCACGCCGCCGCGCGCGCCCCGCCCGCCGCGATCGCGTGTGCCGCGCCGCCGCGTGATCGCCGCCGCCGCGTGACTTAAAAAACCAGCGCGCGAAGGAGCTGACTGTAGCGGCAATTATCAGCGGAGAGAGCGAGTTCACGGGCGAGATTCCCTACCCGACCATGCGCTTTACTCCAGTCCAATCCATCCGCCGAAAGAGGCTGTTTCGTGCACCTTTTTGCATGCAACTCATACACGCGTAAGCACTATGTGATATGGCCCCCAATTTTTGCGGAATGGCTGAGGAGTGTTCGCAATAAAATGAGCGCACGGCTCAGGAGTCTTCTCATTTGCAGTTGAAGGAAAGCCAGAGCGAGAGAGGGAGTGAAGGGAGGAAAAGAGAGAGTAGAAACGCGAAATTTTTAGTAGCTTTTGTTTGGAGTCAGCAGATTTTGCAAATACGAAAGTTGTAGATCGTCTTGTGAGCATCAAGAAGAGGTAATTTTTGGCTCCGTGCAAGTATTTTTCTGTGAATGTCATTAGCCCGTAATTAGGCAAATCTTCTTTCGTTATTGTTCATATCAGCCAATACGGTGTGTATTTTGTAGGCAAACATCCATATGTGATGCATGATGTATTGTAGTGTAGAAAATGTCGTATGTTTTTGTTGTAGTTACGTAGTGTAATGTAGTAATTTTTTGATGAACATATGTGCTTACATGATGTATTTGCAGTTTACGGTGGAGTTGAAGTGAAGGGAGGAAAAAAAAAGAGAGTGGAATCAACAGATTTTGCAAATACAAAAGTTGTAGATCGTCTCGCGAGCTTCAAGAAGAGGTAAATTTTGCCCCCGTGCAAGTAATTTTCTGGGAATGTCATTAGCCCGTAACTAGCAAAACCGTGTATGTGTAGGTAAACATGCACACATGGTGCATGATTTATTGTAGTGTAAATAATATCGTATTTTTTGTTGAAGTTACGTATTGTAATGTAGTGAGTTTTTGTTGAACATTTGTGCTTACATGTGTAGGTGTTGAAGAAGTAAATATTTATGTTCGAGCATTTGTAGGTGATAGCAACAGCAGTTAGATTAGAAACAATTTGTATAATTAGTAGGCTTAGTGCATGAAATTAGGACATGAAATTACGAAGGTACTGTAAAATGAAATAAACTTAGGACATGAAATTACAAATTAGAATTTTTTGATTTATGTATAATTTGAAGTGAAAGCCGCATTATAGGAAAGAATGGAAGAAAACTATGTAATGGGAATTTGGCATTAATCGATTTATAAGTAAAATAGTTAGAAATAAACTTTAGATTTACACATACAAAACATATACTAGTAATGCTAGGTACTAAAATGGGTAGGTATTGTTAATTTAATGGGAAATTAAATTTGGCATGCTGTGTACTAAAATGGTTGATTATGCACTTATGTTAGGTACGCAATGGCTGGCATTGAACAATTGATGGTGTTTTATGGGAGTGGTCTCGTACGTGATGGGCCGTATGGGGCGGACTGTCAAATTGCGGCGGATCGTGATCCGCACCGGTCCGAGCGCCATGAGCTTGTCCGAGCTACGGAGGTGTGTCCGTTCAGCGCTCGATCGGCTGCATCGCAAGGAAGAAGTTACGGATCGAGGCAGTCTATGCCTCAATGGTGGATGACGGAAGGGGGAGCATATGGCAACTTCTGAAGGTGACCAATGACGCCTCATGGGCGAACTACATGGAGGTCGTGCGCAACCCTGATGCTGCCATATATGGGAGGCCAATGGTGTATGTCGAGTTCGTGGAGAGGGCAGAATCATCAGGCATGGTTGGTTCAGATGCCGCTGGTGGAGATGAAGTGGCCGGCGGTCATGAAGACCCTTCTGCGGGAGAACATGTGGGCGAGGAAGTGGGTGATGAAGACGACAGGAGGCGTGCGCAGAATTTCCAGCCCAACGAAGGTGTGCACGACAGGTGGTGGGCCGCCCGTATTGACTGTCATGAGTATCTTGGGGACCGGGTGGAAGAAGAGGACAGCGAGGAGGATGAGGAGGTTGACACGCATAGCTGCTCGAGAGGACGAGGATGGCGAAGGTGCAACCGAGGGGTGGTAGGTCGTGTTGTGAGCACGACGGTGCGTGCGTGTCGCCGGCATCGACGACATCGCAGCGGCAGCCCTAGTTCGCCACAGCGGAGGAGGGAGAATGGGGTTCAGCGAGGCGTACTCTTTTCTCGGGGCGGTGCTTCCGTAATAAGAGTGCTGTCCAGCAAAGCTATTGCTAGACATGCCGCCAACATAAGCGGACGTATCGGGTCCACAAGTCAAAGCCGGATACGTACGTTGTGAAGTGTGTGGACGGGTCATGTGGTGGCAAAGTCCGTGCACAACGGTACAAGGGCGTTGGCACGGAGTTCCGGATAACGGTGCTGCAAGATCACAGTTGCGAGCTTGCGGGGCCAGTACATAGACACCGCAACATGACATCACGTTATGTTGCGGAGGTGGTCACGCACTCGCCCAGCGGATGTGTCAATTACCCGAAGGTTCGATGGCGCATGAGCGAACGAGGCGGCTACGGTGAGCTACAAGAAGGTGTGGCGGCGGCGAAAGGTGCTGACGGTATGTATGGGACGCACGAGGAGGCGCACGACCTGGTCCCAAGAATGCTGGATCAAATTGCACAATCAAATCCGAGCACTTACATAAACAGCAGAGAGGGTCCATCCTACGGAGGGCCCGAATCGTTTCATTCTTGACGAGTGTTCGGGCCTTCCATCAGCGATACAAGGGTTGGTGGTGCCGTCGGTGCTAACCGTAGATGGGACGTTCTATCCGACAAGTACAAGGGCACTATCCTTACGCAGCTTGCAGCCGATGCAAATGACCAGCTACTCCAGTGGCATTTGCAATTGTGGAGAGCGAGAATACGAGATAGGCGGCTTTGGTTTCTTTGCAATTTGAAGAATGCCGTAGTGCAAGACAGGCCCGAAGTGTGCCTTATCTCCGACCGCAATGCAGGCTTGATGTTCTGCGTTAACGTTGCGAGATGGGACGCAGGCCCCGCCCCGTGGATGATGTGAAGAACCGCGGTGCATGAGGCATATTGCAGCGAACTTCCACGAAGGTTCCGTAGCAAGGACCTCATGAAGATGTTCAAGAAGCTATGCATGCAGAACCGAGGCGGAAGTTCGACGCCTTGCGAGGCGGCTCGATCAGAGGCTACGAAGCATGTGCATGCAGCAGCGAGGGCCGTGGAGGGGGCTCCACAAGAGTCGGGTATTCTCACAATGGGTTCATCCAATGCACCGACTTGGAAATGTGGTCTTTGTTGCACGACACGGTGGGGCGAGGTATGGGATCATGACAACCAACATGTCCGAGGTTTACAATGGTGTATTGAAGGCGTCGGATCCTCGCCGATCACGGCAATTGTGGCGAGACACGGAACCGCACCGTCGGGTACTTTGTGAATAGAGCCGAGGATGGCGCGAAGCACGTTGAGGAAAACAAGCAATACTCGAGGTCATGCAGCCTTCATGGGCGAGGAAGATGGAGAAGGCTCGAACCCACATTGCTCAGCCCATTGATGGCTTAAGGAGGAAGTTTGAGGTCCGCCTAAGGCAGAAGTATGTCATGGGTCAAATTAGAGGGGAGCGCAAGCAGGTATGCACGATTGGTGATGAAGCATCTTGCAGCTGCAACAAGCCCCAGCTTCTGCACAAGCCATGCTCCCATGTGTACGCGGCATGCGCTGTATGGAACCAGGCGTCGACACAGTACATCTCCAAGTACTACGACATGCAACACTTATATGCAACCTGGAGTGCAGAGTTCCATTCCTACGGGGTAGACATGCACTACAGGGAATTATAGCCGGGGGAGATAAAGTGGGTGCCCAACGATGCACTGAAGCATGTCGGGCGTGGAAGACGACAAAGCCGTCGCATCCGCAACGACATGGATGAGAGCCGCCGAGGATCGTGTTCGCGCCGAAGTGTAGGCTATGCAAGACCTTTGGCCACTCCTCGTCGATTGCCCAAACAGGCCGGCATCAAGCAACGCCCGTAGTACCAACCACAATCCATATGTAATGTGTTATTCAGAGGTGTACGCTAATTGTTGGCTCGATGGTGTAGCTATGTATTGCACATTACCATGTTATGTATATTTCGCACATTCCATATGTTTCCTTGTCGTGTGGGTCATATTGGTGTGCACATTTTACGTATGTTTTTGTACATTCCAGACGCTTCCTGTCATAACATTTGTTGTGAGTTATGTTGTTATTTGTTGCACATTTTGTTGTAATGTACACTAACTTGTTATCCTTCTTTGGCGAGACATGGCGTTGAGCTGCTAGAGCCCGTTGGGACGAGCACCACCGATGCCATGTGTGGTTGTCGGCACCGCACAGGGCCTCCTTGCTTCGCCCTTAGGGGCCCAGAGAAGCGGCGTCTCGACCTCGGTACATCCCACTACTACGGGACACCGGCCCTCGCCCATTGCCCGCATGTTGGATCTACCGCATGGGTTCCGAGCACGATGCGCCATCGTTGTCGACTCGTTGATCGATGGAGGCCGGAGACTCACACCTTCCACTTCCGGTGGGGAGATGACGGTTACGCCGCGGGACGCCACGATGATTACAGGTCTACCCCTCCGTGGTGCCGCTTTGGTGCCACCCCGAAGGCGGCAGATTGGAAGGTCCGCTCGGGTCACCGGTTCGGTCATGCGATCCGAGACAACGCAGCTGGGTGCCACATGGATGGCTTCGCCGCTTCATGACCGTCCCGCAGACGCAGATGAGGTCGCGGTGCGGACGCACCGTTGCATACCGCTATATCTGTTCGGCACGTCTTGTTCCCTAGCACGATGGAGACTCCGTGCGACCTAGCTACATACCGCTAGCGAGTCCTTGGCGGATGGCGGCCCGGTCGGCACCACGATATAGCCGGGATCAGCGGATCCTTAGCTCCACATACCGAGGCTTGTGTGACGCCGCAGCGCATCGCGCCGGCCGAGCCGATCCTAGCCGCCGCTACCTTCTCCTTCGGATTGTGGTCATGGGAACACTTACCCGCTGGCGTGCCCGACTTTGGTCGTCGTGTGCACCCTTATGACCTCATCCCGCGATTGTATGGTGGTGACGACCCCATTGATGCGCCCACAATGGGTACACGTTGGACGCATGGTCGATTGAGGTGGGCGAGGATAGACCGAGACGTGCGTATCGGATTTCCACCGAGGTTCGAGCTTCGCGCTTGCCGACGAGACCGTGGCCATGGTCTCCACGATTAATTGCGAACACGGCCCCACGGGTTGTCATACCAAAGGCGGGCGAGATCGAGGTACTTGGATGACGACCGCCACTTGGTGTTCGCGCCTTTGCGTCGAGCCGCATGACCACACCGAAGTCATGAGACGTTCGGTGTACCAGCATGTCCCTCCCATGCCAGACGCCCTCTTGCGGAGGAGTACCACCGTATGTCAAGACACCCCACATTTAATTACTGCATTAGTGTCAATGTCGATGCATCGATTGTGTAATGTCTCAATGGGCTTGCGTGCAATCGAGAGAGGGCGAAGCGATCAAGACTGGAGAGTCACACAGCGGACGTGGACAGACATGTGGTCTGACCATGCGCATACGATGGTTGTGGATGAGACACGGCCGTACGACCCTGACGACCCCGCGCCGTACAGGGCATACCTTGACTGGTACGCTGCACGCACCCCCTGTAGGCTTACTACTGGGGCCCCACACCTCCACCTCATGCTGTTCACGGGCGGCTATCAGAAGGTCCGCACCGTCATCTAGCGGCACGGGTCGACGAGGCGTATGAGAGTATCGTGTCATTACGCAATGCAGATTACATTTGAACCGACCGTGTGTTTCATCTGCAGTGGACCGGATACATCGATCGACATCGAGGCTAATGAGGCTATACGACATAGGAAGTCCAATACCGAATCTCGGTGGGTAAGCTATATGCGCGCAGACGCGAAATGGCAAGGGTACGATACGGGCTTGAGTTGTGGTCGCCGAGATGACGCGTTGTTGCTACGCGGTGGCGGACGTGGGCAGGGACCACCACCTCCTCCGCGCCTCCGTCGACACCGGATCGCGACGGCCATCCTCGCCTCCACGCGCTTCGCCCGCCGTTCGACAATTGGCAACTATTTGTTTGTGCACCGAGTGGCATTTATGTCTAACCACATCTTTATCTTGCAGCAATTGCGCCAGATAGCACGCCGCTACGGAGGGCGACGCCATCACGGAGGTCGACATCGCGCGACGAACGGAGGGCCGCCCGAGAGTCGGCAAAGCTACGGTCGCTCGCCTCCACGCCGCTTCGCCCGGCGGTTCGACAATTCGCAACTATCTGCTCATGCACTCATTTACCATTTATGTCTAACGACATGTTCGTCTTGCAGCAATTGCGACGGATAGCACGTCGCAACGGGCATCGTCATCACGGAGGTCGTCATCGCCGCATGAACGGAGGGGCTGTCCGAGAGTCGCTGCTACGGCCGCTCGCCTCCACGCGCTTCGCCCGGCGGTTCGACAATTCGCAACTATCTGCTCATGCACTCATTTACCATTAATGTCTAACGACATGTTCGTCTTGCAGCAATTGCGACGGGATAGCACGTCGCAACGGGCATCGTCATCACGGAGGGTGACGGACGAGCGACCGCGCTCTCCAGGACGACGGGGCCCACTCGCAGCGGCTACGGTGACTCACGGACGAACGAGGGGCGAGATGCCTCGTATCTCCCGGGACAGTGCGGACCAACCTATATGACCGGACGGTGGGTTGTGCCGACCTATCAAGGCATGACATCGCACGAGTACATGGGGGACTTCCCGTCGACATCCTCATTTCAGCAGCCACATACCCCGGTATGCACTAAACGTGTGTATTTCATTATGAACAATTTTCGTACTTTCCATTGTCTAATTCAGTTGTACCATCTAAGCAGGACGTAGGCACCTCCTCCGACTGGGTGAGCTCTATGCTTTATGACCAGCCGTGGCAACTGTCCACAGAGTTGTACCCACCGCCGCCTCGGCCACACCCCTCGCACTACGATCTTCGCGATGCACCCCGCTCCCCTAGTAGGTTCACCTTCTCAGAGGATCATATGCACCGTACGAGGCGGCGACGACGAGATGATGAATGAATTTTTTAAATTGTGCTTTTGTAATATTTGTGATGTTTTTCAAGTGCTTGATGGTTTGATGTTCAAAGATGGTTTCCAGTATAAAAAGGTTGCTCTAAGTTCTTTGATTTAGTACGGCGTACAACCAACTGAGAGATGACAACACGGGGTAGCGGGAGAAGACAAAGCTTGACGACAATTTTTTTTGCCTTGTGATAACAACTCCACGTTATGGAAAGAGGGCACAGAATATGACGGTCACAGAAAATGAAGGCGTCATGCACTTACAACACGAAACAACACATACATTGCACATACTGCAGAATTTATGCAAACTTCTACACCCAAAACATCAACACAACATCCCACGGCACAAAGATCAACACATTCCGCACCCTCGTGGCCTACATGCCAAACGAGCCTCGTGGCACCCACATGGAGAATCTGCAGGGGCCGCCTCGGACGGGCTGGCCATCGTGGTAGTGGCACGCACATATGCAGCTCGGGTTCGCGCAGCAACATGTGGGATCATAAGAGCTTCCTATGTTGACAACCTCCTCGTTTCCCCTCTCGCGTTGCATCTGTTGGCGGAGCTCATTGTTCTCCTCATTGAGAGTCTCCATTCGGTACTCCAAGTCCATTATTCGGTCCCATAAAGTACCCACATAACGGTCAATATACCGCTCATGAGGAGGGTCGATCCAGCGGGAGAAGTCGCATTTCGCCATCTGCGAAAAATGACGAGAAACATGGAGGGTCCATAAGCAATAAAAATGTACTATTAGTAATTTGTACCGGGCGTGGGCATCGGAAGAAAGCGGCCGCCATCGTTCGCCCTTCCGGGACCTGCACGACCACGTACTCATTGTGTCGCATTTCGCCACGCTGGTTGCGCACGCCGGCTTGGTAGCAAGCGCATCGTGGTCCGAACATCTCCTCCTTTCCAAGGAAGGTCTTCCTTCGTGACCCATATCCGACCGCCCTCATCTTCCGCCATGGTATGTTCTTTGTTGATTCTGAGGTTTTCTAGCTACAACTTCATGGGACCTCTACGTGCTATTTATATCGAATGGCGGGACAAAAGATGGCTGCTTTGCCCAGAGACAAGACAAAAGCGCTCAGCTTTACTCGGTGAGATGACAACACATGCCAGCTTTATGCAGTGATATGACAAATCGGGGCAGCTTTGCTCAGTTAGATGACAACACATGCCAGCTAAACTGCCTACATAAAGACTACGATCTGAAAAGCCTTCATACGAATATTTATTGCTACTCTGAAAAGCCTACATACGAACATTTATTGCTACTCTGAAAAGCCTATTGTTGTTTCATAAATACAGGATACACGCTCTGAAAAGCCTACATAGGGACATTTCCATGGACTATGCCCACTGCACCAGATAACTAGCCTACATAAAGGCCTCCTATGTCTTCCATACCACATCTCCTCCTCAAGCCTTCACAATACTACTACACAACAATGTCTTCGTGGAGGTCCGACCCATTTGGAGTGCCGGAGTGGCATGAGCGCCCCAAGTGCCGCTGCGGCTTTAGGACGATGTTGGGAGTCTGGACGGATCAAGAAGAGCGAGCCAAATACGGTCGTAGGTTCTTCAAGTGTCCAAACCTGGATGACGATTTCATGGTAACGACGACAACTAAATCATTTGTTTCTCGTTGTCGTTTTTCAACTTGATCCATGACATCTACCATGCCACACATAGGCTTGCAGGTTCATCGAATGGGTGGATCGTGTCGCCGACATGGCCACATAACCAGCAATGGAGGTGGAAAACAAAGGACAATACTTTGTCAAGATGACTCGAGCTCGCGAGGTGGAACGACAGTGCGGGCGTGAGCAAGAGCGCCGCGTGAGGGTGGACCAAATCCGTCTCGAAGGGCAAGGAGGATGAGCTGCAAAGGAGGCGAGAGCGGCTAAGTCTGCGTGAAGCGACCATCAAGCGTCGGGAGGAAGAGCTTCAAGCTCGGAGGCAGCTCTCAAGTCCAAGAATGACAGAAAAAGGATGCAGTGAGCCATCTTCAAGGCGCGATAAAGGGGAAACAACCACGCTACACCCGTGAGACACAATGTTACGATTGGGTGGGTTAGTCGTATATCATGCTATATGTTATGCATGTAATAAAATTGTATGCACATGTTATGAAGTTTATTTCTATTCACATAAGGTTATTATCTCGTGTGTTCGCATTCAATGATTCAGATAGCAAGTCATTTAACAATATTAACATACTCTTGGTACACTAATTCTTAGTAACATAAAAATATCACTTACCGATGTATATATCAAATAAAAAGGGATTATCCGTACAAAAATTCCATAAAAATTACCATCATATACGAGGAGAAGGCATCGGGCAAAGACAACACGAACAACTCATACATTTCACGTACATGACATGTAGCAAGTAGTACAACCACCAACACACCAACGAACACAAGAACTAAAATACAACACAACCAGTACATAAAACATTACCACTCTAGTACATTGCGACAAGATAGCATAAAACATTGCGAACATACACGAGGATAACCTCCAAGACTACAACTTGAGGATAACAATAAACACAAGAAACAAAATAGCACACAACATTAAATTTATCTTCCACTCTAGTGCTGTCGAACGATGTCGCATCCGACGGGTCGCAACCCCACGACAACTCTCTCACGGCGAACACTGTCATTCCTATTTCCCATTTCATCCTCCCACACCGAATCGGCAACCACCATGAGCTTCCTGCGATTCCATGACAAGAAGATTTTTAAACATACCACCACGATTTGAATGAACCGAAACAATATGACTCACCGAGTGATTGGGGCACTTGTAGTAGTGTCGCCGGGATTCTTGGCCGTCTGTGATGTCCTACGTCTAACCACCAAGTTGCAATTTGGGCACATCACCGTGGTGCCCATGAAGACGCGGCTTGGTGACTCATTGCCTAGTCTGGGGGAGTGAGCACGAAATAAAACTACAAAGATTGTGAACAACTAACTCGGGAGGTGACTGATAACATGGCCGTGGAGTATGTGAGGGATGGCTCCGTTTATAGGTTTGTGTGGGGTAGCCTCACGCACAAAGACCACAGACAACACAAATCTTGACCCCACACCATGCTCGGTGAGGAGACAAAACATGCCGCTTTTGAGGTGACCTCACAAAAGGGCCGGCTTTGCTCGGTGACATGACAAAAGAGGTCACTTTGCTCGCTGACTAGACAAAACAAAACAGTCGACTTTTGCTCGGTGACTAGACAAAACGGGCTCTTTGTTGAGCTACCGCCACCGAGTGCTTGATGACTCGGCTAGGCCATTACGACATATACATAGTAGGCTAATACTTTAACTTGGAAGAATGACGTGTGGTACAATTTTCTACGCACACGTAAGAGAGTGAATGCACAAATTCCTGCAGTCTTGAGGGACGAGCCTATCTCATCAATTATCCATTTTCGGTCCCGAGCTAGTGTCAAAGTCAATAAGTCATTCCTGAGAAAGTCCCAAGTGCAATGATACACATCACATTCAAAAGGCATTACATAAGAAAGCATAAAATGCATACGGGACAGATGTACATAATATTGACAATGAAATAAATTTTAATATTGGATCAAATAACACCTCTTACCGAATGAGGCCATCATCTTCGGTTCCCCGTGGCTTGAATAAGGAGGACATCATTTCTAGCTTGGGTGACTGAGTGTGCACTGATGCTCTGTATTTAGAGATAAGAGGCCATTGGCGAGAGCTAAACACCTAAACAATGCCAAAAGGCATGAGTATAGCCAATTCGTGATTACTAAAGAGAGCAGTTGTCCTCCGTGGGATGCCAAAATATGCCAGCTTTGGGCAGTGACATTACTAAAGAGAGCAGTTGTCCTCAGTCAAATGACAAAAAGAGGCAAGCTTTGCTCAGTGAGATGACAATACATGGCAGCTGTGGTCACAGACATGACAAAACGAGGCAGCTTTGCTCAGGGAGATGACAACACATGCCAGCTTTGCGCAGTGACATGATAAAACGGGGCAGCTTTGCTCAGTGATATGACAAAAGAGGTCAGCTTTGCTCAGTGGGATGACAAAAGATGCCAGCTTTGGGCAGGACGAGACTAAAGAGGGCGGTGTGCTCAGTGACAAGACAACAAGAGGTCAGCTTTGCTCAGTGGGATGACAAAAGATGCCAGCTTTGGGCAGTGACATGACAAAACGGGGGCCTTTTTTCAGTGATATCGCAGCACTCCCATCTTTACTCACTGCTACGACCACGCGGACCATCTTTACACGTATGAGTAGAGACAAAACGGCCCCTATAAATTGGTATGCATTCCATTTCCAGCGAACATTGCACATCCAAACCCCATACTACATCGCGCTTCCCTCACCCAACCGGGATGGACAAAGGCAAGAAGAAGCAATGGGACAAGATGGTGAAGGATTGGGAGGAGACCCGTGACATAGACGGTCATTTGCAGCCCGCGATGCGCCCGCGATGAGAAAATAAGGGCGATACAGCCCGGTAGAACAAGCCCATCGTGCTACGATGAAAGGTCCCCAGCGCCCGCGAGCAACAACCCCATCCCGGACGCCCCACCGAGCGCTCGCCACAACTACCACCTGAGGGGGAGACACCTCCCCTTTGTTGGTGCGGGGACGTGTGCAAGTTCTTCAAGTCTAAGCACCGCATCAGTCTAGGTATGCGGTACTGGGGTTGCGCAAACTACTCCAGTGACTACCCCAACCGCCGTTTTGACACCGCAACCTATCGGCAGCCGGTAACGACCACATGCACCATTTTCCCCTACCTTTTCTCCTTCACAACACGCACTAACAATATCTCTCTTTTATTTACAGTCTCCGGAGCCCCTATGTGCCTACCGCAAATGGATCGATCTTGAGATCCACCCTCAGGACCAATGGACCCTCGACTTCGAGGAGTGGAATGTCACAAAGGAGAAGGAGTTGCTGGAGGAGGAGCGCCGCAAGCACGAGCACACCCTGCGTATACAGCGCGAGACGCAAGCTCATCTTGAAGCGTGCACGCGTAGGGAGCGGGAGGCTCGCGAGATGGAGCGCGAGAGAAAGAGGGAAATTGCGGCTAAGGCAAAAGAGGCCGCGGAGGAGTTCAACGCCGAGCGGGCAAGGAAGGGAAAGTGGCCCCGGTCCACACAGTAGGTCGTACGAGCAGTTGGGTGGGTTAGTCGCAATCATGCTATATGTTATGCATGTAATAAAAATCTACGCGGCATGTTACTCCCAACTGTATTATGAAGTTTAATATCTCGTATTTTCGCATTCCATGATTCACGTAGCACCTCATTTAACAATATTAACATAGCGGTCCTCACCTTCAAAATATCACTTACCACTTTATGTAAGGACCGTTCTACGGTCAATCTTTCCTAAAAAAAATTTACCAAAAGTTTTTATGCATCTACAACTTACAATGAACATAATCTTTTATTACAACTTTATCTGATTTTTATCCAGTTTATAACTACAAAATTGCCAAAACTGAAAACAATCACGGAGATTGCAAACCCTATAAACAGACCAAACCCTAAAATTCACTTACCACTTTATGTATCGACCGTTCTACGGTCAATCGTTCCTAAAAAAATTTACCAAATATTTTTATGCATCTACAACTTACATTGAACATAAACTTCTATTGCAACTTTATCTGATTTTTACGCAGTTCGTTTATAACTACAAAATTAACAAAACATACAAACATCACTTACCACTTTATATATCGATCGTTTCTACGCACAATCGCTCCTAAAAAATTTTACCCAAATTTTTATGCATCTACAACATATAATCAACATAAACTTGTTTTACAATTTTGCAAATTTTTTTCGATTCACAACTACAAAATTAACAAAACTTATAATCATACGTGTTCAATATCACTTTCCTTCATTTCCTTCAATTGTTCATATCACATTTGTGCTCAAAAATTTTTCTTTAAATTACTTCCAATAAAACAACATACCATGATCGAAATTTGTTATTGTCGATTCAACACATTTTTCACGGTCAGCAATATATGAAAATCACAAATACGCTAATCGTTACTTCACACAAATTTCTTTCGTAATCTACTTAAACAATATTTTAAATTTTCAAATTTGCACAAAAATTACAAAAGCGACAGATGGACTCCACTTCAAATTCATATTTTTCCACTCATTTTATATATACAAATAAATTTTTAAATAATAACTTTATATATGTATAAATATATATACACAATCAATACAAATATGCACAGGACGCAGAGACGGGCGCCAAGACGCGCGCGGGCGGCAGCGGCAACGCGCGCGCGTGGCACACGCGCGCTCGAGCGTCGAGACGCGTCGGCGGCGGCGGGCGGCGACGCGCGGCGGGCGGGACGCGCGCCGGGCGAGGACGCGCGCTGGCGGGCGTCGCGCGCTCGGCGCCGCGCCAGGCGGTCGTCGCGGTCCCGACCGCACGATCGGGCGACGTGCGGCAGCGAGCGACGCGCGTGAGGAGGGGTATAGATTTGGAATTTATTTCAGAAGGGGGCCAAAAATGGAAATTGAATTGTTTAGGGGTCCAACAGTGTCCAAATTTCTGCGTGAGCGGTACTTTTTGTAGAGATCTCCATGTATCTTATACTGAGCATGTCTCGTACTCTAGTAACCTATCCAACTCATCATCCGATCTTACAGGAGACATTAACGTGGGTTTTTATGCATACAGTCAACCCCTTCCTTGATAAAGCCCTAGTAATATCACTTAAAAAAGGTAATGCTACACCCCTAGGGGTGTCAACAGATCGAATAGTCTTGATACGGTTGTCGGATAAAACAAATAATAAAGGTATGGTTGATATTCTTTGAGTCTTAATATATTGAATATGAATCGAATAGTCTAGATACGGTTATCGGATAAAATGGATAATCTGGATATAATTGAACACCCCCAACACACCACAAACTAATTACGGGGTACTAATTAAAATTAAGGGTATCTAATGTAAAAGAAGAGTATTACTACTCAATCAAATTACAGCTACAAAAAGGGTTATCTTAGACGCCTCATCACAGATGATTCAACACAAACTATCAGTGATAAAGTTACCATAGACGATTTTATAAGATGGACTATCTAAGTTCACTGTGATAGAAAGAACCGTCTGTGATGACCTACTTATCACACACGGTTTTTTTTTCAAACTCCCTGTAATGTATCACAGATGGTTCGGAATAAAAACCGTATGAGATGACCTAATTATCACATACGGTTTTTTACTAAGAACCATCTGTGATAATATATCAACTTATCCACTCTCACTGAATTTGAATTTTCCACTCATCTAACTGGATTTGCTCTTTAAAATAGAAAGCTCGACTTTTCTTCTCCTCATCTCCTCTTCTTCCTTCTCCCTTCTCCTTCTCCCTTCTCCTCATCTCCTCTTCTCTCTTCTCACTTCTCCTTGCCAAATTTTTCCTTAAAAATAGAAGGCTCAGCCGACTACCTTCCTATGCTCCTCCGCATCCGATTGTGATGACATAGTTCACTGCATAAAACACTCTTGTCGTAAGAGTGTCTTGTGCAGTAAATAGTGACATTGCTACCATTGACCTCTCCTTCATCGCCGGTGACATATCCCCTCATCCCCCTCTCTTCCTTGATGCTTGGATATGAAATTACAAAATTGTTGGATGGCTAGGATTTCAGCTATGTAAATCTTATCTCTCTAAACTTGCATTGCCAGTGATATATCCTTTACTACTTTACTCCGAGAACTTGCGTTTTATTTTCTCAACTCTTAAATTTGTCTCCGTTTGCACCGTAGATCGTTTCCTCTATTTGTGTCGGACTCCAAGTTTACTAACCTAGAACCCTCTGTGATTTTACTGCACTATTCCTTGGATCAGTAGCTAGTGCTCACAGATACAATTGTGCATCATTTCATACACGACAATACCATACATTACATTACCAGAGTTCAAATAGACCGCATTGGGTCGAGTTTACAATAGGGCCGTTAGGCCAAATGCTTATAATACATAAAAAGCGGAAGCGAAAATGTACATAAACGTGAATACTAGATTGGAAAATAACCTTCTTTGAAATAGGAACATGAACTTTGAAATTTTGCATTAACACACAACTTTGAAAATGGGATGTTACAATTTGCTAACAGAATTTATTGATGTGGTACATATGGCTGCTAACAGACTAGACGCATATGACCATGGCTTACGACCACGCACTTACGACCATGGCATACGACCATGGATTATGACCACAACATACTACCTCGGTTTATGACCGTGCGCCTACAACCATAGCATATCAAAGCAACAAAACAACAACACCTACAATCTAAACAACGAGCCACCAAAGACACGACGCCAATCATAAATAGACCTGCTTTGATTCATCTGCATTCTCTAATTGTGCTATTTTATAGTGCATTTAGAGAATGTTGATGAACTGAAAGAGGCCTATTTATGAGGACGTGAGAACACAATCACAGACGGTTTTTAACTAGAACCGTCTATGATGTTAGACTATCACAAATGGTTCTTAACTCAAATCATCTGTGTTGTAACTTATCACAGACGGTTTGAGAGCCGTCTGTGATAACCACCTATTATCACAGACATATAAATTCAGATGGGTCAAAAACCGTCTGTGATAGCGTTTTTGAACTGTCTATGATGACCATTCTGTGGGAGGGAAATGTAAATGGGCCTAGAAATTTAGTATATGTTAATAGCTCATGCCTACGTGCATATATAGGTATTTACTCCCTCCTTTAAATAATGGTTTCCATAGAATCCGAATAATCAATGTTTCGAAACTTTCACCACTAATATATATGAAAGTATATACATTGTCCACATATAAATAATGTTATGGTGTTGGCCCTGCAAAATACTTTCATTTCATAATATACATAATTTTTATTAATTTTACCAATATATTATGATATAAGACCTTGTTCAATGTCTTTTGTATTGGACACCTTGAAAAGTCAAAAACAACATATATTTTGGGTTAGAGGGAGTATACACTTATTATATGAAAGAAATAGTCTGGATCATTCCCAAAAAAGTTCCTGCTATGTTTACTTTAAGGAGATATGTATACTGAAACCGGTTCTACCTCCGAGCTGTTATGACTTAATTTACCAATTGGCTAGATTTTTTCTCTCTCAATTAATGAGTGAATTTCTAATAATATACCTATGCACCTGCTCGGTAAGTTATTATATGTCAACAGATGGTTTTTTAATTCTTAAAATTCCAAGAACATGCATTGGTAATTTTATTTACACTAGCTTCGACTTGAGCTGCTTCTTATCTCAAAGAAAAGAAAATGATAAAACTAATTTAAAAACTGCTTTAACTGGAGTAACATAACCTGTGAATCGCGCCACACTTGAACGACAAACTTTAATTGATCTCAACAAAGTAATACCTTATAGCTCCTGCCGATACAAATGACACATGGTTTCTACAAATGCTATCAGCATACATAACATTTTAGAAGCTTAGACGGAATAAGTTACGAAGGGCTGAATAAGATAAATATGGTCATGGTCAATTTTGTAACGCACATTTCTGGATGGTTGTGAAATAAAAAATACAAAAAAAGGATGAATTAATCACCTTAGTTAGGTGTCCAAATTTGATTACAAAGTAATTAAGCACAGCCAAGTCTGTCGTGTCATCATTGCTCTATTAGTTGGAGATGGAACAAAGCGCAAATTATACTTGATGGAAGACAACAAAACAAAATTCAACAGAGTTGTTTATACCAGAACATTAACGGGGAATATTAAGAAAGGAGGAATTAAGAGAATCTAGTAACATTTTGTCTTTTCCTTCTTCCTTGGTACTCCAATTATATGTACACTTATGTTGTCTTTAGTTCTCTGCTCTTATGCATGGCTTTAGGAAGCTATAATTATGATATACTTGGATAAATATAATTAATTAGAAGTCAGTTTATATGCATGCAATTTTCATGAGGATTTCTCATATGTGCATTTATCAACTTACATGTTATTAGAGCGTCCTTGCAGATTCACAGCTATACTGAATTAGGTATTAGTATAGGTATAGATAGATAGAATAGTTTCACACCACCGCAGGGGTGGAACTGGGCCTCGAGCTGGGTAGGCTATAGCCCGAGACCCAGCAATCCTACTAGTACTACCCCTTTTAATACTACTTTAATAATATACCTGGTATACGGGCCCAGCCTGAGGCATAAAAACATTTCGGCCTGGCAGGCCGCGTGCGCCCTCATCCCACCAAGCATCACTCAGCCCACCAAAGAGTACCAGCCCAATCCCTATGTTGCTCAGTGTCATCCCGCATAGCACCAAACCCTACCTACCTTGCCGCCTGCCCACCCATCTCCCTGTGCCGCCCCCTCCCGGCCTGTGCCGCTCCCCTCTGAGCTCCGGCCCTCCCTGCATTGCCCCCTCCTAGCCAACACCCCTGACCGTCGCCCCATGCCCCCTCTCATGCCACGCCGACTCCCTCCTTTCGTTGCCCCCTGCCCGACCAGGCGGCCAACTCCCGCCGACCGCCACCCATCGCCCCTTCCACGCCATGCCGCCTCCCTCCTTGCGTCGCCCCCTCTCGGGCCCCCGCCCAGCCGCCAGCGACCGTCGTCCCTCACAAGTCGCACAAGCGCTCCCCTCCTAGCCCCCTCCTAGCCCCCCTCCCTACACCCAAGCGTTGAGCAGGCAGCCACAGAGTTGCGGACGACGGCGACTAAAGAAGGTGACTACTCCAGTGAGTGAAGAAGTATCCTCGGTGATCTCAGCTTCTCGCACCTCACCTTCCTCCTGATCTCCCCGGCGACCCCAAGGTGAGGCAGATCTACTGCCCCCATCATCCCTGCGCTGCCCCCTCTTGACGCCGCTCCCCTCACCGCCCCCTCCCCGCGCCGCCCTCCTCTCGCCCCCTCCCTGCTAAAACAACTAATCTGAATGTGTTAATTTGTCTATCATTGTTTTAGTTGGCGTTAAATTTGCTAAAACATCTTGTCTCCTATGATTGTACCTAGAAGTTCAGATAGAGCTCTGTAGCTGTCAAAAATCTTTATGTATTTGTAGCTTAGCATAGTTCCTGCGTTGTTTATTAACCTGAAAGTTTTGGAGATAGAATGTGAGGCTCATGAAGCGAAGTAGTTGGTAGCTCATCTTCATTTCTTACTCACTCTTGGTGTATATTTTCCTTTGATGTTGTAGCAAATTACCAAGCTTGGGGCTCTCAGTGAATTTCGCCTGCAATCTGAATAGCATGGGTTCATTGGTGGAGATGTGAATGCCCAAATTTATCGCATGCTCAGCCTTGTTTGCTGTGGGAGTTCCGTTGATAACCATCTTGAATCAAATTTTTGATGCAGTGACATGAGCCAAAACATCCTTCGTGGTGGACAACCGATAAAGTACAATCTTCCTACTAATAAGTTTTAGAGGCTGTAAGTTCCTCAAATAAAGTCATGCATTTGAAATTTTTTTCTCAACTATTCTGATGCTATGGCTATTAACTTATTCTTGTTTTGCAGCAATCTCGCAGGAAACCAATTCACTGAAAATTTACCCTACTCGATTTCCGTGATGTCTAATCTTAAGTATTTGTGAGTATCTTTGTGACCAGAAGTTGATTTTGCTTTGAAATTTGTTATGCCGTTGTCACATCCCAAAAATTTGCTTTCTGGAAAAATTTAAATTCAAATTAATTATTTTAAAGTAATTGGATTTTCCTTGGCTTTTCTGAATTTTCTGGAGTTAAAACCTATTTTTAAAATTTAAAAAGTAATTTAAAGTATAAAAATTAAATACCAACAGTAGTTGGAAATAATTTTATTTAGTCCAAAATATGTCCAGGAGCTTTTGTGAATTTTTCTGGAATTTTTGGAGGTATTTTCATATTTTTCTGAGGCCTAAATAATTTCCTAGCCTTTTCTAAAAAAATAAATCAGATTCTAAAAAAACTAAAATCCCTTCCTCACCCTCCAGCCGACGCGTGGACGGCCCAGATTCGTCCACATCGCGCGGCCAATCCAGCCGCCTCCTTCCTCGCCGCCTCATGGGCCGGCCGTCACTGCGGCCCGCCTTCCTCTCCTCCTCGCCCGACGCGTGGACGGCCTGGATGAGCTGCATCTCCGCGCCCGGCCCGATCCACCGCTCCTTTCCACTTAACCGCGCCACCGCCCGATCCTTTCCCCGAGCCGCGTGGCAGCAATCCGCGCCGCCCGCTCGCTTCCTCCTCTCTCTCACTGCGCGCGGGACCCGCCTGTCGGACCCGTCGTCTCCGCGGAGCCGCCTCCTTCCTTTTCTTCCCCCTCTTTCCTTCTTTGCGCCGGCGACCGTACCTGAGCCGAATCCGGACTTTCCCCGGCCTCCCCTCTCTGGTTTTGGAAGCCCTGATCGCCCCGCGACCGAATCCCCGATCCTCCTCGCCTTCCCTTCCTTCGGCGCCCCCTCTTTCCTTTCCTTCCCGCGCCCTTCCTTTTTCCGGCCGACACCCCGGCGAGCAATTGCCGCGCCGTGCCCCCTCCTCAGCCCCTATAAATAGTCCCCCTGGCTTCGCCTCTTCCCGCACCACCTCCCGCAGCCCTCCGCTCTTCTTTCCGAGCACCGTAGCGCCCCGCCACCGTGCCACCTCCGTCTCCGAGCTCCGCCGCACTCCGGCGAGCAATCGTCGCCGCCTCGGTGATCCCCGGAGCCCGCCATCGCCACCCCGAGCTTCCTCACGCCCGGGCGAACTCCCTCGACACCTCGGCCGCCCCTCTCCGTCGCCGGAGCACCGTCGCACCGAAGGACCAGTGCTGCGCCGTCGCCTTCCTCATCGCCGGCCACCTCCGTTCGTCCCCGAACTTCGCCGACCCCTCCAACCGAAACCCCTTCGCACCGGGACTGCACTTCACGCCTCACCCGAACACCTCCGGCCTCTCCTCGCCGCCGGCACCGTCGCCTCCGACCACCTCTGCCCGGGCCTTCCGCAGGTAACCCTCAAAGAGATTACCTACCCTTATTGGGTAGGCAAAGCCTCCCCCGCCCGACTGGTTATCAACGCACACTCGTTTCCCCCTTGACTCCCTCGGCGCGCGTTCGAGCCTCCGGCTCCGCACGCTGAGGTCGAGTTTTTCTTCGTTTTCCACGATCGGCGATGGGTCCCACCGTCGCCAGCCGCCACGGCTGCGGCGCCATCGCCGCTGGGCCCCACTGTCGTGTCACCATCGACAAGTAGGCCAGAGCCTAGTGGGTCCCACTGCCGATGACCGAGTCCGCATGGTCACCGCAGAGGGTCCCACATATCGCTGGCCGCCGATGGTTATTGCTCGATGGGTCCCACCGTCGAATCTCAAAATAAAAATGAAGATTTAAAATTTAATATTCCAGTGGGTCCCACCTGTCAGGAATTTCCGAATTTCTATATTTATTCAATCTGAGATTTTCAAATGAGCATAACTTTCTCAGTTTAGCTCCAAATCCAGCCATTCAAATTTCTAAATTCATCTAAAATCATGATCTATCTAAATATGGCCTCTTTTGAATTTTTGGAGTTTATTTGAATTTTGTTTGTATTTATTTGCTTTGTTTGCTTCGTCTTTTCCCGCGTAGATTCCAACGTCGTCGACGATCTCTCCTCCCAGCAGCAAGAAGACCTCGAGAGCGTGCCCGAAGGCAAGTCTCCTTTGATCATCTTGAACCTATGCTTTTGAAATGTTTTAAATATTTTAAATTAAGTGCATTGCTATTTACATAAAACCACTAGTTCAAATCTTTAGGAATTAGTTATTCCAACTTTGTTATGCCCTCATTTGACATTGATTGCCATGTAACTTTGTCACCCTAGAACTTCCTTTGTCTCAATAATGAGATTAATATTAATCTTTGTGAATATTAGAATGGTAGTATAATGCTTAGTCATGCTATCTAATACCTTTGGAAAAATCTTGAAAATGGGAAATTAAGATTTATTGTTGAACCCTTGTGTTTATAAATGTAGTGGTAATTGGAGTTGCCACTGTTGTTTTAAAATAAAATAAAATGTGAAAGATGGTTTAGATTAGGGTGGATGGTTAGTTTGGCTTGGTGCAGTTAGCACGAGATCTTGTTAAGTGTATGTTCCACCCTAGTCAATTAAGGACCGACGCTTGTGTTTTGTCCAGACTGAGCACTACCGTACAACCACAAGTCTATATGGGTACGACCTAGTGACTAACTTATGATAGTCTAGTTTAGGTGCCACCAGTGGAAAGTGGGTGCCGTGGATGGACCGTTATTCACAATGGGGGACAGGATTTCTCTGTACTCATATGGCGCAAGAGGGCTTGGTCCGGCAGTTAGCCTACTGCAGTGAAACCTCGTGGTGGTATCTAGTTAGATTAGAGTAAGGTAAAGACTTTGTGATATTTTATCCGGGTCTCATGCCAAAGGAAGCGTGTTGACTTTTAGGATAATTTATCTCTTGTGGGTAAAGTTGTACAACCTCTGCAGAGTGTAAAACTATTCGAATAGCCGTGCCCACGGTCAAGGGCGGGCAAGGAATGCATTCACATGGTAGATTTCTGGTTTTGGTTTTAAAATCAAAGTTTTGTATTCCGAGAGTGGAGGGAACTCTCGGAAGGGAATCCTGGCGGTTGGAGCCAGAGAGGGTGGATGGAACCCGCAGTTTTAAACTTGATCAATTATAGTTGGTGTTGGTGGATGGAACCTTCACTACAAAATTAATGATAGTTCTGTTAAAACAATTACTTTGTTAAATTGATGCCTTTGAAGATAATTAGTAGTAATTGAATTTAAAATATTGCTTTGTGCAAAAGAACCATATAGCCTTCCTTGTTAAGCCTTGCATCTATTGCATTTTTCCCAAGACTTGCGGAGTACTTTATGTACTCACATGTTGTACTCAAAAATAAATCTCAGAAGAATGCGAAGCTCAAGAGGCAGACTACGACTACTTCGCTGATGGTTACGACGAGGGATTCTCGGAGAACTAGGTCGCGCTTCCCCAGTCAATTGCCTGTGGCGAATTGATGGGTCTTCATCAAGTTACCTTTTGCTTCCGTTTTATTTTCGTGTGTGCGAGGTCTTGAAACCTCATTTGTAATAATGAGACCACTCGGTCAGTACTCTAAATTATTGTAATAAATCGTTGTTGGTGATGTTTTCCATTCTGTTTAACTGTGTGCACTAGCTTTTGATCTGGGACTAGTGTTGTAATACACAGAGGGTCCGGGTTTGGAAATCCGGGGGCCCGACAGCCGTGGTATGAGTATAAATTGGTGTTAGTTCTAGGTGGTTAGAGTTTAGCCCGGAGCGTAACCAAATTCTGGTTCTGCCACTGACACCACCTGATTATAGGCAATATAGGATCGATGTCAAACAATCGGAAACCAGATAAACACATTTGAGTATTAACCCTCGTAAAACTAAAGATAAACACATGTAACGAGGTAGGCTGACGGATGACAAACTCTGGCACAAAGCTATAGCAGTTTTGACTGCGCTGATGTATATGCTGAAATAGCTGCATTGCCCAACTCAGCAGACAGTCGCTGATGGTTAGCACCAGGGTTCAGATAATCAGCCGAAAATGGCTTTAAAAATTTGGTCGATTTGGAGAGGTATATTACAAAGATTCTAATACGAATCTCTATAGGATTAGGATTTTCTACTTTTCTTTGACGAGAACTAGGGGCAATATATAAAGCTATGAAAGGTGGTCACGAATAACATAAATTATCAACCAACTCATCCAAAGCAAGAGACACATGAGAGGATTATATATTAGGTTATTCTTTCATATAAGAGGATCCGTCGGTCCTAATAGATTCAAGAGATTATGAGAGAGCAACATCCCTTATACTCTTTTAAGACTATGATTATGGAATTTACGGTCATCTCTCTTAGCATCGTTATTTTGGTTCTCTATAGAGATTTATCTACTTTGTTTTTAATACCGTGTATGCTTGTACCGTATCTCGTAACTTTAATCCGATTTGGGAGCTGCTGCATATAACAAGGGGTATCGGAGTATAGCAGCCTTCGGCTGAAACTATGGATAGGTTTACCATTTGCGGTGCGTGTTAGACACCTGACATCCCCCTGTGTGGTGTGTACAGGCAATCTCTCCATATCTGTATATCCTCTTCCAAAATATGTGCAACTCAGGAAGTTTGTCAAGGTTCATGAAGCGCTTCCTCGCACGAGCTAGTCAAATGACCACAAATCAATAACCAACAGGACTGCTGTTTTGTAGCACAAGAAAGAATAGAACATAACATTCAATTAAATTGATAAATTGGGAATAGAAGCGACAGCTCTATGCAATTCTCCTTGATACAAAAGACAAGTAGTAACGACAAGTAATTCTTCTCCATAGATAATTTCTACAATAAGACAATATATTTTCATTTAATCACCCAAATAGAAGAAACAAAATAACAAAGAAAAATTCTCAAAAGATCACAAGTGGCACACGCAGCTACCAGGATGTCGACCCACTTTTTCCGTAAAATGGAATTGTTCACACATATCACCCAGTAGCAATATTTTTTTGTTCAATTTTGGCCATAGCATTTATTTGGCAAAAATAACCCCCTCCCAAGCTTGGAAGGCGTGGTAGACGACAAGTGTCATCTGCCGCACCATTGTAGCCCATCAGAGGCCAGGCGCTAGGGCTGTGCATTCCGTATTTTCGGTAGAATCGGTTCGGTATATTCGATAAATACAGTATTATTGGTTTGGTAATATTGGCTTGACAGGTGTGGTGGCATGTTGGCTTACGTGGCTAACCACGTGGGCGCGACATGACATGATGTGATATGATGGTAATTCCCGTGACTCTTAGCTGAACGCGGCTACTGCCGCACACGCCCACATGGGTCCATCAGTCAGCAATGCCTCCCCGCGCATATAAAAGGCCTCATCTCCCTCTGTGCTAACTCATCCGAAGCCATGTAGCTGAGTAGAGTAGAATTCAAATTAGTTTTTGAATGTAGTTTTGTTGCAATCTAGAGGATTTTGCAGGTGGAATTAGTGTGGTTCCGGTAAATACCTTCACAAAGAGGTATGTTTTATTAAGGTCTCATTAGCTTTAACGATAGTTCAATAATGTAGAATGTGCTAGGTAATAATGTGTAGATGACGTATGTGTTTAATTCGTGTGGACCTTTTTAAAAAAATTGCCCATGTTAGTGATGGATTAGTGGTGGTGTTAATAATTATTTGTTAATACACGAACGTTCTTAGTTATACACTATTATTGTATGTGCACTGCTATTATTTGAGTATTTATGCACTATTATTGTTTGTGCACTATTATTATTTATGCGCTGTTATCATCCGTATACTGTTATTATTTCTAAACTAATATCATTTGTATGTTGTTATTATTTCTACCCTGTTATTGGTTGTGCATTGTTATTATTCGTGCAATGTTATTATTTATGCAATTTTATCATTTGTACACTATTAATATTTCTGCACTATTATTATTTACGCAGTGTTATTATTTATGCACTATTATTATTTCTGCATTGTTATCGTTTGTACACTATTGTTATTTTTGCATTGTTATTATTTGTGCACTGTTATTAAAAAAGGTAGCTAGAGTTTATTGGTATGTAGCATCATCTGAAATAAGTGCATTTCGTCTGCATTGATGGTAGGTACCTGCTATCAGATATGTTATACTTATTCGTGTTCTATGGGGAGGGAGTCATATGGGATGGGCCATCTGGGGCGAACCTTCAAAATTGTAAAAGGACCATAATCGAGGCTTTAGGACTTAAGAAGATGGGTCTCTCTGAGCTCTGGAGGTGTGTGCATAGTGCATTTGATCGGGAGGTTGTTAGGAAGAAGCTCGTTATTGAGGCAGTGACAACCACTATGGTTAGAGATTCGAGGTAGTGTTTCTAGGAGTCAAAGAAGGTGGTTAGTAACATCGCCTAGCAACAGTACATGGAGATCGCTAGCATTTAGGCAGCAGTGATATATTGGATGCCAATGGTGTATGTGTAGTTTGTGGAGAGGGCAAAGGTGTGGAGCAGGGGGTGAGGGCGGCGGGAGTGGTAATGTGGAGCGTGTGTAGTTGGGGATGGTGGCGGTGAAGTGGAACTTGCTGGTTCTAGTGTTGTGGTAAAACATAGTACCGGCCGGGATGATGGATGACTGTCCAAGTTGGCTTGTAACTTTCAGCCAATAGAAGGTGCAGAGGATGGTGGATAGCACATATTGACTGTCATGAATATTTAAAAGGGCTATCAGATGGGAGCCATTCCAGTAAGAAGGAGGATGCCAACATAGCCAGCAATGTAGACGAGGCTTGTGTAGGTAGAGGTGGGGTAGTATTGTGTGCACCGATGTCGAGTACGTCTCCTCAAGATTGGATTTTGTTGCCTTGGCCTTCCTAGTTGTGTCGTCTGAAGGTGAGCCTGAATGTTCTTTCGACAAAGATATTGTCATCTGAACGCTTCCCCAACAAGAGTGCCACACAGTAAGCCATCGCAAGATATGCCATCTACATAAGCCACATATATCGGGTGCACAAGTCAAACCCCAATACATACATGGTGAAGTGTCTGGATGGCACTTGTCCCGGGAAGGTATGTGCGCAGAGATTCAAAGGTGGAGCAATGAACTTCCGGATAACGGTGGTCAAGGACTACACCTGTGAGCTTGCAAAGCTACTGCATGGGCACTGCAATATGACCTCATCACTCATAGATAGCCTGATAAGTCACCTTGTAGTTGCGAATATTATAGCTTCGCTGAAGCTATTGATGGGCGATACTGTGGACCTGGTTATATCAGGCTACACGTGGTCATACACGTGGTCGTGTTTTGGAGTCAACTATGGTCAATAGTGAGAATTGAAGCTACACTCATGGAGGAGCCGAGGCCCAAAACAATCAAGGTTGCGGGTTGCACCAAGTGGCCCAAAACTATGGTTGAGCTCAAGCATGGCACAAGAAATATGAAAAATATTGAAGAGAAAGTTCCAGTGACGGGTTGCACCAAATGGCTTGATAGGTTCAAGTGAGGCGTGGTCCGATGGAATCAAAATGGAAGAGACTTACTGATGCGTGGCAAGTCATTAGTGCACCTGTCCGAGGCAAGCATGGTGATTACTTGCAATGGAAGATGAAGACCAAGCCAAGACAAGGGTATTTTGCTAATTTGTGGAATAGCAAAAACTATATTAGATCAAAACTACAGCGCCTAAGCGATGCTTGGGAAAGTGGTTTCGATCAAGGACATGCTGAGAAGATCAAGTGGATCAAAAGCTAAGGACTTGCAAATGAATAAAACCTGTGTTGTGTGGGGTCAAGATGTACTAGTGGATAGTATACATTAGGATTAGATGTGTGCTAGTTGTCATCTATTTAACAAGTTGAGATGGAAACTTGCAAATGAACCATCCAACCGTGTCTCATTCCAGCATTATGTTCTAGGGTTAGGATTAGAAGAGTGAGTGCTATTGTGTGCTCTCTTGTCCTTCAGGTGAAGTGTCTATAAATTATTCATCCTCATGTAGAAATATATCAACTTTATTTATCTGTTATGGTGTCTTCTTGTTTTGGTTGATTTGTTCTTATTCTTAATGATTTTAATCTTTTATCTCCGCTTCTTGATCTTACTGTGTGCCAAGGATGCGTTAGTGATGAAGATGACTCATGGAAATCAAATCCCATCCATCTAAGCACCGTGTCTTGAAGGATTTCAATGTTGCCTGGTTTTGCATGATTTTGGTCTCATCTTGATGTTTGTTGTGAGAGACCATGTGGGCAGGACCCCATGTTTGTGATGAGTAATTGACGCGTTTTCCGGAAAGATTGAGTTTGGTTTGTGCGTTTCGTGCCATGATGGCATTTGGCTCAGTCGGGTTTGGTTAGTCGGACTTGAGGCACATTCTTCTTCCCGATCGGTCATTTGGGCTAATTTCATGCTTAAGTATGATTTTCTGATGCTAATTGTGATTACATGTTTCGACCGGTGCTATGTGATGTGTTTCTTGTCTGTGATGACTGCAGGACGTCGAGGTGGAGTCGTGGCGAGGCACGGAGGACCGGACTAGGCACAGGTGGTGCCGAGGTCAGAACAGTCGAGGTGTGTCGAAGACGGTGAGGGCTCGAGGTAGCTACGAGGGTTGCAAGGCAAGGAATGAGGAAGCTTCCCAGAAGGTGCAGGAGGGGCGTTTTGGTGAATACGCAAAGCTGCACTAAAGGAAGTGAGTTGTGGTTAAAGCACTAGAGTTAGTGGGTAAAGCTCTAAAGCTAAATGGGCAAAGTGATTTGTGAACCCATTATGGAGGGCTATAAATAGATGCAAGTCTCCTGGTGGAGTGCATGGTTGTTGGGAGAGGTTCCTAGGGTTTTTGGCTTTATGCTTTCTCTTTTGTTCAGTTGAGGGTTGGTGAGAAGTGCAGGAGGTTGTCTCCCTCTGTGTTTGGGTTGTGCTCTTGTCCCCTGCGTGAGTTCTCTCCCTGGAGAGGCATGTAGCTTGTGCTCTCAATCCAAGCGCGTATGGGGACATAGAGGTTGTAATCATTTATCTCTCATCCTCAATATCAATCTGAGATGGTTTTATTTGAGATGGACTGAATGTTTCTTGCCCTCTGTGATGAATTTTGTTTCCAGTTCTTCTCCCTGTTGCTCTCTGTTGGCATGAGTTTTTAGGTGATTTAGTCGTTTTCTTGTTTGATTCTTCTTTGCTCTGAGATGGGAAGTAACTCCAGACCTCTTGGGCATTCCATTTTCAAGATCAAATGGAAGAATCACTGATTTCCCTTTTCTCCCTGAGCTTCATCAAAAATTCTCTGTTTTGCTCAAACCTAGGGTTTCATGTCAGGGGATGTTGGGTTCTCTTGATTCCCTTCATAAGTTGGCTTGAGATTCGGGTTAAAAAGGCTCAAGATCATTGCTAAGTCAATTGCAAAAGGTCAAGAGCAAAGGATAAATGAATAGTGAGAAATCTGAAAAATAGTGCTATCACTCATGTCATTTTTAGATTTTGAGCAAATCTTGATTCCTTTCCCTTTCTGGTTGAATTCCTTTGCTCTTTAGGTGCTATGGCTATTTGGATCAGAGTCTCTTCCTTTTGGTTTTAGAGAAATAGCCAGAGCTCTTCAATTGATCTGCTGTGTGAAGATTTGAGAGTTGGTCATGCAAAACAGCCTTACGCGCTCAAACTCGGCTCGGTCGCCGCCGGTTAGAAACCGCGGTCGATCGATTTTGTTGCCGGTCAGACCGGCATTATGAGTGCGGTCAGACCGCTTTGAAGATGGCGGTCAGACCGGTTGGGGTAGGGCGGTCAGACCGGCTTTAAGCCAGCGGTCTGACCGGTCCCAGGCATGCAGTGTGACCGGCCTCCCTATAGGCTTTGCTGATTTTTGATCTCATTGCTGATTTTCGATTTAGGCTTTGTTCTTCCATGTCTTTTTCTCTTGGTTGTCCAGTGTGAAAATTCAAAGAGCTTGAGCTTTCCTCTTCATAGCTTTTCGTAGCTATTGGAGAGGTAAATCGCTTGTGGATACATGGGGGCATATTTTAAAGAAGCAACATTCACCCCCCCCCTCTTCTGCTGCCGAATTCGATCCAACATATTGATCTCAAGGTTTTTGCTTCAAATCTTTTTGTGTTCTTTCTTGTTGTGATATATAAAAACATATTTAGAGCCATCTTGACCATCATCTACCCATGAGCAAGTCATATTTTGAGTTTTTGGTTTTTTGCTTGGAATTAGTGCACTTTGCGTATTCTCGAGAAAGGCCTAAACTTTGACAAGGATTCAAGTAATCCTTAGATGGAATAGATTCCTAATATCCTTAGTAAGGTGTGTACAAAGTTGTATCTTTTTTAGTTATGGCTTTTTGGAGTTGCACCAAATGTGATTAGGATTTGGGCTGATTTCTGCTCTAGGAGTAGGGGAACGCTCATACGACTCTTGGGCCTAGTCGTACTACTCACTGGTCAGACCACTCCCTTGCTATCAGTCAGACCACCATTCTACTGCCGGTCAGACCACTCCTGAGTAGCCGGTCATACTGCTCTGCTCTAGGAAAGGAAGAAGGAAGAGGAGGGAAGGAAGAAAGGGATGACAGAAGAGAAGATGCCCTGATCTAGTTATTCCTCTCTAGGGTAATGGCTGAAATCCCTTCCCTATGTTGGCTTATCGATTTCATGGAGGTTAGGGTGAGTCCCAATAGGAGAGAGTCCGAGCTTCGAGTTTAGGCACGATGCCAATATGTGTGTATGTAGTTCTATGGTGTTTTGAGATTAGATGATGTTTGTCCAGGTGGAGGTTTGGGATCAGTGCTACCCACATGTTATCCCCATGATTGAATAGGCAAGTGCATGGTAAAACAGTAAATTGGGTTGATGGGTATTACTAGTTAAACTGGATGCAATAATTACCATGCTTTATTACTATGTTTACTCTTATTTCAATGATGATTAAATGATGATGATGGCTAAGTGATGAAGAAAGAGAATGGTAAAGAGTGATGAAAACTTACATTGCATTAAGTGCATAATTATGGCATGAAAGAGACTCACTTTGGTAGACATGAAAAACCTACTTCGGTAGACACATCCATGGGATAGAGGGAAAAGTATCTTCACAGGATGGAGATAATGGGAGGGTGGTATATCAATGGGTATTCACTCAGCTATACCGCTATAAGCTAAATAAAGAGTAGAGATGTGCATTTGCATTGCATTGCATTAACGATAATGAAAAGCTGATACAGACGAAAGTGTTAAAGAGTATGAAAGAGTTGACAGATAATGACCAATTAATGAGAATGTGATCTAAGATGGAGATATGTGCATTTGCATTATTTTTGTGATAAGGAGGTGTGAATGCATGAGAAAGGGTTAATGAAAAAAAAAGAGTAAATAGATAATGAATGGTTAATGAGAATGTATGTTTACTGTTTTGCTACGTACTTGCTCAATCTTGGACTCACGTTTGTTTTGTTGTTTTTTTATGTGGCCATTGAGACCCCATGCATCGGGAATAGGAGTAGCACATCTACATCACATCCAATAATAATGATCTAGAGCATCACCTCTGTTTTTCTTAATATTGCCTTAGTAAAGTAGCTTGTTAATCTGGAACTTAGCAAATAATGCTCTCATAAACTGAGGATGAACTTTAGATTGCTTTTATGCTAATGTATGTTTCCTCAATAATGTTCTATTTACATGTTTAAGTATGCTCTCGGATGCATGGTTCTGTGCGTTCTCAGGTGCAGGGTCCTGAGCGTTCTCAAGCGCATGGTCCTGAGCATTCTCGAGCGTGTGGTCTCGAGCATTCTTGGGCACGAGTGACCCAAGTTTTATTTTGAGTCATGTTTATTATGAATTAGTTCTTTGTGGAGGATTAGGTCAAGAAAGTATTACCAAAATTTTTTGTTAGATGGTTTAAACTTCATTGTTATGAAATAGTGGTAGCATCTCGAGCTCGGCCAACATGGCTCAAAGGTTGGCCTGGGATGCTACAGTTAGTATCAGAGCAGGCGCTACAGTTAGTATCAGAGCAGGCGTTAGATCTGTCGTGGATAAATTGGTAAATTAGGCTACCATAATCAACTAAAATTTGACTTAGGACTGATTATTAAACTAAAATTCGGCTTAGGTTAAGTAATTGCTAAAACTTGATCTAGGATTAGCAACTTAAGAAATATTTAAACTTGACACACAATCTGGCATACAATTGGATTGGGTTTGGGTCAAGCACTACATTTATGTTTCCGCTAGTTATATTGTTGACTTGTACTGTTACGAGGTGGATTCTTGTGAGTTGATGGTTCGAATGCTTGTGTAACATGAACATAGATGCAAGGGGTAGAGGTCGTGATCATGGTGCTGGCCGAGGTTGTGGCCAAGCGAGGCCACCGCCAGAGGTTCAACAAAAAGTACCTAACGTAGAGGTTGTTTTTGCTAAATAGTCCATAGTTGGGGATCCTGCAAGGTCCTCAACCTTGTTGCGAGAGTTTATAGAAGAGGTTCGCACACTTCACCATCAAGTGTTGGTAGCTCCTACTACTGCTATACCTATTGCTACCCCTGTGGTGGTTGTTGCTGTTCTGGTCACACCAGAGGCAAGGATGGGCCTCCATGAGTGGATGGCATTGTGATTAGATACCTTCGATGGGTCAGGTACACTGATGCAAGTTGCGGATTGGTTGCACTATATGGAGAGGCAATTTAGGGCCCTAGAGACAACCTTACAATTGAGGGCTCACTTTGTGGCTTTTTAGCTGAAGGGTCAGGCAGATATTTGGTGGGAAGGGGGTCTTTCCGCTAAGAACCCTGCTCAGGGCCCAGCCACTTGGGAAAATTTTGTTAAATAGTTTAAGGCAAAGTACTACCTGGAGTCTTTTATGGAGAGGATGGAGGTTGCCTTGTCGATCTTCATGCAGGGAAAGATGACTGTAGCGGTATATGAGGTGGTGTTCAATAACCTGATTTGTTTCGTGCCATTCATCACGAGAAGGCCAAGAAGTTTCGCCAAGACTCAACCCAGAGTTCTAGCATGTTATGGGAGCTATAGCGCCCCATGACTTCAACTCCATGGTCAAATAAGCCAGGGGCATGGAGTTGGAGATGCAGCTCACTAAGCGGTTGCAAACCTCTGGTTGTTCAAGTGCTTCTGGTGGTGACCAGAAGAGAAGTTTCAATGAGGGAAGTGGATCTATTCAACGACTCATCTTTAAGAAGTTGAAAGGGAGTTAACGTCCCCTGCAGTCATGTAAATCTAAGTTTTCGAGGCTGCCTTCTTTAGCACCATGTTCTTCGGTGCCTGTTCTTCTAATCCTTCTCTGAAATTTTGAATCTATGACATGCATCATATTTGCATATATTTTCCAATCATTTATCCCTATTATTTTTTGCATTTTGGTACCATTTATTATCATTTACATGTTTTTCTACAATTAATTGCTCCAAATGTACCATTTTATATTTTTCTAAATTTTTCTATAGGCTGGCATGTCGAGGCGCATAATCTTCAAATCTGGACTATCGGGTTAGCTCCATATATATGTGTGTGTTGTCACGGAGGTGTTGGATCAAATTATGAAGAAAACAAAGCATTGGAGGTCTAAATCAGAAGAAAACATCATGGAGAAGGACTTGTTTGCAATATATAAAAATTTGGAGGCTAAATTGCAAAGAGGCCAATCCCCAATTCTCCCATCAATAACCCTAGCCGCCAGCCATGGAAGAATTTGAGCCTGGTTAATCCTTTTCTTCTCCCCTTGCCTCCCTAGAATCTCCTCTCTTCTCCCCTTTCTTCACCACCACTGGCACTGGCGAGGGCTGGGACTAACCTCACCAGATGCCACCGCATCACTGCTTCCCGCCTCTCTTCTCTCTGGCCTCCCAACTTCATCGTTTATCCACCGCATTGGCCACCTTCTCCCTCCATTGGTTGCCACCACTCCATGCTAGCGCTCGCCACTGAATCCCCCTCCTGCGCACCGGGCGCCCTCAGCTCCTTCGCAGCCACCTCCTCTTGGCTGTCAATTCAGCATTTTCAAAAGTATTTAACAGATTCGTGGAGATTTCTCTTTCATTCATTGAATCGTGGAAGGTGGATGTGGGCTATGGATTTGTGTAAAAAGGAAAAAAGAGAAAGAGGAGGGTTGGTGGGTTGTCCAGAGAGGAAGGCTAGACCTTCCACCTCCCACTTTGGCCTAGGCCGGCCCAACTTAAGGCCCAACAGCCCATTTTTCCCCAACCCTAGGCCGCCCCCCTATGGCTGCCACCCCTCTCCCCCTGCGTCCCTCTCTCCCCTGCGTCCACTCCCCCCTGCGCCCTACTGCTCCCCATGCTGGAAAGAAGGGAAGGAATTAAGGAGAGGAAGAAGGAATAAAGGAGGGAGGAAAAGATTTCTAGCGTGGACAACCTAGGTTTGGATTCCTCACTTTTCCTCTCTGTTTTAGGATGATCTTAGGCATTTGTCTCATCATTAGGGGTAGATCATCTAGTGCAAACCATCGTACCGTGCTTAATCAGTGTTCTGCGTGTAGTCCGATCAGGCAGTGCTGCTGTTTGGGTGGTTTAGGCGACCAAGACGATTTTTCCTATAGAACCCATGAATAGAAAAGTTGTAGAGGACACAGAGACCTAGTTGAGTGGATTGGGCACAATAGAGCTTGGAAGTCTGCTATGTAGCAGAGTTGGTTTCAGGATTCAGTTTCTATTCGTGGGCAAATTCAAAGGCTCTAAAGATTTTTATAAATTTTCTCATAATAACGAAAGTTGTAGATAATGTTGTAATATAGCTTGTAAAAGTTTATACTTTTTGGAGTAGTGCACTATCGGTGGTTGTCAGCAGAAGTTTGCTTGTCAGAACTTAGAGGCAAATTATGTCCTCTGTTTCCATTACAAATTACACCCTTTTAACGATAGAATAAAATTATGGTGTATTTGTGAAAGTTGTAGCTTTTTTGTTCTATAGATTTCAAAAAATGCTATTTGTTTCTATGGTCCATTTAGTGTATAAAAAGATATGGAAAAAGACAAGTAGCGATATTGCAGTGAGCTGATCATCGGAACGGTAGTTGAGAGGTAGTTGTCGGGTTTTGGGCGTAGTGGTGCTTTACCTTTCAGTTATGAATGTCATATTGAGGTTTTGTGCTGAGTGGTGACTTGTGAATAGGTGGCTTTGCTTCTAACCATGCTTGAGCCCTTTGCCCCTTTGGTAGAGGCAGGTAAACGTAGTGGTTGTTGCTACAGTTTAACTTATTAAATTAAATGCCTTCACCATAATTTTTGACGTTTGGTAATTAATCCACCTTTAAATAAAGATGCATTGCTGTGCTATATGCCATTCAATCACTTCGCTCTAACTCCACTTGACCCCGTCAATACTCCGCGCCCCATCGATCTTGCCTCAAGTCACCCAAATTGCCCATTAACTCATAATAAAGATAAATTGAGCTTACTTGGAGTTATTTTTGATCTTCTGAGTTATTTGCTTTTATTTGGATTCAGTCGTTTATCGCGTAATTAGAAACTGAAGTCCTAGAGATTCTATGGATCAAGCGAGATCAAGATCGAGGTGAAGATAAAGACCGAAAGAACTCAAGCCCATCAAATGAGAAAGCGTTGTGTGAGCTCACGATCCGGTAAACCGCGCCAGGCGAGTCAATACTTTGATCATGTTGAACCTACATTTTCTGCAAATTATTTTGGTTTAAATTATCAAATTGCATGCTGTTATGTTATATGCAAATACATGTTAATTTAAGATTCTAATTACATGCCTATTATTTACCTTGAATAATATTACACCTCCTTTGAAATATTTGAATGTGTGAACCTTGTCGCCCTAGCAAAATTATAATAGTAACCTTTCGAAAATAAGTCTCTAAATATGCCATGCTTAGAATTGTTTAGATACTCATGGGCGCGAGAGCACCCAAGCATCACTTTTAATCCTGAGAAAAATTGGTTGGGCAGTCATGGTGGTAATGACTGGTGTATGTTGGATATGGCTATTTTATATTCCCAAAAACCTCGAATTGCTTATTTATCTGGGCGAATGGTTCGGGGGTATGGTGCAGGTGTGCACGAGAGTGTGGTTTGTGGTAGAACCGCCCAGATACCCTAAGGACTGAATCTTGCCATGACCTCCTGTGTAAAACAAGTACAACCACAAGTCTGTAAAGTACAACTTGGCTTAGTAAATTTACCGGACCCCGAAAGTCATCATTATCGGTGGAGGAGAAGTGGTGGTGCAAGTAGCGATTCTGGGTGACGGCTTGAATGGGACACTCTTTGTGGTGAAGTTCTTCTGCGGTGTGCTAGCAGTACGGGGAGTCAGCTGCTAGGCGCATAGGAGGGGAACATCCCGCACAACGTATGGGACCCACCGCAAGTGGGAGTGGCCCATCGGGTGAGATGATGGACGGGGCGAGGTACTTTGAACGGTTACTGTGATGGTTTGCTCAACCGCATGACTAAGGAATCGTGTGGGGGTAATGAGTGAACTGTCTCTTGTGGGTAAAGTGTGCAAACTCTGCAGAGTCAAAACTATTCGAATAGCCGTGCCCACGGTCAAGGGCGGACATGGGAACTTAACCAGATATAGTTCTATTTCACAAACCTTGTGGGTGGGAATGGAAAAGTGGAGGGCAGCGGAAAGCCCTGATTTGAGTTGTCCTGGGTGTCGTCCCAGTGGTAAGTTAAGCGGCTATAACGCTGAAAGATGCCATATGGTGCAGATGCCATGTAACGGTGGATGGAATCTGAATCGCTATTATTATTGCATACTCTTGAACATTATGCTTTTGTTCAAAACTGCTAGGTCTCAAGAAATTTCTATTTATTATATTTTTAAATAATGGTAACATTTCTCACAAATAAAATGTCAGGAAGAATAAATAGAGTCGTAAGAAAGGAAGATGGCTGTTTATGGTAATCACGTAAAGAAGTTGGTGGATTCATGATTGATCATAGGAGGGATAATGATAGTGTGGAGTCTAGGAGAAATAAATGGATGGAGCCCAAATGGATTTATAGACTAGATAGATGAATTTTATGATTTTTGGAGTATTAGGAAATGCGAAGGTAATGGTTGGATTACAATACTGCTATTTGATATAAATTCTTGGGAGATGTTGACAATATTGGGATTAATAGGATTTGAACGATTTCTTGATGGATGAATTGATTTTTCTGGAAATTTGGAGGTATGAAAATAACTATAGGAGATTAATCTTGATCAATGATATTCTTGGTGGAGATATATTAACGAATCATAGACCTGATCAATGATATTATTGGTGGATATTTAATAGAGAATCCTAGATCTGATCAATGATACCCTTGGTGGATGTACACTAGCAATTCGTAGACTTGATCAATGATATTCTTGGTGGAGGTACAATAGTGAAGTAGTTAGAGATGGATAATGGATAATAAGGTTGATAATTGGAAGAGCAAATTATGGTTGTGGATCAATAACAAAAAGGATTGGATTGTTAGGGATTAGAATACAAACGATATTGGTGGATTAATTAAGTGATATTAGATAAAGGATGACACTACATGTTTAGAGTTTTAGACAAAGAAACCATGTAGAGATTGTATGATCGTGGATTAATGAAATGATGTCGCTCCTTTGTTTGAGGGTAGATAGAAATCAATATAGAAAGAAAGAGATCGGTGGATTAGTTAAATGATGTTACTCGCTGTTTGGAGTCTTAGACAGCAGTCAATAATTAAAGTGTATTTTGGTGGATTAAGTCAATTATGGCAATTGTTGTGTGGAGTTTAGGTAGCAACAATAATACTAAAATTAAATCATGACAATGCTACCAAAAGTGATTTTTGGCAAATAAAATAACCCGAGCCTCTCCTTTGTTAAGCCATGCATACTATTTATTTGCATTCTGTATTGGCTCGCGAGCACGGGTCGAGTGCTCATACTCGCTTTGCGACAAAATTGAAGCAGAATCAAATCACCGCGCCTCAGCAACAAGATTGGACAAGCTGGCGAGAAGATGAAGATGTCAAGGGCTAGGTCGCGAACCTCCGGTTGGTCGCTGTGGGCATGTCCTGAAGGTCCCACTGTGTGCTTCGTTCTTCTTCCGCTGCAATTTAATGATTTCGCCTCATTGGCCCATGAGTAAGTTTACTATTATATTTACGCTTCCGCATGATATGTATTTTGATGTCCATAATCAGAATCGTGTGCACTATCATCGATCCAGGAATAGTGCGCACTAAACACTGAGAATCCGGATTCAGCGGGGATGGTATCGAGCATATCGATCGCAGTCGTGACCTAGTTAGCTGGCCGTTAGTTTCATGACTAGAAATATTTCTTTAAAATAATATTTCCAAAATTATAAGTTATACTACTCATTCTTATCTCTCTTAGATGATTCTCACTCATCTAAATGCTGCCTTAGCCATTTTTACTTCTAGAGCTCTCTTACCCTGAATTCAAAACAATAACACAAGAGTGAGTGCTAATATTAACCAACTTACCCCAAATACTTCCCTCCTCTGTCTATTAATTTCAAAAGGAAAATTGTGTTCCCCTTCTCATACCCCTACTCCAAATTTAGGGCTAGGAACGTCGAAGATGTTCATGAAGATAAGGTGATCCTGTTTTAAACAGATCAAGCAGGCAAACCATGCGCCCTCTTATGTGTGTTTCCTCGAGTAGATGTTGTGTTGTTTCAAGATTCTATTTGGACCCTGTGTACTGCCTTCTTGCCCTTGGGCGTCCTATTTCGCAGTCACAGGAAAAGCTTGTTTTTGAAAAACTTGTGTGGTTTTGTATCAGCTCAGCCCTTTGGGTGTGCTCTTTTAAAATTTGCATGGGTTAGATCACCTTGTCCCCACGACTCCATTCTTACCTCATGCTATTCCCTCTCACCCTGTTTGCTGCAAGTCAAGTCAGATCGACCCAAGCAAAGTGATAGATAGTCCAGCTAAGACAATCAAGGACAGGTGGAGCCTTCACCGCTCTTCAACTCAGAGATTCAACCGGCACCAAGACCAAGACTCGAGGCTCTGTCCTGCTAACATTTTCTCCTTACTTACCAAGAGGACCCATCATGCCTGGAGTTAGAAGAGATGAATAATGACTAGTGATACCCATTTTAAGGGGGGTAGCACTAAGAGACAAAATGTCGAAGAACTACCATGATGTATGTGTTGGAGGTGCGACAACCTGGACTCAGAGCTAATCAAACCAGTACAAGAAGACTTGCAAGACCAGGAGCCTTACAGTGACAAGGACAAAAGACCACCATATAGATATGTCCATCATCACCTATGTATTCTTAATGCCCTCTATCCCCTAGGGCACAGACCATTTCTACCCACCTATCAATATGGAATTCTACAACCGTATGTCTAATAGACGATGCAACTACTCTATTCTACGATGACGTGAAGACAACAACGACAAAGAGCAAGTATTTGGATGTCTACGACCTAACCAGGAGAACAAGGTTTCTCTCTTTCCTTTTGACTTCTCCAAGTGCTAACCCCTGTTGTGCAGATTTTCATCTCTCTGGGAAGCTAAAGAACCATACGACGAGAAACACCCCGAAACCCATTGCTGGCCAATATACCCCACCTCCATTCTTTCTGCTCTACCGGAATCTCGGGGTCGAGATTCTTTTTAAGGGGGTAGGTTTGTAACATCCCAAAATTTGGTTGTTCAAAAGTATGGAATTTTTTTTATAAAAAAACTATCTCTTGCATTTTTTTGGCATTCGAATCTTCTTCTAAATATTTATTTGAAATCTCCTAAGTTTTGTGACATACAAATTAATATGTTGAGAGATAATATCTAAGTAAAAAAATATAAATAATAATAAAGTCAATGAAAGAGATGGGAATAATTTAACGCAATGAATTACAAATTCTAAACTAATTCTAAATTGCACTCAAATCTAGAAATCAATTTGAATAAAAATCTACCTTAAATCAAATTGACCAAAACAAGTATTAAAAGCTCGTATTTAAATAAATAAACTAAGGATTCAAATTTTGAAAATCACACAAAACTCAAAATCAATAAATCCTAATGTAAGTTAAAATTTTAATTAAAAATCTAAATTTCAAATCTTGGCTTGAGCCCTTCATTTCCTCTTTTTCTTCCCTTCCCCTTTTTCTCTCTCACTTCCATGTGGACCCACTCCTTTTTCTCTCTCCCTCCCTCTTTCTCCTTTTCTTTCTCCCTCTGCGCACGGGCCCGGCCTGCCCCGCCTCCTCCTTTTCTTCGCTCCTTCCCTTTTCCCTTCACAGCCGCACGCTGGCCCTTCCTCCTCCCTTCGTTTTTCCTTTCTTAACCTGTCTCCTCTGCTCTCTGCTCTGCACACGCCTCCTCCTGGTGGCCATCATGCTCTGCGCCGCTCCCTGCCATGCGCCGCGCCTGACCCGTCGCTATCACTCTGTGCCGCTGTGCGCCGAGCCCCGCGCCTCCGGTCCTTGCCCGGCGATTCTCCACCCCCACCGCTCGGTCCTCCGCCGACTCTGCCATTCCGTGCTGCAACGTCCCCCTCCCGCGCTATAAAAATCAGCCCCGGTTTCCCCTCCCTTTTTGCTTGTCCCCCTCCTTGCTCCCCCACTGCAAAACCACGCCCGTGCACAGGCGCCGCCACCGTCTCCCGCCGTCCCGACCGCTCTGGTGAAGCACTGCCCATTTCAACCGCGTCACAGAGTATCTGCCTTCTCCCTCCGCTTCCCCGTCGGCCTAATTGGAACATCGTGCACCGAGCTCGCCGGAATCGATTTCTCCCTCACCACCGGCCAAAAGCCGCCGCGCCACTCCCTCCCCGGCGAATCCCTCCTCGATTCCTTGGAATAGAAGCACCACCCCGCCGCCCCGAAGCTTCCCCAAGCGCCGGCCGACGCTCCCCGCCACCCCAGCTCGCCAGCGCCGTGCGCCACCACCGCGCGACCCCGCCTTCCGCCACCGACGCGCCTCGGTACCTCCCCGGCCCGACTAACCGCACGGTGAGCCCTCCCTCAACTCCCTGTAGCTCATGCTCACCTTGGTTTCTTCTCCCCCGCATCGGCGCCACCGTTGGCCCTCTTCCCTCCGTGGCCGGCCGCCGTGAGCCATCTCGGCCACGTTGCGTCGCCGCCCAAGCTGAAATACGGACACCCCTGGCCTGCCTAGCGCCCCGGGGTCCCATTTTACTTATCGCGGCTGGGTCCCAGGCCTTGCCCCGCCGGCGCTGCCGACGCCAGAGCCGCCGCGCCGCCTCCTCTGGTTTGGGCACCCGGCCAACTCTACCCCTTATATGTATGCGCGATTGCCTCTATCACATGAGGGCTGTAGCCCAGTTGGCCAGTCCCGCCGTGCGTTAATTAGGAAGTCTCGGCTACGATTCCCTCTCTGTGCATTTTTTTTGTATTTCTATTTTTTCTAGTAATCCGTTTCAATTAAGAACAATCAAGGACAAATTAGGACTAATCTAGGGTAGCTAATAAATTTAATATGGATATAAAATGAGGTTAACTAAGATTTAATATTTGATTATTTATTATACGAGCAACTAATATAGCTTAAACACTTATTTGAGGTTTAATTACCAATTAAAGACATCAATAAAATATGGTTTTGCTTAATGTCCAAATTTAATAAAAATCCTAATTACATACACACACACACATCCGAGTTAAATTGAAGGGAATAAAAATGATAACTATAAAAGCAAAGTTTCAAATTAAAAAGATTACCCTGGAACGTAATTAAATATATGCTCTAACATTTAACATGTCGTCATTAAATAAATCTCAATAGTAAGTTTAATTAAATTAGGCCTTTTCATAAAATTAATTAAACAAAGAACGTGACCATAAACATTTAAATTAGAAGGCCATAATAAAATCCTCACCATTAGCACATCACCGCTAAATAAATCCCAACGATGAATTTAGTGGAATAAAATTTGGGTATAGCGAGCTCGGTCCTATGTAAATAGAAGTTTAGTTAAAATATGCAAGAATGCTAAAGTACAGTAGCCCTAGGTCATCGGACGTTGAGATAATCTCACCAATAAAACAATCCAATGAAACATGTAATATGATGACCAATAGCTGCATATGAGTAGCAAATAATAATGTAGTAAAAACTTCTATCAAACATCACTGAGATAAATAAATACTCTCATGCGGCACTGAATTATTAAACTAATCATTAGGAGTACATCTTGAATAATTGGTAAATAGAACCCAATAAAATACCATAACCTATGCTAGGAGGAATACATACCATAAAGATAAATTTAATACACTAAACTCCTACACCAAGCTATATGACTAACCTAATGCATGGGACTTCCTAAATAAATATAAAAATGAAAAAAAAGAGTTATGAAATAAAAAGATCGATCTGTGATATTCTAAAGTCAGCTATGCCTAGTCATTCACAAATCCGAAGCAGAGTATTCCAGTGAATATTCTGGTATCATGAACTTACCTTTGCATTCGTCTCAATAAATCTTCCTTGGCCATTCAATCACTTCGCTCTAACTCCACTTGACCCCGTCAATACTCCGCGCCCCATCGATCTTGCCTCAAGTCACCCAAATTGCCCATTAACTCATAATAAAGATAAATTGAGCTTACTTGGAGTTATTTTTGATCTTCTGAGTTATTTGCTTTTATTTGGATTCATGCGTTTATCGCGTAATTAGAAAGCTGAGTCCTAGAGATTCTATGGATCAAGCGAGATCAAGATCGAGGTGAAGATAAAGACCGAAAGAACTCAAGCCCATCAAATGAGAAAGCGTTGTGTGAGCTCACGACCGCGGTAAACCGCGCCAGGCGAGTCAATACTTTGATCATGTTGAACCTACATTTTCTGCAAATTATTTTGGTTTAAATTATCAAATTGCATGCTGTTATGTTATATGCAAATACATGTTAATTTAAGATTCTAATTACATGCCTATTATTTACCTTGAATAATATTACACCTCCTTTGAAATATTTGAATGTGTGAACCTTGTCGCCCTAGCAAAATTATAATAGTAACCTTTCGAAAATAAGTCTCTAAATATGCCATGCTTAGAATTGTTTAGATACTCATGGGCGCGAGAGCGCCCAAGCATCACTTTTAATCCTGAGAAAAATTGGTTAGGCAGTCATGGTGGTAATGACTGGTGTATGTTGGATATGGCTATTTTATATTCCCAAAAACCTCGAATTGCTTATTTATCTGGGCGAATGGTTCGGGGGTATGGTGCAGGTGTACACGAGAGTGTGGTTTGTGGTAGAACCGCCCAGATACCCTAAGGACTGAATCTTGTCATGACCTCCTATGTAAAACAAGTACAACCACAAGTCTGTAAAGTACAACTTGGCTTAGTAAATTTACCGGACCCCGAAAGTCATCATCATCGGTGGAGAAGTGGTGGTGCAAGTAGCGATTCTAGGTGACGGCTTGAATGGGACACTCTTTGTGAGTGAAGTTCTTCTGCGGCGTGCTAGCAGTACGGGGAGTCAGCTGCTAGGCGCATAGGAGGGGAACATCCCGCACAACGTATGGGACCCACCGCAAGTGGGAGCGGCCCATCGGGTGGGATGATGGACGGGGTGAGGTACTTTGAACGGTTACTGTGATGGTTTGCTCAACCGTATGACTAAGGAATCGTATGGGGCAATGAGTGAACTATCTCTTGTGGGTAAAGTGTGCAAACTCTGCAGAGTCAAAACTATTCGAATAGCCATGCCCACGGTCAAGGGCGGACATGGGAACTTAACCAGATATAGTTCTATTTCAAAAACCTTGTGGGTGGGAATGGAAAAGTGGAGGACAGCGGAAAGCCCTGATTTGAGTTGTCCTGGGTGTCGTCCCAGTGGTAAGTTAAGCGGCTATAACGCTGAAAGATGCCATATGGTGCAGATGCCATGTAACGGTGGATGGAATCTGAATCGCTATTATTTTTGCATACTCTTGAACATTATGCTTTTGTTCAAAACTGCTAGGTCTCAGGAAATTTCTATGTATTATATTTTTAAATAATGGTAACATTTCTCACAAATAAAATGCCAAGAAGAATAAATAGAGTCATAAGAAAGGAAGATGGCTGTTTATGGTAATCACGTAAAGAAGTTGGTGGATTCATGATTGATCATAGGAGGGATAATGATAGTGTGGAGTCTAGGAGAAATAAATGGATGGAGCCCAAATGGATTTATAGACTAGATAGATGAATTATATGATTTTTGGAGTATTAGGAAATGCGAAGGTAATGGTTGGATTACAATACTGCTATTTGATATAAATTCTTGGGAGATGTTGACAATATTGGGATTAATTGGAAAATGAATTTGCCCATTCCAGTTGTGCCACCCTAGGCATAGCTAGCCCCCTTGTTCCTATAGTTGATGTGCTTCCTATTGTGCTCATCCAACAATGCCCACAAAGCATCAAATTTTCTTTGCTGGTTCTGCATAGCCAGCCTTTTGAACAACTTCATCAATGGTTGTTTCGGGAATTGCTTGAAGAAGTTCACCCCTAGGTGACAAATGCACCATCTGTTCCTCATATCCGGCCAGGGGAAGGGCTAATCGGGGTCTTCTTAAAGTTTTCTTATGACCTTCACAATCACAGCGTGGTGATCGTGGATTACGCACGCACCAGGACGAGCGCTGACTACTCCAATTCTCACATGTCTAAGGAACCATAACTAGCTATCATAATTCTCACTTTCCACTAATGCGATGGCCAGCAGCATAATTTGATTGTTGCCATCAACACCGTAAGGATCTGACCCTTGTATTTGCCGGTCAAAAAGGTCCCATCAACTGAGATTACGAGTACCATATACCTAAATGCCTCGATGCACGCACCAAAAGCTAAGAAGACCCTCTGTAACACCACAAAACTTGGCGGCCTTGTAGATCGCTTGTCCTTCATAGCGATATACATGCCCGGGTTCCTGTCCTGCAACACCTGAAGCATATGAGGAAGATTATCATACGCCGCCTCGAAAGACCTGAACCATTTTTTCAACGCCTTCGCGTAGCTAATCTTGTACTTAAATTTCTTCTCGATAGCTAGCATAATGTGTGTGGCCTCCATGTCCTTCTTCTCCGCTATCTCTCCATACATCAGATTGGCTATAAAGGCGGACGTTATGTTACGATGCCTTGCTAAAACACTACTGAGGATACAAGAGTGCGGCTCCACCTTCGACACAATCCAGTAAGTCTCATACTTCGGTCTACGTGCGTGCACGCTCTAAGGACAACTGGCCTGTTCACCTTCATGGTGTACTAATCCTAGCTAGATTTCACAACCCAAAAAGTCCACTGCATAGACAGGGCCCACAGCTTGATGGAATCCTACAACGATGCCTTGTTAGCAAACATTGAATGCAACCGAACCTCTATACCACGATACTCCCACGGTGATTCGTGTTCGTCATTTGCGGCAACACCCTCAGCATCAAACCGCTTCCATTCCTACGGGATGGGAGTTCCGTACTCATTGAAACCGTCCTTGTCGTTCTCCTGTACAGCTTCCTCTTTAGGTAAGCCTTAGGGTCGAACGAAAAACTTTGGGTAAGCCAGTGCATCACATCTGTGATTCGAGCATTCTCGCCATCCAGGTGTACCAAAAGTGGCTTGTGCAAAACTGCTCAAGTCCACACCATTCGAACCTTCATGAACGGTTTCAACAACGTAATGCACTTTCAATGTAGTGGGTATCGGCATTACTGATGTCTGCCTACATATATTTTCAATTTTGCAACTAGTCAAATCGCATCGCAAATTATGGAAGTACTGGTATATTGCAATTTACATTTTAACGACTGTTCATCTATCACAAATGTTACTTATTATTGTTTTCCACAACGCAAATTACTAAATTCTTACAAAAATCTGACGGAATTTTGAATAACTACAAATTTATACGGACAATTAATTTGTACGTAACATTGAGTAAGTTTTCTACAACTACAATTTTGTACTCACACTAATTTGCTAAGGACGCTAATTTTCTACAACTACATGTTATTACAGCTGCTAATTTTCTATAACTACATTGACTAGAATTTCTATACCAAAGTTGTACTATTCTTTTCTACATCTACAATTTTATACGGATACTAACACTAAATAAAATATCTACTTTATATACAAAATTTAAACTACAACATATAAAAATATTTACCTCACAAAAGTCACAAAACCTCTCCTTCCTCTTCCCCTCCCTCTCCTTTTCTCCCCTCTCCTATCCTTTTCTTTCCTCTTCTCTCCTCTCCGCTTCATTTTCTTCCTCCGCCTCTGTTCACCGCGCGCCCGAGTGGGCGAGCCCGCTCAGCCTCACGGTCCTTTTGTATGCGCTTCCAGTCGCCCAACCCTTCAGCGACTGGAGCTGCAGTCGCCTAACCGATGGGCGACTGGAAGAAGTCGCTCGACGACTGCAACTATTTCGTCCAATAGCCAGTGGATTGCTTGCATGTTGTGCGGCTGTTGGACGATAGGTTCCAGTCGCCTAACAGTTAGGCAATTGAAGCCTATTTTTGTAAAAAAAATTTGCGCGGGTATATTTCTGTTATTTCAAATAAAAAATGATTTATTTCTAAAAAATTCCCGAATCCGAGCCAGGATCAATTTCCGTCTTCGAGCTAGAGCCAACCAGATGCACGATAAAATAGCAGCAGCCGTTGTCTCTTTGCTCCTCATTTTCCAGCGACAGACGCAACACACAGCAAAGGTTTGTTCTAAATAGTTTCTAACTTCAGAAGCCCAAAATTATTTGTAATGTGTTAGCCGTTGCTTTTTTTCTTTTTCCTTCTTTTTTCTCTTTTTACTTTTTCTTTATATTATCTGTAAAGATATAACGGTATTTTTTATTTTTTCTATTTTTATTTATTTTTAATTAAATATATTAGAAAATACTAACAACTATCAAAATCAAAAGCCACCCTACTTTTGAACGGGCAGTATTTTTATTTATTTTTAATTAAATATCTAAGAAAATACTAACAACTACTATAACATTATTTTTTATTTTTATTTTTTCTACTTCTGAACTGGATGAATTCGTTTGGCTTAAAGTCAACTTATGCTTGTATTATCTACAATAATTAATTTTTAGACGGTATGTTTTTTAAGATAGGATCAATAGAAAGATTGTAGTAAAAATGTATTGAGTTCAGCTATACCGATCAAAATAACATACGACTATTTTTTATATATATTATCTCTCACAAATAATTAAAATTTAAATATTTAAATCATAAACTATAAACTACCTTCTAATAAACGCACCCAAAAAACATAGACTTCGCTTTCGGCAGAGCAGTCGGCATCACGTCAGGTCAAGGAGCAGGCGTCCTTCGGTGCAGCATAGCTGGTACAACGTCCCCCCTCGGTCCAAGTCATCAGCTTTGGCAGATCAAACGGAACCCGAGGCAGGCGAGGACAGCAGAGGCTTTCCGGTCCAAGCGATGAATCCCGAAGGCACCAGCGCATTTTTTTTTCTCTGCGGTTCGCTCGCGCAAGGAGGCAGGGAGTCGATTGGAGCAGTCAGCACCAAAAACACGACAGAGCGGACAGCTGAGCCTAGCTCAGAGTTGGCAACAACGCGTGGCCGCTCGTTGCCCGTCGCGTTTGAGCTCGGCTCGGCGCGCGCTCACACGGTACTATTTTTATAAACAAACAGTGCTATTTTGAGTATATGTGTATATCAGTGGTTAAGACCAATACCTGCGATCTTTGAGAGCTTTGGGTCTCCGCCTTATCTTTAAAAAACGTGTCTATTAGAAATAACTACATAAATATTTATGTGCATAGACGTACGTGAGTGCATCTTTACTGTACTCACTTAAAAAAACACGATAGAGCAGCAAGATACAACCGAAACCAAGATAAGAAAATGGAATCACGCAAGCTGTCAACCAGTTAGATTCAACTTTTTTGGGTTTTTGATAAAATTTGTTAAGTGCACCTAATCTATGTACCAGAAGATTTTCACTAGTTGGCCTCGACTCTGTTTCATAACTCGACTCCATACCAAACATATCCATACTCTACTTCGGCAAATATTCCAGTGCTAGATTCACCAGCACCATTGCTCACGTTGCTCAGCACCATGCTTTGGTATCGTACTACACCATCTTTGTTAACGATCTTCGAACTTAGTTGATCGTCATCTTCCATCAAGAGACTGTATCATTAGCTCTGCATTTTTTTTAGGTGAAGTTCATTGCAATTCATACCGTTGTACCTATTATAGACGGTATCCATACGTAATTAATCATTGGTGATTTCTTCGATGATCTGTCATCTACTATGGATTATTGCGGCAAGATCTACATATATAAAGTCTAAGGTGGAATTGTAGGCTTTCAGCATAACACTGATATTGAGTTAATTTGAGTTATGCTTAATTGATGTGACTCTAAAAAAACAATGTTAGTTCTAGGGTTAACTGAATTTTGTGTTTCGCTCACTGTTTGGATATGTTACAATTTGGATCGCTTGCGTGGCCAATATGGAGGCTTTGGTAACATTCAATTTCATAAATTTGATAACATCCTGATTGTAGCTAGCATGATGCTCTTTGGAGTTTTGTTGTTTGAAAGTAAAGGTTATGCTCCAATTTTAGTTTGAAATGTAGGATTTAAGTGCATAAAAGAGTTTTTTGCGTTGATACTACAACATTTGTCTAGTTATCATAGATCGATATGAGAGTCTACAGTAGTTTATACTTCATGGACGACACATGAGTTTCTTGGGAGGTGCTTCAATGCTTTCTTCAAAGTGATTTGTACAACCTTTAAAGCAGAACTAAATGATGGATAGTGATTACTTACCCCTTTGTGTACTTTAAGATTAGTGCTATTCTTATTAGAACAACGAATTCAGTTACCTTTAAAGCTGAAAGTTTAATGTACGTGATGGGCACACACATGTAAGTTGCTTTTTTAATGAGCATTGTTTGTCGAGTTTTATGTTTCAAGTAGAGCATATCAAATTCCTTGATATGAGTTCTTCACTATCTATCTAGCGCCACAGGTAATGTTTTGGCTTACACCGTTTTAATGATTGAACATTTGATCAAGAGGTTAGTTGTACGAACTTAGACTTTGCTGGGATTAGGAATTATTGAAGACCCATATTTGTCCGCCTACTTTGTTGATACCTGTATGTTTGAACCTATTGGTGATTTGCTCAATTTTGTGTTGCAATAAGTGTTTGGATAAGATTGTTCTAGTTTTTTTTTTGTTAAAGATT